>CM034352.1:81871711-83071711 GCA_019925275.1 Mytilus edulis | reverse complement strand
TTTAAAGAATACAGAAATAAACAATACCCCCAATCCGGACCCTCATGGTATATACGTGAATCTGGATGAAAACGCAGAATATAGAATAATATATAAGGACAGTAGAGAGTTATACATTGCTAAAAACGAGAGAAAAATAATACTTATTTAAGAATACACACATGAAACACCGATGGCTGTTGAAACAGTAACGGATTGCGATGTACTTATATTGGTGACAAATTCTAGAAGTTTACATGCGGACAACTATGGTGGCAGGTTAATGCCATTTTGCGTGTTAGCGCTTTAGCGTTTTCGCCTTACATATTCTATATGTGGAAAACGCGAAATTGCGAAGTCGAAAACGCGAAAACGCGAAACCGATTTCTCGTTCGACTTCGCGATTTCGCCTTTTCGCGATTTCGCGTTTTCGCCCTATATAATATGAAAGGCGAAACCGCGAAAACGCGAAATGGACTTCACCGGCCACCATTGACAACTGTAGTTCTCCTCTCCTCTATGTAGAAAGGAACTAAACGGAATGAAATGAATTGAAACTTGAAATAACCAAATGTAGCTGCATTCGCTCCTTTCCGTTTACTTCTTTAGAATGATTTGTACACAACATATGATTAAGTAATAGAAGAAAAGAACCAATTGGATGATGCTGACGTATTAGGGTTTAACGTCCAGTGACAAATATCATGTTCATATGTGAATTAGAACACGTTAAATGTACCCTGTGTTGTATTAGAAAGACACTTTCAGTCGGAATTGAGAACGTGCTACTTCGAACAGAAACAAAAATTAAGGCTGATTGAAAACGTCAATAAAAAATTCATGCATATTCATGAGGCCAATCCATATCACTCTATATTGAAATGACACACCCTTCAATAAAATGCAAAAAAAGTTTAAAAAAATGCTCTTTCTAGGATACTGTGGCACCGTATTGTCATTTTTGTTTACTCAGGAACAGCTCATTCTCTAATTTTTCAAGGGAAAAATATAAAGGTAGCAAAATTATTGTCGTGGCTAAATAACTCTTAACTGACACAATTTCAATTGTCCAACCCATTAACAGACTTTATTCCCATAATTTTCACTAAAACGTGGTATTATTCACGTTATTTTACAATTATGAAATATTTACTAATGTCAATTTATTTTTTAGAACCACAGTACTATTTTTGTCCTTTATATGATATCTAAATTTGTTTGTTTCGATTTTATTTAAAAAATTGCTATGCGTATAAACATAAATACTACATACTTGCACGACGCCTTTTAGTTTTACTGAAAACTGCGCAGAATAAGACATTTTTTTACAAGTGCAAAGTGTTCTATGATAGATATTATTTTGTCAGACACTTTTCTTTTTTTTGATTTGGTTCTTATAACCAGAGATGGGTCCAATTACTTTCAATGTAATTGATTAAATTACAATTACTTTGTCATTTGTACGATTAAATTAAATTAATGATTACATCATTTCTGAAAGTATCTGATTAAATTAATGATTACATTAGCAAAGTAATCATGATTACATCTGATTACAATGAATTTAAAAACAAAACATTTTGAATGATGTGAATGAATAAACGTTCAATAACCATGATAACACTATAGCATTTTTGAGAAAGTATTTTAATTGGTTCAATTATAAAATGATAACTTCAAATTAAACTTCATTTATTTAAATAAACACCAAATTTCACTACATATATATACATTACATTTTATCACCAATGATCTCTGAATTATTTTGAATTAAATTTAATAAAGATAAATCATAATCTTGAGTTTTTTGTTGTCTTTTGACCTCTTTCATAATTTATATGTATTCCAAGTTGCAGTTTATGGAAGTTTAAGTATGGATGAAATAAAGTTAAGAAGTGTTTAATCAAATTGTAAACAATATGTAAGAACTAAAAATCATTGCATTTTACATGTCCAGTCCAAATACAAAAAAAAATTAAACAACATATTTGTCCATCTTTTAATTTAGTTTGTGCTAATTAGATAAATGTTCATGTCTGATTTATATTTTATCATATATATTTCCCTACAGCTATACTCAATTTGTAATTGCAATAAAAACAAACCTTAATTATTGTATTATATGTCTCTGCTTAGGCTAATGATGACTTTTCAATACTGTAACAGTTTATTTTTTGACTGAAGTAGACATGCGTAAAGTAACCAAACCATTTTAGTCATGTTAGTATGTTAAAAATTTATCAAATATGAATAACAAAGAGGTTCATTTAATGACCAAAACCCAATTTTAGATTTTTTTCATTGTAATCGTGGTAATCAAAAAGTAATCATGATTACAGGGTATTTTGAAAAGTAATTGATTAAATTAAATTACATGTAATCAGATTTTTGGCTGATTAATGATTACACTGATTACTTGAAAAATTGTAAACAATTACAGCTGATTAATGATTACAATTACAATTACCCCAAGTCTGCTTATAACATGCCAAAAATATGTATATTTAATAGAGTTTAACATTAAATTAAGCGTTTTACTCTTAACAGACGTATAACCAACCCGATTAACAGACCAATCGCCCATATAGCCGCATACTCAATATAGATTAACCGACCAATCTCTCGGTTAGCCGAGTGTCGGCCGTGATTTAGCCAAATTAACTGATCTTCATTATTGAAGTTACGTCCAATATAATGACGTTTTCGCATAAGCAATATTTTTTGTCAGATAATACCAACTTAATTATAAAAGAAAAAAACAAAGAAAAAAAATCAACCGTTTTATTATGATGAGTCATTTAGGTAAACAGAAAACACAATATAATAAATGATTAATTTCTTCACTGAATATTCTAGCTACATTATGTAAATGACCTTAATTCGTCCTGAACATGCATGATATATGTGCCACAAGACTTTAAGAAACGAACAACCAATCATTACTAGCTACTATTTGTACTTGAATAAAAACAAATGCACTGTACATGCATATGATAGCGGACTATGCCTGTCCTTGAAGATAAATTGATAGATTTTGGAAGTATTGGGTTATTTTGAAAAAGGTTAAATATACGTATCATACGCTAATGTAAAAGACGGGAAATGATTACACTAAAGTCATTGAAAAAAAATGTTTTCCCTACGTGAAACGAAATAAGAAGACTTTTATCTATTTTTTGGGAAAACTTAATGGGCGTTAGTTTAATAATTTACAAACACGAATAGGGTAATTCATTTCTTTAATAAAGAAAAACTATGCAAATCGTGTCACGTGGATAAGCTTTAAGTTACATCAGGTGCGATCGACTTTATTCAGGTAGTACTAATAAATAAATATCAACCAGCCCAATGAATAAGTGCTCAAATGTGAAAACTGTTAATTTGAAATGGGGCAACGAACATTTTGAGTCCAATGACTTGCGCTCCAGTTTCGGTCATGTATATATTCATGGGATGTATTTATTCTTGTGTGTAAAAAGAGGTGGTGGTTAATGTGTATAAACAAACAATATTAGTGCATTGGATTATTTGACAATTTAAATGATATTCACACTGAAAAGTGGGTCGTCTGATATAGGCGGAACAGTACAGACTAAAGTAAAGTAAAGTAAGGTAATAAAAAAATATATATTAATTATCGTCCAATACAACAGAAATACCAAAGTATATTTTTTGCAATGGGAAATCTTCAAATTTATTCGGAGCCTCTCGAGGTGACATTACAATGCAAAAAACTCTAAGTGTATGTCTTGTCATTGAAGTGGGCCGTCACAACATAGTATCCTCAGTGACTTTTCATGCTTTAAGCTGGATCATAAAAAAAATATTAACCAGAATAGTTAATGCGTGAAAAGTCGGTCCCAATGACCTATTTTGTTTCAAGGTCTTTTGTTACTGTTCAATTTGCAGGTCACGGTTTACATGCAGGACACACATAACAGATAGAATCAATAGGGGGAAAGTCGCTGTTCCCGAAACAATAAAAATTAACACCTTCATCACAGAGAACGTGTACAAAATAAACTGACTATAGTGCTGCCTCCTGGCTCAAGTAACCCTACTATCTTTAATATCTATTAAATATGGCCATCAGTCTACTAATACCAAATTGACTTAAGATCGAGTCACGAAAAATGCACTTATCACGAATCACGGATAACAAATCCATGAAAAAAACTTAACAAATCAAAGACAACAAATCTATGAAAAAAATAACTCATTGGGGCCTTTTATAGCTGACTATGCGGTATGGGTTTGCTCATTGTTGAAGGCCGTACGGTGACCTATAGTTGTTAATGTCTGTGTCATTTTGGTCTTTTATGGATAGTTGTCTCATTGGTAATCATACCACATCTTCTTTTTTATATTACCAAATCACAGACAACAAATCCATGGAAAAAAGTAATGGAAAACAAAATTCAACGATCACAGAAAAAGAAAATATCCCATCATTCCCCTCAAAGTAGTATTTCTCTATATATGACATGTACTGCTGTACTTGCTTATATATTCCGTATCTTATGCAAAGCTAAACGGACTGAGGTAATTCTGCATAAAATATAGGTCAAGATGACCCACTTTTATTGGACCATTGTTACTACCCAAGATGTGCACATGCAAAGTAACAGAACATCTTTCATCCTTAATTTAATTCGCAGTTCTTGGCCGTGACAGATGGACGGATGAACGAACGACGGAGGAAATGCTACATTCATTTCAAAACTCCGATTGACGAAGATATAATAATTAAAGGGGACGACTAGTCTGTTTGATGTCTATGATATTCTTAGGTATTTGTTTTCGGATCGATTGCTTATTTTCCTCTGCTGCTACACATGCTTATTAATCTATGTTTTACCGCTATTGTTCTGTGGTAAAAATTTTCATTTTTAAAATTCTCCTGATATTTGATGATTGATGTAATCTATGATTATACACATATCATTATTATTGATTGTTTGTTTTTTTGTACTCACTTTATTCCTTGTGTATTTCTCTGGACGAACAGTACCATAACTAATGCACGCAATTCGTAGTTTCATCATTTCATCTGAATGAACTTCCCCTAAATTATAAAAATCACGTCTGTCCAATTTGCAGATAATTATATCTGGTGTAATTTTTTTCTTTTATAAACGTTTCGGACAAATTGCCTAAATTACAAGACTTCAGCAACTGTTCCATTTAAAATTTTGTCTTACATTTTTTGACCGGATTCGTCAATGTACGATAAAATTTCAGATGTTTACCGAATCTGAAGCACCACCATCACTAACATCAATCATCATCATCACCATCACTGATCATCAACTTCATCAACAAAAAACGTATAATGTTGTGAGCACTGCATATAATGTTGTGATCACTACATATAATGTTGTGAACACTTCTTATAATGTTGTAAACACTGCATATAAATAATGTTTTGAACACTGCATATAAGTTGTGACCGCTGCATATAATGTTTTGAGCACTGCATATAATGTTGTGACCACTGCATATAATGTTGTGACCACTGCATATAATGTTGTGAACACTGCATACAATGCTAATTATTAACATAAGGCAGTCATGGCGTTCCATACGATCACTTCAAAGTAAGACTCTTCGCTGATGGTAGCATTATATACCGTGAAATCACATGTCAACAAGACTGTACAAAACTATAAACAGATCTGAATGCAGCAGTTAAATGGTAGACTGATTAGGTCATGGCCTTCCATCCAGGAAAATGCACAATTTTAACAATCACACAGAAAAAGAAACCATCCCGCGAACATGTTTAACCCCGCCACATTATTTGTGTATATGCCTGTCTGGACCCTGTAATTTAGAGGTTGTCGTTTGTTTATGTATTGCATATTTGTTTTTCGTTCATTTATTTTTATATAAATAAGGCCATTAGTTTTCTCGTTTGAATTGTTTTTCATTGTCATATCGGTGCCTTGTATAGCTGACTATGTGGTACGGGCTTTGCTCATTGTTGAATGCCGTATGGTGACCTTTAGTTGTTAAATGTCTGTGTTATTTTTAGTCTCTTGTTGACAGTTGTCTCAATGGCAAACCACATCTTCTTTTTTACATCAAAACACGATTATATTCTGCATGGCCAGATTTTAGTACCAGTTACATCAAAAAAAATATCTCGGCTTAACAATACAGCCAAACTTAAAATGGTTCACTCACTATGACAACATCATTTAATATGCAAACAAATCGTTTGGCTTCCTCAAGAGAAACATAAAAGTATCTTACACCAATATCAAATCCCGTGCATACCAATCCATGGTGAGATCAAAACCTGAATACGCCTGTAGTTTGGGGTATGTCACTGAAATTTCGTCCTTTTTCCAACAAAATTCATCGGAAGGTACCAAGACCTTGTTGATAAATATTCCGTATCAACTTCACAGAAAATACAAGATGATCTTGATGTATAGATTCTGCGTACTGACGTTGTTTATCATCTTAACGTGTTATATTGTTCTTTTATTTGTCTTTGTTCTATTATCCATATTACTTTACTGTTTTGTCTGTTTTCTGAGATATCCATTTGACGTGGCTCGGTACTCATACATCCAGTCAATGTGTTTCTATTATCTTACATTTTTGCTGTATGTGAGACTTTTTGTGTTTTTTTGGTCCATATGAAGTGACTCTGTACTTTTAAACATCCCACCATTATGGTATTGTTCTTTTATAATATCATAATGTTGTTGTTCTATAATAAACTTGAAAATACTTTGAACGACAAAATTGTTTTACTCGCGTAGAGGTATTAACCATATGTGGATTCTTAAAAATTCTAAAGAATCTGGAAATATTTAAATCTCGGTCTGTTTTTGAAATTAGTTCTAACATAACTGTTGAATTTTTAACCCTGTATACCACCCTTCCCCATGTGAAATTATATTTTTTTTCAAAACTATGAACCTGATGAACGACAACATTATTATATATTTCTTCCTTTGGTCCTATGTGACGTTTATATTATCTGACTTCATACACGCGAAGAAATGCATTTGGTTTTTAAATTTGATAGATGCTTTTTATGCTGTTTTGAGATTGTGACACAATGATGACTGATGTACCCATATTATTGTGACTATTTTACCTGTTATGTCTGTTTTGTTCATACATTGTTGTAAATATAATGAAATTTAATGCGACTGTCAAACACGTGAGAGGTTTAGCGCTTTAAAACCAGGTTCAATCCAAAATGTCTGTACCAAGTCAGGAATATGAGAGTTGGTGTCCATTCGTTTGATGTGTTTTATCATTTGATTTTGCCTTTTGATTAGGGACTTTCCTTTTTGATTTCTGATTGAACTTGTCATACTCATTTCCAAACATAATCTCTGCAATTGAATATGTCAAAACTGCTTGTTATCTAGTATTCTTCTGTTTTATAATTTTTAATGCATACCATTAGCATAAATTTACAAACCCATATTTAATAAAGGATTTATATAGTTAGAGATCAAGGATTTATATAGTAAGAGATCAGTGATTTATATAGCAAGATCTTTCTAATGCTATACACAAAATAAAAAGTCTGATAAGAATATAAATCACTTGGGGCTGGAGGAAGTAAATGGATGATAAAAAGAAGCAAGGACAACACATAGCATTTATATAGAACTCAGATAACCAATAAGACTACTCTTCAAAGTTTAAGCGACCAAATGTGCATAGAGATTGGTAGTACAAATAATAATGAAGGTGGAACTGCACATAATGTTTTTGTCAGTCCTTTTTACGGGAAAAGTCAAATTTCTATATACAATTGAAGCCTAAAGAGGGGCGTCAAACATAGACAACTTGTTTTACTACCGTCGGTTTCTACAAAGGTCAAACAATTTCAACATATAGTGTCAATAAGACCAATTTTATGTTGAGGTTTAATAATGTCAATACTCCCGGATCGTCAATTGTGACAACATAATTGCGGTTGTTTGATGATTATTCGAGTTTGCAGTGCGCTTGAATAACATAGACAAGTTATCGAAACCATAGTTACCAATTCTAAATTCAGAAAAAGCGGGTTACCAGAGACGATATTTCTCAAAACAATCTACTGAAATAGAAAGCTATAGCTATAACCTAATAGAAAAGTGCTGCGCGCTTATTGAATATGAAACTGTAATCAACATAGGAACTAAACAGTGTACTAATTAAACGTTATATGCTGCCGGATAAACTAAAAATATAATTTTATTTAGTATCTTCACTTCTGGAAAATCGCGAAGCACTTTTAATTATTGGGAAAGCACAAGGATTCGTTTAAAAAAGGTCCATTGACTTTTATTCAGTGTAGTAACCCGTTCTTTGCCAATTTGGTTAAGGCATTTTACCCCTGTAGAAGTCACGTGACCTAGGCGATCTTGACCAAAATTTCAGTTTAGTGAATCCTCACTACACGAACATATAAATTCAACAACTTAAATTCGGTTTAAACAATTTTATTCTTGATATATCATATTTTTGCCACTATTTACGTTTCAAAGTACCTTAACCTACCTGCGTAGAGTCATCTAACTTTAATCATAATGTAAGCATTCAGTCAGTTTTTTCTGACATTATGCATCTGATGTTACCTTAATTTCATGTTTCATTGGTCAGTTTTATTTTTATTTCTTGTGTGGTCTTTTTTCAAACACATTTTGTCCTATAAGGGCCATTCAAGACATAAATGCAAAGGAAGGGGGAGGCGACGGTACTTTAAATTGAACCCCACCATGCATACATTTGTAATTGGAAATTACCATTGATTGCTCATATTATCTTTCTTAAATAACCGCCACCAATAAAATTCAAATAGAAGAGCATTCCACGCCTGCAATTAATTCTGGAACGGCCATAGGATGAGTTATATTTACTTAATGAAATTATTGTAAGGTGTATATATTTGTTTTGGTAGGTTTCATGCTTTAATATGAATATACTAGTAGTGTGAATCATCAAGTCGTTAAAATTCATGCCCATTGATATATTTATGAAGCTTATAATCAATGTGCATTATTCCAATGTTCATCGAAATTTATCGCATTAAATGTAAATATAATTAATATACCTAATTTAATGGGTATATTTCATGACTCATTAATGGGTATTCTCATAGTAGTGAACTACCATAACACAATTAGTGTTACATCCATGTTAAACGATCTACAACGTCTTACTCACTGTGTGTCGGCAAATATCCACCTAAAAAGTCAGTTACATATGGGTATTTTTTCCACAAACAATTATCCAATGGAACATGTTACCACAACGTGTGATACCATGTCAAACAATTGAAACCTTTAGAGGTCAGTTGCTACCAACTGTTCTTCGCAACATAAATTAATTCTATAAATACCAATGTTCATATTTTAAATACTTGTGTTTTTCTTTTATGTAAATATCACCAAGTATTCCATATATTTGAAGATACATTTGTATTCATATACAATTTAAATCATATACTCCGCGCATGCAACAGTTCGTAATTTTCAATATAGATGAAGCTGTAACTGTATATCAGGAGAAGAAGAACATTTTACCTTTATAATAGTCTAGTAGACTGTACGATTTTTAACCTTTTAATTTTCAGACTTCGGGTGATGATATGCGTTATAATGACGGCATAATGCGATTTTTAAAAATTATTTCACATGAATCAATCAATAAATTCAAGAGTAAATTTCAAGAATTTGTATGTAACATGTTAGCCCGTTCTCAACCCTTTCGTAGCCATGGACTAAAAAGATCGATTGAAAAGGGCTTAACTCATCCGATCGATAAAAAGCAGGTAAACAAGTACTAGACACGCCAAACAGACAATACAGGGTATTAACCCATCCCAGCAACAAAAGAGACTCTTAGTACAGCTAATTCAATGCCAGTAACAACTAATACACAATAATATATAAAAAGTCAAGTAACAAAAAAAATACCAAACTCACCATTTAGTAAACTAAACTGACAAAAGTATATTAAGATCGGAAAGTCGCTAATCAAATGGCAAAATCAAAATCTCAAACACATCAAACGAATGGATAATAAAAGAGGGACAGTCACACTCATAAATCGAAAATAAACTGACAACGCCTTGCTAGAAATGACAGAAGACAAACAGACAAACAATAGAACACATGACACAACATGGAAAACTAAAGAATAAGCAACACGACCACCCCAAAAAACTAGGAGGGATAATAACTGTTCCTGACTTTGTACATGCATTTATTAGTGTGCAATAAATGGTTGATTAGACCAGCTATATCTGCGACTAAAGTATCAATAGGTAGAAAACCAAAATTCAATGGATTTAGTGTAAAGTCGTCATTAACTGTCTGAAAAAACACGTGAGCTTGTAGACCGGTAGCATTCAGGTATCTATATAATATAGAACCGTGAATGTGCATATGTTTATGTTTATAGCAATAATATTAGTTTGGTTTGAATTTACCGATGAAAAAATAAGCATTCATACAAATAATACAATGTTTATAAATATAATTACACTGTTGGAGTAGTAACCGTTTGGGAATATGCTTTCTAGAAGTACAGATGGGTGTGGACATGTCTGCTTCTGACCAGACCTGTGGACTGGTCTGCTGCTGACCAGACCTGTGGACATGTCTGCTTCTGACCAGACCTGTGGACAGGTCTGCTTCTGACCAGACCTGTGGACAAGTCTGCTATTGACCAGACCTGGGGACATGTCTGCTTATGAAATGTTATCGTTTTTGCGACTTTTTATATCAGACTTGAGCTTTATTAAAATATGTATAAACCACATTCGCATTGTTCTTCCCCAGAAAGCCTCTGATAGCAAATTTCTTTACTCGCTATACTCTACTAGACATTATTCATAACAACACAATTCTTTCTTTTTTTATTTTATATATTCCTATATACATTAGTCAATTACATAGAGCTATCATATTTTTTTAATTAGAAGGCGGATAGAAAGGTTATCCAACGCATAGGAACATTGGATATCAACATCTTTGTGGACGTTACGTCGTTCCCCGTTTTTTACCTGTCCTTCCTAATTTTTACTTTATGCATTTATACATGCACGGATATTTCATTGTTGTTCTACTTGTTTGGATTGGATTTACTATTCTTTTTCCGCAGAATATTCTAACGAAAATTGTACAGTTGTACAGTGTCCGAATATGTACGATGTGATAGAATTATCAACAATCTCGTCAAATTCGTCAGATTTGTCGAGAGATTCGTGCACATGAAGGAAATAGTTGTCACTTGACGTTTAGCTACACACAAAATAAATCAACCGACATAAAAGATTAACAGTATACTATTCCCAGAAGAGAACCTTATATACTTTTTTTTTATAAAAAAGTACAAATGAATTCAGACATGTCAGTGTTGGTACTTGGATGATGCGGCCTTATGGTTTTGTTTTACACACCATCCTGAACTGTTATATCTAGTGACTGTTCAATATTATGAATACAGAGATGAAATGCTAAATTTATGAGAAAAAATTTTGCATTAATTGTTTTACAATATAATTGCTTGTAAATATATTTGCTGTCCTACTAAAATGCGAACAGGAGCGCCACGAAAAGACATAAAGGTACCAGTTACGTATCAATATTTTTAATAAAAGGACATGCTTGCACCCTAAATTCATGCAAACAAAAATTTGTTGTTATTGTATTGCAATATAATTGCTGTTCATTGTATTACATGTATTATACATTGAATCCTGACCAAAACAATATGGCTGATTTACTATGCAGGTATATAGATTTACAAATTAAAGTGCACATATGGTCAGTTTTGGTTGATGAGGTCAAATAATTTTGTTGTCCGAGTCAGCATGAGGTATTAAAACTACTGAAATTTTGTTACGTATTAATATTATGAATAAAAGGAGGACATGCTGGCACCCTTAATCATTGTTAATTTATGCGAACAAAAATGAGTTGTTATTGCATTGCAATATTGCTGTCCATTATATTATACATTAAATCCTGACATAAAAAATATAGCTGATTTACTATGCTGGTATATAGATTTACAAATAAAAGTGCACAAAAGTCATATGGTCAGTTTTAGTTGTTGCAGTCAAATAATTTTGTTGTACAAGTCAACATGAGGTATCAAAACTACTGAAATTTTGTTACGTATCAATATTTTGAATAAAATATGCTGGCACCCTTAATTTAGGCGAACAAAAATTTGTTGTTATTGTATTGCAATATTGCTGTCTATTGTAATATACATTGAATCCTGACATAAAAAATATAGCTGATTTACTATGCTGGTATATAGATTTACAAATTAAAGTGCACATATGGTCAGTTTTAGTTGATGCAGTCAAATAATTTTGTTGTACAAGTCAGCATGAGGTATTAAAACTACTGAAATTTTGTTAGGTATCAATACAAAAAATTTGAAAAAATATGGCTGATTAAGGGACGACATCAAAAGTTCAATGAAGGATAAAAGACTTAATTCAAATAGTTTTTTCACTGACCCCCCTACTCCCCTATTAACCTAATTTGGGAAAAATTGATTGACCCATATCGATATATGTAAAAATTAAAGTCGGATAACCAAATCTTGCAGCAGTTCAACCCCCCACCCCCAAACTATTTGAATTAAGTTTTTTTTTTTTATCTTACATAGATCTTTTGATGTCGTCCCTTACTATGCGGGTATGTAGATTTATAAATAATAAAAGTGCACACATGGTCAGTTTTGGTCAATGCGGTCAAATAATTTTGTTGTACAAGTTAGCATGAGGTATCAAAACTACTGAAATTTTGTGATGCATCAATATTTTGAATAAAAGGAGGACATGCTAGCACCCTAAATTTATGCGAACAAAAATTTGTAGTCATGTGTTAAAATGATACTATCATTTTTTATAGTAAATTATATCCTAAAATTAAAATATTGCTGATTGTGGCTACATAGATCAAGGACATATAACTAACATCTAAAATACGTCCTTTCATAGATATACATATAAATAAAGTGCAAATATGGTTGAATTTGATAGGTATTGGAATATATATTCAGTGCCCGTTATCATTGTAACCAAGATCGTTTTTTGATTTATAGATTGGCATATTACAGGTACTTTATTTTCAAATATTTGTATTAAATCCTGTTTATATAACGGAAGTATTAATTTTACTTTATTTTCGATGTTTATACTACGAAACAAAGATATTAAAAAATATCTTTTAAAAATCGATGTAGAGCAGTCCTGGTTACAAGTTAACTTAGTGTTGAGCAGACCAGTCAAAAGTTAACTTGGGAACAGGTCTGGTTTCGATCGGATTTGTCAAAGCAAAAGTTAACTTAATATGTTAACTTTACGGCAGGACTGGTTCGAAGTTAACTTATATCAATAGCGGACCTGTTTCGAAGTTAACTTTTTGGCAGACATAAAAACAGTCCTAGGACCAAGTCCGCTTTTCAAGTTAACTAGATTTTGGTCCTAGGACTAGTCAGAGCAGTCCTAAATCCGGTCACAGGTTATCTTTGACCAGTCCAAATGACTGGTTATCAAGTTAACTTGCTGTACAGGTTAGGACTGCACCCATTTGTACATCGAATCTTACAAACCAAATCTGTTATCGATGGAAGAATTAAGGAAATATTTTAAGTGCTAGTAATTTGTGGTAAGCATGCCTTACAAAAGTTTCAGCTGTTTGAAGTAGTTAACCGATTATCAAATCTCGTAAATCGATTAAATCAAGTTGACAAAAAAAGAGGGGCGAAAGATACCAGAGGAACAGTCAAACTCATATATCAAAAATAAACTGACAACGCAATGGCTAAAAATGAAAAAAGACAAACAGACAAACAATAGTACACAAGAAACAACATAGAAATGAGCAACACGATTCCCACCAAAAACTGGGGATGATCTCAGGTTCTCCGAAAGGGTAACCATATCCTGCTGAATGTGGTAACCGTCGTGTCTGTAGATCACATTCATGAAAAGGGAAGGGGATTCTGGACAACAAAATCAAAAATGATGGCACGATAATATGAAACATAAAGGTTCATATAAATCAATAACGTCATTGCATCCAGATTACGATCCGAGTTGTTATATTCTACATACGCAGCAGATGACATAAGTCAATAATGTTCAATATATATAACATAGCATGCAATTCATCTAATCAACGGGTTATGATCTTTAGATTGCATAAACATCTTATTGTAAATCTAATTTTATTGACTTTTTCAGTGATGAACACTTAACTTCACATACTTAATATATAACCGTGCAATTTTTATACTAAACAGTTTGATTAATGCAATAATTCAATATAAAACCATGTAGATAATAAAAATGTTTCATTGACAATATACTTAATTGGCATATAATTGTCTAGGTTGACCTGAAAAAAAATTCAAATAATCAAATGAACAGAATATTAACTGATGACTTATATACTAATGAGACCTTAAAATGACACATAAATATTAGATGAAATAAGAAATGATGCATTATTGGACATTTTTCGAAACATTGATTTGTACTATTATATTGCTTTCTCATTGGCAAAAAGGTATTAAAACTTCTTTGATAAAACATTATATTTAAGGTCATCAAAGTCATATAGACATTTCCAAAGTACTTTTCATTTTACTTTTTGCATATTCATTGTTCATGTTGTTACGAAATTATAAAATACTGCAAGTTTGATTGCATAACACCAAAAACATTTAGATAAAGACTGCTTAAAACTCAAAGAAATGTGATCTTATTTTTAAAGTTTCACATAAATTGAGTTATTTCTTCACAATTTTATAAATCATCGTAAGCTCTAACGAATTGTTGTATTATTTCAATGAGTCTCAAGTCTCTCCAAATCATTTTGGAAATATATTTTTGGAATTGTTTTTTTTTCTTCAAATCTATGACCAAAATATACATATATAACTTACCTATTAGTGTGTACTTTCCCTGTAAATGAAAATCAACTGATTCATAAATGAACGAATGCACGTTTAGATAACAATGAAAATGACAGTTGCTTATTCTGACTAATGTATATGTTATTCCCTATGTTTGTGTTCTATTTTAGACGTTTTGTGACCGGTATTTTTCTTTCCTATATTTTGTGACCAGTATTTTTTTCAGGGTATTTCTATTGATAAAGTCTTTGATTATTAAATGTATCGTCCATGCGTTCATGATATTCCTGTTGATTGCTGTAAATCAATTCAGATTTGGTTGTTAAATTATGAATGAACGTTGTGTGTTTTTTTAACTAAGTGAAATTTACCTATTTTCAAAAAAGTTTATTCATCAGATACGTACTCACACCACATCTTCCTATATATATCAACAAAATGATTTGTAATACATCTAAACTTATAACTGGAAAATATGTAAGTCTATTTTGGTCTCACTGTGTATTGTTTTGCCTTTTTTACTTTTCAAGACAAGAATGATTATGATACACATAATCAGTAATGCTACCAGGACACCTGTTGTGGCACCTATAATCACGTCTGTTTTCGAAGCTCTATGGGCTTCTGCAAAAGACAATACCTCAATTATCATACAACAAAAAATATAGACACATTTGTGGAAAATCAACAGGACTGCGATAAGATTAAAACCAGAAGTTTTTCTGTTTTATGTAACGCATAATAGTGAAGCAGAAGGTATCAACGATGAAAAGGATTAAAATAAAAACTCCAGAACCATTACAATGAAAACAAATTGATGAAAAGACAGTTCATAAAGCACTTTAACAAAAGACCGATAGGGAATCCATCCATATCTGAAGGAAGGGTATTAATACATTTTCGCTTATCAGTATCTTTCTGTGATGTCACAACCGAGGAAATATGAGAGTTAGACTACGACAATTAGAAATGATCCGTGGTCAGATGCAACATTTACATTGACAACTCAATCGTAATTGTGTCCGTTAAACAACCGAAGGGATGACTTCATTTTGATAACTTGGAACCATTCTCTCAGTTGTAAGAAACAACCGTCGATCAAAGAATTTATTTTAGAAAATGCAGTCTCTGAAACAACATATCGGGAGAGTTCGTTACTGTGGCAAAAATTGTGCTGTATTCATAACTATTTTCAGATGATCGTATAAATCATTGAGCGCAACAGATACACTTAACTTTGATGAGGAATTGAAAAAAGGAGATGTAGGTTTTGATTATTAAGACAAAATAATCAACAATGTTAAATGTTACAAATTCAAACCATCTTTTTTCTAGTTATTAGAAATCTGTCTTGTGTTATGGTCTTGAAATAAAGGTTTTAAGTACTGAAGCTGTTTATCATCTTTATAACGTGTTATAGTGTTCTTTTATTTGTCTATGCAAGTTGTCATATGGCAAAATCAAAGGTACTTTATTCAAATGATTTGCACCACGTGACTTTGTCCCTTTTGATCAAATTACTTTCCTTAGCTGAAGATTGAGAATATAATTTATTTTAGATTTAATACAGTCTTTTTCCGTCATGTTTCTAAAACTAATGTACTTTAAAAAGTTCCTTTGGCGGGTATTTACAAAATTGTTGTGTAATTCTATGGGAAAATGCTAAAAATTATCTAACTTTAAAATTCAACCTACAATGTGTTTCCCTATATCTTCTTGAATATGTATTTCTGTTTTGAATCTTGCTTTTTTTACGATTTTCCGTAATTTTATAAGATCTTATATAGCAATTATACTATGGTTACACGTCCGATTTTTAAACTGAAAAGGCCGAACGATTTCAGAGTAGACAATGTCCATTTGTTCACGGAAAGAAGCCTAAAAACATGTGCTATTCATCTATATGCGAACAAATTGTTCATTCGACAAAGGTATTGGCATATTGCTATTTTTATTTAAGGGGATTATATAATCCTATTGTAATGGCTGCCGTCAAGATAAGGCAAAATCGCCGTTATGCAAATTAGCAAATTACTCCAAATTTTGCCATATGTTAATTCTTACTGTCTAGTTCATTTTTGCGCACATTCTTTTGATATTGGTTGGTACATAAACATTCTATCATTGTGTAATTGTTCAATGGTATTTTTTGTGTATTCTTGTTTTTAATCTTTACTTCTGTGCTTTGTCTTTTATTGCCATTTTGTTTTTCTTTTTGTGACATATTTTGTTTGGTTTTATAGTGATCAATATCATAACACAAACTGACTGATGTACCCTTATTTTGGATATCTTTAACTAGTTTGTCTATTTGTTTTGCTGACACATAGCCATTGCTGTCAATATAAAAGAAGTCTATGCGGCTGCAAAACCAGGTTTAATCCGTTTTCTACATAAGAAAATGCCTGTACCAAGTCAGGAATCTGAAAGTTGATTTCCATTTGTTTCATGTGTATGAGGCAAATTTATATAGGATTTCCATCTTTGAAAGTTTGGTACTTTTGTAACTTTGCTTTTTTGTACATACCTTGTTGTTTTAAGGGGTGACTATACAATTAATAAGAGCATGGAACTTCAGTTTGTCATAAATAATCAAAAATGAAGAAAACACATATAAACAATACTTTTTAAAAAGGTCTCACGATTGTTCAAGATTAACCCAATGACTGGATTTTATGAATTTAAGCGTTTTTTCATTGTTTGTTCATGAAATATTGCATCTAATGACATTCAGTTTTTTTGTTTTTTTTTTTGTCAGGGAATACGACTATTTGACTGGTAAATTCTTCTCCTTGTGATGCTGAACAGTTTTGCTACATATCAAAAAGAAGATGTTGTATGATTGCCAATATGACAAGTGTCTACAGAAGACCAAAATGACACAGACATTAACAACTATAGGTCACCGTATGGCCTTCAACAATGAGCAAAGCCCATACTGCATACACACCCAATAATTTACCCACACTTTTTTGGAACATTTCTACCCTCGTGCATATCAGTACTGTTAGGAAAGACTGAAAACTTACAATGTTATACTTTCAATGAAATCAGTACTGATTTTGTCAGTACTGTTTCTGTACTGATTTTGACAGTACTGTTTTAGTACTGATTTTGACAGTACTGTTTCAGTACTGATTTTGACAGTACTGTTTTAGTACTGATTTTGACAGTACTGTTTCAGTACTGATTTTGTCAGTACTGTTTTTGACAGTACTGTTTCAGTACTGATGTTGACAGTACTGTTTCAGTACTGATTTCGTCAGTAATGATTTAGTACTGATTTCGTAAGTAGTGTTTCGTTACTAATTTCTTCAGTACTGTTTCATTATAACACTTTTTAAATCAGACTGTATCTGTATAGTGATGCCTAGTTGTTTTGTATATTTGGGGTGGGTTAATTGTTCTCTTTGACACTTAACCCATTTCCATTCATTTTCTATATCGTGACATGTTAATGTTTTCGTTATGTTTTTTTTTATTTCTCTGATTTTTGTTGTCCTGAAGTGGTTTTGCTTTAGATCCAGCTCTTCGACAGTTACTTTAGCTTTTTTTTTTAAATATTCTGGCTTTATGTCATATTTATTGTCAGAATTGCATCTTGTTTGGTCTATAAGGTTTATGTTTTTAATACATATTAATACTTCTATTTGACAATACCATATTACATGTATTTATATCTTGCTTGAGTCAAATCAGAACATATTGAACATTGGAACTCGGTATATTACTTTTGAGAAGATGGGTGGATGGATTAATGTTATGTGATCCAGTGGCAAGTTAAGTGCAGGAAGAGGACATGATACTCAGATATAAATACAATGTAATTAACAAATTTTGTACAGAACTAGACCAATAATGCACTGAGCTCCTTTTTAACATGTTAGTTCACCACAAGGAGATAATATGCTATAAGACATGTCCCCCTACATGAACAGGTACCTTCAGACTGAACAGTGTATGTTTTTCTCCTTTTACTGTGAGCTGAGAGAATATTCAGAATACGACCACTTTTTTAGTCTAACTTCTCATAAATAAATTTCCAATCATATGCTCATTGTAAGATTTTTAATGGTTAAATACATTTATTGACAGATTTCTTTTTTTTTTGTATACATTAATCATGCTGCAATTTCATTCACTTGTAATGAGTGTATTGTGAATAGTAACTTAAATACATGTATGCATAACTCTTGTACTCTTTCCTATAAAACTGCAGAGCGTATTTTACGAAAAGAATATATGAACTTTGGTGTTACAATATTTAGGCATCCCGTTAACGGGGAGTTGAAAGGGTGAGAACTACATTACTCAGTATAGCATGTTCACATGAGGACTGATGACTTTCAGAAACTCTTGGTTTGTAGTTCCTCAGAAATCTCTGATGGATTTGAATCTTACAGACAAACAAAAAGAGGTACATTTTGTAAAATAAGCATAAAAATTTAAAGAAAGATTTCCAACAGACTGATTAATGTCTGACGGAGGTCATTTGGTACATAGTTAACCTTTTGATTTTTGAACATATTTGGTTTGCTTTTCAAAATTGATTTTTATTGACTGAATAAAACAAGCTGAAGAACTCTAATTTTTAGTTCTATCTTCTTATCAACTGCAATAACTTCCATTGCAAATACAATAAACAGTAATCTTAAGAATGAACAGCATTAAAAAGTAAAAAAATGTGTTTTTCTCTCTCTCAATTTAATGTTTTTTTAAAATAACTGTTTCATAATTCTGCTCCAATGTTATTTTCCACTGCTCTTTCTATGCATGTGATATATATCTTTGCCAACTTGATTCTGGAAAGGAAAAAGTGAATTATAACATTTATCATTTTGTTCAAGTCCAATAATAAGATTAAACATCTATAGGTCAACCATGACATAATGTGAATCAGTGTACATGCATTGCTAAAGGTGGTATAACGTTAATTATACAAGGTTTATATTATACAGGGAGAAAAATGAAAGAAAAAAATGGAACAATGTTTCGAGTCAGTTATTTACTCAAACTCCAAAATCAACAAATCAACCAATCAAAATGCTGGATTTCAATTTTCGACCACGATTTTTTTTTCTCCGGGCACTGAGAAATTTTTTTATGACTTCAGGGCCTGATCTTATACGATTTGGAGAAGAATTTTAGCGTCCCAAGTCTGGGTTCATGGCAAATTTCCATGTTTTCAATACGGGCTGCACTTTTAACACTTTTAATTTGTTTTGTTATAAATTAGGTCGTTAATTTTTCTAAATTAAATTGTTTCATATATTGTTTATGTCATGGTCTTTTGTAGCCGACAATACGGTATGGGTTTTCTCATTGTTGAAGTCTGCACAGTTGTATATTATTGTTCACATTCACATCGTCTCAAATTTGATGGATAGTTGTCTCAGTGACAATCCTACAACTTTTTATTATTTTATACACTATGCAATAGTTTAAAAATTAATAAAAGTATTCTTTTTGTGAATTTTTTCATTATTAGTACCAGTGGAAATTCTCATTATAATATATTACTATCTTTTAAATCTGTTATTCGGTTACAGAGAATGAGATCTTTGTTTATATTTCCTTTAGGTTCCTAAGTTCAACTATGTCCTGCTGTAACACTCTGACATCTTTGGATCGGCACCAAAACACATATGTATTAATATAATCTGATTATTCGAGCACAATATCAATGCAATCTGTGAAACAGTTAAATGAGAAGTTGTGTGTACGAATATGTACTTCCCGTAGACTTCTTTGTTAACTTTAATGATATCTTTCAATTGTTGAAGAATTGTATTTCTACTCTTTATTCTTTTGAACTTGCTCGTTGTTGGTTTGTTGTCATATGAACACACTACAACATTTCATGATATTGAAATAAAATTATAGGAATAACTGCAAATTCTTACTTTAAAAAAATCATAATTGAGTATAAAACTATATATATATAAGTACGTCTGAGTCAGTGACAACCCTACAACAGATGTATCCATCGGATCGCCATCAATGATGGTGATACATGGCTGTGTACATAATGTATAGTAGCATGGGTTCGAATCCCGGCGAGGGAAGAACCAAAAATTTGCTTTCGCAAATTTACAGATCTAACATTGTTGGGTTGATGTTCAGACGTGTTGTAAACTATATATATATATATATACCTACCTTTCAAATTATTTCAATGTTCTACTGTAACCTTTCATACCAGTTCTATCTCTATCTCATATTTTATCTGTTCATGACAATTTTTAGTCGTTGATCTAAAACTTTATTTTCCTCATAGACTTAGTCTTTGTGTTCTGGTGGGATCCATTTTTAGATACCTATAACAATATATCATACTGCATCAAGTACTTTGCATGCATTTATAGAAAGTTGTTTTTCCCAACATGCATTGTTATGGTATTAATTATGGACGTAACACTTTGTAAATTGTCCTTTGAAAAAATACATCATGAGATAAAGATTGTATCGATGATTTACAAAATTCTGTAAAGTGGTTCAGGAGTAATTGATGACACTTACGTGGGACATAAGGACAAGATTTGTTCCATATATATGTGAACACATTCTCACTAAGAAAATGTCACCAGAAGTTCAAGTCTGTCATCACAACGGATAATGTTTATGTGATACAGTGAAAACAGTAAAAACATTGGTAGTAAAATTGTGCGGGATGTTTAATTTTCAACAAATGTAAGATTGGTCACCTTTAATCGGATGTCTCATATAGCATGTATAGAAAGAGAGTGCCATGATCTCTGCAGGTTAATAACTATTGCAACAACTCTTTGAGAGGCCGTCGGTGGCCTTTTGTCTGAATATGCAGCAGGGCAAATTCCTGTCCACCTTCAATATGCTTTCGTTGTCCAGTGGCAGTCCAAGTTTCATTGACCTTTCACCCCAGATGACATCTTTTACAGGACTTACCTATTGTACTTATTTAACAATTGTTTTGAACATGCATGTAATATTTGCCACTGGACATTAAGCAAATGTTTAATACATGTACTCTAATATGTTATTATTTTGAGGAATCTCAGTAGGATCATTTTAAACTATTGGTATTATCCTCTTGAAATATAAATATTATTCATACACAGTATAATAATTGCTCAATAATTATGTGTCGGATTACTAGTATTCGTGTGTCGGTCAAATGGGTCGTCGGACTAATAGGGCGTCAGGCAATTGGGGTGTCGGACCAATATGGTGTCCGAACAGAAAGATTTAAAAGGCAAAAAAAAATTAAAAAAATGTGCAACTTATAAAAGGGTCTGGTTTTGAAGTGGTTTCTTCATTTCTGTATTCTGTAATATTCTATACCATTTTTCACTTTTTATTATAAATTTTGCCTGTCTATTTTATAACAACAATGGGAATAATATGAAAGCCAGCCAAATAGGACATTGGAAAATTGTCTGTTTTCTGTTTCTTGGTTTATTCTTGCTTGTCGTTGGAGGCAAACTTTTGTCTTTCTGTCTCTTTAGTTTGTGTGTATTATTATAAATTAAACGAAATGAATGTAACACACATTTGCCATCTTAAAACAAATATGTTGAACATTGCGTCTGTTATTTAATCTCTTTTTAACAGAAGGAAAAAACTAAGATTAAATATAATCAACAGAAGTATAAAAAACTATGAACTAAGTCTTTGAAGTTAGATGCATGATTTTTGTTATTAGTTGTTAGTGGCTTTGAACTAGCTGTCAGTAACTGCAAGTACTCTCAGATCTGTATTTAGTGACTTTTTTTGTTGGGTAACGGTAACGTCCAGTCCATTATGTTTTTGTTACTTAGATGTATTTCTATTTGCATTCATCTGTTATTTAAAGTTAAATAAGCCTTTTTCAACTGAATTTTATAGTTTGTTGTTATGTAGTACTGTAACAACTCTGTTCCAGGTTTAGGGGGGAAGACCCTAGCATGTTTAACCTCACCACATTCAGTATATATGTTCCTGTCCGAAGTCAGGAGCCTGTAATTCAGTGGTTGTTGTTTTTTGGTGTGTTACATATTCATTGTTCGTTCATTTTTGTACATAAATAAGAACGTTAGTTTTCTTGTTTGAATTCGTTGACATTTGTCATTTTGGTGCCTTTTTTATCTGACTATGTGATATGGCTTTGCTCATTATTGATGGCCGTATGGTGACCTATATTTGTTAATTTCTGGTCATCTGATCTGTTGTGGAGAGTTGTGATTATTCCGCTCATTTTTGGTGCCATGATTGGCAAATAAAATATATGTTGTTGCTGTTGTTGTTGTGTCGTTGGCAATAATACGGCATCTTTTTTTTATAGACAAATATATATAGAATCATATTCAAAACAGTGTGGTCCTGGCCATTGATTGACGACCTAAATTAGCCCATTGACTGTGACAGATTAGGTGAACGTTTGTCGGTTACAATCACTGCTCACTATGTACTTGTTAAAGACACTGAATCTGTGGGGTCACCAAAGGTTCTCAACACCTAAATAAAGCAATTCGAAAAACGAATCCGGAATAATACGATGTGTTGATTTATATCAATAATATAAATCAAACATTAAGGTTATTCCTGAATAATTTTTCGAATTATTTTATTATTAAAGGCGTTAAGAACCTTTGGTGACCCCACAGTTTAAATTCTATAATAAGTAAGAAGTGAGCAATGGTCGTTACAGACAAACGTTGACACAGTATACAGAATGTTGATTCCGGCAAAATATATGATCTGACAGGATGCTCACGGAATAAAACTTGTGATGGAAGAAGACATACATTTGCAAAACATACATGAACAATAGCAATCCGTAGATGATTCAAAAAGGATCCGCCATCTCTGACTTGTCGTAACAATCGTCTCTTTCTGTAACTTTAAGACTTTCTGCAAGTGGTTGGTAAACCGATATTTTCTCTGCTGTATTTCTGTATCCTATCCTTCCCGGCTGATCTGCTGTTGTCTCAAATTTTGCCGTTGATGTTATTATCGTAATCACAAAAGCGCGTCAATATGGAACATACAATTGCATATTGTAAAACGTTTATGTGATTGGATTTACACATGACGTCATTCATTGTTTACAAACGTTAATTTTGCACTCGCACTGACATTTCAACAGTTCAACAGTTAGAAACTTCTTCTGGATTGAATACCACAATGGGATTGAAGGTAGATCAAGGTATAGTAGTACATTGAATATTTTAAAACTGAGAAAAGTGTAGCATAGCTGATCATAGCTAATTCAAAACATATTACGTTACAGAAGGAGAATACGCGTTACACAGTGGCGGACCCCTAGGGTTCCGGGGGTTGGAACACCAAATTATTTTGGACGTTCAATGCATTATTCTATATAATACTACTTAAAATATTTTATTTCCCCCATTTTTTCGCTATAATTATGAAATCTTTAGGCGACTGTGTTGGGACATATAGTTGGAACCCCCTTTTTCCTTTTATCCCGAGTGTTTGGAACCCTCTTTTAAAACAATGGGTGGATCCGCCTCTGGTTACAGAACTTTCTGTAAATGTCAAAATAGGTATAAAATCGCGGGCATGTTTTGGATATACATATTATTACTTCTTTACCAAACCTTATTAAATAGATTATAGTATTACTATTTGTCAAATTGATATTTGAGAAATGATCAGCCTGACTTTCTAAACATATGATTGGATAAAGGGAGGTGCGGTACACCCCTCGGCGTAAGAAGGGGGAGGGGTCCGAAGGTTGGACCCCTTTTTAACGATAAATGCATAAATTTGAAAAGGGAAATCTATTTGGAAACCCTATCTCCAGATTTGGAACCCCCTTTTAAAAATGTGTTTCCTATTTTGACAGGATTTTTTTTTATACCAATGCTTCATTTAATTTGGGAAACATTTTAATATATAAGTCCTAGGTGCCTACAAAATTATTTCATCTCGCCACATTGACTGCTGTGTTTGTTGCTGTTCAGTTGTTGCTGCATATATATATATATATATTTTTATATATAAGTGATCTCGTTTGAAATGGTTTTACAACAACATTTCTGTTACTTCGGGTATTTTTAAATATTTTTTTAGCATACTATGCGATCTGGGCAATGCGATATATGGGTTTGCTCATTGGGCATTTGATGTGGTAAAAATCATCCAACAGTCTTCCTATTTTTATATTGTAAAGAAAGATGTCTGTGAAATATTTTTTCTATTTTATTTTGGTACTGGCTATGGTTACATTGAAATGTAACAGTCATAAAAAAGTTATTGTTACAATGAAGTTTAGGCTATATCGCCGGCGGAATGCAGGCCTATGGTTGACTAAGGAACTGCATGAATACTTACGAGTGTAACAATGATATTTATGTCTACGGTTACATTGTGTTATTGTTACGTAAATGCACTCAAATGAAAAATTATTTTTTACAATATTTTATACATTTTTTTTAATTTTAATTTGATTGTCAGTGTACACACAACCAGTATGTTGTTTCAGTCCGATGAATTTTGGCCCGGTGTAACCACTCTCAGTGGCGGATCCAGAAATTTACATAAGTGGGGGCCCACTGACTGACCTAAGAGGGGGCCGGCTCCAGTCACGCTTCAATGATTCCCCTATATAAGCAACCAAATTGTTTCCCAAATTGGGTCCCTTGCCCCCCTAAATCCACCTCTGACTCTAGGCAGCCCTCACAAACGAGTAATTGGGGTGTATACTATGGGTTGGGTGGCTCAGTGTTGTATTAATATATAAGAAGATGTGGTATAACTGCCAATGAGAAAAGTCTCCTGTTCATATAAGTCGTAATTTGTAGAAGTAAAACATTATAGGTCAAAGTACGGTCTTCAACACCGTGCCTGCATGGGCTCTCACCGAACAGCAAGCTATAAAGGGCCCCAAAACTGACTAGTGTAAAACCATTCAAACTTGAAAACCAATGGTCTATAGATATAGGAAAATTAGTACTGCAACCAGAGGTCATTTTTTAAAACTTTAATGGTCCGGAAGAACACACACCTAAATTATATATCGATGGAAAGAGGAAAACGTGTACAATAAGAAAAGTAGGGTCGTAAAAATCCAGAGTGGTCACAATTTTGTGAAATTGAGGTCAAAGGTCAGACCTAAAATTATCAATATTTCAACCACAAGGACAAAAAGGAGAAATATTCTGATATTTATTCAATAGAATGCTACAAAAACAATTCGATCATAAGCATATGCTATAAACGATGTTAAAACGACAAATTTGACTTAGTACTTATATGAAGAGCTGCCATTACAAAATGGCGTTGATTTGGAACCTTCTGATTTTTTTCCATTTAAGACATAGCAAAAGAAGAAGTGGCCTTGTCCTTTTCACATCCATAAATTTTCATATTGTGTATAGTGTTAAACACTGTTTTACTATAGTATATAACAGAATTATTTTCTAAATTATAAAACACCAGTTTATCAAATTATTTCAATATTTTTTCTATCTTTGAATCAAATAAAACAAAATTCAAGCGCTGAAACAGTGTTTTTAATTTTGCATCTTAAAGGTTGTGTATTTTGTAAAAATTAGTATCTAGTTATAGATAAATACATATTGTGTATTTGCAAAGTCTAAACAGAGCACTTATGACACAAAATATACTATAGTCACCCGAGGCGAATGCGAGGTTTAAAAAAAAAATTGAGTGTAAAACAAAGTCAGTTTGGTGCATGAACATTTTTGTAGTGGGATAATCCTGGTTAAAAAATTTAACTCATTAATTTTTTAAAGGAAGGAAAAAATATTTGGAACTGAAAACTTTTAAACTAGGTAAGTATTGTATGCTATATAATAATTGTGGCATATTTTGTATCTTTTGTAGATATCTCTGATTAAGTGTTTATCATTAGAGAAGTTTTTACAATGTGCATCTCAGTACAATTGGTATCCAAATATAGGTTTGATAATTCTGTGACAATATTATTATTATTCTTTTTTAGCTGGTTACGTTTTTCTCTTTGACTATATCACCCTGCTGCGCAGATTTTTTTTAGCTACGTGAACATGACCAAGGAAAATTATCAAGCTTACTCTCGTCTATCGAAAAACTATTGAAGCGAAGGAGAAAACAGAAATGAAGCAAGATAAGCAGTTTATCGGATTTTACCCATTAGGAGCACCTGAATTCACTCCCGGTTTTTAATGGAGTTCGTGTTATTTTTTATGTACTTTTCAAAGTGTTGTTGTAAATGCCCTTTTGTTTTGTGATTCTTTGCTTACTTCTTGATTTTGATTGTGACTGTCTTTCAGTGTTTATAAAAATAATACGCTCTAGGAGCACCTGAATTCACTCCCGGTTTTTAATGGAGTTCGTGTTGTTTTTATATATGTTTTTTTCAATGTGTTGTTGTAAATGCCCTTTCGTTTTGTGATTATTTGCTTACTTCTTGATTTTGATTGTGACTGTCTTTCAGTGTTTATAAAAATAATACACACTCGACATCAGGGAGATTCACACTGTGGTTCGAGGCTGATATTTTACAGTATCAATGTGTATAATAGCGCATAATTTATATATATATATCAAACAAGATTAGAATCTTCAATACTGTTCATTTTTTGGTATTTTGCTATTGCTTAAAATATGTTGTAATTAATGCAGTCAGATGTTACTATGTTAGGCAATGCATTATAATCAACACAAAACAATGTCTCGATTACCTTATTTTTAATCATAACTGGAATTTCTTTTATTTATCATAACCATTTTTTAATATATAATAAAACATTCAATGTCATACCAACATGTGAAGTTTGTGGCAAAAATCTCTGTCATTTTCATGCCCCTTGGTTATTTTATGACCCTTTAAAGCTCATAAATAAAACAATCAAAGAAACAATTAATTTTGCATGTATCATGTTTCATTGCTCTCCCCCTATGCCATCTTTTCTTTGGAATGCTTTGTTGAATGTCAGTTTCCTGGCTCTTTTCCTCAATTCAGTCCCGGATATGATGTGTCTTTTTACATTTACAGTGGTAATTCAAGAGGACACTTTAGTTTTAATATGAGCTCATTATAAGCATCCACCTTTTATGTTTTGGTTCTTGTACGAAACTCAGGATTCAATGGTTCATGATTAAATGTTGGTTTTTTTTTTCTGATGAGTGCCATATTGTCTAGATACATCATTTTGTTGATAGGTCTTCAATTTCACATCGAACATTCCCATATCTGCTCCTGTCTCCATTGCTGTTAATCATTCAGAGAAAGAAAATGTAATAAATTTTCTTATGTTAAAACTTTCCTCATTTCTGTGTTATGTTAAAAATAAAAAGAATGCACAACTATGTAAGGGAATGGTCTGACATCAAAATTTACTTATTACTTTATATACTACCAAAAGTCCAGTAATGGACTGGACTTCTGATACTACATGTATATATTATAATCAATCAAAGTTGAAATTTGTTTCTAAATAAAAAAAAAAAAGGAAATATGATATTTAATTCATCATCATCAAAGTATTGGTGTTTGCCAGTGGCAAGTATTTCATACACGTGTAGCTTTAACCATCGGTCTATTTATGTGCTCTTTATAATAAGATCCGTGAAACAACGACAAAAGACATTTAAATATATACTAACTACTTTATACAAAAGTACATTAATGTTTAATAGATTGAAGTGGAAATTCAATTTAATTGAAAATTTATCGTACATAGTCATATATGTAGCACCAGAGATGTTATACACACAGTAGCACACAGAAACGTGTCCGATTCCTCCAAAACGCGTCAATGTGACGTCAATGATTTGATATACAAGTCAAATTGCACTGGCGAAACCACTTCTGCGGGAAGCCGGTCGAGCAGTTTATTAAATGCAATGTTAATGGGTTTTTTCTAAATACGCATGACATATTTGCCACTGGACATTAAGTAATCAATAGTTAATTATGTGTTGTAAACTTAGCCTGCAGTTATGCTTGTTATGAATTACCTATGCTGAACAAACTAATGCTAATACAGTAAACATGGTCAAGCACCGGGAAAAAAATACAATATAAAATGTACATGATGTATTAGTTTTCTAAATTGTGAAGTACCTCTGTCTGAACTTTATTATAATAATAATCATATTGATAAAGAAAATCATAAATTAAAGCGCTTCAAATAAAAATAACTTTTTATTGTGCTTTTTTTTTTAAAAACCAGACCTATAGTCTGTGTCTGCAAGTAGAAGAAAGCGTGCACAGTGTAGCATACCTTGGACATTTGTCTGTACGGATTACTGAACCTTTCCTCCAGATTTTTTTTTTGGAACCTGCCTCGACTTTTTTTTCTCATCATTTATAATCCAACCGAACAATACGGGCTCAATCGTATCCCACACCATTAATATTGAATTGCGTTTTTACTTTATAGAGTATCATTGGGGTATATGAGTTTTAGAATATTCTGGCGTTTAGGTGTCAGACCACCAATTAAAAATCCCTATCTGTTCAACCAAATTTTGCAATTTTCAAGCTTTCTAATATTTTTACCTTAAGTTTAACTTCAAGGAAACCAGGTATATCCTGAATTTGTACATGTATCACCTTCCTACATGCCAATTTTCAACCAATGTTTAAAGTCTTGTAACAAATTTCTGATTTTGAAAAGACAGGTACTACCAAAATAACTCCCGGTTTTCTGGAAATCTTAAATTAGTGTACTATGTAGCGCATTAATCCTGAATTTTTAATGCAAACTCATAGACAAGTGAATTTTGGCTCAAAATGGTCTAAATATATTTCCCTTTCACAAAAGTTTCATTTCTGCAAATTTGTTTGTTAGTTTAAGTAAACAATGACATCAAAAGCACTATTTTGTGTCAAAGTAGGACTAATTGGTGGTCTGACACCTTTAATGGTCCGGAATAACACACGGCTGCAAATTGTTTTGAATGATAGAATAATATCTATATTTTAATTTCCGTCGGGTCGTAAAAAGTTTCTATGGTCACATTTTTGTATTTTATCCTTTTAATGGGGGTACCCCTCAATTTACGGTTTTGGGTAGTTACCTTAAAATCCAAAAATATATTTTTTGGTTAAATTTCCCGCTTTTTTCGTAAATATTTTCTATGCACATATTATCAATGATCATCGGAATGATGAAGACATAAATATAATACCATCTCCAAGTAAAACTTTCAAACTTAAAGTTGGCTGTTTTTTATATAGAAATTTAACGCGTTTTTCTTTGAAAACGAGAAAACATATGATTCAAAAACAGTATTTGACATTTGAGAGGACAAAACATATTATTGCGATACTGCATGCAAATTTTGTTGGGCAAATTCCAAACAATTTTGTCAAAAACTCAAAAATAAAAACATAATTTGTAGCTTTTTTAATTACGGAAATTTCCTATCCGTCAATCAGCTCCACCATTTATTTTTTCCTTCACAATCAATTTGATAGTTTTGATGTGATTATGTAGATTTTGTAGGAGAAGTAAATTTATTTTTGAGTGATTTGAATACATATAGTAGTTCTTTCGTGTATTTTCTGTAAATAAGTTATATTTTTGTTAATAAAATTTGACTTTTTTTAAAAGTTAACCAAATCTTTCGGATAAGAGGTTTTTCTGGATAATGACTATAGTTGATTTTGTGTGAAAATACATTGTATGTCAATGTTTAACCTCAGAGCAATTAATATGCATGCAAGTGGTCGGGGGAAAAGTACTATTGAAGTTTCGCAAAGATTTGGTGTATGACAAGGTGATGCTAAAACCAACTTATCTTGATATTCTGCTTTCCTTGGGCGAATCATCAGTGATGTTATGAGACTTGCACCAGAAGGCAAAATTGGTGCGTCTTTAAATTAGATTGATTGATTGATTGTTGGTTGCTTAACGTCCAGTGGCAAATATTTCATGCATCTTCAGGACGGGGGGAACAAGTTAACAATAAAAACAATAGGTATTGTCCTAAAAGAGATCATTCGGGATGATGGTCTGGAAAATTTAGACTGCCATTGGAAAATGATGGGATATTGGATTGGGACAGAATTTTCCATTGCAACAGGCCACCTACGGACCCCTCAAAGAGTTGTTGCAAGGGTTTTTAACGTGCAAAGAACGTGGCACTCCCTTTACACGAGGCATCGGATTTAACGTCCCCATTCTGACTAGACGTGACTGCGAACTTGATACATCCCGCACAGTCAAACGGACGTCCCACTTCGTTTTACTGCCGGTCGGGAGAAGACAAAGTGAGTGAAGTGACCATATTTCGTTTCCCCAGTCACCCTTGGGGAACTTTAAATAAGAAACAACAGAAATCCATATATGTGATCAAACTGATCGACATGCATGTTCACAACCTGACACTTTTATACGATCTCGCACTCAGTTTCTTCCTTGTAGTTTGGATATGAAAACAGGGTTTTTGTGTAAAAGAAAAACCTTAAAAAAAACCCAGAAAACTACACAAAACTGAGTCCTCTAAACGTGTTGACAGTCTTTTAAGTTGTACTTATTAATGTGAGTTATCATTTATCCATGTATAACCAAGTACTTATTGAAGTCAACACCTGTGCAATTAAGTAAAACAGTTAGTGGAAAAATAGAATCTGAACTTGTTGTCAGTTCATTTATAACGATTGTTAGTGATGTGATTTGTTCTTCCATAAGAAAAAGCCTTTCTCATGTAGCACGACCCAATACATATACCGATCACTTTTACCCAAGATTGTCTCTGATGCTTACCAAACTGCCAAACTCCAGAACTAACTAGATATTGTGACACCTTACAATTCAGACACAGTGGGGCAAAGGGATATGTAATATAAAGTTAAGCTCTGAACTCAATATAGGGGATGCCATATCTGCTGCAGGAAAATCAAAGTCTATGTAAAGACTTTCAGAATTACACCAAGGTGTGTCTGAAAATATCAAGTATACATTAAAAGAAGAACAACTGCTTCACCCTGCCACCAGTGCTCTTATGAGCTATGTCCTCGTTTTGGTATTTCTATGGAATGATGCCCGTATAGCTATGGTATGAGTGCCAATGATACAACACACCATCCAAGTCACAATTTATAAAAGTAAACCATTATTAATAGGTCACGGTCCGGTTTTTCAACACGGACCCTATGCTCAAAAGTTCATTTGTTAGTTAATTGATGAAAAATAACACAAAGGCGCTTCTGAACCGTATATATATTGTCCCTAAAGATAACAAAAATTCGTAAATGTATGGCTTTTACAAAATCAATCGTTTCTGTAGCAACATTCGCCCAATTACATTTGGGATTGGCAGTGCAGATATATCATGCATATGCATATATGGGAATATGGGTCACGAACATTGATCGAAACTTTGTACTAACATTGCTTTTGTGTTTCCTATGCAAAGGTAAGACTATATCTGACGAGTTTGACAGAATCATGACGGTATTTACGCTCCAGATACCATTTGTACTCAAAAACTGTGTTTGCTTTGAACAAATTCTGTCCTGCGCCGAACTTGTTCTTATAAAAAAAAAGGGAAGTGTCTTGTAATGCGTATACGCGTACTGAATCCGCATATGATGACTAAGAGATTGATTCATGTCCCTATTTATTGAATACTTGAGCTATTGTGTGTCGCTTTTAAGAGTTATATAAGGATCATGACTGATTTTGAATTACAACATTAGAAAATTGGCATTGCGTTTTTCATCCTTCCTTTAAAAAATTAATGAGTTAAATTTTTTAACCAGGATTATCCCACTACAAAACTGTTCATGCACCAAACTGACTTTGTTTTACACTCAATTTTTTTTTAAACCTCGCATTCGCCTCGGGTGACTATAGTATATTTTGTGTCATAAGTGCTCTGTTTAGACTTTGCAAATACACAATATGTATTTATCTATAACTAGATACTAATTTTTACAAAATACACAACCTTTAAGATGCAAAATTAAAAACACTGTTTCAGCGCTTGAATTTTGTTTTATTTGATTCAAAGATAGAAAAAATATTGAAATAATTTGATAAACTGGTGTTTTATAATTTAGAAAATAATTCTGTTATATACTATAGTAAAACAGTGTTTAACACTATACACAATATGAAAATTTATGGATGTGAAAAGGACAAGGCCACTTCTTCTTTTGCTATGTCTTAAATGGAAAAAAAATCAGAAGGTTCCAAATCAACGCCATTTTGTAATGGCAGCTCTTCATATAAGTACTAAGTCAAATTTGTCGTTTTAAACATCGTTTATAGCATATGCTTATGATCGAATTGTTTTTGTAGCATTCTATTGAATAAATATCAGAATATTTCTCCTTTTTGTCCTTGTGGTTGAAATATTGATAATTTTAGGTCTGACCTTTGACCTCAATTTCACAAAATTGTGACCACTCTGGATTTTTACGACCCTACTTTTCTTATTGTACACGTTTTCCTCTTTCCATCGATATATAATTTAGGTGTGTGTTCTTCCGGACCATTAAAGTTTTAAAAAATGACCTCTGGTTGCAGTACTAATTTTCCTATATCTATAGACCATTGGTTTTCAAGTTTGAATGGTTTTACACTAGTCAGTTTTGGGGCCCTTTATAGCTTGCTGTTCGGTGAGAGCCCATGCAGGCACGGTGTTGAAGACCGTACTTTGACCTATAATGTTTTACTTCTACAAATTACGACTTATATGAACAGGAGACTTTTCTCATTGGCAGTTATACCACATCTTCTTATATATTAATACAACACTGAGCCACCCAACCCATAGTATACACCCCAATTACTCGTTTGTGAGGGCTGCCTAGAGTCAGAGGTGGATTTAGGGGGGCAAGGGACCCAATTTGGGAAACAATTTGGTTGCTTATATAGGGGAATCATTGAAGCGTGACTGGAGCCGGCCCCCTCTTAGGTCAGTCAGTGGGCCCCCACTTATGTAAATTTCTGGATCCGCCACTGAGAGTGGTTACACCGGGCCAAAATTCATCGGACTGAAACAACATACTGGTTGTGTGTACACTGACAATCAAATTAAAATTAAAAAAAATGTATAAAATATTGTAAAAAATAATTTTTCATTTGAGTGCATTTACGTAACAATAACACAATGTAACCGTAGACATAAATATCATTGTTACACTCGTAAGTATTCATGCAGTTCCTTAGTCAACCATAGGCCTGCATTCCGCCGGCGATATAGCCTAAACTTCATTGTAACAATAACTTTTTTATGACTGTTACATTTCAATGTAACCATAGCCAGTACCAAAATAAAATAGAAAAAATATTTCACAGACATCTTTCTTTACAATATAAAAATAGGAAGACTGTTGGATGATTTTTACCACATCAAATGCCCAATGAGCAAACCCATATATCGCATTGCCCAGATCGCATAGTATGCTAAAAAAATATTTAAAAATACCCGAAGTAACAGAAATGTTGTTGTAAAACCATTTCAAACGAGATCACTTATATATAAATATATATATATATATATATATATATATGCAGCAACAACTGAACAGCAACAAACACAGCAGTCAATGTGGCGAGATGAAATAATTTTGTAGGCACCTAGGACTTATATATTAAAATGTTTCCCAAATTAAATGAAGCATTGGTATAAAAAAAAATCCTGTCAAAATAGGAAACACATTTTTAAAAGGGGGTTCCAAATCTGGAGATAGGGTTTCCAAATAGATTTCCCTTTTCAAATTTATGCATTTATCGTTAAAAAGGGGTCCAACCTTCGGACCCCTCCCCCTTCTTACGCCGAGGGGTGTACCGCACCTCCCTTTATCCAATCATATGTTTAGAAAGTCAGGCTGATCATTTCTCAAATATCAATTTGACAAATAGTAATACTATAATCTATTTAATAAGGTTTGGTAAAGAAGTAATAATATGTATATCCAAAACATGCCCGCGATTTTATACCTATTTTGACATTTACAGAAAGTTCTGTAACCAGAGGCGGATCCACCCATTGTTTTAAAAGAGGGTTCCAAACACTCGGGATAAAAGGAAAAAGGGGGTTCCAACTATATGTCCCAACACAGTCGCCTAAAGATTTCATAATTATAGCGAAAAAATGGGGGAAATAAAATATTTTAAGTAGTATTATATAGAATAATGCATTGAACGTCCAAAATAATTTGGTGTTCCAACCCCCGGAACCCCAGGGGTCCGCCACTGTGTAACGCGTATTCTCCTTCTGTAACGTAATATGTTTTGAATTAGCTATGATCAGCTATGCTACACTTTTCTCAGTTTTAAAATATTCAATGTACTACTATACCTTGATCTACCTTCAATCCCATTGTGGTATTCAATCCAGAAGAAGTTTCTAACTGTTGAACTGTTGAAATGTCAGTGCGAGTGCAAAAATAACGTTTGTAAACAATGAATGACGTCATGTGTAAATCCAATCACATAAACGTTTTACAATAGGCAATTGTATGTTCCATATTGACGCGCTTTTGTGATTACGATAATAACATCAACGGCAAAATTTGAGACAACAGCAGATCAGCCGGGAAGGATAGGATACAGAAATACAGCAGAGAAAATATCGGTTTACCAACCACTTGCAGAAAGTCTTAAAGTTACAGAAAGAGACGATTGTTACGACAAGTCAGAGATGGCGGATCCTTTTTGAATCATCTACGGATTGCTATTGTTCATGTATGTTTTGCAAATGTATGTCTTCTTCCATCACAAGTTTTATTCCGTGAGCATCCTGTCAGATCATATATTTTGCCGGAATCAACATTCTGTATACTGTGTCAACGTTTGTCTGTAACGACCATTGCTCACTTCTTACTTATTATAGAATTTAAACTGTGGGGTCACCAAAGGTTCTTAACGCCTTTAATAATAAAATAATTTGAAAAATTATTCAGGAATAACCTTAATGTTTGATTTATATTATTGATATAAATCAACACATCGTATTATTCCGGATTCGTTTTTCGAATTGCTTTATTTAGGTGTTGAGAACCTTTGGTGACCCCACAGATTCAGTGTCTTTAACAAGTACATAGTGAGCAGTGATTGTAACCGACAAACGTTCACCTAATCTGTCACAGTCAATGGGCTAATTTAGGTCGTCAATCAATGGCCAGGACCACACTGTTTTGAATATGATTCTATATATATTTGTCTATAAAAAAAAGATGCCGTATTATTGCCAACGACACAACAACAACAGCAACAACATATATTTTATTTGCCAATCATGGCACCAAAAATGAGCGGAATAATCACAACTCTCCACAACAGATCAGATGACCAGAAATTAACAAATATAGGTCACCATACGGCCATCAATAATGAGCAAAGCCATATCACATAGTCAGATAAAAAAGGCACCAAAATGACAAATGTCAACGAATTCAAACAAGAAAACTAACGTTCTTATTTATGTACAAAAATGAACGAACAATGAATATGTAACACACCAACAAACAACAACCACTGAATTACAGGCTCCTGACTTCGGACAGGAACATATATACTGAATGTGGTGAGGTTAAACATGCTAGGGTCTTCCCCCCTAAACCTGGAACAGAGTTGTTACAGTACTACATAACAACAAACTATAAAATTCAGTTGAAAAAGGCTTATTTAACTTTAAATAACAGATAAATGCAAATAGAAATACATCTAAGTAACAAAAACATAATGGACTGGACGTTACCGTTACCCAACAAAAAAAGTCACTAAATACAGATCTGAGAGTACTTGCAGTTACTGACAGCTAGTTCAAAGCCACTAACAACTAATAACAAAAATCATGCATCTAACTTCAAAGACTTAGTTCATAGTTTTTTATACTTCTGTTGATTATATTTAATCTTAGTTTTTTCCTTCTGTTAAAAAGAGATTAAATAACAGACGCAATGTTCAACATATTTGTTTTAAGATGGCAAATGTGTGTTACATTCATTTCGTTTAATTTATAATAATACACACAAACTAAAGAGACAGAAAGACAAAAGTTTGTCTCCAACGACAAGCAAGAATAAACCAAGAAACAGAAAAGAGACAATTTTCCAATGTCCTATTTGGCTGGCTTTCATATTATTCCCATTGTTGTTATAAAATAGACAGGCAAAATTTATAATAAAAAGTGAAAAATGGTATAGAATATTACAGAATACAGAAATGAAGAAACCACTTCAAAACCAGACCCTTTTATAAGTTGCACATTTTTTTAATTTTTTTTTGCCTTTTAAATCTTTCTGTTCGGACACCATATTGGTCCGACACCCCAATAGCCTGACGCCCTATTAGTCCGACGACCCATTTGACCGACACACGAATACTAGTAATCCGACACATAATTATTGAGCAATTATTATACTTTGTATGAATAATATTTATATTTCAAGAGGATAATACCAATAGTTTAAAATGATCCTACTGAGATTCCTCAAAATAATAACATATTAGAGTACATGTATTAAACATTTGCTTAATGTCCAGTGGCAAATATTACATGCATGTTCAAAACAATTAAATAAGTACAATAGGTAAGTCCTGTAAAAGATGTCATCTGGGGTGAAAGGTCAATGAAACTTGGACTGCCACTGGACAACGAAAGCATATTGAAGGTGGACAGGAATTTGCCCTGCTGCATATTCAGACAAAAGGCCACCGACGGCCTCTCAAAGAGTTGTTGCAATAGTTATTAACCTGCAGAGATCATGGCACCACTCTCTTTCTATACATGCTATATGAGACATCCGATTAAAGGTGACCAATCTTACATTTGTTGAAAATTAAACATCCCGCACAATTTTACTACCAATGTTTTTACTGTTTTCACTGTATCACATAAACATTATCCGTTGTGATGACAGACTTGAACTTCTGGTGACATTTTCTTAGTGAGAATGTGTTCACATATATATAGAACAAATCTTGTCCTTATGTCCCACGTAAGTGTCATCAATTACTCCTGAACCACTTTACAGAATTTTGTAAATCATCGATACAATCTTTATCTCATGATGTATTTTTTCAAAGGACAATTTACAAAGTGTTACGTCCATAATTAATACCATAACAATGCATGTTGGGAAAAACAACTTTCTATAAATGCATGCAAAGTACTTGATGCAGTATGATCTATTGTTATAGGTATCTAAAAATGGATCCCACCAGAACACAAAGACTAAGTCTATGAGGAAAATAAAGTTTTAGATCAACGACTAAAAATTGTCATGAACAGATAAAATATGAGATAGAGATAGAACTGGTATGAAAGGTTACAGTAGAACATTGAAATAATTTGAAAGGTAGGTATATATATATATATATAGTTTACAACACGTCTGAACATCAACCCAACAATGTTAGATCTGTAAATTTGCGAAAGCAAATTTTTGGTTCTTCCCTCGCCGGGATTCGAACCCATGCTACTATACATTATGTACACAGCCATGTATCACCATCATTGATGGCGATCCGATGGATACATCTGTTGTAGGGTTGTCACTGACTCAGACGTACTTATATATATATAGTTTTATACTCAATTATGATTTTTTTAAAGTAAGAATTTGCAGTTATTCCTATAATTTTATTTCAATATCATGAAATGTTGTAGTGTGTTCATATGACAACAAACCAACAACGAGCAAGTTCAAAAGAATAAAGAGTAGAAATACAATTCTTCAACAATTGAAAGATATCATTAAAGTTAACAAAGAAGTCTACGGGAAGTACATATTCGTACACACAACTTCTCATTTAACTGTTTCACAGATTGCATTGATATTGTGCTCGAATAATCAGATTATATTAATACATATGTGTTTTGGTGCCGATCCAAAGATGTCAGAGTGTTACAGCAGGACATAGTTTAACTTAGGAACCTAAAGGAAATATAAACAAAGATCTCATTCTCTGTAACCGAATAACAGATTTAAAAGATAGTAATATATTATAATGAGAATTACCACTGGTACTAATAATGAAAAAATTCACAAAAAGAATACTTTTATTAATTTTTAAACTATTGCATAGTGTATAAAATAATAAAAAGTTGTAGGATTGTCACTGAGACAACTATCCACCAAATTTGAGACGATGTGAATGTGAACAATAATATACAACTGTGCAGACTTCAACAATGAGAAAACCCATACCGTATTGTCGGCTACAAAAGACCATGACATAAACAATATATGAAACAATTTAATTTAGAAAAATTAACGACCTAATTTATAACAAAACAAATTAAAAGTGTTAAAAGTGCAGCCCGTATTGAAAACATGGAAATTTGCCATGAACCCAGACTTGGGACGCTAAAATTCTTCTCCAAATCGTATAAGATCAGGCCCTGAAGTCATAAAAAAATTTCTCAGTGCCCGGAGAAAAAAAATCGTGGTCGAAAATTGAAATCCAGCATTTTGATTGGTTGATTTGTTGATTTTGGAGTTTGAGTAAATAACTGACTCGAAACATTGTTCCATTTTTTTCTTTCATTTTTCTCCCTGTATAATATAAACCTTGTATAATTAACGTTATACCACCTTTAGCAATGCATGTACACTGATTCACATTATGTCATGGTTGACCTATGTTTAATCTTATTATTGGACTTGAACAAAATGATAAATGTTATAATCCACTTTTTCCTTTCCAGAATCAAGTTGGCAAAGATATATATCACATGCATAGGAAGAGCAGTGGAAAATAACATTGGAGCAGAATTATGAAACAGTTATTTTAAAAAAACATTAAATTGAGATAGAGAAAAACACATTTTTTTACTTTTTAATGCTGTTCATTCTTAAGATTACTGTTTATTGTATTTGCAATGGAAGTTATTGCAGTTGATAAGAAGATAGAACTAAAAATTAGAGTTTTTCAGCTTGTTTTATTCAGTCAATAAAAATCAATTTTGAAAAGCAAACCAAATATGTTCAAAAATCAAAAAGGTTAATTATGTACCAAATGACCTCCGTCAGACATTAATCAGTCTGTTGGAAATCTTTCTTTAAATTTTTATGCTTATTTTACAAAATGTACCTCTTTTTGTTTGTCTGTAAGATTCAAATCCATCAGAGATTTCTGAGGAACTACAAACCAAGAGTTTCTGAAAGTCATCAGTCCTCATGTGAACATGCTATACTGAGTAATGTAGTTCTCACCCTTTCAACTCCCCGTTAACGGGATGCCTAAATATTGTAACACCAAAGTTCATATATTCTTTTCGTAAAATACGCTCTGCAGTTTTATAGGAAAGAGTACAAGAGTTATGCATACATGTATTTAAGTTACTATTCACAATACACTCATTACAAGTGAATGAAATTGCAGCATGATTAATGTATACAAAAAAAAAAAGAAATCTGTCAATAAATGTATTTAACCATTAAAAATCTTACAATGAGCATATGATTGGAAATTTATTTATGAGAAGTTAGACTAAAAAAGTGGTCGTATTCTGAATATTCTCTCAGCTCACAGTAAAAGGAGAAAAACATACACTGTTCAGTCTGAAGGTACCTGTTCATGTAGGGGGACATGTCTTATAGCATATTCTCTCCTTGTGGTGAACTAACATGTTAAAAAGGAGCTCAGTGCATTATTGGTCTAGTTCTGTACAAAATTTGTTAATTACATTGTATTTATATCTGAGTATCATGTCCTCTTCCTGCACTTAACTTGCCACTGGATCACATAACATTAATCCATCCACCCATCTTCTCAAAAGTAATATACCGAGTTCCAATGTTCAATATGTTCTGATTTGACTCAAGCAAGATATAAATACATGTAATATGGTATTGTCAAATAGAAGTATTAATATGTATTAAAAACATAAACCTTATAGACCAAACAAGATGCAATTCTGACAATAAATATGACATAAAGCCAGAATATTTAAAAAAAAAAAGCTAAAGTAACTGTCGAAGAGCTGGATCTAAAGCAAAACCACTTCAGGACAACAAAAATCAGAGAAATAAAAAAAAACATAACGAAAACATTAACATGTCACGATATAGAAAATGAATGGAAATGGGTTAAGTGTCAAAGAGAACAATTAACCCACCCCAAATATACAAAACAACTAGGCATCACTATACAGATACAGTCTGATTTAAAAAGTGTTATAATGAAACAGTACTACAGTACAGAAATTAGTAACGAAACACTACTTACGAAATCAGTACTAAATCATTACTGACGAAATCAGTACTGAAACAGTACTGTCAACATCAGTACTGAAACAGTACTGTCAAAAACAGTACTGACAAAATCAGTACTGAAACAGTACTGTCAAAATCAGTACTAAAACAGTACTGTCAAAATCAGTACTGAAACAGTACTGTCAAAATCAGTACTAAAACAGTACTGTCAAAATCAGTACAGAAACAGTACTGACAAAATCAGTACTGATTTCATTGAAAGTATAACATTATAAGTTTTCAGTCTTTCCTAACAGTACTGATATGCACGAGGGTAGAAATGTACCAAAAAAGTGTGGGTAAATTATTGGTAGTGCAGTCAGCTATAAAAGATCCCGATATGACAATGTATAAAACAATTCAAACGAGAAAACTAACGGCCTTATCTAAATAAAAAAATGAACAAAAAACAAATATGTAACCCATAAACAAACGACAACCACTGAATTACAGGCTTCTGACTTAGAACATAAATAATGTGCCGGGGTTAAACATGTTAGCGGGATACTAAAGTCAAAATTATACTCTAGAAACTAAAATTAAAAATAATATAAGACTAACAAAGGCCAGAGGCTCCTGACTTGGGAGAGGCGCAAAAATATGTCGGGGTTAAACATGTTTATGATATCTAATCCCTCCTCCTATAAGTCTAGCCAATGTAGAAAAGTAAACGCATAACAATACGCACAATAAAATTCAGTTCAAGAGAAGTCCGAATCTGATGTAAGAAGATGTAATCCAAGAAAATAAACAAAATGACAATAATACATAAATAACAATAGACTACTAGCAGTTAACTGACATGCCAGTTCAAGACTTCAAGTAAACTGATTACATTTGAAAGATTATGTCTTCATTTATTATGCTTTAAAACTCGGTGATCAATATTATTTGGGAATAAAATATGAAAGGAAAAGATATAAAAATTGAGGTTAAAAAAAAGAAAATATTTATTCTCATCTGTGAAACTAATATTCAAAAGCGATTCACCATACAATTTTTGAAAATACCTACCGACTGATTTCAGAATAACTTCATGCACTACATACTGGCTACCATAATAAAGCCGTAGGGTATACGTTGTAAAATCTGCCTTTTGTAAATCAGTAATCGTCAGTGTAACCCTGTTACCATCTAAATGTACGTTTACACCATGAAACACATCTTTAACCACGGCAGGCTCTTCCATCGTAACGTATTTTTTCGGGCCTAACAGTATACTTCCTTTATACCAACGAATATTGGAATACTTTGGAATACTGTACACATTTATCTGCAATTCAGTACTTTGACCTAATGTTCCATATTGTATGGTATTGTCTTTATTGTCAGCTGTTATCACTGGTGGAGCTAAAACACATAAATTTGATTCATTAATATTAAATTGAGGTTAAAAAAAACCCAGATATACAGTCAACGGAAACATGTAAATCAATTTAAATAGGAAGTTTATATTATACTGCAATATTTATACATGAAAAAATTATATAATAGGAAGATGATAATATCATTATAAAGCACACACATAGACCATGCTATATTACTAAAATTGCTACGATTGTCTATGCCTTGTGTTCTTTCTTCATGAAACACCCTTTAATATGTTTAACTAAATTGATAGAAAAAATATAACCTGTATGTTTTCAATGTTTCCTACAACAATTAACAAAAAGGTGGCTTTGGATATGCAGTCTTGATACCAGGATGTCTTTTTGTCACAAACTGATTAACCGCTTTTTTTTAATTTGATTAAAAAATGATTGTATGCAAAAGTCAAATCTATTCAGCCTCAAATATGTGTCCCCTGATCAGATCCATGTTCTCTTTTTGAATGCGTGATACTACGTGCCTTTACTCAGTTATGCACATATATGTATTTTGCTCTATGGTCGGGTTGTTGTCGCTTTGACACATTCCCCATTTACTTTCTCAATTTTATCCCTTACAAATTTTTGAAATATACAATCATGTGTACTGTTGTGTTTGTTGCCAAAGGTTTTACTCGATCATATTTTTGATTAACAGAGGTATTGTTGAAAAATATCTAGGGTCTCCTGAGTCAGTAATGATTAAAGCTTCTTTGATCAAATCTGTGTCATGTCACCTTATGTAAGCATGCACTGTCGTGTGTTGAATTGCGCAACAAACGTAACCGTTGAAATCGTTTTCATAGTTCCAATGTGTAAGTGCTCAGCTGCAGTATCTTTCTCATTTTCTACTACCGCAGCAGTAGCGGGACTGATCTGTACATTGTGTTATGTTCAGCTCCAAATTTTTCACTTGTCTATAGCGTTTGCTAGTGAGTAACCTTTAAAGAATTTCTTGCTCATAAAAAAACATACAGTTCATTATTCATATTCCCGACTTTCGATATACAGAGTTATCGGTCGTTATCGGAGTTGTCTTTCTTGCGTGAAGGTGACGGCACTTCCTTTTCTTCCGTAACGAGTGTAAACAATCAGTAAACTAATGAAAATAGAAGACATAAATGATAAAACTACTGTCGAGGACTTTTTAACTTTGAAGAAAAGTGATTTAGTACTATTCCTGCGATCAAGCAGTGCAAAGATATCTGGGAATAAAGACGAACTTGCACGAAGAGCCTTTGAAACTAATCAAACAAACAATGGTGTGACTGCGTCACTGTCGACAGTTCTTGTTTCTCAACACTCTTACACTAATGACAATGTTGATATTCCCCCTTATAATGAACTAAACTCTGGGTGGACTAGTGATCTATCTTTGCTGCCACTTGTTTCCCATCAGGATGTGGAATCCTTTCTCATTCACAGCAGTCACAGAACTGGGGACAATGAGCAAATGTTATGCTATCGCCAGTTCATCCGTGGATATAACTTTTTTAAAGAGAACTATGTTCATGACTTAATGATAAACAGTATTGATGATGATTGTGAAAGTTGTTACATCAGGTCAAAGTGTTACCCTTCCATGAAACAACAGGGACCATATCAACAATGGATTTTAATTTCAAAGAAAACACCTGTTGTACTTTTCAAAGCCAACTGTAGTTGTCCAGCTGGGTATGTATGTTTTTTTTTTATTTAACACTTTCATTATAAGTTGGGCCTTATAAGTTTTCAACACAAGACTTTCTTTTATTTAAAACCATCCCTGTCTCCATAATTCAAATTTGCTTTAAAAAAAATATATAGTAAGGGAGCTACTATTTGATTTGTTTGGGGGGCTAGCTAGAATGAAATTTAAACCAAAAAGGCAGGATAGTAATTTTGAGTAAAATATAAGGCAGGATGAGCAACTGTGCAAAAAACCTCAGGATAAACTTTAAAAAAAAAAAGGCAGGACCAAATATAGTAAAAAATAAAAAGGCAGGACCAAATATAGTAAAAATTAAAAGGCAGGGCCGAGATACATGTAACAACTAAAAAAAGCAAGACAAATTTTTCATCATTAAACCATTAATGTTCAACTTCAAACCAGTTTGTGATTTTACTGACTCTTAACTGCCCTTGTCATTTCTTTTAAAATGAACAATAACTCTGATTTCTATTTTCAGCCTAGGTGAAGGATGTACCCATATCGCAGGTCTTCTCTTCAAGCTTGAGGCATGTGCACAGGAAAAAGAAAATACTGCATGTACTTCAAAACCATGTAATTGGAATAAGGGAGGTAAAAGGAAAAAAGATCCTCAAGAAGTCCTAACATATCTTTCAAAAAGTTGAAATATGGTGGAAATGAACCATGTGCAAATGAAAAGAAAAATAAATTTATTGTAAAAAATTCCATTACTGACCAAGGTCAGGATTTTTTATCACTATTAACAGCTAAATTAGGAAATTTGAATTATTCTCCAGCAATTTTTGATTTAGTTGCCCCAAGTTGTGAAGTTTATGACATTAATAGTGACATAAATGTAGTTAATTTTGAAGAAGTTGAGACCTCTGAATATTTACACTTTGAATCTGACAACTACATAGACATTATGTCAATTGTTCAAAAAGAACCACCAATAAATGAGACCATACTGCTCGACAAATTTGTGAATATTCCCCAGACAGTAATTGATGAGATAGAAAAAAGAACATTAGGTCAATCTGAAAATCAACTTTGGTTTGATACCAGAAAATTTAGAATAACAAGTTCAAATTTTCACTCTATTGTTTCACGCAAAAAGGCAGATGTCGATAAATTAGTGCAATCGTTTTCTAAGCCGGGTAAGGTAATCAATGCGGCACCATTAATTTGGGGACGAAAGCATGAACCGATAGCAAGAAAAAAATATATTGCTCACAGAAGATTAAAATATGGTGAAAAATTTTTTGTAAAAGAATGTGGTATATTCTTATGTGACAAATTTGGATTTCTTGGTGCTAGTCCTGATGGACTTGTTAAAAAGTGCACAAAGCTTGGTGAGGAAAAGTGTGTACTAGAGATAAAATGTCCATGGAAATGGAGAATGAAAACAATCAGAGAGGCATGTGCAAGCAAAGATTTTTTCCTTGAAATTGATGAACAAAACAATATGCAATTGAAAAAATCCCACAAGTATTTTTCTCAAATACAAGGACAAATGGGAATTTGTAAATATGAGAATTGTGATTTGGTAATTTACCTTTTGAATGATTTTCTCACAGTTGAAGTAAAATTTGACAAATTGTATTGGGAGAATATGGAACAAAAGCTTATTGAATTCTATAAAGAGAATATGGTTCCACATATTGTATCATGTAGCCAAAGTCTTCAGTCTGTTGATGATTGATTTGAGTGACAATTCTTAGTATAACAAATGTATAACAAGTAAAATGTAGTAAGGCTTAATAAAATTGAAGTTCTAAATCCTCATTCCCTTCCCCTCCTGTTTTCTCAGTGCCAAAATGATAATTTGAAACAATAAATGTGTATTATAAATACATAATAAAGTTCTAGTGGTAAGCAAATGACAGTCTAAATAAAATTTTATTTGGCTTTATTTTCATAAGAGTCATGACAGTCTATCCATTTTGAGTTATTGCAGAATATCAAAATGACATACATTCTTAAAGAAATAATTTCTAATAAAAATAAAAAAAAATATTAATAAATATTTTTTGATAAAATGAAGGTTAAGCCTGGAAGATACATTTCTTGTCAAAACCATACCAATTTGTAAACTCTATTTCATTCCTACATGTAACTAGTCATGTTTATGATCTCAGCTTAAGTAATGTTCAGGTGCTTTTTGTTATTTTGTTTACATATATATATATAAATTTGTTGATACAAGTGTGAATAAGCAGTTCTTCATTTTTTTCCTTGTTATTAATATATTCATTATTATTGTTGTTTGTCATGTTTGTTGAAATTTTATTTGTTGAGATTATATTTCTACATTTTTTTTACATTGAATTAAATCAAAGTATGTTTTGTCGGTAAATGACATAAAATTATTTTCTGACATTTGTTTGCCTTTATTATTATTTGCATTGTATATTCCCATTCCAATGCAGTGTTGGTATACTTGCAAAGTTATAAAAACTGAGATGTGAATGAATGTCCATGAGACCCCACAATTATCTGTCACAACACAACAAAATACACAATATCATTCAAAGTACACCTAGCAGTCTTCACCAATGAACAATGATGTCACTTCTGGTCAATCCTGTACATGTGAAATATTGTGATACATGTATCGCAGAATAAATGTCTACAATTCAACAAAACCTATATATACAGAGAAGGCCAGACACTAAAAGTCACCTTGAACTTGCTATGAGGTGTGCATTATTTTCTAATTGAGAAAGTCTTACTTAATATATGACTTATTCTTCATTGTAATTTTTTTGGTTTACATTTGTGTCCATTATGTACACTCCTGGCTAAGTCAAGGGAGGTTGTTTAAGACTTAGAAATATTAAACCCTGCTGCATTTTGTTCTTGTTCTTATTCCATGTAGTCGAAGCCTGTTGTTCAGTTGCAGTTGTATTTTTACCTAAATTAGGCAGTCGTGGCAGTTAATTTTCCAATTTTAATCGTTTCATATAAAAATATAAAAAAAGATTTGGTGTGATTGCCATTGAGACAACTCTTCACAAGAGACCAAATAACAGAAATTAACCACTATTGGTCACTGTACCACCTTCAACAATGAGCAAAGCCCATACTGCATAATCACACTGGTAATTTTATAGCTTACTGTTAGGTGAGCCAATGTTTGCATTGAAGACTGAACTATGACCTACATTAACAACATTGTATAAATTCGATAGATAGTTTATTCATTGGCACTCATACCACATCTTGAATAATTGTTATATTAAGATGATGAACAACAATAAGCATTGCAATCCTTTGCTTTTATCTATGATTACTATGATGGATTGTTTGGGACTCTGTTTCATATACCATATATACATTTACCATAGGCTTCATTTTATTTAAATATATTTCCATGAGACAATGGACCAAAAGCACTTAAATACAAAATTTCATTGAGAGAATGCCTTCAACAATGAATAAAGGCATTATAAAAAGCAAGTGCTTGTAAAAATTGGCATAACATTTTTTAATTCCTATTGCATGCAATCATTTCACAAGGGGAGGCAATAAATTAGTTAAAGCAGAACACACAAAAAATATGGCGTCAGCCTTTGAACTCAAACTGATGGGTTATATTCCTTGTAAGATGCGAAAGTTCTTGATCTGCTCCATTTTTCTCTCCACATGAATTCTGGCAGACGCTATCCTCCTTGTACATTCAACTTCAGATTTCGAAAACTGATTCCTTTTAGCGGACATGAATGGTGGACAATACAATTTAACTCCTTTTTTTTTTAAATCTGACTGTATGTGAATGAAACCCTTGTCCACCATTACAGCATCACCTTCTTCTAAAAGTTCAAGAAGGCCACAGTTTCTTGTAATATGCACATCAGATGCTGAGCCGCCCCATAAATTTGATAAGAAAACAACAGCTCCTGTCATGCTTACACCAACTAGTGATTTAAAAGTATTATGGGATTTGTAGCTGGAATAAGTCAGTGATTTATTTTCTAATGCTGATGGAGTTTCTATAAATATTTCTGTACAGTCGAGAACAATTCTTGTATCACTAAAGTTTTTAAAGCAATCAGGTACTTTCTGTTGAAGTGTTTGAAGAGGTGGCAAGAACACGATTGACTTAAGGCATGTTGCCATTAGGCTTATCCACGAATTAAAAATTCTGGAAACTCTTCCTGTTGAAATCTTAAATCTATATTGCAAGTCATTTAACAATAAACCTAAACGCAGTCTCATCATTACCATAAAAAACTCGTCAATCAACCGTAACTTCCTATACGATTTTTCTTGCATCATTATCTCGTCATCCACATTCATTCGATCAGCCCCTGCAGCAATGAGAGTATCGAACAAAGCTTTAAATGCCTGGTAGCATGGTAAACCTGTATAAAAAAGTACCTCCTCATCTGATGAAGCTATATCATCTATTATAATTTCTGGTCTTGTGACTTGAACAGATAATTCAGCAGGTGGTGTATTGGTTTGAGTGATTTTGTCATTTTTTGTACATGAAGCTGTTGATAATGGCACATTCTCACTTTCTGTTCCAGATTCACAAAGTGTCCTCATTGGAGTTTTTGAGTACCTGAAATATTCAATACAATTTATTAAATTGAATATATTAAAACAAGAATATGGATGAACCAATATTTTTTATGTGATATGTATTTTTGTTCAATTAATTTTTATCCCCAATCAGGAGAGAGGAAGATGGTGAATAGATTGACCCTTAAAGGCCTTATCTGTCTGTATGTAAAATGTACAAAATGTATAAGGTGTACATGTATGTCCCATTTTTTGTTAAAATTGTGTCTGTATGTGGATATCTCAGATACAAACAAGACCTACATTTAATGCACATTGGATAAATTGTGTGTTCAGGTGTATATTACAGTTACTAGAAAAACATTTATTGTTTTATATAAGCAGTGATTTTTGTACCAGTGCCACACTCTAGTCTTGGGTAGACTAGTGCAATAATACACTATTAATCTATCATTTGTTGATAAGGTCACTTTTGACATACATTTTATGCATGGACAACTAGATGCATGGTTTGTTTTATGGACATATATACCATTGATTGAGTCATTGGTTAGGTTTTGTACAAAAAGGTTCAGAGTAATATATAAATTATGAATAAGAAATTGGTATGAGTTCCATACATTTAACTCTGTATAAAGAGACATTATTTTTTGTCATTTACAACTTACGAATGAGTTTGCTCAATCACATCTATAGAACAACAAGGCTTAGGCTGGTCCGACTCGGAGTGTGAAATGGATGGTTGTAATATTGACTCTGTTTCCGAAATACTTGTGGATAGACTGTTTTTTGTGTTCCTTACTTTTCCCTCTTTGACCACTTTTTGTGGAGGTGAAGACTTGGTACTTTATGAACGGATGAACGTCCTTCTCCTCTCGGAAAATGATCTGAACAGACTGAAGTGTACGTTGATGGTTTAAAGTCTTTCCGACTAATTGCACGTAGCCATGCCGATCGTACGATTCCTTCTTTTGGTAATTTATGTAGTTTTATTGTTCTACCAAATCTCCCTTTGTCTCCGGACTTATTGTGACAGTCTTTGATGGCACAATAGTTAGGTTTCCCCATTTTCTTATTCTACCGGAAATGGTTTGACACCTTATAACAAGAAAGACAACTCCGACAACGAACGATAACTCTCGAAACCGCAAACGGAGAATACACGAAAGATATTTCAAGTTTTCGTAAGATCACTGAATAATTGCACTGGATAACAATTAACTAGTTTTGTATGATTTCGGCATCAATTTACGTATTTGTTTATGCTGGTCACAAATAACGAGGGTTGATATTATCAGAGCACAGACAGTTTTACTTGTGAAATGATCAGATTATAACAACAATGGGCAACGGATTTGAAAAACAAAACCAAATGGTTACGAATTTAAGATTCAAACCATCCCTGGACATATATTTGACTTTCACATAATGTATGAACATTATTTATTTCTAACCAAATATGATCAAACGAGAGAATATATTAACAAACGTTTATGTGATCAGTATTCTAAATTAAGCATACCCTACCATTACTTGTAACATATCCAGAACCTATCTGTTTCACTTGTCCATTTTGTCCGCTGATTCCATTTTCAGCTGTATAGACATACATATTACAATAATGTACTTGCAAATACTTTCAATTTTTTTTATCTATAATATAGGAATGATTACAAAGTAGCATCTCATAAAATATGACGTATTTGTTAAATTATCAAACCTCTTGAACATTTTTTAAGAATATCATTGGTTGAAAATAAATGACCTCGTTGATACCTTGAATATTCATTTACACGGTAAGTAGTGGTGATACTTCCGTTTATAAAAAACAACACGGCGTTGAGAAAAATTGGAAACTTTCCACCCGGCAGACAACATATGAAAAAAGAGGGTGAACAATTGATGTAAATGCTGAAAACACATCAATTCAAAAACATAACATCCTTGTTATGCATTTATTTTTAACACCACATTTTAAGATAATCGGTAAGACAAATTCGTTACACAGTGTGTAAAATACCTCATTCGATATATAGGTGGTCAGTAGCACACAGTATATGCATGTCAGTAACTGCTAGTAGTCTGTTGTTATTTATGTATTATTGTCATTTTTATAAAAAAATTTATAACCTCTTCTGACATCTGACTCGGACTTCTCTTGAACTGAATTTTACTGTGCGTATTATTATACGTTTACTTTTCTATATTGGCTAGAGTTATAGGGGAGGGTTTAGATCTCAAAAAACATATTAAACACAGCTGCATTAATGCGCCTGTCCAAAGTCAGGAGCCTCTGGCCTTTGTTAGTCTTGTATGATTTTTAATTTTAGTTTCTTGTGTATAATTTGGAGTAAAGTATGACGTCCATTATCACTGAACTAGTATATCTTTTTGTTTAGGGGCTAGATGAAGGACGCCTCCGTGTGCAGGAGTTACTCGCTGCATTGAAGACCTATTGGTGACCTGCTGCTGTTGTCTGTTCTATGGTCGGGTTGTTGTCTCGTTGACACATTCCCCATTTCCATTCTCAATTTTATATTTTGTAAAATGAGTGAAGGTTGACTTACATTTGATATTTAATGTAAGAGATGTTTCCATGTAACCAGCAACATTACTAGCTCCACATATAAGCTTCTGTCCATTATATCTTCTATCCACTCTGTATTTTAAAGTAGATGTCACTGTATATGTATTTGTTGACGAATCATGTATAGATTCGGTAGATGAGTTTGATGTAACGTTACTGTTTTGTTGTCCAATTAACTAGTATATGAAGGCTGTAGGGCGACTTCCATATGATTGACATGATATATTAAAACTTGTTGCTTCTTCTGTATCCAATATATCAGGAGAAAAAGGAGTTATATTTGGTTTAACTGAGAGAAAAAAAAGGAAAATAGAGCAAAATCAGGGATAATTCGCGCATTGTGAAAATCTTTTTGATTCAAACAAAAAATCTCTAAAGCTGACGTTAATAAGATGCTTGATTTCTTGATTGACAACATTTTTTTTTACGTTTGGAGGACGTATTTAAAAAACAAAACTATCGGCATTCCATGGAATCGAACTCTGCCCCTCTTCCTTGATTCCTATTAGGCTGACTTTTTATGAAGGTAGCAAAGAAGTTAGCAGCATTCTTTTACTTTACTTTCCACTGTATAGATGATGTTTTCTCATTAAATAAATCGAATTTTAGTAAGTACGTTTAACGCATCTATCTCATTTAAAAAAATAAACGATACAACAGATACATTAACGTATGTCTCATATCCTGACTTACATCTATAAATTGACAATGACGGTCGGTTGAAAAAATAACTTAACGACAACAAATCCTTTCAGACTCTCGATTGTACACTTTTCATTTCTATGTAGCTACATTCCAGCAGCGCCTGCATACAGAATATAATTCCTTAGTGATACGATATTTCTGGGCTTATGTTTCCTTTTATGATTTCATTGAGGGTAGCCGCTCACAAAGAATATTTTAAACCAAGAAATCCAAATGGTTAAATCATCCCTTTGAAAAGTTTACGGACGTCATTACGAGTTGCTTGGCCGTTAAGGACAATTCTTTTCAAAGTTGATAGCGGATTCCTAATGTCTTATCTACAATTCCCTTCCCTTTTCACGAATATGACCTATAAATACGATAAGAATTATTTCCTGGTTTGTACTAACATGAGCAACAAGACGAGTGCTACAGTTTGAGCTGTTTCTGATTACCCGTCTGAAGCATCTGAGATCACTGCCAGTGTCTGGTTGGATTTGTGTTGCGTAGCTTTTTTGTATGATTTTTTTGTTAATTACTGTTTTTCGGTTTGTCTTTTTTCTTTTTAAACCATGGCATTGTCAGTATATTTCTGGTTAATGAGTTTGAATGTCCCTCTGGTATTTCTTGCCCCCATTATTATGGCCAATAGTGTGGTGCAAAAGAATGTTATTTTTTTTCAATCTTTAAAGCCATGTGAGATCTAATTATTTTTATCAAAAAAAACATTCATTTATAAACGAGACAGTATCGACGGCTTTCACAAGCTTTTGTAACTACTAATAAGTTTCAGTGACATCTATAAAGAAACCAGATATTCACAGCTAACAAACATTGATGACGTTCGCAGCAACATATATTTCCTTCCGAAGCCGTTACAACTGCCAATCAACTATTGTGGTGTGCGTAGATTGTTCGATTTGATGAAATCAACTTCACCATTTTGATCACCTCGCCGGATCCGCTACGGATGAAATCTCACGAATGATCCCGGAAATGCAGTTTCCGTAGTCTGCTAAGGATCCAATACGGATGTACTACGGTATGACACCAGTTTTTACGTTTCTACCACGGATAATGAAGGACGGGGTTCATTTTGGTGACATGAGTGATACGGGTTCTTACGGTAAGACACGGTTAAATACGGAAATGACACGGTTTAGTACGCAATGGCGCGTGTCGTGACGTATCAACTGCGGATAAACAACGGTTTGATACGGTATAAGTAAGAGTTAGTACTAATGAGAACGGTCTGAAACGGAATAATGCGAACCGTCAAATTTCTATAATTTACTTGTTATTCATCATTTCTATATGGCAGTTAATCGTATACTATTTGTCGTTGTTGTTAAATAAATTATTTATTTGTCTGTCTGTACTATGGGGTGTTATTCGTACTCCTCAGACCAATGACATGTAGCAGTTCTTGAAACATATTTAGGACTACTTTCAAAGTTCTTAAATGTAGTCCACCATCTACTTTGCCTCCTGTATCCTCTACGACTGTCATCAAGTATCTCGACCCTGCTCTGTCATTTTGTGCCATATAAATATCAAATTCCAGCTTATAAATTGCAAGCAGCAGTTGCTGATTATTTATGTTGGATAATCATTATGTATACCTCAACGTCAATTAGACACAGAATAAGTAGGTCAAATTTTGCGCAAAAACTGTGAAGGATATACCAGTACTACTACGATCTACTACGTATGACTACGGCAACAATACGGAAATTTACGGACTAAAACAGATTGCCACGAATGATGCCGGATCATATATATCCGTAGCTAATCCGGCTTCAAATCCATGAATGTGTGACCTAGGCATTAATTTTGATAAATAACCTCCGAAACATATTAGTGCCGATAAAAGAACATTCAAAGATCTAACGATGGGTTTTAATTGATATTATTTAAGAACCAGTTTATTTAAAGTAACTGAATGTTAACACTTGAAACTATTGTTTCGATAACTTGTTTCAAAACAAATAAAATGACACATGACCGTGGGTGTATTTAGCGCTACGTTTGTTGGATAACTCACAATTATGAGCTCATTCCCATTAACAAAGGGTTCAGAATTTTACTTCAGTCTTTATTTATTTTTGCATGACATTTGGCAATAACTTAATTCATAGAGCAAATAACAGTCACGTGTTATCATCTTAGTGTCATGCAGTTAAACATATATACAAACCCTGATCACTCTATCTCATTTCAAATACATTTAGAAGATATCAATAATTATCTACAGATGAATTAGTGTAACCAATTGTAATCATTCTGCTTTCGGTTTTGATTATGTTGGTAATACGAACTTATGTGTAGGGCTAAACAAATGACGTGATATTTACATTTTGTGAATTTGTAGTACAATACATTCTCTGATAGCTATTCATGGTTTGATATATATATATATACACATTGGGACATTCTATATCATGTTTATATATTGTTGTAATCAGTCTGTTTTATTTCATTTGGTAAATATTGTTATGATTATTTTGATAGAACGTCTGCTTTATCAACTGCATTTAGCCCACTATATTGACATCGTTAAAAATCACACGAATTTTTTGAATCAGGTAAACTGAACCGTAAAATAAAATATTTTATGCTAATTGTGGGGTATGTATTACTTCACCGAAAACATATGTATGCACATATCAGATATCGATCTTAGGAGGGAGTACCAAAGCTGTATAATTATACATAGGCTACATGTTCTACATAATTATGATAATATGGTTCCTCTACAAAGGGGTTAACAGATAAGTATTAAATCAAGAGTTCCAAATGGTGAAGTTGAAAAAAGTAAAATCACAAAAATACTGAACTCAGAGGAAAATCAATTCGGAAAGTCCATAATCACATGGCAAAATCAAATAACAAAACACATCAAAACCGAATGAACAAGAACTGTCAAATTCCTGACTTGGTACAGGCATTTTCAAAGTAAGAAAATGGTGGATTAAACCTGGTTTTATAGCGCTAACCCTCTCACTTTGATTTATCAAATTCCGTTATATTTACAATGATGCGTTAACTAAACAGACACAATAAATAAAATTGTCAAAATATGGGTACAGCAATCATCTTCGTTTAACAATTTTAAAGGAAACAATTTAACAGAACACAAAATCATCTATCTACAAACACATTCATTGATTCGCGTGTCTGACGTCAGAAAATTTTATAACGTCAATAAAGATTTTGAAATCATCTCTTCGTAAATTTTATGGACGCATCACGAGTTGGTTGACCGTTATGGAATAAATACCCTTTTATAAATGATATCGGATATGTTCCTTATGTCGTTACTACAATCCCCTTCCTTTTCATAAATGTGACCTACCGAATTAGACTATTTACCGGATTTGTAACTCATAAGCAACACGACGGGTGCCACATGTGTAGCAGGATCTGCTTACCCTTCCGGAGCACCTGAGATCACTCCTTGTTTTTGGTGGGGTTCGTGTTGGTTATTCTTTAGTTTTCTATGTTGTGTCATGTGTACTATTATTTGTCTGTTTGTCCTTTTCATTTTTAGCCATGGCGTTGTCAGTTTATTTTCGATTTATGAGTTTGACTGTCTCTCTGGTATCTTTCGTCCCTCTTTTATTTTAGATTAGATTAGATAATTACATGATGTAGTAGTATCGTCTTAATGCAAAGCTGCACTTACCAATGACCGTTAGATTTTGTGTATTTCTATCACCTGATGGACTAACCAAACATGCATAGGTTCCTTGATCACTATCCCTTATATCAAATATATTTAAATGGTATTCTCCTATTGTATGGTTGCCGGTTAAATTCAGTCTTTGGTTTAATACAGGGGGCAAATGAGGTGATACTACTGCATTGTTTGTAAACATTATGAAAACAGATGCTGTAGTAGATTTGAATGACCACTGCAGTGTTCCAGTCCCATTATGTTTGTGTGAGCATACTAAATGCACAGTCGAACCTTTAATGGCCTCGATGGCAACTGCGTCAATATATTCTGGAATAAAGTTGTTAAAATGATAATGATAAAGTATTGTACAAGTTGTCTTTCACTAGAGTTATATTCAGTTAACTTTTCGTTCCTCTTGTTTTCAGAATATGTTTACAGAAATTCAACAAGATCGAAATCAATTGATTTGAGACAAACACAATTGAAAAACAAATTGGGTGCTCGGAGAAAAATTAAGAAAAATACTCAAAACAAAATGTATCGGTAAAAAAATGAGGAGAACCTTTCTTTAGAAACTATGAATTTGCCCTGGTTCTTATTTCTGTACACGACATCTTTAATTTAATTTGATTTGATGAAAATTAATTTATATTTTTCCATGCAACGCAGGGCTTCTGTAAGGTTTGGTAGGATTGATAAACTAAACTTTGTCGTGAACAATCATATGTCTGCTAAAATTATTCAATATACATTCAATATGAATCAAATCATGTGGAGAATATCTTCAAATAAGACACCCACCTACGGGTTATTAAACAGACATTTAAAATAGCTCAATGATATTTCGTATGCTGTTGAAATTGTCAACAATATGGCAAGTTTTAATGTTACGTGAAAGCCGGGCTCGTTTCTATCTTAGAAACAAGGTTTACTTGTGTAATCCTTACATGTATAAAATATATTTTTGATATGTAAGGTTTCTAAATTAAACAATTCTTCAACTTACGTAATGTCATAAGCCGAAGGAAAAGGTTCATCAATAATACATTCATCGTCATACCGATTCCTCAATTTTGTATTTATTAAACTATTCAAAATATATGAAAAAGTGTATATCTGAATGATCACTTATCAAGCGTACGGAAGTTCGTTTTCTTTGTGTTTTACTGGTTCTGTTTGATAACAATAATGTTATTGATACATAATATTCAATATCTTACGATTAGACAAGAAAGAGAATATGTTTAACGGGAACAGCAAAGCATCATGTCAAAGGTATTTTGCAGAATAAAACAGTAACACAAATAGCTGAATAGTAAGGAAATAATTTCATATCACAGCAAAATGAAGAAAAGAACATATAGGCCAATAAAATGCAGAAAGAAGAATCAACTGTTAATTGATGTTCAATAAAATGTAATAAACCTAGTCGAAGGCCGTACGGCGACATATATTGGTTAATTCATGTGTCATTTGGTCTCTTTTTGAGAGTTGTCTCATTGGCAATCAAACTACATTTTATTGTAGTACTTAAAACCCGTTTACAATAATAATAAAACACTTTACAATGTCATTTGTGGAATTTACTCAATATAAAAATAAAAGGATGTAGTATGATTCCCATTGCGAAAACTCTCCACAATTATCAAATGATCTATAGAAGCAGGTAACCATAGGTCGAACTGTAACAATGAGCAAACCTTACGCATAGCCATTCATCCAAAGTAAAATAACAAAAACAACCATAACCCATGTCAAATTCAAAACTGAAAGTCTCTTGACACGTGTTTAAATAAAGAGCTCAAACACATTACACAAATTAAAATAAATTGTCAACTCTCCTATTCCTGACTTGTTTAAGGCGTTTTCGTATGAAGAAATGGTAATAAGACCTGATTTAATTGCTTGTTAAACTCAATGACAATAAATGACAACCACAAAATAACATGCTACCTAATTGGTACAGGCAACTACATACTATTGCTGGGTTAAACATGTTTCCAACCCTTTTCCAATCCTTTTGTAATAGCGCATGTTAAAAATTCCATTTATATTTCATTATATTATTGCAATACACGAATATACTTGAAGCCTCTAAGATCAACTGCCAGTGATATTAATATATAACGTATTTTAAGTACTATATGTTAAATGGAATGTGTTTTATCTAGAAGTACATAGCATTTTCTCAATTGTATTTACGTGACTAGATTATAATCACGCTAGTTTAGTTTAAATCACAACCTCTTTCTGTTTATGTTTTAAACTCCTTCTTCGTAAAACAATATGTTTAATATGCAACAGTATTTATTATAGGTATTGAAGATTTATTGTTGTTATATTTAAACATGTATAAAGTATTGGTACTGGGGGAAGCAAGATATGATATTTAATTTATATGTTCATACACTTGACATATGCTTTTGTAGATTAATGGAGCATCTGAAACAAGCTATGCTAATTTCTGACTTATTTCTTTAGATTGTATAAGTATATTGTATTACCCCTCATGAAAATAAGAGTGTTGCGTAGTACTTAAATCAACTTTAAACAAGTTTTGATATTGTACTAGTCGATGACTTTCCAGGTTTTTTGGGTTGTTTTTTCATGTCGGGAGAAGTGATAAGATGTGTTTTAACCCTACGAGGATTCATTTTTGCAATAACCTGCATTTCCACTTTGCTAATTTTAAGACGGAAAAAAAAACCGATGAATAAATTGTTTTGAAAAAAATCTCATTAAGGTAGCTGGTTACTGTGTCTCAATGTTTGACAAAAAAGTTTTTCTTACACTTCGATAAAAGTATTCCAAATCAATATTCTTTAATATTTATAAATGTAAGAGATAACGATATAAGTACAACACTTAGTTATCTAATGTGCAAACTGCTAATTTAGATAGTTTATTGGTAATTTAAACTGACGTTCAATAAAATGTAATAAACCTGATATTTACAACAGACCCTCATTGAAGTACTTGAAACCCATATTCAATAATAAAAACATCTGAAACTTTATTGCACACATTGACATTTAAGGAATTTATTGAATAGCAGATCAAAAGGGTATGGTATGATTCCCATTGCGAAAAACTCTCAATCAAAGATCAAATGGTCTAGCAGAAAGCAACCATAGGCATGATAGGTCACAACTTAATTACATTGTAAACAACAGTTGTCATACTCCTAACGTGGTACAGACATTGTCTTATGTAAAAAAAAAATGATGAATTAAACCAGGTTTAAAAGCAAGCTAAACTTGTCACTTGAATAACCGTTAGGCATCGCAATGAAAAATTTGAAACACTTTATACTAGAAAAAAAACTACCTTACTTTTTTAGAAAACAATCAATGAAAATAAATCCTAATTTGGGGCAGGCACATACTTTTCGGGATTAAACATGTTTGAAACGCTCAGATATAAATGGCATAGCATTTTCTCAATTGTACACAGTGACTTGATTTGAATCACGGTAGATGTTTTTCACAATATCTTCTTTCCATGTTTTTTCTCCCTCTTAGAAATAAACAAAATGTATCTTTAATATGCAACTATATCTATTATAAGTGTTGATGATTTATTGATGCTGTATAAAACATGATAGTACTGGTAGTATGGACTATTCACATTTAAAATCCATGGAAAGAGTGCGTAATGGGGAAATTTTCGAGACAATTTCTCACTGATTGCACTTTCATTTAGAATTAAGCTGTAAGCAAGATATATTTTAGAGAAATGGACAGAAACTTGACATCTGCTTATTATATAACTTAAACATCTAAAAAAGGGGCTTTTTTTATTCTAGAAGAACATATGTATTTTTAATCTGTTTTGGGACTAAATCAATACAAAGATGAGTTTTCCCGTCCATTCTAGAAACATATTTTTGGTCATATATCATTTCAATCTTGTATGGGTTTAAAGTTTTTCTTTCTCGGTTTAAAAGCAAGCTAAACTTGTCACTTGAATAACCGTTAGTCATCGCAATGAAAAATTTGAAACACTTTATACTAGAAAAAAAAATAACTTACTTTTTTTAGAAAACAATCAATGAAAACAAATCCTAATTTGGGGCAAGCACATACTTTTCGGGATTAAACATGTTTGAAACCCTCCTACGACCAAGGGAAGTGGTGTTACAGCACAAGTAAAGAACCATGTACATATTTCTAAACATTGACATGAACAGAAACTGGAAGTTCAACAAATATAGTTCAAGCATTTAATGTCAATTGTAAGTGATATTGATATATTAAGTAATTTAGTACGTTATTACCTATGTCTGCATTATGTGTTTTATTTATCAGTAAAAGTTGAAACACACGGCTTATGAATGGCATAGCATTTTTTCAATTGTACTTACGTGACTTGATTTGAATCAAGGTAGATGTTTTTCACAATATGTTCTTTCCGTGTATTTTCTCCCTCTTAGAAATAAACAAAATGCATCTTGAATATGCAACTATATCTATTATAAGTGTTGATGCTTTATTGATGCTGTATAACACATGATAGCACTGGTAGTATGGATGATTTACATTTAAAATCCATGGAAAGGGTGCGTAATGGGGGAATTTTCGAGACAATTTCTTACTGATTGCACTTTTATTTAGAATTAAGCTGTAAGCAAGATATATCTTAGAGAAATGGACAGAAACTTGACATCTGCTTATTATATAACTTAAGCATCTGAAAAAAGAGGTTTTTTTTATTTTAGAAGAACATATGTATTTTTAATATGTTTTGGGACTAAATCAATATATAGATGAGTTTTCCCGTTCATTGTAGAGACATATTTTTGGTCATAAATTATTTCAATCTTGTACGGGTTTAAAGTTTTCTTTCTTGTTATATGTTAATATATTTGAGTCACTGTAGTGCCCCTCTTTGCATGTGATCAGCCAGTTTATTTTGCAATATTCTTTGAAAACATTGTGTTGCGTAATTATCAATTGCATGCTGTTCATTTATGAGAAGCATGGTTTTATCGCAATGAACTAAATATTGAATTACTTCATACAGTTTTGCAGCATTGAATTATTTCATTTTGATACTATACTATAACTTAACTACATGTTTATCAGATGTACAGTAATTGTTGTACATCATCTAAAATTTGCTCTACATGTAGTTTCAAAAATCAAAAGAGTTTTCACCACAATGACATTTTCTAATTATATGGAATGATCAATATTTAACTACAGTTCGGTAACATTTGTAAAATTCTTCATATCGTAAAATATTTTGATATGAAAACAACAACGAGGGTGAAGACCAACATAACTATTTTAAATATTCAATAGTTCCAATATCAATCATCTATGTTATATAAAAGGGAAATTAGGGCAAACAGATTGACCATACATACACGAACGCGCAAAGAAGATCATAGTTATGTCCCATTCATTCCTAACATGTCGGATTATAAAGAGTTGGATGCAACTACGCTTTTGGACACTGCCTGCAGTTTAGCGTGTATTGTTGGTTCATGTCTATCATACTTGATTTTTTTAAATTGATTTGTTATCAATTAGGTAGTTAGTTTTCTCAATTTAATTGTTTTATATTTTTCATTCATGTCAGGACCTTTAAAAACATTTACTAGTATACGGTTTGTATGTATCTCATTGTTGAAGTCCAAAACGGATGGCAATAATTGCTAACATCCACATCATTTGAAAATAAGGGGATAGTTGTCTCTTTGAAACATTCCCCATTGTCAATCTAAATTGTATATTTATTACTAGAAACTGGTATTCTCCTAATTGACGAAGGCATATTCTTAATAAAATACAGAAATAGCTTCAAGCTTATTTATCTAAAGCTTTATTTATAAAACGTGTTATGCTCTAAGATATACGCGAATTTGCAAAATGAACAAATATAAATAAACGTTATATAATCATATAATTTGTATATTCAATAGTATGCTTAGGGAAACCTTAATGGATCTCAAATGATGTCAATATTTATTTTAATTTTGAACAAATTTCAAGAGGTTCAACAATTTTGAAGAATTCAAAGTAAATGCAATATAACTTATAAATAAATGAATATAATATATCGACACTAAATGACAGAAATATCTTATATATAAAAATTATTACAGCAGTGTAAATCAATATTGCATCGATCTTATATCAGTAATAAATCAAAGTCAATTTGTTATTGAAAAGTATATTTAAAAAAAAAAAACCCATCTTTTTAACAATTTTTACAGATTATTTTCAAAGAAAAGTGTACATTATACTGTTTAATTTTGAGTGGAAATCTGACTATTTTCAAGATCTGTTAAATGTGTTTTTTTCAAAATATTTTTCTAACATATTCAAATTGAAAATATGATTCTTAGTTTCCAAAGAAAACCAGATACTAGAGGAGACAGAGCAGAAAAAATATTTGTGTTTTTTTTCTTATGTAGAAATTGGTAGATTAAACCTGGTTTTACAACTTAAAGTATAACATTCAATGATGAAAATACTAACATACAAATATTTCATTCTTATGCTTAAATATATGTTTTTTTTAATTGATTTGTTTTATGTTTGTAGACAATTTATTTCACAAAACGCTTTCAGATATCAACAAAGAGCGTTCCTAGTATTCAGTTTTAGATTTTTGGAACAACAAGCTTATTACAAGTACTTTGTCTGATTGTTCTAGAAGTAACCTGATCAACATATCTAAATACATCGAGATATTTTTTGAGTCATTTGGTGAAGTACTTTAAAAACTTAAATCACTTTTCATTGTACAAAATAATCTGGAATAGACATCAATCGTAGCTCTCTTAAAAGCTTGTTAAAAATGTCATCTTATAATGTTCATTTAAGATAATTTGTTCTGCCCTTATTTGTAGCTTAAACATTCAATCAATACTAGCAATATGTTTGCACCTGACAAAATGGTTCAACAACGATTGAAATGGTGAAAACATTTGCATTACGGTTTCCAAAACATCTAGACTTCTTTTGTTACTAAGGTTGATTGATTACATTTAATGAATTCGGGTAAACATAAGAAAAAACTAGTGCATATAGCTTTTATAGTTTATATAAACCCTAAGCAATTACAGATTCTCGCTATATAACTGTAACTTCTAAGCTTAAGTTGGTATGGGAGTCTCAACTAAAAATGATAGAATTTGTTCATAGTTTTCCAAAACGTATTATCTAATGATATATAGTCGCTGGGCTTCTAAAATGTCGTATATGACGTTTTTGGCTATAAATGCTTTTTGTCACCAATGGTCTGTACGGGAGAAAATCTTTGGTATTACAAAATAGCATACAGTTAGACCAATCAAAACGTTTGAAATAAGACATTTTACAAATTGCCGATGTCAGTTGTTTGTACAGTTTGCTTTCAAAATGTTGTATATAAAAAAAAAGATGTGGTATGATTGCCAATGAGACAACTATCCACAAAAGACCAAAATGACATAGACATTAACAACTATAGATCACCGTACGGCCTTCAACAATGAGCAAAGCCCATACCGCATAGACAGCTATAAAAGGCTCCGATAGGACCATATAAAACAATTCAAACGTGAAAAATAACGGCCTTATTTATGTAAAAAAAAATGAACGAAAAACAAATATGTAACACATAAACAAACGACAACCACTGAATTACAGGCTCCTGACTTGGGACAGGCACATACATAATTAATGTGGCGGGGTTAAACATGTTAGCGGGATCCCAATCCTCCCTCTAACCTGGGACAGTGGTATAACAGTACAACATAAGAACGAACTATAAAAATCAGTTGAAAAAGGCTTAACTCATCAGATGCAAACTTGAAAATCGTTGTATAATGGCTTTGGGAATATTGTAATTGTATATTTTTTATTTCTGTGAAAATAATATAAGTTCTCGGATAATCCAGAAATGTCAAAGTTTTTATGTCACTGCTATCTACAAAAATGTTCAAGTTCACATACGACATTTTGGAAGCATGCATTTTGTCAAAATTTTCAAAGCCTGTTTGTGAGACATTTTTTTCTTGATTCTTTTTTGATTTACAACATTTTGGAAACCCAGCGACGATATCTTAAAAAATATCATAAAAATGATGGGTCACCGCGCATATTTTCAAGTAACAGGTCATGACAAAATGACACATTTTGTATGGATTATACAGGAAAAAACACCATTATATAATTCGCTAAACTAAATGATAAAATTGTGAAGAAAGATACGAGAAGATAGCTTTTAGAAAATGGTTGATAATACCAAAAATAACAAATATGGTCACCGTGCGTTTTTCCCGGCTAGATTACCAAATAACAAAATTCCATGTAGATTCTTTCGGAAAATGCACTGTTTCAAAATTACCTCCCCTTAAAATGCCAGTTTAAAAAAAGTTAAAATCAAGCAGAAAAATTCAACACTTGTAAAAATATTAATATCAACAAAAGTTTTAATCTTATAAATTTGTTCTTATAAATGAAAATTCACATTAGTTAGCTGCGTTCCTGCATTAAATTTTGCTAATTTGATTGAAAACTGGCACTTAGATTGTCTGTTTTTTACAATTAGAGATGGCGAAAGACAGTAATTCCACCTCAAGCATTTTAGAGTTGTATGAAATATCTTATAGAAATGATATTTTTGACATTTTCCGAGGGTAACTGTTTTTTTTTGGATATTCCTTAAAATGCGTATAAAGTAACTACCTTCATAGGAAATTTAAAAAAATCACTTCTTAAAGTTACTCTCCTGACTATATAAATTAGAACAAACTACATTTTTGCACAAATATTTGCAAACAATATTGAATGATATTTACAAATATACAATGTAACTATATACATAAAGCAATTTTCTAAACTTAAAATGTATGTGTTGTCAAAAGATTCGTGTATCTCTTGGTGTTCTTATCTTTCAAGAAGTTAGCTGTATGTGGCTATATCTGCATCAAAATACTTCATTTTCATAAACTTTTTCTGTTCGTTCTGTAATTAAAGGAAATAGCCAATAAATGAAAAAAAGACGAAGAACCTTCCAAAACAAGTATAGATTATCATATAAAAAAAATAAAATAGACAATTCGACTTTCAATATTTAACACGTATGTAACGTTCTGTATGCATAAGTGATACAATAAAGCCAGGACGATTTGATATACTTGGAATTCAGAAACTGATTAAAAATATAACACAATAAAATAAATATTCTATGAAATTACAGATTAAAAAACACATGCGCACTAATAGATTGGTATATGCATACCGTCTTTATGCACTAACGTTCTAAAATGATAAGTGATTGGATGTTGTTAAATATTTGTAACGAGCATTAAACAGAGTGATTTTACAACATTTTTCATCATAAATAAACAGTAACATATTAAAAATCTTAAATGACAGCAAGGAAGAAAACAATTATTGGGAGTATTCAGAGTCTGAGACCTACACCTATCACCTCACTTTAACACACCGTTTGCAGGTGTTATGTAGACAGGAACAAGATAGTAAATTCTACATTTGTTTTTTCGTATGATAAAAAACATATGGCATTACATGTTAATGATACAGACTGAGGGACAATTCATATTTCAGCTACTTATCTAATGAGTTAAAATTTTCATTGTAATATTAGGAAACACTAACCTCGTGTTGTATTTAGTTCCATGCTGTCGTTGTGATCATTCTGTTTCTTAAATTGGTTTTTACCCTCGTGTTGTCTACAAATATAACGTACTTCTCAATTATGAATTACATTTTTAAGAAACATTAAAGATAGGAATTTCGGAGTTATCACTCTTTTGGATTAACGAATAAACTCAGATTGTTATTAAAAATTTTGATATTATATTATATATGGAAGTTTATATGTTGTTTCCTGGTTTGCTGTCTCATTGAATAAACCTTATATGTCATGAACATTTAATTATTTAAAGAAATCTACTCTACATCTCCTAATCGTCCTGTTAAAACTTGTGTTGAAGAAGGCGTGCGATTCCGCCTTTACTACACATTTTCTATACGAATCTAGGCTTTATGTCTACTGTTGATTTAACGATTGATTCTTATTCCGTAATCAGTATAGTTACGATTGTTATGTTTTCTAAATGTAAGATTTTATATACATATATTATAAATATCTATGGCTGGTTTGAACAGTACACAAGTTAGTAACTTTAGGAAAAAACGCATTCAAAACGCAACATGACCTTGCAAAAATAACTCTACATGTAAGAGTAATGCTTGAAAAACTGCTTCCAAAATCCAGGCCCAATACAGGTAAAAGGCGAGGATAAAATAATTTAACATACTAATTGTGACTTGCGTATGGGTTTACTTATCACGGTACGAATATATCTTTTGAAACCTTACAAAAAACACTTGCATATATATTTTGAAATAATTATTACATATTGCAATGTTCTTAATCGCTTTCTAACTTTTGAGTTAACACAAATCTCGTCGACGCTCAAGTTAGTTTTGAAACAATGACCCGAGTAAATGCAATAACTTTAAATATCTATAATATTGATAAACTTCTCGAAAATTACCATATATTTGAAAATTAGCACCCAACAAGACATACAAATCTGTATATAAATCATATCGGGAACAAAAATTCTACCTGAAATATATATTTGTGAACGTTCTCAAAACGGAGCTATCCTAACATGTTTGGGAGTGGACTCGATGAAAAATCACAAACGGATTCCACGACGGAAATTAAGTTAAAAGACATACAATTTGGAGCGTTTGTATTATTGCCGTTTAGAAGTTATATATTAATCGGTTTTTAGTTTTACTCACGTATTAAGTTGCTTCTGTTCTAAAATGAAAATAACATTGATGAGTTACTTTAAACTGTAGATACCAACCATATTGTGTTTTCTTTTGTCATAATGATCATATCTAAAATTTAAACTGAAAGGTACAAATTGTAACACTGGGAAATAACTTTTACCGAATTTAAACTTCAACGACAAGTACATTTGATTATAATCCAACAATGTATTTCCATGTCGATTGAATTGAATTTGACTATGTAATTATCGATAAAATAAAAATGATATTCGGTTAAAAGCAATCGTCCAAAGGAAAATAATTGTTTTAAATAGAAACATCTTATAAACTAAAGAATAAGTAATAAAATTGGCAGTGTATATGCTTTTGGAACATATTTCTTAAATCATCTTCATTTGGAACGTTCTTGGCCAAGGTTGGAAAAAACTATATACAGTGGAGATCAGTTCTAACCTCTCATAAATTCTCAGAATCTGTCAGGAGAACTGTTCTAGAACAGTATGTAGAACTGTCAGCCTGACACCTTTTAGTCAGTTCTAGGTTAGAACTGTTCTAGCTAGAACTGATTTGGTCAGTTCTACCTAGAACTGATTTGGACAGTTCTAGCTAGAACTGATCCTGACAGTTCTACCCTAGAACTGATCCTGACAGTTCTAGCTAGAACTGACCAAATATTTGGTCAGTTCTACTTCTAGAACAGTTCTACGGTTAGAATTGATTTCAAATTCTACGGCTAGAATTGATTTATAAATTCTACAGCCAGAATTAATTTATAAATTCTACGGCTAAATTTGATTTATAAATTCTACGGCTAGAATTGATTTATAAGTTTTAAGAAATATTTGTCTTAATATAAAGGCTTCGGCAAAATTGCGATTGATATTATATAGAGTTTTGCTATTTTGCCAGTTTTATTTCAGATTTATAATCGGCAAGAGAACATGTTTAACCCCGCCATATTCTGCATGTATGTCAGTGCCTGTTCCAAGTCAGGAGCCCGTAATTCAGTGATCTTCTTTTGTTGATGTGTAGTATAAAATATTTGTTTTTCTTTCATTTTTTGTACATAAATTAGGCCGTTAATTAGTATTATGGGGGGGGGGGGGGGGGGTTATTATTTGAATTGTTTTACATTTCTAATTCTGGGAGTCAGGATGGCTCGTTATCACATAACAAAATTATCCTCATTAACCAAATGTAATATCTGTTTACGAGTAGTTTTAATACCTCGGACGGACCTGTTTAAAAAAAATCTTTTGACCACATCAATCTAAACTGACATTATTTGCTCTTCAGTCTTTCTGCAAATCTATATAGCTGCACAGTACTTCAGTTTTAATTTTAGGTCAAGAGGGACTGTACTATACAAGTTACAGCAATATTGGAAAACAATTTTGTTCGCATCAATTTATAGTGCCAGCATGCAGGGGAAAATCCAGCCATTTAAAAAAGGGGGGGTCCAACTATATGTTCAAATTAAAAAGCATTGATCGTCAAAAAAAAGGGGGTTCCAACTCCTGAACCCCCCCCCCCTTGATCAGCCAATGAGCATGTCCTCTTTTCATTCAAAATATTGAATCATAAACAAATATCAGTAGTTTTCATACTTCAGACTGAGTCGTATAATAAAATCTTTTGACCGCATCAACCGAATATTACCATATTTGCTTTTTTTTTTATGTAAATCTAAATAGCTGCACAGTAATTCAGTTATAATTTTAGGTCAAGAGGGACTGTAGTATATAAATAACTACAATATTGGAATTGAGAGAACCAGCATTTCCTATTATTATTCAAAATATCGCATCAGAAACAAATATCAGTCATGTCAGTAGTTTTCATACCTCAGACTGACAGTAACATGTAATCAAGTAACAAAATTATTTGTCTGCATCAATCAAAACTGACCATATTTGACAGCATCAACCAAAACTGACCATATTTGACCGCATCAACCAAAACTGACCATATTTGACCGCATCAACCAAAACTGACCATATTTGGTCTTTTTTATGTAACTCTTATAGTCGAATAGTAAATCTGTAATATTTTTATGTAAGGATGGATTGTAAAATCATGAAAATACAAATGATAGAAATATGGGAACACAATGCTACCTAATTTCATTTGCATCAATTTAGAATGCCAGCATGTCCTCTTTTTATTCAAAATATTGCATCATACACAAATATCAGTAGTTTTCATACCTCAGACTGACTGGTATAACAAAATAATTTGTCCGCATCAACCAAAACTGACCATATTTGCACTTTATTATGAACATGATGTGAGTCTTAATAGCCGCAAAGTAAATCATGTATATTTTTATATCAGGATGGATTGTTTAATAAAAATGAAAGCAATATTGGAAAATAAAATTATGCTCACATCAGTTTATAGTGTCAGCATGTCCTCTTTTTCATCAAAATTTTGAATCGTAAACTAATTTCAGTAGTTTTAATATCTCAGACTGACTCAAGAATATATCAACATTATTTGTCGCATCAACCAAAACTGACCATATTTGACAGCATCAACCATAACTGACCATATGTGACAGCATCAACCAAAACTGACCATAATTACACTTTGTTATGAAAATCTAAATATATATATAGCTGCATACTAAATCACTTATAGTAATACATATACCGGTAACGATGGATTGTATAATTCAAATGACAGCAATATCAATGAATATTGGAACACATTGGCTACAAAAAAATTTCCACATCAGTTTAGAATATCAGCAAGTCCTCTTTTTATTCAAAATATTGAATTGTAAACAAATTTCAGTGGTTTCGATATATCAGACTGAGTGAGAGTTGTTTTAACAAAATTATTTGACCGCATCAACCAAAACTGAACTTATTTACACTTTATCATGTAAATATACATGTAAATGGCCTCATTGTAAATATGGTAAACCAATGTTATTTCTATGTGAGGACGGATCGTATGATAAAAATGACACCAACTTTGAAACACAATACACCTTATTGCTAATCCTGGCTGACCCGGCCTCTTGAACTTTTGAAGCATACAACAATGACTTTTCCATTGTGGCATCAGATATTTTGTTTTATGACGTCAACATTTAGGGAACCTGTGTGATATCCAGTAATGGCAGACAAATTGCGACAAGGTGTATTTATACCATATCTAAGAATTTAGCGCGCCGTGATTTCCTCTCTGTATCCATAATAATGAACCGTCATTAAACATGCTAAAGTGACTTTTTAACATGTTTAAGTCAGTAGTTTAATTGTGATGGTTTTTTTTTAAACAAAACTATGCAATGGCATCATCCAACACTCACATGACTGATTCATATACTTTATTTTAAAAATAAAATAAAAAGTACATGTATGGGAAGTTCTCTTCTTGGAATAGTATACTGTTAATATAATTTGAAGAAGGCAAAGAAAAATGCATGATTTTGTTTGTAGCCGAACGTCCAGGGGCAAATGTTTCATTCATGTTCAGATCCAGTATATTTTTCTGAGTTCCAGACTCCCAGATATCATTTATTTATATAATCGTTATGGATAAGTTTGGCTAAGACGAGATGGTGCAAATGTATATATTTTTTTTTTACGTTACAGAACACTTTTTTCATTAATATCCCATAATTCATCCACTGTACAATTTTCGTTTGAAGATTTGTCAAAACAGAATTATAAATGAATGTAAATCCAAGGCAAACAAGGTAAATTACGATTAAAATTCCATGAATTAAATGTAGAGTTTTATTTATGAAGAGACTGTTAAAAACGGGGAACGAAGAAACGTAAACAATGATGTTTCCGTATACAATCTTATACAAATATCTCCGATGAGTTGGATAACCTTCTATTCACTTCGGTATTTGTACATGTAACGTAATAAAAGTCGTTTGATCAGTAAAAACTATAGAAAATCTGCTATTTTATATATAGCAAAGTAATTGGAAGTGATTTATTTCTTCTAAATTCTAAAGTGCCCTTACTGCAGTGACGTCATTTAAGAACTGTTCTACAGTCCTGATCGATTAAGTCAGTTCCGCTGACAGTTCTACGGTTAGAAGTGATCTGGACAGTTCTACCTAGAACTGATCCTGACAGTTCTACCCTAGAACTGATCCTGACAGTTCTACCTAGAACTGATTCTGACAGTTCTACTTAGAACAGTTCTAGGGTAGAACTGTTCTAGGTAGAACTGTTCTAGGACAGGTTAGAACAGTTCTATGACAGAATATTCTGACAGTTCTAATGAGAGGTTAGAAGTGATCTCCACTGTAGTTTATATTTCTTTTAAATTTTTATTATCGCTACCTTTCTGGTTTTCTATTTTAGCATAAATGCTTGGTTTTTCTTGGACACCTAGTGCTTCGTAAACGCCCATCGAGCTAAAAAGAAAAATAGAGAGTAAAGTAATTTTAAAGTTTACTAAATTTAACACGGTAGAGCATTAACTATATGCGAATACAATTTATTTGATTGTTTGCTTCAGCTTGGAGGATAAATACATCTAATGATAAACACCCTTAACGTGAATAACAATTAATATATTATGTTCCGTATAATTATCAGTACGATACCTATAATTTCTACAGTACAAATAGACATACACTATGTTAACATGCATAAATGATATTGATTAAATTAATGCCCACATTTTTTAGACTTTTCATAAAAAAACTTTTAACTGATTAAATGATGAATTGTGATAAATTATTTCGGAGCAGATGCAATAGAACGTGTTCTGTTGAAAAAAAGACTTAAGGTGGTACCCAACACTTTCACTAAAATTAATTTGGCTCGTTTAATTTTTATAAAATTTTGTCAAAGTATTTACTTTAACAAAAATATAAAAAAAAAAAATTTCAACCAACCGTTTTGTCAGAAAAATTACACTGGTTATATAGCAATTTGTCAAACACCAATTTTGATCATTGAGAAGCTTAATATTCCTTTTACAACACAACGTAATTTAAAAGTTTAGCTGACTTTACAGAGTTCTCTCCCTGTAGTGTTAGCTACCACCTTAAGCGATCATCTCTTGTGGAAAGTATGGAATTTTAAACAATTAAATCTAGTGATGAAATTTATATTACTTATACATTTGAATTGATTTTAATGACGACTTGTGAATAGCTGAACTAGTTGAACTGAACTTATAACGAAGTTTATTTTTGTTTCTCTCATATATTCATATTTAAAAAAATACATACTTAATATACTTAATACGTATTTTTAAATGTGTTTTACAAGCTGGTTGCTTTTCCTTCTAAATAACGTTTTAACTGGTCGTTACCCTATAATATTTTTAAAGTCTAAATTTCATTTCAGGAAAAAAAAACAGAGATTTTTTTTTCTTTTTTAAGACAAAACAATTTCAAACTCTTTAACTATGCTCATTGTTTTATACAGTTAAAATATTGTTTAAAAAAGTATGTATATTTTTAGCTGTTATATTAAAAATTTGTTAGGTCCGTTCTGCGTGATCAATAGTTGAAAGTTTGCTGTCGTTTGATTTTTTCTGTACAATATCTTTTTAGCTAATTTGTGTTTAAATATTTATCAGTTCACAGTAATTCGAAACTGAATTGAATATCGTTTTTTTAGATTTCCATTTAATTGTCACAATTAAAGGAGTATTGTTGCAAAATATGATCATGTTTTTTTAGGTATACATATGCATATAATAATAATACTTACGATTTCGATGATGTTACAACTAAATAAGAAACAAAAATGATAAAAGGTATAACAGTTCTCCATCACTTCAACTTTAGCTTTTGAAATAACAGCAAACACTAACAATAGTTCAACAGAAGTATACGGCAAATCAGCATTGTAACTATTGTGCATCGAGGTGTATTTTCAAATAATTCTCTGCACGAGATAAGATATTGACAGCTATAATTAAACTTACACAATAAAGTAAACAAGTCAGACTTATTTTGTGTAAATTTTATTATCATTATTTTTGTATTACATATGGATGGAACGCATCTTCTTATTGGCTTACAGTGTTTTATTTATCAGCTCATAGACATAATATTGTCATGTGACTGTAACATAATCAACGTTTGTTCATGGTTAACTCAGACTTAAAGTTGTATTTAAATTGAATTACAAGGAATGGGTGTTATATCATTTCTATAAATAGAGTTGACAATATTTCCTAGTGAACATCGTAATTCAATGAGCCAATCTGTGAATAAAAACAAACCATACGTTTTATCATTACTACAAATGAAATGAGTATTCACTACATGTACAAAATAACCTTGATGTAAGCAACTTATGTCTTTCGTACGTCATTAAAAAACGAATGGCTGCAAAAGTGACACTAATAATTAAAACAGTTGTTCCTTTGTTTCAGGGGCACGTTATACTCTAGAATTTCTATCAAATTCGCATCATATATATTTAACAATTAGATCAGTTAAAATTTACAAATACTTTTGATTAGAAATCTGAATTAGAGATATTTTAAGTACAATATAAGCAAATTGGTTCATATGTTTAGAGTTGTCTTACATATCTCATAAGAACTAAATTAAAATCTATTATTTTCATATTTGATCCGTTGTAAGAAAGTCAAGTTATTTCAATTATATTTTACCAAACGCACCTTTGGTATTTTCCAAATTATCATAAACATCTATTTTGTCTTTGGTTCCAAGTGTTTCGTATGTTTTACTAGAACTGAAATATATAATGATAATTATAAGTATTCAATGAAAATATTTTTGTATTCGGAAATATCTTTTTAAAAAATCGAATATCAGAAGTTTTGCTATGAAACAGGCGGTTAACACGAGAGGTAAATCAAAACTAAAGTGGGTTTTTTTTTTTTGCGGTGTCGTGTTCAATGATATGAAAAATTTTAATATTGAGCATTGTCTAGCTTTGAATTACTGCAAAATATCAACAAAAGATTAACAAGTAATTTACAATATTTATAATTTGACAACGCATGTTTATGATAATAATAATACTGATTATGAACGAGGCATTTATTGCAATCTTTCACATAATTGAACGAAAATATTTGAAATCCAAATAGTATTTGCTTGATAGATTTTCTTTTGATGCCTTTGAAGCCGAACAATGATGTATTACCGTTAACATAACATTGTAAATTTGTAGTTTTGTTTTTCAACAGTTTTGATTCCATGACAAATTCGTCCACAAACGCCAAAAAAAGACAAAATTCAATGCATTACTTTTAGATAAATTTGTTATGAATCGAACATGACACATCATTACGTTCTCGTGTGTCCTATTCGCGCTTTTGTTGATATACTTTTATCTAGAATGATAAACATAAACATTTGAAAGACAGTATTGTAAAATTACAAATTAATTTAAAAACGGAAACATGTATATCTCATTCTATTGATTAACAAAGAAGGGAATTGTGTAAACGAAGGCAACCTGACGAAGGAACATAGAATAACTAAGACGTTCCTATATTACGGATAGGACTAAATCTATAGAGTTACAGCTTAGACAACAGCCATGACAACGTTCACTTGGATATTTAGTTACCATATTTTCCGTTCACTAGTGAAGGTTAACTTAGCAATGTAAGGAACTTTGAAATTAATAAAAAAATTAATGGATTAGGCAATATGGTCAACTTTTAATTTAAAATATATGAAAACACCTCGCAATTATACCAATTTTAGAATGCTATTTTTCTAACCACGCAATCATATTAAATACAGAATGCTCTTTTTTTTTTTAAATATGTGTGGTATTTTAATGAACGTGTATGGTTTATTTTGTAAACAAATGAATATGAATGCAAATGTTGATAAATTGTATTCTTTCATAGCATTTTGCTGAATCTACTTTCATCAAAAACACTCTGAAACAAATAGTTATAAGCTCAGGATGTATCAAATTCTAAACATTTGAAGAGCTTAATGACCAAAATGAACATTCAAATAGTGAAATCTGTTTATGTCATTATTATCTGAGGATGTAAATGTCAACGAATCCTTATATACTCACTGTGGATGCTCAATATCTGAAATAATACAATATCAATACAATAATGTTCAATAAAGAGACATATTATAATACCAACAATAGCAGGACTGTGGATATAAGTTATTTCTATGTTTATTCAACCATATATAAAGTTATACTGATTTTATCAGGACACAGTTTCAAACGAATTGAGATATAAGAGAGAACATCATTCAGATTTGGTTTTTACTTTGAAGTGCTACATCTCGTAACGTATTGCGTTTGCAACATTCTAGAAAGACCTACATATGGCATAAGTACGATATGGTTCGATATTCCAGGGGTTTTGATTATTAATTCGGTTCAATGATAAAAGAATGCTCCTTACAAAAAGACTTTCGAACAAAGGGTTCTAAATTGTGAGTTGTTGCATTCCTTCTACAGTTTTAGTGACGTCATCCTGAGTTTATTGACCTTTATTAATTATATTTTTATTCATTACATGAATTTCCACGATAATAATATCACCGAAAGTAAAGTATAGCCGAATTGTAATTACACGGTGCTACATGTGAAACTGGAGTTGCTTAGCTTTGCAGAGTACCTACGTATTGGTTTTGGTGGAGTTTGTGTTGCTCAGTCTTCCTTTTTTTAAGATACATGTTGTGTGCACTTGTCCGTGTTTGTAGTTGTGATCCGTTTTTGTAAAATTATGTTGTCCCTTATTGGTTTTGAATGTCACGTCATCTTGGTATCTTTCGACTATGTTGTATTATAAAGCTAACTTACCAAATTTATTTTCCACTTTTTCGTATTCATCTCCATTTTGAATATTCTGGAAGCCGGTGTTTACATAAAATTTATCATTTCTTAAAAAAAAGTAATAATTTCTGTAAAAAATAAGTTTTAATTATCGATTTATTCAAATATTGTCTTGAGTATAGCAGTATAGCAAAAGTAGTATACGAAGTATTATAAAAATTATGTTTATAGATATAGGAAGATGTGGTGTTAGTGCCAATGAGACAACTTAGTATTTTACAATACGAGTAAATGCTAGTTATTTTACAACATGTGGTGTATCTTTCATCGTCTTTCATTGACATATTGTACACTAGTAACCCGAATTTAACTTGAACGGACAAAAACGTGTTAACGCTATTTAAATGAGATTGATCGTTATTTGATAAAGATTGACAAAAATTAAAAATTATATTTAATTCATATCAATTCATATCAATTCATTTTAACGCCAGTCAAATAGATTTCTCTGCGGTGAATCAATTGAAATCAAGTTGCTGGTTAGTTGCGTTAAACTAATAGGCCACGCCCCCGTTAAACTATTTCAAACATGCATTAATTCGTTTTAAACATGGATGAGACCCGAGCTTTTTACAGGTAAATCACCCAAGCAAAACGACCTCGATGTATCTATCGTTTTTTGTTTCAAACTTTAAATGCGTATAGTCTTATTAAAGTCACATGCTTCACAATTTAAAACGTTGAAACGAATGAATAATACACGTATCATGTTCATATGTAAGGAATTAAAATAAAAACATTAAAATATATATGCACACGCGGTTTAAAAATGCAAAACTTGTGAATCTGTTGAAAAAAAAATAGTTAAATATATAACATGATGGTTTTCTATATTGTACTCGTATTCAAATGTAGACACGGAAAACTATGTACACAAAAATTATTTATTGTGTACATAATTTAAATCGATGTATTTCATATTTTCGGCATTGACTGTAAAAAGTGCTTAAGTCCTTTATGAGTAAAATACAGAATTAAAAATAACTCTACCTTTTTTTATATTTCTTTATTTTAGAGGTAAGCTTCTGGCCAAGTGTCACTGATTCTGTCGCAAATCATTTACTTCAATAACCAATCAATTGTATTCTGAAAGAAGTTGATTTGTTTTCTGTACGAATACATTAAAAATATTTCTCACTGAACGTTATGTTTGCAATCGATGTTCAAATACAAATCTACAGTATCTATATGAAAGAGACTTAATAATATATTTTTTTTATTATTATTCTACACATGCATATTTGAAGGATCGAAATAATCAGTTCTACAAATGGGTGTTATTTTTAAAGACTTGAAACTTTACATCAAGTGAATCCATGAAATTTTTATCGACGCACCAAACTTTCATCGTGCATAGCTCATTTTCCGATTTAACGATCTTCTTACTTGTTCATTACATTCTAAAATTAAAATCCTTCACAAATTGCAAAAACTTGTATTCTCCGGCTAGACTGCGCAAAAGATAAATCTTGCTTTGTTTGTGTATACACAATGTTTTGAAGGCCGATATCCAGTTTGGCTAAAAAAGAATTAATTTGCACCACAAGTTAATTACGCGAATTCTTTTTTTGCATAACTTTATCATAAAAACTGCAACATTCATTAGCGCCAATAAAACAATCATTTAATTGCGCAAATATTATAGACTTCTTTTCAAATGTTTCTTCTTAGTGCACTGAGGAGGTCCTTTTAGGTATTTTCATGTAGGTACAGAAATCGCAAACTGAAACGGCCTCCTTAGTGCACTTAGACTGACACAAAAAGTGCACTATGGACCTGATGGAAAGATAGAATTGACACCAAAAAAACATAGCATACGGAAGGAGAAGTACATAATTTTGAATTTTAGTAATTATAAAGTTATTCAACAGTTGAAGTAGGTATTCTAATGTTACATGTACGTGTAAATAGGTTAATAGTTTCGAGATAAATATGACACAATTAATAAAATTGAGAATGGAAATGGGGAATGTGTCAAGTTTCATTTATTGGCGCAATTCATATAATAAAAAAAAGAGATGAGCGCGATTCAAAACTTTACAATATGACAAGTTACACCTAACCGTTTTGACAAATCAGTAAATTCTTCGCCCGGGATATACACCTGCCAGTAATCTACCTTCAGTAACTTTAAAATACCCAGCCGTGTCATTTCCGTATATTGTACATGTAGATAGCAAGTGTGATACATGTATATACACCAGAAATACCCATTCAAGTGATTTTTAATTTCAGAAGAACTCCATATCGGGTACATACACATAAAATTACAATAATATGAAAAAATGTATTAATAAGTTCAAATGTTGTTTTGGTAAATGCACCTAGGTATGTATTTGTAAACTTATGTTAATTCGTTATTTCATGTCTCTTTCTTTTTTTTTGCTTCAATTAATTTTTTGTATCTTATAGACTTATTCGTAAATCGAAAAAACTCACAAATCTGAATAGAATCATATGGCAATGAACATGTTGAATGATTTCTCTAACTCAAAACTAGTTATACATGTACATGTAGATGCCTCTGAAATTATATTTTTCTCGTTGGGTTGCTTGTTCATTAATTGACGTTTACGATATATTCTAATGTTCAGTATTTGTGAAAACCGCTCATTTATCAATTTTACAAGAAATATTATAATACTTGTAAGTCATGAACATTGAAGTTTAACTTTCTATCATTTTTTCGTATACGCACAAACATACAATAAAATGAAACACTTTAAATCGGTTTAAATTATGCAATGCATTTTGAAAATATAGTTTTGAAAAACCGGATATTTTTTATTCATACTTTTTCTATCCCTTTTCTTAAAAATTAGGACACGTGTCACTGGTTAATATAGAATACAATTAACGGTACCAATTTTCTTGCACTAGATGCGCATTTCGAAAATACATGTCTCTTCAGTGATGCTCGAGGCCAAAATATATGAAATCAAAAGCAAATTTAATATAAAAGACGAAGAGCTATAATCCAAAAGGTCCAAAAGTATAGCCAAATTCGTGAAAGGAATACTAGTGAACCATGAATAATCCCAAACAACAAATTTGTGATTCAATTTTGTTTGTCACACTTGCTTATATTATCAATATTATGTATTGTTTTCGGCTGAGACGACTACATGTATAAAATTTATAGTAGCCTCAGTTTTCGGCAATATTGAAACAAATTGAATATCCTTTGAATTGCTTCTTAAGTTATTTTAATATATATACTGAGCCAAAAAAGTTTAGCAACAAAATTGTGAAATTTTGTTTTATTACAAAATCATAAAATTTAAACATATAATTTTAATAACACAAAAATGGAATTATGATATGTCAGAAGCAACATGAATGTTTATCACTCACATTAATTAGGATTTTCTTTGTATGGAGCGCGGGAGGGTCAAAATGCTTAAATGAGTATAGTGTTTCTCAAAATCAATTTCTCAGCCATGCCCTTAGTGCACCAATGAAGGATTGACAGGAACACCAGCAACTTCCCTTAGTCAATGCAGTACTTTTTTAGCCGAAAAAAACTTGTCACGTGTTGACGTAAAGCGAAGGAAGCGCTCCTCCCTTGACGATAGTTTTTTCTTGTCTACGAGATATCGACCTATCCTATGCAGTTGTAATTTGTCGATATCTGTTTGTTAGTCTCTGAACTGTTGCCTAGTGCACATTAAATCGAGCCATGATGTCAACAACCCTCATTCCGGCATCAACCGTTTCAAGACCTTTCTGACTGTCATTTTCGGGGTGGCCTGGTTGACGCCCCAAGCAAATTTTTCAACGGTGTTTGTTTTTCTTACCAATGGTGTTTTTCTGAACGTTAGTGAAAAAGAATTTTTTAATATCGTTTTAAAATTACAGGTACAGAAGGTAAAACATCATTGACACGTGCAAAGCTGAAATGGCGCGAAATCAATCAGCAGGAAAAAAGTACGACTGTTACAGGTAAAACTAAGGATTATATCAATGATGTTTAAATATTTTTTTCCAAAAACAACAAAAAAAAAATTATAAAAAAAAGTGTTGCTAAACCTTTTTGGCTCAGTATATATACGGAAAAACAAGGTGGATATTTAATCATCGGCTCTCGTGAAGTTTTCTTGTAGGTTAAAAGGAGGGGACAGTATACCTCTAAGTAATAAAACTTTAAGATTTGTATTCTTTAAATTGTATAACGTCTTAGTCTGGCTTTCTCTTCAATTTTAGATTATATTCAGAATCACGTTTTTATGCCAGATCTTTTATCATTTGTTAAATCAAAGACATGTAGTAGATGTATTTTTTTTTAGACCAAGAAAACTATCATACGGTATTCCACATGTACGGTGAATTAAATTATTGACAAGCATACCACATCTTCTTATATTCATTCGTTATTTGATGAAGATCTTCAACAAGCCTTAAAGGGATAATTCGCGATTTTTCACTTTAAATAAATGATTTTGAAAATGAACTTATTGATAACTATACACTTTTTAATTCTAAATAATTATGTTTATCCAGAGACATATAATTGTATTATATGTCTCTGGAACAAGCATGTGCATACAATAATGCATGTATGTATACGCATGAGGTTCTCGCTACATTAAAGACCCGTAATTTAGGCCTTCCTCTTTTGTCTGCTCTATAGTCGGGTTTTTGTCTCTTTTACACATTCCTCATTTTCATTCTCAATTTTTGTAATATACGACGGTATATTGTTCCTGTATCAAATAACATGTACATGTACATATATGAGGCTATGAAAGTAAGTTTACAGAAATAAAGATGATAGTGGAATAAGCACTTTAAATTACAGAATAAAGAGATGAAAATATAAAGAATAGATTAAATGATTCATGATTGCTTAACGCCCAGTTACAAATATTACACTCTACCCCTCCATCTTTTTGTCCATCCTATTTAAAATGATTCTTATAGGAGGGTCTGAGTTGGGGGGGGGGGGCTGTTTTTCTGTAAACATTTAATTTTCACCCCTTTTTTTCTAATCTTCAAAAAATAAGTCTATTCTTTAAAAGTAATTTTTTACGCATTATTCTCTAATTTTTCCCCAGTTTTCTTTAATCTTTAAAAAAAAAAGTAAAAATCATTCTTTTAAATGAATGAGAACGGTGATTTCCAAACAACAGCAAGGCTTTCATTTGTTACTCAACAATGACGTGTTGGTGTGTATTGTTCTGCATGATTTAAGTGCTAGTTCTATGAAGTAACAAGTCCAAGTTTTCATCAGTTCTTTCCAGTGATTTTGACTACACATAAGAAGATGCCAATGAGACAACTCTTCGAAGAGACCAAATGACACAGAAATTAACAACTATAGGTCACTGTACGGCATGCAACAATGAGCTAAAGCCAACCGCATAGTTAGATATAAACAGGGGCGGATTCAGGCTTTTTGAAAGAGGGGCTGTAGTTTTGTAACGAGGGGAGCGAGGCGAAATTTTTTGTTTGCCCCTTTTTAGGACTTAAAACATAAAATAAGTGAAATATGCACTTTTTAAACGGTTCCTGGCGTGGGGCATGCATATTTTGTAGTTGCTGGTAAGGTGTAAGGGTTGGACATTTTAGATGCTGCATCTCCCTATTAATTCACGAAGTCTAGTCTGATTAATCATTTAAAAAAAAAGTCCAAGCAAAAGGGGAGGTGTACGCCCTCTACGCCCCCTCTGGATCCGCCACTGAATTTAAAGCCCGAGTAGAAGTATCGGAAACCAGTTCATATTGACTGAATCCTATAGTCTGTTACCACGAAACCAAAAAAGGTTTACCAAGTTTGTTTTCACTTTTATCATATTTTTACAATGATAACTTTGATAATTTTCTTTAAATTTTAAGAAGAGAAAATTCTGTTACCAGATAATGTTTAGCATTTTCTTTTATTAATCATTCAATAAAATTCAGGTATCTTTTAGCGTTTTCTTTTATTGATCATTCAATGTTCATTATATTTTTAGACCACACATTTCTCTAATCTTTATTTTTTATGCCCATTATTCTCTAATCTTCATTTTTCAAGGGCATTATTCTCTAATCATTGAACCCCATCCAAACCCTCTTTTTTTTTATTATGTTGTACATGTACTGTTATACCACTGATCGAGACTAGGGTGAGGATAGGGAGCCCGCTAACAATTTTAACCTCGCCACATTATTTATGTATGCGCCTGTCCCAAGTCAGGAGCCTGCAATTCAGTAGTTGTCGTTTGTTTATGTTTTACATATTTATTTTTCATTCATTTTTTTTGGTTATATAAATAAGGCGGTTCGTTTTCTTGTTTGAATTGTTTTACATTGTCATATCAGGGCCTTTTATAGCTGACCATGCGGTATGGGCATTACTCATTGTTGAAGGCCGTACGGTAATCTATATTTGTTAATGTCTCTGTCATTTTGGTCTCTTGTGGACTGTTGTCTAATTGGAAATCATACCACATCTTCTTTTTTATATTCCTGTCCTTTTAAAATGCCCATTATAGACATATAATAATACATTAGGCTAAACATTTCAATTTATAAATATCAAATAGCGAAAAATTTATATATTTATTCAATAACGACAATGTTGCTGCAATAGATGCCAAAAACATCAACAATATTTTATTGAAAAGAAACGGCATTTTATTTCACTTGTTCTTAAATAAAAAGATGTTTCATTTCATTTGTTATATACGGACACTGTAAATTTTGAATGTAAATGAGTAAAAATTTGTTTATATTTATATATTGTGTCTTATACGCGTCTCATTTATCTTTTTAAAGATTGATGCACACAATGCAAATGTTTAAATGTTTTGTTTAGTTCTGTGATTCTCATTTTATGTTTGTATGTGGTGAGACTTTAAAAAATAATAATAATGATAAAATATTGAATCTAAAAATATTCAGAAACTATTAACTTTTCTTAAATTTATACTTGAGTCAGAAAATTAAAACCAGCAGTTTCAAACATGTTTAACACTAAGCGGGCATTCGATATCATTGACATACTATATAGCACTAATCGCAATATGTATACATGTACATATATTTTGGGCATCTTATCAGTAATCTCTCTATTGAAGATGTTGAAATATATGTATTATAATTATTCGCTTATTAGGCAAATTCATATTCTACAAAGATATTTTCAATCATTTTAGTTTTGATAAATACCATTACAAATAACTTATTTTGTCTAGTTTCCTGTGTGAGGATATTTGATTGATAAAATTCAATAAACAATTTAAGGTTGTCGGGTAAATGTGGATTACGGATTAAGATGTTAGATGTCAAACTTGAATTAACAAACTAAGGTGAATTTAACCCGAATATGTAGTTTCTCTTCAACAGTGTTTTAATTCCAATTTCCTTATTTTCATTTAAACTAAATTAATTAGAATGAAAGAAAGATTCGAAACTAAAGATAGTCACAATTAAAAATATGTATTTTGAAAAAAAGACAAAAACCGCCAGATCATATCTGATTTAAATCCAGGGTCCGTATATGCATCTTCTGACTTCAGACTCAGACTTCTCTTGAACTGAATCTTAATGTGCGTATTGTTATGCGTTTACTTTCTACATTGGCTAGAGGTATAGGGGGAGGTTGAGATCATAAACATGTTTGCGCCTGTTCCAAGTCAGGAGTCTCTGGCCTTTGTTAGTCTTGTATTATTTTAATTTTGGTTTCTTGTGTACAATTTGGAAATTAGTATGGCGTTCATTATCACTGGACTATATATATATATATATATAGGTACGTCTGAGTCAGTGACAACCCTACAACAGATGCATGTATCCATCGGATCGCCGAGCGGGACGGCTGCAGTGCAGGCGATTTGGTGTCACGATATCACAGTAGCATGGGTTCGAATCCCGGCGAGGGAAGAACCAAAAATTTGCGAAAGCAAATTTACAGATCTAACATTGTTGGGTTGATGTTTAGACGAGTTGAATATATATATAGTATATATTTGTTAAGGGGCCAACTGAAGGACGCCTCCGGGTGCGGGAATTTCTCGCTACATTGAAGACCTGTTGGTGACCTTCTGCTCAGTGTTGGTTTTTTTTCTTTGGTCGGGTTGTTGTCTCTTTGACACATTCCTCATTTTCCATTCTCAATTTTACAATGGTACGTAAATTAAGATTTTATTCGAAAAGACGGATTTTTCTACATGTTCTACATGTACCAAAAAAAATGTACAACTATTGAATATTGTAAATGTTTAATGATGATACATGTCCAGATCTAGATCGAACTGCTTTGCTTCGTCGAAAGTACGAATATAGAAAAATCACAGATTTATATTACAACTAGAAAGTCCTAGAACAGTTGAAGAAATCATCAGAATTTGTTTATTGTAAGTTATTTTGTACATGTATAACTATAATGCGAACCCGAAGTTGTGAAATCGCAACTAAGCGTACTTTGGAAAAGCGACGGTTCTATGAAAACCTATTGTCAAGTTCAAGTTCTGTTTCGACATCATTGTAATATATGTCACTGAACGTTAAAATTCAATCCTTTATTTCGTCTTCCTCTTCGTCAAATAGTGCTGTTGGTTTCTTTTTATTATTATTACATACTAGTATACATGAATACACCACAAGTTATTCCTATGTAATCTCATTTAGATATTTAGTAGTTTAAACATATTTTATTGTTCTAAACAAATGGATTAGAAATTTAGTGCATGCAAAGTAAATTTTAAAGATGACAATGATTGCAGTATCTGTGTGAATCTACTTCTCAATCACGCTTCGTAAAGATATTACAGAATATTCAAGATTTACAACTTTTCGTGAATATGATTGCCAATGGAATAAACCATGCAGCAGATTTCAAAATAACCATATTAATTTGTGTCTGAATTATAACAACTGAAACTGTAATTCTGCTGTAGTGCACCTTTAGAACTTGTATTTCAGATAATTTGACCACGTGACAAGAAATTATACAATAAACATTGGTCACGCACGATAGGTTCTGATGTAAGACACGTACCGTTACAATACCCAGTTTACACGCATCAGCGCACACAGGTTTCTCGAATGGGGCAGTTGATTGGAGGAAAGTTACCAAAAACCACGCCTACCTTTACCTATTATCCAATCAAACGCCTTTGACATAAACATAAATAATACATGAGTAATATTACAGAGATTTTGAAAAAAGTTGAGACTCTAAATTCTAACTTGAAATTATAAATTTATGCTCGTAATGCATTTTCGCAATTTACAATAAATGTTATACATACTTTCACCTATCTAGTGAGGAAAAAATAGAAATTAAAAAAAATTGCAATTTACAACTATTTCGAATTATAGTGCACAGCAAGGACGTATATTTGTTTTCCGTCCTTGTGCACAGTTTGTGATAAATGGGTGTCAAAATGTATTAAACAGAAACCCAAAGACCAGTTTCAAGAAGAATTCTTTGCTTTTATGCAGAATCGCATAAAACATAATGCTGTCATATTTTCAAAAAGAATTATCAATTAGAAAACTCCTTTTTACATTTCTAAATTCATATATTACGCAGATATAGATGTGGTAGTTGCCGATTGAGTCCAGAAGGTTTCAGGATTTACACAGAGAAGACAGAATATGTCGTCTCTGTGACACAAACAACATTGATGATGAGTACCATTACATTATGAATTGTAGAACATATAAACTATAGAAAAAGAAGGAAATGTTTAAGGAACTACTGTTAGTCAAACCCTTATATCTTTAAAGCTGATCAACAGTTAAACTCATCAAATATTGTAATATTAGAAAAACTATGTAAAAGTTATAAATGTGAAAGTCAGTCCTCCAAGCTAATTTAATTGTATCGTTTACACATGCATGTACTAATTTTACCTTATAGTTATGTGTATGTATGTTCTTGACAACTAATAATTGAAGTTTTATGAGAAATAAAGTATTCGTATTCCTTTAAACATGTAAACCATAAATTGCAGTACACGAAGACAGCCTACGGGTAAAGTACAAGTGAATATATCACAAACAGATTATATTTAATCCTAATCCGTACGCGTCCTTGTAAATGCCGAAAACTCTGGATTTTCTTTGAAAATTACCTGAGAGGTTATAAAAGATCTAGAAAAGACCAAAAATGAATTGAAATAAAAGATTTTTGTGTAGACGAGTTACAACATTGCATAAGCATGATTAGGAAATTTGAACAAAAAAAGTTCGTGCTCATCTTTGTAGTGGCGAAAAACACGCATATCGAGTTACGTAGACGAAAAAGAATAATTACATTCATAATAATTATGATGTAAATTCACGAAATTAAAAGGTTATAATTAGAAAACAATCAAAAACACGAATCGTCATTCCCCATGTATAATTATAGATTAAAACAAAATTATAATTTTAATTCTGAAATTCAAAAGGCATGTTTCTGATACGTGACAGTTCAGCGAACACTATTACATGAAATGCACGATGATATTGACCGAAAACAAAGGTGAAAGATTCAAATTGTAAAATCATTCGCTGAACGGTAGAATTTCTATCAATCATTCAACGATATAAAAAGACTTTTGAGTGTAAAAGTATGATAGAAATACTTTTAATTTATTGAAATGCCTGTTATATTGTTCCAGTCATTGGTTACTAGTGCATGATTGTCAGTCCATTTCGATATTTCATAGCACTTTTACAAATTCTGAAAAAAAAGAAAAGAAAAAACTAATATTCCCATGGGAAAAATATATCTTCCCATGAGAAGAAAATTGTCCCGCAAAGTGTTCAACTCCCACAAAAGGGAATCTAACCAACTAAGAAATGCATAATCATCTGTAGATTGATTTTTATATATGAAACGATGTGTATTGATTTTACTTGGTTCAATGTTCAGTGGCAAGTATTTTATATATGCGCAGGTCCTGAGACAGATAATCAAATTATCAGATTGCGGGATGACGGACAGGAAGACTCCAAACGTAACAGTGTGAACTAGCTGTCAGAAACTTAAGTACTCTCAGATTCTTTCATCGTTGAAGACCCTCTAGCGACTATAAAGATGAACAGGAATACAAACGCTGACCATTGATAATTTGTATTTTTGTTAAGCTCTGAATTTGTGTTCGATTAGGTCCCGTGTATGTTTACCCCATATTCCTTTATTTTCTATAAAGGCGTCTGTCTTGACAGTAAGTTGACACGACTTAACCATGTCAATACTAGTTAAACCCTTAAATGTAAGACACCAGATGGAAATACTCAAAAAGGACAGCCAGTTTGGTTCTCTTTAATGTTAGAGTTCAAATCTTCATGAAGAAACGACTATATGTTTTCTGTATTCAGCATAGAATAATATCTTCTAAACTATATTTTTTCGCACAATGTCTGGATATTGGTGGACATGCATGATTGCGAAACCAGACATTTACAAATGAAAATTAACACTTAGACTATAAATTTAGTAGGGAAGTAAATGAACAAAAGACAAGTAATTCAGAAACATAAAATTGAGAATGGAAATAGGGAATGCATGGATCACGCAAAATTAAGCAGGGGCGACATCGGAGTAATGGGAGTTTGCTTCTTGCAAGACATTCGCCGTGAAAACAATTTGATATGAAGACAAGCCTTTGTACTGTGACTTTGTTTTAAAATTTCAAACATGAGGCTGTTACGGCCCTGGTCAATGTTTTTAAGCAATACATAGTTTCCTTTCATTTTGTTGTTGGCTTTCTGAAATAAATGTTTACATATTATAGACTATCATGATCCTTTTTTTTTAATTTCAGTTAAACACTATGTCTGATTTGCTTTTTCAGAAACTTTAGCATGTTTAAATGTCTTTTTCTTTTTCTTCATCTTTTTGAAACCCTAGTTTTGTATTACCACTGACCAGTTCAGTAAAAAAACAGCTGTTTCATGTTTGTATAAATGTGTTTGTAACCTTTCTAACATGCTATTATTTTCCGTTATTTTTTATTCCGTGTCTATAGATAGTCTTGATCGGAGAGTCAAGATTTATTTTGTCTGTTGGTTGCTTGGCTAGCGTAAGCTAATCGATTTACCTCACATTTTGAAGTTGGATGGAGATTGTTTTTAAATAAATGCCGTACCTTTGTACTTTGGTTTCCTGTCGGTTTTTTCTCAATTTTAAATTGGGAAGTTTTATCATTTGTTTTGCATGATTATTAATTTTGACTTGCAAATGAACAATTAATAAATCTAGTCCCATGTGTGCTAGCGAAATGTCTTTAGTGTAATCTCGGAGTGTAATTTTTATTTCAACTTTTACGTTTGCTTCAGCACAACCTAAAACACGAAAACTTTCATTTTCTTGTAAGAATGAGATTCGTTACTTCAAACAAAAATCGCTTTTATCTTTTTTTTTTTTTGCAGTAAAAGACCGGTTTCTTAAAAAAAACTTTCATACAATCGACTAAACGAAGTATAAGCTTCGGGAAGGTCAAGGATTATAACATATTTTTCGTAATTTTGCAAAAATCGAAAATTTACGGTAATTAATGGTCGAATTGAAGCTTAATACCTACCAAAAAATCTCAATGAGCGAAAAGACTTTCATTTTAGTCATCTCTGGTGTATTTATGATGGCTTGGTTTGAAGCGAGAACAGACGAACTATGCTTACTAGTGTTGCATAAAAAAAACATGAGGATATGGTTTGTCCTTTATGAATCTATATTGCAAATTTGACTCATATAAGGATAATGTTTGTCTCATAGAAAAATCGGTAGTTTTAACCGATAATTTATTTTTCGATTTTTATCGGATATAGTAGTTATTTGGAAAAATACAAACCGTATAATTAATTATTAAAGTTTCGTATGCATCATAAATCAACCGGCTCCGGCAACTTTTGACTTGTTCTAATGTCAATAGTAATGATTTTCAGCGGAGAAAAAGATAGATATTTTGGTCGTGGTTGAAAGAATCGTAAAAGTGTTATTTTTCTAAATTCTGTTTGTTTAATCGGACAAAGTAGAGTCTTAATTTGATTTTTTTTTGCCGAACTGGACTCTATATTGTGTATTGAATTGAAAGTTTGCAAACATTCCGACCAATGAAATTCATTTTAATATGTAACGCGAACTTCAACGAGAGCACCTAGATGAAATATTTTATCTATACTACAATCAGTTTTAACTTAGAAATTTCCGCTCAAATATATAGGAAATAAAATTATATGAAAACAACAATACAGAATGTTTCTTTTCCATTTTTTTTTAACAATGTTTATGTTCATTTCAATTTGGTAAGTAGACTTATATTTAATGCCCAAAACGTAAATATATGTTTTCTTTTAAAACATTAAAAACGTGAGAGTATGCCGATAAATAGCCAGTCTAGGTCGTTAAACTTAAATCAACTTACCCATCGTTATCGCAGACTAAAATTGATCTCATATATATATTTTCATTTATTACAAGTACGTCAGGGTGCATGACAGCACGATAATCTTTTTACAGAATCGTAAGAACAATATTTTTGTTTGATATTTGCTTCTCTTCCACAATTAACGCCCGATTTGGCCAGTGACCGGTATTACAATTTAACACAGTTTTAAAAGTTCAGTGGGCTGCTACTTCATTTATAATTTTGGGTATGACTTTCTGTTTATCATATTCAACATACGTCAACATTGTCTTCATCAATTTTATTATTCAATTCATCAAAACCTTGTTTTTCATTACAAGCTTTTCCGTATATCAATATACGGCAAGAGAATGAATATTTGTTGCTTACCGGAAATATAAGATACATCGATTTAAATTATGTACACAATAAATAATTGCTGTGTAGTTTCCATGTCTACATTTGATTTACGAGTACAATATAGTAAACATAAAAAGAGAAAAGAGAAACGGTAAATATACAGGAATACATAAAGTTTCGTAAATAGTTGCAAAGGACCACATGTTACTTACATGCCATGAGGTTTCATAGCATTCAGTAATTTTTGAAACGCACATATATATGTGCGATAAAGATCTAGTGCATTTGAGCAAATTAAATTTATGTTATCCATCTAACTATTTTATTTTCAACAGATTCCCTAGTTTGACATTTTTAAACCACGCGTGCATATATATTTTAATGTTTTTATTTAAATGCCTTATATATGAAAATGTCACGTGTATTATACGTTCGTTTAATTAAATTGTGGAGCATGTGACTTAATAAGACTACGCATTTAAAGTTTGAAACAAAAAACGATAGATACATCGAGGTCGTTTTGCTTGGGTGATTTACCTGTAAAAAGCTCGGGTCTCATCCATGTTTAAAACGAATTAATGCATGTTTGAAATAGTTTAACGGGGGCGTGGCCTATTAGTTTAACGCAACTAACCAGCAACTTGATTTCAATTGATTCACCGCAGAGAAATTTATTTGACTGGCGTTAAAATGAATTGATATGAATTGATATGAATTAAATATAATTTTTAATTTTTGTCAATCTTTATCAATAAACGATCAATCTCATTTAAATAGCGTTAACACGTTTTTGTCCGTTCAAGTTAAATTCGGGTTACTAGTGGTACTTCGTTGAGCAAAATTTCAAGCACTTAAAATCTATGTCATAAGAGTAATTGAAAACAGGCTCACTTAGCAGATCGATACAAAGAATAAAAACAAGTATATCTAATTATAATTTTGTTCTGACTACAAAAATAAACCACAAACGCTGGACAATTAACAGTCATACATATAATATTTTCAATACGGTTGCGATGCTATCTCTACTATTTACGATTGAATAGAAAATAGTCAACTTACTTTTCTTTTTGATCTTTCCCTGCAATTGTAAACACAAAACCGTGTGAGATTATAAACACTATCTAATAATTTTTCAAAATGGAAACACATTAGATGAATAACTCATTGAAATAAAAGATTTAAAATGGTTATGAATTTTAGCTTTTGAATGCCGCGGGTATACGTTAAGAAGGCAATGATATGACTCCTCTTTTAGTTTTATAGCTAATGACGTTGAACACAATGTAAACATTCAGAAAAAAAAACACCACATCGAAGAAACTTCACATTGATGTCACTGCTTACTTTCATAGTTACAAATAACTATCACTAAAAAAATCAAACCCATATAAAGAACGATACATAGCTGGGTCTTCAAAATGTTCGACCAAACATCTTTCTAAAGTGCTGGCTGCTATTCTTTCTACAGTTAAAGATGGGCTTCGAAAATATTGTGATGAGATATATTCTACCAGTGGTGTTAACCAGATGTGGATTCTCAAAAATTCGAGAGATCTACTGCTTAACCTTAACATAATAACTTTTGATTTTTCTACGCTATATACTACTATTCCCCATGCTCAGTTGAAAGATCGACTTCACCATCTCATAAAACAGAGCTTTTTCTATAAAAATGGGAATCGTAGACACAAATTTCTTGTTTTGGGTTACAATAATGCATATTTTGTGAAGAATCACACTGAATCTTCCAGAAAATATACTGAAGATGATATTATCAAAATGCTAGACTTTTTGATCGACAATATATTTGTTGAGTTTGGAGGATTTATATTTCAACAGACAGTCGGTATTCCAATGGGAACTAATTGTGCACCCCTGCTGGCTGATTTGTTTTTGTACTCGTATGAAGCAGAATTCAATCAGAACCTTCTAAAAGACAAAAAGAAAAAGAACCTTGCGAAATTCTTTAATTTTACTTTCCGATATATTGATGATGTTCTATCATTGAATAACCCATATTTCAGCCAGTACCTACATCTCATATATCCCAGTGAACTTGAAATTAAGGATACTACTGATACTAGAAGGACTGCTTCATACCTTGATCTTTTCCTCGATATTGACGTAGATGGACGACTTCACACGACAATCTATGATAAACGGGACGATTTCAACTTCCCAATTATCAATTTCCCATTTCTCAGCAGTAACATACCCTCTGCCCCTTCGTATGGTGTTTACATATCACAATTGATACGTTATTCTCGTGCTTGTTCACACTATACGGACTTCATATACAGGAGTGTTCTCCTTACGCAGAAACTGCTCCAACAAAGTTATGAGGAGGACAGATTAAAATTTACACTCCATAAATTTTATGGACACCATCACGAATTGGTGGATCCATACAATGTATCTTCGACCAAACTAGCTAAGGACATTTTTACCACATGGTAGATTGTTGTTTGTCATTATGTCGTCTAATCTTTTAATTACCAAACGTGACTTATTCCCGATTGTGACTGTTTTGCTGAGTGTGAATTCGCATTACTATAAGACGTGTTACGGTACTTGTCTATCCCAAATTCATGTATTTAGTTTAAATGTTTAATGTTACATTTGTAATTCTCATCGGATTTTGTCAAATGTGTTGACTTCTGTTCTATTATATTTATGTGTTATGGTAATTAATATTAATCACCGCATTCATTTATTACATTTCATTTTGTTCAACGTAATCAGTGCGATATTTTACGTTTGAAGTGAGATTCAAAACAAACCGGACATAGCTTTATAATATAGTTAATTGCTGCCTTAGTTTGCTATAAATAAATATTAAAATGTGCATTGTTATTAAGTGCAATATCAGTATTTAGTTCAAATGTATTCTTGGGTCATTCCTAGTTCTATCTTATTCATTCAAATGACGTTATTTTTCATTTTTTGATGATCTGTTTTACAAATTCAAATGACGTCATCATTTTTTTGTCATTTTTGACAATTTCAAATATGACGTCACTTGGCGTTGAGGTTTCAACATATTCGGATGTGTCTACATTTTGTGTTGCAAATGTCTGGTTATTAATGTATTTCAGTTGTTTCCTGTAATTAGTTAATATTTCAGTTCTATCATGTACAGCTTTTGTTTATTAATTTTATAAATTTACTGTTTGCAAAAGTATAAATTGTTCTAAATGATAAGGGTGTTCTGGTAACTAACAGAAAACCCTGGCCGTTTTTTGCACAACTTTTATGATCTTTTGGTCCTCGATGCTGTTCGACTTTGTGCTTGTTTCGGCTTTCAAACTTTTGTATCTGGGCATCACTAGTAGATCTTGTGTAGATAAAATGCACTTTTGGCGTATTAAAATTTTCAACTTGTTGCCTTTTGTTGACTGTTGTTCGTGTGTTTCTTTGTCAATTGTATTCTCCAATTTATTTATATTGTAGTCCTGTGGTGTTGAGTTGTCATCGTAATGTTATATTTCACATGGCTTTAAAAGGGGAGGTTTGGCATGCCACAAAACCCGCCATTTTTTTCTTTAAAAATGTCCTGTACCAAGTCAGGAATATGGCCATTGTTATATTATAGTTCGTTTTCGTGTGTGTTACATTTTAACGTTGCGTCGTTTGTTTTCTCTTATTTGTTAGTGTAAATTCACATTGCGATAAGACGTGACACGGTACTTGTCTATCCCAGATTCATGTATTTAGTTTTGATGTTATATTTGTTATTCTCGTGGGATTTGTCTGTTGCTTGGTCCGTTTCTGTGGGTGTTACATTATAGTGTTGTTTCGTTGTTCTCATCTTATATTTTATGCGTTTCCCTCAGTTTTATACCCCGATTTAGTTTTTTGTCCATGGATTTATGAGTTTGAACAGCGGTATACTACTGTTGCCTTTATTTATACAACAGAGGCTTCTATTCCGACTTATCTTAACATGTTATTCACATGAATATTAACTGGTTGGCAATATTTGTTTATTACGGTACCTCAATAATTTCCTCTTTCGATTTGATAGATTCTATTAATATTTACTTGAAGCAATAATTTCAACTTTTTACTGTTTAACGGGATTGATTCTTGATTTACGTATATTGATTAAAAAAAAAGGTTCTCAGATACACAAGCCATATATAACTTCGTTATTCCCAGTATATAGAAATATCAGTTGTCTCATGTATTAATCTATTATTCACTCTTAATAGCATTTAAATTAAGGTACCAGTTATATATTTTATCATAGTAAGAGTATATTTCATTCAAGAAATAGAAAGCATGACAACCGTGTTTTTAACTTTAATCTCTTTCCAGTTAAATGTTGTGCGATGATAGTCGAAAGATGTCACCGTTTATTATGATGGTTAGCCGATGTTAGCTTTGCTTAAAATTTTACCTTGACTTCTTTTGATTAACAGTATCACTATACAAGAGGCGCACACAATAACTAAAGTGACAACAACACCCACTACAGCACCAATAACCACACTTGATGTCGTAGATGCTGTTACAAAAATGAATAAACAAATAGAATGTTATATTTGTTTTATTTGTTATTCTCATAGGATTTTGTCTAATGCTTAGTCCGTTTCTGTGTGTGTTACATTTTAATGTTGTGTCGTTGTTCTCCTCTTATATTTAATGTGTTTCCCTCAGTTTTAGTTTGTTACCCCGATTTTGTTTTTTGTCCATGGATTTACGAGTTTTGAACAGCGGTATACTACTGTTGCCTTTATTTATCATAGTAAAAGTATATTCCATTGAAGAAATAGAAAGCATGACAACCGATTTTTTTAACTTTGATCTCTTTCCAGTTAAATATTGTTCGATGAAAGCCTAAAAAATATATGATACTTTAGATTATAAATTTTTATTAACCAACTAAGTACATTATTGCCAAAAATGACTGTTTATAAAAAAATTACATATTTTCTGTAATGGCCCTGTTTTTTCCTGTAATGGCCCTGTTTTTCTGTAATGGCCCTGTTTTTCTGTAATGGCTCTGTTTTTCTGTAAAGGCCCTGTATTAATGCCCAGTTTGTCGGTATTAAGCCCACTTAGGGTGTTTAATAAAGATAATAAAATCAAGTTGTAAAGAGTATAATACCTTTTTGTATTTTATTTAATTTAGTAACCAGTAACCAACATTAAAGAACCATATAAAGGGATCACTGTCCATCCTGTTTTTCAACACATAACTTCTTTCAACTTAATATTTTGGATATTGGTATATTTAAAGCTTTATCATGGTGAAGTACAAATTATTTTTTTCAAACTAAACTGTCATTAAAAGAGTAAGAGAGTACATCAAGTTGGCAGCAATACATCCACTTTTGCTCAGTTGGTTGATAAATTTATTAAGAAATGGGTGTTTTTATAATGGCCCTGTTATATGTCAAAGGTCTGTAATAATGGTCGAGGAAGTCTGTAATGGCCCCGCCGAGGGCCATTACAGACATCCGAGGCCATTATTACTGACCGAGGACTTCCTCGATCATTATTACTGACCGAAGACTTCCTCGACCATTATTACAGAACTTGAACATATAACAGGGCCATTATAAAAACACCCATTCATTAATACTATAGTAATATAAGTGTCGCTTTGACACATTCCCCATTTCCTTTCTCAATTTTATATTGTAGTTTATCCTTCAAATCTCCAAATATGTAAAATTAACATGCATTATTATTGTCTTGCACACAATTTATTAAAAGTGATTTATATTACATTTCAGTAGCACTAACTACATTACTGATAATAAGAAGTGATGGATGCTTTATTTTTGTTTTTTAATGTACAAACCTTAAAATAACATAACATATCCTTTCACAATTATGGACATCATGCTTGGTAAGATATATTATCATATATGGATAATTTTCGTCTTGGTTACCTTAGCCGTATATGTAAAATTGTTTGCGAATTTTGGATCCTCAATGCTCTTCAACGTTTTACCTGTTTAGCTTTATAACTATTTTGTTCTGAGCGTCACAGACGAGTCTTATGTTGAAGAAACGCGGGTCTGGCGTATTAAAGTATAAGAAAAGAAAGACACACTATTGTGTATTTATAAAACAATGTATCATGTTTCAACTTTGAAAAAAACAGTGATCCTAAAAAAATATTAGAAACTGAATTTAAATATTCTGGTTTTTCTTCCTAGTTCTTTTATAATCACTGTGTATCATCGCCACCGGAAATTGGGTACTAACGAAGAGGAAATAGAAAAAAAAGTAAACAAGTTAAGAATTCATTCAATTTAAAGCATTTTCACTCATTTAATGAGGGTGCCGCTTAAGAATTCATTTTCTGATATATACTTCTTTAAATTATTAGGCCGATAAGTACAAAACTAACACGAGATTTTGTGTAATACTCCAAAACTTGTCACTTAGTACCGGAAAATTTCTAGGTCGATGGTCCTCTGTCGCCCCATTCTCAAGATATTGAACTGTTTTTCATTATTTTTCCAGACACGTTTTTAGATTGTTATAGTGTGGCATCATATTTACTGAAATTTGTTGTCAAAAAGATAGTTTTTTTAAATATGGACCAAAACATTGTGTGTTTATTGTACGGCGAATTGTAGGACGTTGTACGGCGAATTGCAAAATAACAACTGTGATAGAGATGAACCAACGACAACCACCAAACCACTGGATCGAGAATTCAGACAGACACATAACGTATGTGCTGGGTTAAATACATTGTTTTATCATTTAAATTCTGAAATGATTCATTTGTAAAAAGAAAAGTTAAGAAAATACTTTGTTTTCATCGAAAGTAAGTAAGAATAAATAAATCGGGAATTGCATTTCGAATTAAATTTCTTGTCAGTTTCTTTTTTGAAAATATAGAATGTGTATACATCTTAAATGTGTTCAAGCGAATGGTATTTCTATCTAATGCATTTTATCTAATGCATAATTAGATGGGGCAATAGGGGGTCCATTAACATATTAACAACACCTCGATTTTGGAAAAAAATTCAGTTAACAACAAATTTTAAATGCTGAGAATAGTTAACAGCAACTTTAATTTACCCTTTTTTCCAAACGAACACAAAAGCAATATAATGAAAAGGGGAAGTGCATATCTTCAACGTATTCAAATGTTTGAAAACCACTGTACAAAGTTGCAGAAATGCAAAGCTCTATAAGGAATCTTTTATAAAGCTGACTAATTTTCAGAATACACACGCAAGTACCATATTTTTTATTGGCACATGGACAGACAATTAAACGGACGGACAAACAAACGGAGTGATTGCCCTCAAGACAATTGACAATATATATTTCATGAATAATCGAAAATGCTTGAAACAGCAAAAGGGAGGCTTCTTCTGGTTATGTGTATTGTTGAGTAAATGTTTTATTTTAGTCAGTCGTAGCAAACTTGGTTTATCGTCATGACGTAGGAAAGTGTAACAAACAGATAGAATGAGTGAATACTATATATATAGGGGGTGAACATTATTTGTTTTTATGGCGGGGGTTCTCAACTCAGGGTATTCATACGACTCATTGATTACATGATTTTATTAAAAGGATTACGAAAGTTTACTGTTTTTTTATTTTAAATCATCACAACCAGTGTATAAATCAAAAAGTAACATGTAAGGTGTCACAAATGAAGCACACTTCATCGCCAAGTCCCAATTAAGAACTCTGAGCTGATATAAAAAAGCATTGGTTCATCTTTACATTTATAAAGTCTTAGACTAACAAATTTGACATCAATTTGAGAACCAAGTCCTCATTTTTCAGCATCTGCTATAGCAGGCCACAATGTTCAGTTATTTTAGGAATTGCAAATTGAAAAGGTACTTTATTTTTCACAATTCTATGCAGGTACTTTGGTCAATGTAACTTATCAAACAATCCATATACATAAATTATTTTCATCATAGGACTGACCTTGGTTTTAGATGGGTAAGAAATTGCCCTTCCTTTTAACGTTTTGGATACATTACAAGTAGAAGCCAGAAATAACTACATTTGTAAGACGTATAAAGGGGGGCTTGAGATATCCCTAAACATGTTTCACTCTGCTGCATTTGTTGCACCTGACCCAACTTGGGTCCGCAACCTTTCCTATATAGCCTTGTATTTATTTTATTTTTTTTAATTTTGGTTCATTTATATGTTTAAGGAAACTCACATTGAACTTCTACCCCCCTTTTTTAGTTAAATTATTGCTCACTTATTGGAGACAGCTTCATGTTTTGAGAATGGGGCGACAGAAGACGATCGACCTCGAAATTTTCCGGTACTAAGTGGCAAGTATTAGAGTATTACAAAAAAAAATTGTGTTAGTTGTGTACTTGTCGGCCTAATAATTTAACGAATTATATATCAGAAAATGAATTCTTAAGCAGCACCCTCATCAAATGAGTGAAAATGCTTTAATTGAAGAATTCTTAACTTGTTTACTTTTTTTTCCATTTCTCTCCGCTTTGTTAGTACTCGATTTATGGTGGCGATGATACACAGTGATAATCATACAATAAGAAATATTTAAATTATGTCTGTCTTTTTGACAGTAAAATATATAAATTTACTAAGTTTCTAATAGTTGTTTTCGAACAACATTTAATATTAATTAAAAACCAATTGTTCAGAGAACAATTGAAGGTATTTCCATCAAAACAATGTATTTTGATATGAAAGTTGTGAAACTAAGTTTAAAATGTCATTTCAATCGTCAAATGATAGCTTATAGTACGCTGATTCCAAAAATATTTGGTTTCCATACATTTTTTTTTTAAATAAGGGAGATAATTTGTTACTTCCGGTTTGAAAAATGTTACTTACGATTATATTTGAATATTTACTTGACACTGATTCCAAAAATATCTGGTTCTATATACTTTTATATTAATAAAGTACAAAAAATAGCTACTTCCGGTTTACAAAAGGTCACTTCCGGTTGTTTCTTTCAAGGTTAAATGGTTTGATACCTTTTTCCAAAAGTTTCATAGCTTTATCATGTATACATATAAAATAAAAGCAAAGGTCAAAATCTAGAACGTCAAATTAAGCTATGACCTTGAGATCAATTTCAAGGTCATGAACTAAGGACCTCAAATCAAAAGACCGTAGGTCTTAATTATATTTGGTTAATAACTTATATCACCAAACACGTATTTTTAAATACAAGAGGGGAGAAAACTCCATTTTACGTTCAACGTGCCCTTGCAATAAAAATTTATGCATGTGTTACGACATGTCGCAACTAACAATTTAGTAAAAATAAATTGTTGATATCTTATACGGTCTTTGGATATAAGTTAAAATAAGCCAAATTCAAATATTAGAATATGACCTTGACCTTTGACCTTGACCTAATTTTCATTTTTTTGGACCAAGGACCTCAAATCAAAAGATCTTAGGTCTCTATCACTTATGGTTTATAAGATAGAAATGCATATCACTTATATCAGATGCATAAGGGGAAATAACTCTCATATGGAGCGGTCATATTGCTTCGGTCAAGATAGGACAAATCATGCAAAGGATATAACGAGCAATTTTGTAAAATAAATTTGTCGTTATCTTTTACGGTTGCGAAGGAGTTGTGAGCACAAGGAAAACAGTGTTTGGGGAGATGACTCCTACAAAGAAAAGTATTCGGTTACGCAGGGTAAATTTCAAAAGCTCATAAACTGTTCGATATCATATACAAAATATCAAAGCGACATATTGCGAAACAAATGTTTATCGCAAAAACAAAATTTGGCGAAAGAAAAAAAAAAAATTAAAAACCAATTGTTCAGAGAACAATTGAAGGTCTTTCCATCAAAACAATGTATTTTGATATGAAAGTTGTGAAACTAAGTTAAAAATGTCATTTCAATCGTCAAATGATAGCTTATAGTACGCTGATTCCAAAAATATTTGGTTTCCATACATTTTTTTTAAATAAGGGAGATAGTTTGTTACTTCCGGTTTGAAAAATGTTACTTACGATTATATTTGATTATTTACTTGACACTGATTCCAAAAATATCTGGTTCTATATACTTTTATATTAATAAAGTAAAAGGTCACTTCCGGTTGTTTCTTTCAAGGTTAAATGGTTTGATACCTTTTTCCAAAAGTTTCATAGCTTTATCATGTATACATATAAAATAAAAGCAAAGGTCAAAATCTAGAAAGTCAACTTAAGCTATGACCTTGAGATCAATTTCAAGGTCATGATGAACTAAGGACCTCAAATCAAAAGACCATAGGTCTTAATTATATTTGGTTAATGACTTATATCACCAAACACGTATTTTTAAATACAAGAGGGGAGAAAACTCCCTTTTACGTTCAACGTGCCCTTGCAATAAAAATTTATGTGTTACGACATGTCGCAACTAACAATTTAGTAAAAATAATTTGTTGATATCTTATACGGTCTTTGGATATAAGTGAAAATAAGCCAAATTCAAATATTAGAATATGACCTTGACCTTTGACCTTGACCTAATTTTCATTTGTTTGGACCAAGGACCTCAAATCAAAGATCCTAGGTCTCTATCACTTATGGTTTATAAGATAGAAATGCATATCACTTATATCAGATGCATAAGGGGAAATAACTCTCATATGGAGCGGTCATATTGCTTCGGTCAAAATAGGACAAATCATGCAAAGGATATAACGAGCAATTTTGTAAAATAAATTTGTCGTTATCTTTTACGGTTGCGAAGGAGTTGTGAGCACAAGGAAAACAGTGTTTGGGGAGATAACTCCTACAAAGAAAAGTATTCGGTTACGCAGGGTAAATTTCAAAAGCGCATAAACTGTTCGATATCATATACCAAATATCAAAGCGACATATTGCGAAACAAATGTTTATCGCAAGAACAAAATTAGGCGGAAGAAAAAAAAAATGTAATCAGAAGAAAAACAATAGGTCTTTCCACAGAAAAGTGGAAAGACCTAATAATCAGAAGAAAAACAATAGGTCTTTCCACAGAAAAGTCCACAGAAAAGTGGAAAGACCTAATTAAATTACTCAGTGACACTTGATTAAAAATTTGACTATCTTCATTGGACATTAACTAAATAAATTATTATTGATAATCTAAATTGTGAATTTTTTTGTAACTTTTAACTTTGTTGGAAATAATGGAAACTCTCCCACTTTCTAAAGATGAACATTTAGGAAAAAAAGGAGTTCATTTTCCACTTCGTTTTTACAAAGATAACATATTTAATTATTGACCCCTGTATCTACTTCTGTATTTCTAGATCATGGTTACTAATTCTGAATTTTGTCATCTGAATTCTCAGATTCGCATTGCCTATAGACAAATAAGGCTCAAAATTTATATTTTTGTTTGATCAGATTTTTAAGGTTAACGGAATCTAATAAAATAATGAAACAGGTGTGGACAGCATGAAAAAATAAATAGCGAAATATAGATTCATAGTTACATTAAAAATATACCTTGTGTACTCTTTGTGAATTCAATAAGCACATCTGTGAAATTACTTCTTTTCATTGCTTTATTCTCAGCATACATTCTCAGTTCGTAGGCTTTTCCTTCCTGTAAATTTGATACTTCATATGTTCTACGTCTCCTTTGTTCATTTATATCTTCCTCACCAGCTGATACAGATGTCCATTTTGATGATCCTTGTACTCTGTACTGTATGTAAAATGTTTGTTTATATCCTCCACCAGAACTTGGATCCCATTGGACTGTGATACTTGTAAATGCAGAATCTGTTTTACTAAAATTTCCTGGTATGTCTGGTTCACCTAACGATTATGTTTTAAAATGTTTTATACGTGCAAAATTAAATATATACCAATATGACAAAACAAAGCAACATTTTATTCTGTAAACCCAAAAAACTAAATTATAATGAAGAATATATTCTAAACCATGCATGTCAATTATATATATAAATTTGTATTTGAAATTAGATAAAAGCCTATGCTGACATCTTCAACTTGTCACGAAAATCAATTCAAAGAAGATACTGTTATAGTTATGATCATAATGTAAACAAATCTGTTCTGAATAAAAAAAAAAATTTCAATGTGAGATAAAGACAGCGATAACTTGGTAAAGTAGTATATTGTCGTTCATGTTTTTTGTAATGTTTTTTTTATGGCTCATTAATGTCAAAGGTACATTTTTCAGCAACTGAAAAACACGAGGGTCGAACTGTTTCAAGGAAATACACACTACCATTTGATAAAACTGTTGATTATTGTTAAAAAGGCACACAGACGTTAATATCTGATATTGAATTATATTCTGTTTTAAAATGATAGAAAGGTACACTTTCGAAGGCATCCTTAACTGACCAAAGCATAAATATTAATTCATTGAACTATGTAGCATATCGTCGTGTTATATAAGATACCGCTCAGAGTTGACTAAGGAATAAAAACACAGATACACAATTCCGAAGATATATAAAGCAATATTTTGGTTTGAAGTAATTATATAAATTTAATTTTTCAATACACTTTCTATGTGATTAAAATTTGTTATGTGCTACAGTAATCTAATAATGATCAACATATATTTTTAAATATAACAAGAACCAAAGAATAAAAAAAAGTTATTTGATGGTTTATAAAAGAGGGACGAAAGATACCAAAGGGACAGTCAAACTCATAAATCTAAAACAAACTGACAACGCCATGGCTAAAAATGAAAAAGACAAACAGAAAAACAATAGTACACACGACATAACATAGAAAACTAAAGAATAAACAACACGAACCCCACCAAAAACTAGGGGTGATCTCAGGTGCTCCGGAAGGGTAAGCAGATCCTGCTCCCCATGTGGCACCCGTCGTGTTGCTTATGTGATTACAAATCCGGTAAATAGTCTAATTCGGTAGGTCATATTCATGAAAGGGAAGGGGATTGTAGTTACGACGTAAGGAACATATCCGATATCATTTGTAAAACGGTTAGTCCATAACGGTCAACCAACTCGTGATGGCGTCCGTAAAATTTACGAAGGGATGATTTCAACTTCACCATTTGGAACTCTTGGTTTAATAGCTTCCTTGTGAGCAGCAAACCTCTATCAAGAAAATCATGATAGGAAATGCAAGCACGGGAATATCGTATCAATTGGGAGATATATACCCCGTATGCAGGTGCTGCTGGAATGTTGCTACTTAGAAATGGAAAGTTCACAATTGGAAAGCTGAAATCATCTCTTTTGTCGTAAAGTTTTGTTTTCAACCGACCCTCATTGTCAATTTCTAGATGTAAGTCAAGATATGAAGCCGACTTAACTGTATCTGTAGTATCCTTTATCTCTAGTTCGATTGGATAGATGTGTTCCACATAGTCACCAAATTTTGAATTGTTTAGTGAAAGAACATCATCTATATAGCGGAAAGTAGAGTTAAAGGATATTGCTAACTTCTTATCTTTCTTCCTAAGAAGTTCCTTCATGAAGTCAGCCTCATAATAATAAAGAAACAAGTCGGCGAGTAGAGGGGCACAGTTTTTCCCATTGGAATGCCGACAGTCTGTTGAAAAACACGTCCTCCGAACGTAACAAATATGTTGTCAATCAAGAAATCAAGCATCTTGATAATATCAGTTTCAGAGAATTTTTTGTTTGAATCAGAGTGATTCATACAAAGTAGGATTTTTCCCTCCCTAAGACAAGATAGTTGTATCTACGTTGGCCATTCTTTTTTATGAAGCAAAGAAATATCAACTCTTTCAATTTGTCTTTTAGTTTGGAATGTGTAATACTTGTGTAAAGAGTAGAAAAGTCAAATGTTTTAATACTGTTACAAGATGAAAGAGAGTTAGATTGTATGTACTCTAAAAGATCTTTTGAATTTTTAAGTATCCACATCTGATTCACGCCACCTTTAGAATAGGCAGTTTCACAATAACTTTGAAGCCCGTCTTTGATTGCTGATAAAATAGATGTTAATAATTTAGAGAGAGGTTTCGTGGAGCACTTGGAAGACCCAGCAATATACCGTTGTTTGTAAGGACACTTATGTAGTTTAGGTATCCAATACAGTGATGGAAGATCCAGTTCTTCATCTTTGGTTGAAATTCCAAAGGAACATAGAACAGACCTATGATTATCCAGGATTTCCTCTTTGGTAAGTGTCGTGAGAGTATATGTTGAGTTTCCAAGTGAATTGTCAATACCTAATTCGTTTATCAAGCAGTTGACGTAATGACTTTTACACACAAAAACGATGTTATTTGGGGCTTTATCTGCGGGGACAACAACATATTTGACATGGAGGTCGGATAGGTGTTTTGCAACATTTGGGTCTTTAAAGATTAACGTAGCATGGGCATTGATGGACCTATTCAGTTTCTTAATTCTGATTTGTATCAACGACCTCACTGCCTTAATCCATTCGGAAAGAGTGTCTACGTCTTCCTTCTCACGCTTAGCCCATTGCCTGGCATAATCCTCGACTGAATCCATCAAAATGATTTCAACTTCACCATTTGGAACTCTTGGTTTAATAGCTTCCTTGTGAGCAGCAAACCTCTATCAAGAAAATCATGATAGGAAATGCAAGCACGGGAATATCGTATCAATTGGGAGATATATACCCCGTATGCAGGTGCTGCTGGAATGTTGCTACTTAGAAATGGAAAGTTCACAATTGGAAAGCTGAAATCATCTCTTTTGTCGTAAAGTTTTGTTTTCAACCGACCCTCATTGTCAATTTCTAGATGTAAGTCAAGATATGAAGCCGACTTAACTGTATCTGTAGTATCCTTTATCTCTAGTTCGATTGGATAGATGCGTTCCACATAGTCACCAAATTTTGAATTGTTTAGTGAAAGAACATCATCTATATAGCGGAAAGTAGAGTTAAAGGATATTGCTAACTTCTTATCTTTCTTCCTAAGAAGTTCCTGCATGAAGTCAGCCTCATAATAATAAAGAAACAAGTCGGCGAGTAGAGGGGCACAGTTTTTCCCATTGGAATGCCGACAGTCTGTTGAAAAACACGTCCTCCGAACGTAACAAATATGTTGTCAATCAAGAAATCAAGCATCTTGATAATATCAGTTTCAGAGAATTTTTTGTTTGAATCAGAGTGATTCATACAAAGTAGGATTTTTCCCTCCCTAAGACAAGATAGTTGTATCTACGTTGGCCATTCTTTTTTATGAAGCAAAGAAATATCAACTCTTTCAATTTGTCTTTTAGTTTGGAATGTGTAATACTTGTGTAAAGAGTAGAAAAGTCAAATGTTTTAATACTGTTACAAGATGAAAGAGAGTTAGATTGTATGTACTCTAAAAGATCTTTTGAATTTTTAAGTATCCACATCTGATTCACGCCACCTTTAGAATAGGCAGTTTCACAATAACTTTGAAGCCCGTCTTTGATTGCTGATAAAATAGATGTTAATAATTTAGAGAGAGGTTTCGTGGAGCACTTGGAAGACCCAGCAATATACCGTTGTTTGTAAGGACACTTATGTAGTTTAGGTATCCAATACAGTGATGGAAGATCCAGTTCTTCATCTTTGGTTGAAATTCCAAAGGAACATAGAACAGACCTATGATTATCCAGGATTTCCTCTTTGGTAAGTGTCGTGAGAGTATATGTTGAGTTTCCAAGTGAATTGTCAATACCTAATTCGTTTATCAAGCAGTCGACGTAATGACTTTTACACACAAAAACGATGTTATTTGGGGCTTTATCTGCGGGGACAACAACATATTTGACATGGAGGTCGGATAGGTGTTTTGCAACATTTGGGTCTTTAAAGATTAACGTAGCATGGGCATTGATGGACCTATTCAGTTTCTTAATTCTGATTTGTATCAACGACCTCACTGCCTTAATCCATTCGGAAAGAGTGTCTACGTCTTCCTTCTCACGCTTAGCCCATTGCCTGGCATAATCCTCGACTGAATCCATCAAAATTTTAAAGTTGTATTTCCAATTGATGGATTTAGGTTCACGATATTTGGGACCTTTCGATAACACATTTCGTAGAGAAGTGTTATTAACAATGTTAAGGTCACCGGTAATAACGTGGCCAGCAGGATTATATGTGAATTTGGAACTAGCACAAGTGCAATCAGGAGGTTTAGACTTGAAGTCGTCAATATCGAGATCCTGCAAAACGCGTTTGTAATTGAAAATTTTAGTTGCAATAGGTTTGGTATAGGTATAAGAAATTATTGGTACAGACTGGTCTTTGAAATAAGGAGGTATTTTCGATTGCACTAATTTATGATGAAGGATATTGCCTAGGTTGACGCCATCGAGACCTTTGTTGGCAAAGGAAAGATTAAGAAAAGATCTTTTCTCTTTTTCATCTTTTCCAATGCGAACTGGCTTGAAAAGTCTATGACTTGCAATATCCGAAATTATAGCTTCAAGTTTGTATTGGTTTGAATGAGGGTTTGTAACAGTGGATTCCAAACATAAATTGAACAGAGAATGAAGTTTTGAAAGGGGTAATGAATAAAGTTTCGTGCGAATGTGATGAATACCTAACGGCTTTTGTATGAATGGCAGCAAGTCATTACATGTAATAGAGACATCATGCAGAGAAGGTGATGTATAATGACGATGACCATGACTGCGTCTACGTCGAGGAGTCGAGTTGAAAATATTCATCACATTCACCGCGTTACACGAAGGACTAGATAGAATACCTATACCATCAATTTTGTCATTGCAGCCATCAGGTGTTGCAGTTCCAAATTGTCTAATCCAGTAGTCTTCGTTTTGTCTACGGAGAGTCGTTGAAAGATTAGGATTGTTAGAGCTATGGTATATCTTTTCGATAATGCGAACTGTCATAGAAACGATGGAATGATCGGGCTGATTGAAATGCTGGTATATAATGTCGTTAGCATTAAGGTTAATGTCTGATCTATGACCGCACATACGTTTGTTAAGCCTTCCTTTCGTTTCACCGACGTATACCAATCCGCAAAGGTTGCACTCTAATCCATAGACGACATTTATCGATTTACAATTCAGATCATCGTAACTTCTGGTAAAATATGACTTCTTGGTAAAATATGACTTCTTGGTAAAATTGCTAGTGAATTCAGCATCTGTAATTAAAATAGCACAAGTTTTGCAGCCTTTGGTCTCACATTTTGAAATGCGACAGTGTTGTACTGTGTCATCAAACACCAAAATGTCTTAAAGGAGAACTGAACATGGCTGTATATGTGTAATATTGCTATTGTCACTAGGACGATGATCTGAATGAGTCGTTTTTGAGATATTCGTCATGTCTGGTGATGAGGGGACACCTGCCGTATCAGACGACACCGTGTCCATGGTGACGTCTGTTTCGGACCTTTTTATACTGGAGACGTCCGAGCCAGTTTCCTGTTTGATCTTCGTAAGATCATGCAATTGTAGTTTTGCTACTGGGCGGATGATGTCCTCGGGGACAAAATGTCCACCAGCAAAGACATCGACCCAGTGGTTATAAAAGAGGGACGAAAGATACCAAAGGGACAGTCAAACTCATAAATCTAAAACAAACTGACAACGCCATGGCTAAAAATGAAAAAGACAAACAGAAAAACAATAGTACACACGACATAACATAGAAAACTAAAGAATAAACAACACGAACCCCCCCAAAAACTAGGGGTGATCTCAGGTGCTCCGGAAGGGTAAGCAGATCCTGCTCCACATGTGGCACCCGTCGTGTTGCTTATGTGATTACAAATCCGGTAAATAGTCTAATTCGGTAGGTCATATTCATGAAAGGGAAGGGGATTGTAGTTACGACGTAAGGAACATATCCGATATCATTTGTGAAACGGTTAGTCCATAACGGTCAACCAACTCGTGATGGCGTCCGTAATATTTATGAAGGGATGATTTCAACTTCACCATTTGGAACTCTTGGTTTAAAAGCTTCCTTGTGAGCAGCAAACCTCTATCAAGAAAATCATGATAGGAAATGCAAGCACGGGAATATCGTATCAATTGGGAGATATATACCCCGTATGCAGGTGCTGCTGGAATGTTGCTACTTAGAAATGGAAAGTTCACAATTGGAAAGCTGAAATCATCTCTTTTGTTTTCAACCGACCTTCATTGTCAATTTCTAGATGTAAGTCAAGATATGAAGCCGACTTAACTGTATTTGTAGTATCCTTTATCTCTAGTTCGATTGGATAGATGCGTTCCACATAGTCACCAAATTTTGAATTGTTTAGTGAAAGAACATCATCTATATAGCGGAAAGTAGAGTTAAAGGATATTGCTAACTTCTTATCTTTCTTCCTAAGAAGTTCCTGCATGAAGTCAGCCTCATAATAATAAAAAAAACAAGTCGGCGAGTAGAGGGGCACAGTTTGTTCCCATTGGAATGCCGACAGTCTGTTGAAAAACACGTCCTCCGAACGTAACAAATATGTTGTCAATCAAGAAATCAAGCATCTTGATAATATCAGTTTCAGAGAATTTTTTGTTTGAATCAGAGTGATTCTTTACAAAGTAGGATTTATCCCTCCCTAAGACAAGATACTTGTATCTACGTTGGCCATTCTTTTTTATGAAGCAAAGAAAACCAACTCTTTCAATTTGTCTTTTAGTTTGGAATGTGGAATACTTGTGTAAAGAGTAGAAAAGTCAAATGTTTTAATACTGTTACAAGATGAAAGAGAGTTAGATTGTATGTACTCTAAAAGATCTTTTGAATTTTTAAGTATCCACATCTGATTCACATCTGAAATAAATTATTTCTGCAAATGTTTACGCCATTTGCTGATACACCCTGACATGGGCTTATTTGGTGGTTTAAGGGAACTGGTCTTAACTTGCAAGAACCAAAATGTCAAATATATTTTGAAAGCTTTTATTCTCAAACGATCAAGGATCCGTTATGACGAGAGACACAATTGCAGAAAGGCTTAACTACACATTCTATATTGCAGAACGTACATACCGTTTAATCCCATCAAATGTTTTGAACTATTTGACATTATTAATTCGATATGAATGCCTGTGACATTTTTGTGTTCTGCTTATTTCTAAAATTCAACTTTTTACCGATACTTCTATACAATGTCACATTGTTGTCAATCTTCAAGTATATTTGTGTTTGTTGAAAGATATAAGCATATAGTTAATGATTAAAAAGCCGGATTGTTCATTTCCTTAGAAGCCTATAAAATAATTTCGCTTTTTTGCACAGATTGGGCGATTTGTTGAAAATTTGATACTGTTAAGTAAGTCATCTATATCGAATTTGTATCTTCCTATCAACTACACTGCGATTTATTTTATCGTTGATGTTGTTTCTGTTGTTGTTGTTTCTGTTTTTTAGGGGCGGTGTAATTGTCTACATATATAGTACATATACTTTAAAAGATGAATTGTATTTGTTAACTCAAAACTTTGATAAGTAGTTTCTCAAACAATGCGTTGATGTAATTTTATAAATATTTTTAATAATGAATAGATAACTTAAACTTTTAAAATTCGTTTTCTTGTTATCTGCTGTGAATACAAAATATAAACACAGCCTATTGTCTTAAATATACCACATAATACGTATAAATGGTTAACAACTTTTTCTTGTAGGTTTGATGTGTCCTTGCTTTTGAACGCTAAATAATTACCTGACATATGTTTGGACGATCTCACGTCATAGAAATCTCTCTTGTTCATTTTGGGTACATCGAACTTATTCACCTGGTGTGCATGTAGTTCTTTAACTTTATTTTCAATTCATTTAAATTTAAGAAGGCATGCGTAATAAAACACGCCCACATAGAAATTCGGAGTTCAAAATAGGTTAAGATACAACAACAACCCTACAATCATTCTCAATTTCAAAGATTTAAAGCACATTGATTAGTCATATGTAGTAAAATATATCGGACGATATTAAATAGAGAGGACATTTAAACATAAAAATGTTGATTGCAATGGAAATTTGTAGTTATTATACACAATATCCATGTTTTTTTTTTATATAAATATCCACCAATAGGGGTGTTTTTTTTATATAATATATATATTGTCTCTCTTTAAGTAACTTTAAATACAGGTTTTAGTAAAACGGGTTTTATCCACAAAAATATCATCTTTTAAGATATTCGTTTTTTTATAAGCGATAATTTTACAAGATTTTACGTTTTTGAATAAGATTTTTCTTGGTCGAGATCAAATACTTCTATAACATGTATAGTCAGAGATCCCACATAAAAAAAAATACAAAAATAATTTGTGTGTTCAAATCAAAACGATGAATTTGGTTTTATCTGCAGTGAAAGTTTCTTATATTTGTCGAACATTTATCTAAACATCACATCCAACTAAAAATGAAAAAAACACAGTGATTTTGTTTCGGATTTGCAAACGTACTAATTCTAAAAAAAAATATTAAGATCATCCAGTCATAGAAATTGGAAATATTTATTCACAACTAGTACTGTGGTTTTTTTTTTAAAACGTTTAACATGTTAAACAAGAAAATCCATTCCATTTTGAGTAATATTTTGTTTGTTCAACGTAATTTTCAGATTTTACTGACCTATTTTCCTTTTCCATTATTTAGTATATCTGTAGGTCATTTTAAAAAACGTACTCTATTGACGTTATACATTTATAGCCCAGAACCCGCTGAATGGATACGCTAGGCATTTAGATAGTTGTGTGTACAAAAGTCTCTTTAAACTCATTTGAATGATATATATTGATATATTTGATGTTTATCAAAAATATAAATTCTATTTTTAATAGTCATGTGAACAGGTGTCACATGTATCAGATCAAGCTTTACCCTAGGAAGGGAAGTAACACTGAGAAAAGTTCGTCAAGGGAATAAGTGTAGAATATCCTAAATGGAAGCCGTTATCAACGAAAAAAAGGCATTTGAGAAAATACCGAGAGATATATATGAACTATTGTAGACAACATTGATTTTTTACTTGTTTTCTGTTCTGAACTAAAATATACTTACTGTCATACTCAAGTACAATAGAGAACTTTACTATCACACATTATCTTCGTATTTTATACTTACTGGCAGATTCTAATACAATAGTGAACTTTACATCTGGATTTCCACTTTTAAGTGTTACAGTATAACTAGCAAAGTCCTCTGCTATCAAATCATGTATGGTCAGTGTTAAATTATAACCATCCAGTTGAATTTCCTTTCCATAAATCTTATCTTTAACAATAGTAGGTGAACTGGATGATTGATATTTTGCTGAAATGTGTGTTGTTATTGGTGTTCCATAGCGAGTCCATACAAAACTGGTAAATTTTGGAACACTATACACATTAACATATATATCTACTGCTTTATTAATTTCACCAAACTGTTTGACTCTGTCAATGATGTCTGAAGTAAATACTGTCTGCGCTGAAATTATACATAGTCAGATATTGTTTTGTTCTTAAATGACTGCATAGGAAACGTTGTAGGCATTTCTTTCAAGAACAATTTATTTCTCAATTTAAGTTTTGTAAATAAAAAAAAATAAAGAAAGGACAATCAAATTTATTTTCTCTACTGAATCCTTTATAAGGATGAGCATTTTGACAAACTTTGAATCCGAAATTTAATAGTTTGATAAAAGACATGATCACATTCTAAAGTTAATACTTTTATATAATGAAGATATTGACAAACTGTTGATCATATTAGCAGAGCTTGCAAAATGAGCACCTCCTCAATAATGCAGCGACAAAATGCTCTGGAACTAATAGTATATCCTAAAATTCCTATTTCATTTTGAACGATGGCATTTGAGTTGAAGCTGACAAGGATAATAAGACGTTTTAAAAAGTAAAATCACACAATAACTGAAGTCTGAGGAAAATTCGAAACCGGAAAATCCCAAATTAAATGGCAAAGTCAAATGATTTAACACATCAAACGATTAGACAACAACTGTCATATTTTTGACTTGGTACAGGCATTTGCAAATGTAGAAAATGGTGGATTAAACCTGGTTTTAAAGAATTCTGATTTGATGGTTAAAATGTCATTCTATTGAACCAAGTCAACACATTAAATATGTTTAAATATGCGTTGACTTAAGTTAAATGTAAACAAAATATGTAGGAAATCATTTATTATATACAATTATAAATAATCTTTTTGACACAGTTTTTCTAATTTAACTCTGAAGCCACTGTTTCTTATTCAAAATTTAAAACTGTAATTGTGCAAAGTATTGTTTGAACAGTTCTGATTCATTTGCTTGATACAATGGTTTTAAAAAAAAATACTTAAGTACACTACGATCAACTACACATGATGTCACGCAATCCTACAAAGTTTGAAAGCTTTCTGTAAAATGGACACTGACACATAAGTTGCAATCACAAGGTGTTTTGATACAATGTTAAACAAATAGACAAAGTCATACATTTCATGAAAACTGTGAAGTCATGCACTTCAGAACATATGATTACTAATAATCCATCCAACCTGAAAGTTTTATAAAAATAAATGGGTGTGAACAGGTGAATACTATCAAATCAGCTTGATATATTTAATATAGATAAACAACTTAGATTACCTTTCACAGTAACTAATCCATATCCTGTCTGTTCTAAATTGTTGTACTTGTCCTTAATACCATTACTAGCTATACACACATACTCTCCAGTATCCTGATATCTTGACAACACTGGAGCATCAGGTAACCTCAAGGTTTTATTTCCGTTAAACTTTCGTATAATCTCTCCATATTTTGACTTGTGCTGCCATTTATGATAGGTATAAATGTTTGGATTACCACTAGGATTACATGTGACTATTCTGATAGCATCATTCTGTGTATAATTCGGACTGTTCACTGTAATGTCTGGAGCATCTGTTATTATAATTCATTTCATGTCGATTGAGAATAAGCTTCTCTTATTGGATAAAAAGGGGACCCATGACATTTATTATTCTCATTTTTAATAATATCTTTGGTCATTAAAAGAACAAAACGGACCAGCAAACCGGTCGTTAACAGATGTTTACATGATAACGACCGGTGGGGCGTGTTTTCCGTTTGTTAATGACCGGTGGGGCGTGTTTTCCGTTTGTTAATGACCGGTGGGGCGTGGTTTCTATGTTAAGAGAGTTGTCCCTTTAATACAATGTTTTCCTGTTTTCAATATTATATTTAAGTTGTTAAATTGTTTACCATATGTTTTCGTAAAATCTAAAATTATAGAGAACTTGATTTAGCATTCATATACTGAAAAATTGCACTTAAATGAATGGCAGTATTATTATGACTGGTCTTCACTTTTTGCCATATAAATCGAACAACTACTCGAGTTTGCTTTGGACATTTTGAATTTATGAGAATTTTCGAAACAAGGTTAATCAATGAAATAAACATAACAGTTATTGAGGAACTGATTATTATCATGATACATAAACTGCCCATGGGACAGTGTTGTTGTCGTTCAACTCAAGTTCGGCTCAATCATTAACACTATTTAAGTCAATAGCGTGGGCATTTCAATATTGACTATAACGATTTCAATAGAGTCTGTAATCAAGAACTTACACTTACCCTATTTACCTTATGAATTTGTTGCATTTTGTAAATACAGCTGTTTCACAAGTCATGCCTGTTTTTGGGAAATTAATAATATTCACACATATTTTATTTTGTTAACCTAAGGTTCCAAGGTACTCTGACAGCTTGGCGTTGTGTAGGAAACAACCCAAAATAAATTAATTGTTCCAAACTTAAGGGAGACAAATATTAATTTCTTCACCAAAAACATAAAATGGCTATATAGAAAATGACATTGATTTCAAAATTTGTACTTTGAATGATTTCTGAGTAATTACATCTTGTATCAGTTTTTTTAATATAACCATAACGGATGGTACACATTTATCAGTTCCCTAGAGTAAACATTTTGTTAACAACAGATATAATTAGCCACATAATACATTCTTCATGTAATGTTTACGAATTGTTTTTATAAGACATAAATAAATGAATTTTGAAGTGGAAAAATATTTGCTATCTTTAGGACAAGCGTGGCTCGGGTGTTGACTCTGATGGCAAATGAAAACAGTCATGTTTAAAATGTTCTTCCAGGAAAACACATTTTTGCATGATACAACACGGAAATTGATGCCTTGTGATAGGTGTTTGCAGCATTTAAAACATTTAGATGAAATTTGCCGTTTAAGTCTAAACGAATCAATTACTGATTTTTACTTAACTTGAACAGAATTTCTCCCTGATCAAAAGACATCCAACATCCAAGATAAATTTGTATCTCTTGTAGACAAACCAAATAATGACTAAATGAAGTACGTTTTTTTGTTGTTAACATTTACAAAAAGTCTGTGGTTATATGACAATAACAATCCAGAAGTAAACATAGACTCGTAAAACAAAAAGACCTTTACATCAACAGTTATAAATAATAAATAAGAAACCTCATGAACTCCGCTAAAAACCGGGAGTGAAATCAGGTGCTCCAGAAGGGTGAGCATTTCCTGCACCGTACACGGCACCCGTCGTGATATGTCTTTGTTCAGTCCGGTAACGATGGAATGTTAATATGACTGAAGGAGAATACCAGGTATGATTTCTGACACACTTTTGTCATAATACTTTTAAATATTACTTTTTTGTGTCAAATCTGCGTTTCTATTTCACAATAGACAAATACATTTAGCTTTAAAAACAAACACATATACCTCCATGTTACACAAGGTCAATTTTTTAAGAATAAACAATCTGTAGCAAATTTAGCTATCTTTCGATACCGTTTTTTTTCAATCCCACTGGTGTGTTTTATATCGTAAGTCTGCAATTTATTATCCACTAAAGATGTACAAAACGCATAAATCTTAGCAGGCCTTCCAAAAAGATCAATCGTAAAATGGAAATACTGACGTGAAATGTAGACGATGAATAATTATAAACAGTATTTCCAAAAGGCTAAGTTAAAAGTAAAAACACAAAAATACTTAACTCCGAGGAAAATTCAAAAAAGAAAATCAAAAATCAAAAGGCAAAATCAAAAGTCCAAACACATCAAACGAATGGATAACAACTGTCATATTCCTGACTTGGTACAGGCATTTTCTAATGTAGAAAATGGTGGATTGAACCTGGTTTTATAGCTAGCTAAACCTCTCACTTGTATGACAGTCGCATCAAATTCCATTACATTGTCAACGATGCATGAACAAAACAAACATACTCAAAGAGTAAAAATGTCAAAAATAGGGGTACAACAGTCAATATTGTGTTCAACAAATGTAACAAAGTAGCACAAAAAGGCATACATCAAATTTAACATTCTCATTTTGCTTTTCTTATACGGCTGAATTTATCTATGTAAAGTCTACCCATAAATGATAGAAGGTTTTCATTACTGGTGTAAAATTGCGCGTATGAAATTCGCACAGGTAGACATAAAAATAATTTTGTCGTATGACGGCATACATAAATGCAGACTCACGTAAAGTAGATATAACAAAAAACAGATTTAACAGTAAAAGTAATAATAATAAATAAAATAATGGTGTGGTTCAAAGTATGACGGGATACATAAGTACAGTTTCACGTCAAATGTATATCATAAAAAAACAGACTAAACAGAAAAAGTAGTCTTATTGAATAAAATAGTTTTCATTCATAGTATGTCAAGATCCTTAAGTAAAAGTAATATCAATAAATGAAATAATTTTGCCGTTCAAAGTATGTGGTTTTACGTAACCACAGAGTCACTTCAAATGAATATCTAAAAAAGACATATAAAAGAATACTATAATACGTAATTAAGATGATAACAAACGTCAGTACGCAAAATCTATACTTCAAGACCATCTTGTATTATTTGTGAAGTTGATACGGAATATTTATCAACAAGTTCTGGGTATCTTCCGATGAACTTTTTTAGAAAAAGGACGAGACGTTCTTTGACATACCCCTGGTTCATCAATTTTCTGCTCAGACACTGGTGACGTTTTACAAAGTCTGAATAGGAGCTACAAGCTCTTGAATACCTAATAAGTTGGGAAATGTATATTCCATATGCAGGTGAAGTTGGTATATTACTACTAAGGTGGGGGAAATTGATAATTTCAAAATTAAAATCGTCTCGTTTGTCATAGATTCTGGTACTGAGATGACTGTGTATGTCAAATTCGAGGTATAAGTCTAAAAATGAGGCAGAGGAAGCCGTGTCTGTTGTCTCTTTAATTTCTAGTTCTGGTGGATATATTAATGGAATCCAATCAGAAAAGATCGGATTGTTAATGGAAAGAACATCATCAATATATCTGAAAGTGAAATTAAATAACCTGGCTTCTTTGATCTTCCTGTTTTTGACAAGTGTCTGAAGGAACTCCGATTCATATGAAAATAAGAAGAGGTCGGCAAGGAGAGGCGCACAGTTCGTTCCCATAGGAATGCCGACAATTTGTTGAAAAAGTCTACCTCCAAATTCAACAAATATGTTGTCAATAAGAAACTCCAGCATACTGATCACTTGTTCCTCTGTGTAGTATGTTTTACCTTTTTGTTCCTTATTAACAAAATATGCCTATGGTATCCCAAAGTGATAAATTTATAGCGTATGCTACCATTTTTATGATGAAAAGCATTGTGAATTATTTCTTTTAGACGGGTTTTCAATTTCACATGGGGAATGGCTGTATACAAGGTTGAAAAATCAAAAGTTTTAATAGAACTAATTTCAGAAAAAGACCGAGATTTAAAATTATCCAGAAGTTCTTTAGAGTTTTTCAGAATCCACATATGGTTACATGTAATACCACTACGTGAGTAAAAAGTTTCACAGTATATCTGAAGACCCTCTTTAACTGCGGACAGAATTTTAGTCAATCTAATGGACAATTCTTTAGTAGAACAAGCAGATGAGCCGGCAATGTATCTTTGATTAGATCTTATCATCCATGAAGCAAATTTTAAAAGATATTGAAATAACAAAATATTTTGGGATTTTCTAATGGTAAGGATTTCTATACTAAAATTTTACATTTTATCAAGTGAATATCATTCAGATTCTGTGTTATTTTACTAATATCATTACGATAACCCCATAAAACATTATTTTTTAAGAAATAGATCAGAGACACGTATATACCTTTATAAGCATTGTCTGCAAATTTAGCATTGCTGTTAAGCTGTATAGAACAAAATCATTTACAGCTAACCTATTTGGAAGGCCTGCTACGTAGGAGAATATAAATAGGCATGTTATTGTTAATTTATATTAGGTCGGAGGGAAATTTCTGTGCATATAGAGAATCGTCATAATCTGGACACAATATTACTTTTTCTACTTTAGTTTCTGTATTTGATAAATCATGACTAGCAGATGAAAAATCAAAAAAATACCTTCTTTTTCCTGTTGTCCAAAAAAAGCACACCACTAAAAAAATATCTTTCAACAAATCTTCTGCAAGAACAAGTAAACAAACACCTACATTTGACATCTAGTTGTCTTCTCTCTTGTGTACCGATAAGGTCTGCTATGTTTGTGACTTTACATATGACTTCTTTGGTTTTATGACTCCTGTTAACATGGTATGTTAATGTTGAATGCACTGTGTATATATCTGATGATAGTATAACTGATGTCATCTCTTTTGCAAATGTTGTTACATTTATTGAGCCAATATACCATTGGAAACTAGCAGGAGGACGGCTGCCCTCTGATGTGCAGGATACTGTCAATGGAATTGTTTCCTCTGTACTTATAGACGTCTGATTGAAGGTAGGCTTAAAGGGTTTTACTGAAAGGTTGTCAATAGATCATGATATGATTAAGAATTATAGTAAAATGTTGGGTTTTTTTTCTGTCATTTAATACCGAGTGAGTTGTATATCTAATACAGGTGTATGACAGATACATAGAGAATTATCAAATGAAAAAATACCTTGACAATCTGCGTTAACGGGCAATCAATAGAGCATATAAGCATGTGTTAACTTACAATAAGAACAGACAAGGTATGTTTCCCCGTTAACGCAGACGTTAAGATTCAAGTCAAAGTGAATCCAATTTTTTTCTGTCTATTAAAATGTCTTCAAAAACGCAGATTAAACGATACGTGTTTAAAGGAGTACGCGACTTAAATAGCTTAAGTCTGTTGAGCAAAAACTGCTTAGGGACCGTACGATATATCTCAGTCAGTTGGAACCGGTGCAAAATTTGGTTATGCTTCAAAAAAGGGTTAATGTCTTATACTGATATTGACTGTAAAAACTCAATGTCCTATGACTTAAATGCAGAAAAAAAGTATTTGTCCCTATATTTCACTTCAAATTTCTCAAAGTCTTACAAGACCACATTTTGACTGGTCTAGCACACATTTGATATGACTCAACGTAATCTTAACCGCGTTGTTTGGCCCCATCTTTACTTAATAAGTCTGATAAAATATGGTTTCAACAAATTGGTAGCTTGGTTCATTTCTGTCAATTTTAAGGAATTAATTAAAATATAAAAATAATTGGAAATTTTAGTTTCGATTTATGTTAGATAGTCACTTTTTAAACATTTCTATTACAGTTTCAAATCAACTTAGATTTTCATATTACTCTACAGCTATCTCAATTGTATATTGATCCTATATATTAACAGGTCGTTTGGTAGTTTTGTGTTTTGCTGTCAATTGTATGACTTTAGTTAATAGGTTAAAAAAAGCTAAAATGTTCAGTTTAGGCTAAATTCAGAATGTCACCTTTAAACTGTTTTATAACTTTTCTGTATCAACTTGAATTTTCAAATAAATCTACAGCTACAAGATAAATATATTGATCTTACAGAGTGTCAGGTTGTTTGGTAGTTTAGTGTATTGCTGTCAGTTTGATGGTAAGGTAAAAAGGCTAAAATTTTCAGTTGAGATGAAATCCAGATAGTTATCTTTAAAAATAACTTTTCCAAAACTACTTGGATTTTAATAAAAAAAAATCTACAGATATCTCCATTTTATATTGATCTTACAGAATGCCAGGTTATTTGGTAGTTTGGTTTATCTCGTCCAAATTCAAACTCAGACAATATGTGTTGGTCTTAATCGTTTTAAGTAAGTCAATAACCTAACTATCCAAGTATAGGTTACGTTATGATTTTGCTAACGTATAATGGGTTTTTTTCCGCGACGTCACAATGGGACCAATCGGGAAAAGTTGCATTTTCGACTGAGTTCATGACTTTTTATCTTTAAAAATGATATTGAGCTTGATTACATATTCTTACTTTTTCCGATTGGTCACAGTGTGACGTCGTGAAAAAAGGGTTTTACGTTATAATAATATTGTGCGCCAATCTTTTGTAAATCGCCGGCTGACTACTTTTTTTTCATATTGGATGAATTTACAAAGAAAAATGCCGAAAATTTAAAAATGTGATAACAAAATATAATTTTCAAAGAATTTTTTTTCAAATACTCAAGTTCTTATTATATAGGGAAGATATTTCAGATGATTAAGGAAACTTTAGCTTGCGTATTTGTTTTCAAACAAAAAAGTATGATATCTATTTTTAAAGGATAGACATGTCCAAGAACCATAAAAGTTAGACCCCATTTATCTATAAAAGTAGCACATGAAGGTTGCATTTCTGTAAATATTGACAATGCAATTTTCCATAGGAACTCCTTTTACGGCTAAAACTGTACCACTATTACTATGAAGTTTTGAAAAAAATCTTATCCTAGAATTGAAAGTTCATATGCACCACAATTTTTTTCAAACGTCAAAATATAGGGCTGTGCGTCATATTTTCAACGTTTATATGCCCTGAACTTCTAAGAGTTTAAACTAACACTATTTTTTTTAAAATTCCCCTACCTCGAATGAAAGGTTACCAAAGATTTCAATGTAAACAATATGCACATGTATATTTACTGGTAACATTCCCAAGTTATGTCTCTGTGAGACGGAACACAGAGAGCATAACTGGGAACCAGTATGTAAACAAAATTAATTTTCTATGAATATTCAAGATCTTCCCAAAAGAGGCATGTTTTGAGAAACAGCTGTATTTACAAAGTGCAACCTGAAAGTCTTTTTTTTTTATAAATTATCTGAATTGAGTAAGTGAAACATAGCCTGTATGCAAACTTCAGTAAAAAAACAATGACTGGAGGATTAAAACTGTATCGAATGCCTTTAACAACAAACGATCATTTAAACAACGACTTAAAACGGATTTATTTACATTTTGTAGGTATCATGAATAATTTTTAAATGAATTCTTCGTTGAAGGATTTATAATATTTTCTGTAATCCGTTTATATGACTATCTTGTGTTTTAAATCACACAATAATCGGTTTTATTGAAAGATTTTTGGTTTTTTTTTATCAGAGGAAACGACGGGCGTAAAAATGTATGGCTAAATTAGTGACATGGTTTGTCACAAAAGATGTTTAAAGACAGGTAAACTAATGATGATGCTCTGTTGTTCTACTATTTATTTCTCAGATTGTCCTAATTACATATGTTGTAATCGAATTGTAAGTGCTTAGCTCTATAATCGTAAAAGAAAATTTACGTCTTTCTATGTTTGTTGATGTGGTTTATAAGTGTTTCTCGTTTTTCGTTTTTTTTTTAAAGATTATAATTTTGGTGTTCTCGTTTCAATGGTTTTACACTAGTCGATGTGTGAGCCCTTTATAGCTTAGTGTCGGTATGAGCCAAGACCTTTCTCTAATCTTTAATGGTTTACGTTTACAAATTGTGACTTGGATGGAGTGTTGTCTCATTTACACTCATGCAACATCTTTTTATATCTCAAGAAGTTCAGAAAATAGAAGCGACTTACGAAACAAATAACAATCAAAATAAGGTTGATTTACGTATAGTTTAGATAAACCAAGCTGTTTTCTTAAATATATTGCAGGGATCAACTAAGTTACCTACCTTGTAAGTATAAAGGACCATTATACTATCGTTAAACTTACAATAGAGATAAACAGTAGCAGTTTTCTTTAAAACACTGCTTAAACCTGAATGATTTGCTGAGCATGTAACTGTTTGTCTATCAAAATCTCTTGTAACTTGTGGGTTGGTATATTGTACAGATTTGTTACCAGTGACTGACACACCAACACCAGACACAGTCAGCTTGACTTCAGGGGGAGGTTTCCCATCTACAGCTGTACAGTTTAATGATAAATGTTGTCCTTCTGTTCCTGATACTTTCCCACCTTCCACATTCTGAATCAATAAATCTGTTGGAGGTCCTATAAATATAATCATACGTATACAGAATACAAAATCCTTGTATAACTTCTGTAATGCTGCGGTATATTTGACGTTCTGTATTAATATGTCTGTAGGAGGTCCTGTAAATACAATCATAAGTATACAGAATACAACATCCTTGTATAACTTCTGTAATCCTGCGGTATATTTGACGTTCTGTATTAATATGTATGTAGGAGGTCCTGTAAATACAATCATAAGTATACAGAATACAACATCCTTGTATAACTTCTGTAATGCTGCGGTATATTTGACGTTCTGTATTAATATGTCTGTAGGAGGTCCTGTAAATACAATCATTAGTATACAGAATACAAAATCGTTGTATAACTTCTGTAATGCTGCGGTATCTTTGACGTTCTGTATTAATATGTCTGTTGGAGGTCCTGTTAATACAATCATAAGTATACATAATAAAAAAAACCGTTGTATAACTTCTGTAATGCTGCGGTAAAAATGTCTTCTGTCTGCTAATGTAAATGTGCATTTATTGTAATTGTAATGTAAAGGAAATAATCAAACAAATGCAGCATTAATTTTGTACTAACGTTTTGTTTATATTTATTGATTTATGTCAAATGATTGTTAAATATATAGTCGAAACAAATATTTTATTTAGCGATTGTCGAAACATCTAGCTGTAAATTGACTTTTGAATTTGGTACCGAAATCTATCTATTGGGTCCTTCATACAGTTTCTGAAGGATTGAACTCTTCTACGTCACAGGATGAACATATGCAAATTAAGGAATCTTAGTTTCGTTTTTTATTTGATTAAAACGGTGCCATGGAATATACAAACATTCAAACTCAAAAGTTCAACTCATTTGTGATTATCATTTAACAAAGTTTTAAGAATTTGAAAAGAAGAGAAATATGCAGGTAAAACTAAATTTTAATATAATCATAAAGTAATGCTGATTTTCGTTTTTACTTGGGTTGCATATTTCAAAACCCGAAGATCGCGTGATCGAATAGTCATTTATAGCAAATTTCGGTGTTTTATTTTCAACATGTTTATGTATTTTTTTCGTTTAAAATAACTTAGTACAAATAACATGGTGGATTTTTTTAATATTAAAAAAGAAGTAGTTGGATTTTTTTTTATATTTAAACAATACGAAATACTTTAGGTATCTTACCTCGAAGATTCATTTCATTTTGTGAAAAACATCAAAATATAATAAAAAAGTAAAAAAAATCCAATAGGGGTCAATAAATTCAATTAAAATGAAGAAATGATTGCATTTCTATTTAACAAAAAAAACATGTTAATGTATATTTACCGATAAATTATTCATTCTTCAAATAAAATTACTTATCAGAAGGCATTTATGATAACTGATTGCAATTATCTATGCCCAATTCGGATATAATAGCAACGCAAACAAAACTTTAGTATTTTTTCCATGAATTCAGCATCATTTATGAAAAAATAATCAATCTAATGTACAAAAATAGTACTGAAATCATATGGTGATTCATAATTTCTATAAAAATAAATAAATAATGGCATTCGTATTTAACGCTAAAAAAATTTTAAGTTTTTTTTTCTCCTTTCATTATTAAACTGTTCTTAAACAAATCATATCTTCAGGGCTTTGCAAAAACTAGTTACAAAAAAAACTTTGCAATATTTTTTATAAAAAAGTGGTTTTTAACCATGAAAACCAAATTTTAGTATATTTTTTCTGATATTCTTTTTATTTCATGAAAACAAGCAATTCTACATTGTGCTACACAAAATAATTGCAAAAATATATTGGCGCATAATAATTGCCATGAAAGCAAAGAAATAATTGCAGTCCTATTCCTAAAAAAAGATTATGCATATTTATCCTTAAATTGTTTACATATTACATTAACTTACTTATCTAATGGCATTTATAAAGACTGATTACAATTAACATTGCATTTTTTTTATAAAGAAGAAAAATAGATTTTCATTTGTAAGCAATATTAACACACATTTTGTGTCTTTTCCCTGGAATTTAGCATAATTAATGACAAACAACCAATCCAGATGTACAAAAAGTACTGAAATCAAATGGCGGTTCATAATTTCTATCAAAAATAAAGAAATAATGGCATTCGTATTCAACACAAAAAAGTTAAAGTATTGTTTCTCTTTATATGCATTATTATAGTTATTTAAAAAAAAAAAGCATTTTATCATGGGCCTTCCGTTATTTTTCAACGAAAAAAGAAACAAAATGGTTATTTTAAACAATGCGAACATCATTTTAGTATATTTTCTGTTTTAATATTTTAATTTATGAAAAACAACCCATTCTGAATTATAAAAAGTATAAAAATCCAATAAACGTCAGTCATTTTCATTAAAAAAATATATTGCATTCTTATTTAACAATAACAAAGTTTATGCATATTTATCAGATCGTATAGAAAAACACGTAATACCTAAATGCATTTATTATGACTGATTGCAATTGGGGTCGCATTATTACTGATATTTAAGGGGCACTAGCTACGAGATATATGAAAAAAAACTAAAGTAAGATTTTTCTTTGTGCAATCAATAATGAAAGTGAAATAGTGAAATAATAATTCGCTTTTAGCAGCCAAAATGGTTCAATTTTGTCAAATTAAGCGAAGAAACATTGATAATTACTCATTCACTTGCAAGTGATTTAGTCGACCTCATTAAATCCATATTCATGTGAACTTCAATTTAACCCCTTGCTAGAGATTGACAACGCATGCATTATACGTGTTCTGGTTATTTAAAGAAAAAGAATGTCAACAATGAAAGTGAAACTACGGTAAATCATTTGATTACTAATTCGATGCACATAAAATCATTCTTATGCGGTTAAAAACAATGAGAAACATATATTTTTAATCTATAAAATCAAATCAAACAGACCTATAAAAATCCAAATGCACGTGTTGGTTTAATCTATTCATATCTTTATTTATGTTTACATCGCTTATATAGTCATCTGAGGTCAAATCGATAGTTAATGACATGTAGATGGCGTCTGGACTCAAATACACACGAAACGAACCTACATATTATCTACCCCATGCTCTGTAAACTGTTTATTTTAGCCTTTTGTTAGTTTGGATAAATGTTTTACACTATTATAAATCAAATATGAGAATTTGAGTCAAATCGGTGACCACGAATTTGACAGCTAGTGCCCCTTTAAAGAAGAAATATTTCCTTTTTAGGCAACACGAACAAAAATTTAGTATCTTTTTTTTTAAAACATTCAGCATATTTTATGAAAAAAAACCAATCATGATGTACACAAAATATTGAAATCATATAATTTCTATCCAAATAAAGAAATTATTGCATTCTTATTCAACACAAACAAAAGTTTAAGAATTTTAATCATTTTGTTTAGATTCTATGATTAGAAAACTTTTCTAAAGGCCTTTGAAATAACCAGAGAGACATAATGGTTGTATTTTATGTCTCTGAAATAACTACTTACAAGTAACATTGCATTATTTGAAAAATATATATATTGGTTATTTAAAACAAGACATGCCTTAAACATGTTAAAACAATGGTTAAACTTAATCTGTTCTGTTATACTGTTTTTATTTTCATCATTTAGTGCCATTATTGCGACCAAGTTGATTACAAACAAATGAGTAAATGTGTCTTCGTAGAGGTCTGTTTTTATCAAATATAAATACTGAAAAGCTCGTATCACATAAGCATTTTAATTATATACGTATCCGTCAGATCCGTGCATAACACTTATTTACTGATAGTTCGCTAACTGTTGTCAAGGTAACTCTTGCATTGCTTATTTGACGTTTCTGACAGGTTCTATTAGTCATCGATCATTGATCAGTCAAACATATATCACCAATCATTCTGCGATCAGGCAAGTTTACGTCAAAAAGTAACGCGTAAGTACTATCGTGAAAAATATGTGAAATACTCAAAAATAGACACAATCTAGCGATTCTTTATTTGTCTTTGCTATAATATCCAAGAAAGGGGCTTCATGTTCACCGATTTGACTCAAATTATCATATTTAATGTACAACTTATTAAGAAATACTAGTGTACTGGCACTCCAATACAATCCTGAGTTTATCTTAATGAGTTATCAACCTATATGATTTAGACTTCGCTAAAAGAGGGACGACAAATACCTGAATGACATTAAAACTTAAAGATCGAAAACAAATTGACAAAACCATGGCTAAAAATGAAGAAAAAAAACACAACAAACAAATAATAGTACACAAGACACACCATAGAAAATCAAAGACTAAGTAACACGAACCTCACCGAAAACTAAGGGTGAACCCAGATGCTCCGGAAGGGAACGCAGATTCTGATCTACATGTGGCACCCGTCGAGTAGCTTACAATATAACAAACCCGGTTGATAGTTAAATTTGGTAAATCATATTCGTGAATAGGGAACGTGATGTAGTAAGGAACAGTGGTTGTCGTTTGTTTATGTGTTAAATATTTGTTTTTCGTTCATTTTTTATATTAATAAGGCCGTTTGTTTTCTCGTTTGAATTGTTTTACATTGTCATATCGGGGCCTTTTATAGCTGAAAATCCGGTATGGGCTTTGCTCATTGTTGAAGGCCGTACGGTGACCTATATTTGTTAATGTCTGTGTCATTTTGGTCTCTTGTGGACAGTTGTTTCATTGGCAATCATACCACATCTTCTTTTTTATATATCCGAAATCATCTGTGAAACAGATCTAGATATTCCATAACGATAAACCAACTCGTTATGGCGTCCGAAAAATTTCCTAACGGATAATTTCAACTGAACTATTCAGAACTCTTGGTTCAAAAGCCTTCTTGTGTGCAGCAACCCTCTTTCCAGAAAATCATGAAAGGAAATACAAGAACGGGAATATCGTATCAATTAGGAGATATATACTTCGTAAGCAGGCGCTGCTGGAATGTTGCTAGATAGAAATGGAAAGTTTACAATAGGAAAGATGAAACTAAAAGATGTACACTGAACGACATGTTCTCTTTTAATGAAATCAAAGTACCTCACTTTAAATGGTGCAATGTCTTCAAAAATATGTATATCTCTTTTAAGGATTGCAGACAGCATGTTGGTTACTCCTCAAATATATCGAGTACCTTCTATATTTTGAAATCGAGGGATGAAAAACTATGTGATATAGATCCATTGCATCTATCACTTAAACTATTGTGATAATGTCTTTTGAAAATTAACGCCTGTGCTTAATTAGAAGGTATTGTAAGTGAGTTTAATTAATCATGATATTGTGTCAAATGATCCATTACAATAAATTAGAGAGCCGTGGTGTAGAGGTTAGTGCATCGGACTACTAACACAAAGGTTCCTGGTTCGATTCCCGTTCCGGGATGAAAATGTCAGGGACTGAATTTCGGTTCCCCTTGACACCATTGGCGAGTATGGTCTCGAGGAAACGATGATAGTCCGTCGGAAGGGGACGATAAATGGCTGACCCGTGTTAAGAGAGAGCCATATCTCTAGCACGTTAAAGACATCCTTGTAGATTTCGAAAAAGAGTAGGCTTATTCCGCTACAAGGCAGCACTCGCACCTGCAAAGTGGAGAGGGATTAATATAAGTTGCAAAACTTGTTTCCCAATCCACTATAAATAAATATGTTTAAACATAAATATCACAATTAAGTGGTTAAAAAAATACAAATATATTATAACACAACACGTCTGCCCTTAAAGATCTTCATATCATCAGGCATCCAAATGTTATCTGTTTTTACAAAATAAGATATATTCGAACTTATTTCTATTTGAATTGATCTTAATGGAAATGGAGATTGTGTCAAAGGGACAACAACCCGACAAAAAAAACATTATATATATAGTGCATATAATAAGTATGTTTCCGAAATTTCTAGCAATAAGCCTAATACAAGACATATCACGATTTTCTAGCATAGGAATTTGCGAATTAAAATTTGTAAAATTATGTAGTAAAACAGATGAAATCATATAATATTAATTTATAAATCAAAAATGGACAAATATTATGTAATCCATTTTTGTTTTGTTTCAAACATATGGAATAGCCAATCATCATCCGATAATAAACGACCAAAATCGCTTTTTTTACACAATATCCACAATAACATTCAAAACAAGAACAAAAAATGGAAATCTAGACTATTGGAACAACAAAGAGAATTCAGGGATTCGAACCTAAACAGACAAGTCCTTAGCTTTAACTCATTTATCTTAACTACGAAACCTCGTGGCTACCAACTCATACTATACGACTACCTATTATGTATATATAAAGGTACAAGCCATGTGTGTCCGTTGTATCGATGTATATCATATATATATAACATAGACTTTTAAATCGTAACCGATTGGTAGCTCAGAGGTTTCGTCGATATGTTAATGTCAGTAACAAGTTACAAAATTTATGGACGGGTTCGATTCACAGTGAAGGCATATAGAAATTACAAAAATTAAAGGTAAGCTTTTAAAAATAATTCCATTAGTGAACAGAAATCAGGAAATTAGACAATTCAAACTAATGATATTAGACACACAAAGGAAACTATAGAATATAATCTGGTGAGTCCATTTCAGCGACGGATTTAGGAAGCGTTAATTCTAGAAAAAGAATCCACGGTAAATGAATAGGCTGACGTCACCACAATGGTTTAATAGTATGATACATGTACATTATTTGTTTTATACTGTTTTATTTTGAACCTTTTTTTACACATACCTTGAAGTTCATGTTTGAATTATTGGCAATCACATGAAGACACTTTATATCTGCCAGCAAACTGTCTTGAAATTGTATAAGTGTTATTATTGTTATTATACACTAGCAACAAGAAATGTACCACTGTTTGTTGATATAAACAGCACTTTGAGAAATTATCAGTTAGGTTGCTAATAACGTATGTACAGAACAATCCTACAGTTCCTAATCAAACTGATTTTCCGAACAGGTTGCATTGAAAATAAAAACAGAATAGCAAGCTAAATTGATGCTTACAAGTTAAGTATTTATAACGTTGTATTACTTTATAGGGCAGTTATTATAACGAAAGATTAACCCATTTATCAATTTCTGGCGACCTGCTTTTTTTCTGTTTCCACAAGGAAATCTCAAGTCTAATTTATGTATAATATGCTATCAATATTAGTTGACATAAAGAATACATAAAAAGTAAAATTACAAAAATACTGAACTCAGAAGAAAATCAAATCGGAAAGTCCCTAATCATATGGGGATTTCAAATGACAAAACACATCAAAAACAAATGGACAAGAACTGTCCTATTCCTGACTTGGTACAGGCATTTTCAAATGTAGAAAATGGTGGATTAAACCTGGTTTTATAGTGCTAAATCTCTCACTTTGTACAACAGTCTCCTTAAATTCCGTTATATTGACAAGGATGCGTGAACTAAACAGACATAATGAATAAAATAGTCAAAATATGGGTACAGCAGTCATCATCGTGTTATAATAAAGGGAACAATTTAACAGAACACAGAAGACATAAATGAGAAATCATCCAAACGACAAAACGACAAAAATACTCTGAAAATATCTACAGTACAAGAAAGAGTCTAAAAATGTTGAAAGAAAACGAAAACATATTCGCAGATCTGCAGTAATCTTGGCTAAATCATATGAGATGAGTCTGACAATTGACATAAAATCTGATTTTTCCTACCTTTGTTAGCGTCATTAAATCAAATTAGGGTAACAACTCGTGAATAGTAAATTTCAAATTTTTAAATCCAAAAATGATCTCTGTTTTGTTACGCACAACAAAATATGGCAATTCAAAAGGTAAAGAATCAAGGATTTGCAAATTGTGTTAACAGAAACAGCAGACTTTGCCATTTTCTTACGAACCCATGACTATAAATCATAAACGGTAAAGGTGCAAATAGTGGATTTTCTTATATGTACCAACAATGCAATCATAGCGAGTATTTTTCAAATATGTAATTATTTAAGATGTATCCCATGACGATATGATAGTGTTTTGTCAGGTGCTGATTTACATGAATTAGCGACAATTTTATTATAACATACTTCTGGCGGAAAACATTTCATAAAAAGAAATGTAACACAATAATCGGTACAAACATTTTTCGCAAGCACAATAATTGCAAAACAAAAATGAATGCAAGATGCAAAGTCACAAATAAAAGATTTCCAATTACAAAAGTAGATCTCACGACTTTTGAATCACTTTACATTTGTCATTTCGGGGCCGCTTCAAGCTTAAATTCTTAATTAGAATTTTTAAATATATGTTTGCATAGTTTGAACTTTCAAAAGTTCTGCATTGTTACAAATTTAGAATTGTAGTTTTTGCACTTCAAAGGTACACAGCTACATCAAAACATTTTCAAAATTAAAATCGTGACATCTCTGACTATTCATACAAGCCTTTTTTTAAATGATCTTTTAATCAACATCTTTAGTTTTTATTCAATTAAGATTTTAAAACGTTATTGAAATATAAATACCTTGTAAGGATAATGTTTTCTCAAATATTTCAACTATACATAAAGGCAACAGAAGTATACCGCTGTTCCTGCATCAAGCTAAGATTCTGCAATCTTTAAGTTCAAACCATATGCATCGAAAATGAGCTTTACAATATCATTGTGACCATTGAAATAAAACAGAATTGCATATTGCATTCCAAAATTTTGACAAATAATTTTTAACTAAACTATTCTGAGGTCCCTCTCCATTATTCAAAATTATTACATGCACGTTTTGCTTGCAGATAAGGTAATAATTTGTTTTGACAAAATATAATTTAACTGATCCTACATGATAATAAAACTTGTATCAAAGGAAGACTATTAATGGACAGAGAGATAAAAGGAGATTCAAACAATATCATTGTATATGCTGAACATTCAAAGATGTATACTTACTGACAATACTTAATATGGCAAAATGCTGTTCCAACGTTCCACCAATGTTTGAATAACACTGGTATGTTCCTTCATCTTCTCTTTGTATAGTTGATATTCGTATATCATAGTTTCCTACTATGCTCAGTCTTCCACTTATTCCTTCTAAATGAGGATTGGTTCGATTGTCTGTGGAATACTGAATAGAGCTTGTTGTATTAAATCTAAACCTCCACATAATTGGATTGTTTTCTCTTTGTAATGTACACAACAATACAACATTATCTCCAAGTTTGTGGAAGTATTCTTGTGATGTTTGTGAAAGACCTAAAATATATAATAGAACTTGAAATGATAGAATTATTTTTAATAGTAAGAAAATTTTGTCATATTTTATTGCCACATTTTTTACTATAAAGTTTAAAGTACTAAATGTAACAAATCACAATTTTTGTTCTTTTAAGTCATATTTAAAATGCCTGCAGAAGAACACGACTCAAAGCTTTTGACTCTTATGTTATAATAAAATTGAGAATGGAAATGGTGAATGTGTCAAAGAGACAACAACCCGACCATATAACAGACAACAGCATATTATAGGTTTTTAATTGGCTTGTAGGGAATTTTCCTCCAAACAAATTACACACCAAACTTTAGCCTAACCTATTCGAGTAAGTCAAATACAGGTATATCATCGAGTTAAGAGTATCCGATTTGATTTTTCACTTCATTAAATAGAATCTGTAAACTGCTTCTTTTTCACTAGACAAAATTGAACACCGTCATAGTCTTGTTAAGTTAAAAGAACCAGAAAGAATACCATAACAGTACGAATTATCAGAGGCGAATTTCGACGATCCGTGTCTCTTAATTGATGTGAATTCAAAATATACAAAAGTTGCATCCTGATATAACTTATATAAAACAACACAACAGTCACGGGAAAAACTCAAAACTTTGAATATTGGAATTACTTGTGACGCGACATTTCCAGACTTATGAAAGAGGGACGAAAGATACCAAAGGGACAGTCAAACTCATAAATCTAAAACAAACTGACAACACCATGGCAAAAAATGAAAAAGACAAACAGAAAAACAATAGTACACACGACACAACATAGAAAACTAAAGAATAAACAACACGAACCCCACCAAAAACTAGGGGTGATCTCAGGTGCTCCGGAAGGGTAAGCAGATCCTGCTCCACATGTGGCACCCGTCGTGTTGCTTATGTGATTACAAATCCGGTAAATAGTCTATATTATTCGTTTATAGCATTACGTGACAAATTTCATTAGTACATGTAGTTATGATTAAGTAAGATTACGTAATTCATTTTATATTGTTTCTATGTAATGTCAGTTGGATACCAGCGGTCAAGCTGTACGGACGCCGTGCATTTACAGTGACATTCATTGTGTTTAGTATAGAACATTTATTGGAATTACCATTTGTTGTGTCTTTCCGGAATATTTACCGTTGAACTTTTATTGTAATTAATGTTTTGCACTATTGAAGAAGTTATATATAAACCATCGTAAAGCTTAATTTAGTTTTGTTGACTTTAACCAGTGACTTTCCCCCCGAATTCTAAATATAACAGGAACGACGAAAATCCCTGTTATAGAGCACTTGGAAGACCCAGCAATATACCGTTGTTTGTAAGGACACTTATGTAGTTTAGGTATCCAATACAGTGATGGAAGATCCAGTTCTTCATCTTTGGTTGAAATACGATTATGAAGGTAGAACGTCAGTATTAGAAAAAACGCTGTTAACTATTATTAACTTTGCAAATAATCGAGAATCAATGGAATAAGTACTTGTGAAGAAATGATAAACACTTTACATTGACCTCTTTTCTTTCTGCTGGCAATGAACTATACATCATATATAAGTTCTAGGTTTGAAGTGAAAAATATTAAAATCTACGTATAGATTGATAAAAAGAAATATCAAAATGTTCTACATGTACTCTTAATATTTTCAAAACATAGAGCTTGAAATATATATCCATTATAAATGCGCTAAAAATGCGTACATGAGAACACGACTTAAGTATAAACTGTTACGCTTCGCATACTATGAGGAGTAGAGAGAAAAAATAAGTCTTAAAGCTTTCTTTAATAGATCTTATACTAATTTCATTTCACCAATTTAAAATTACCTTTTTTTTAAAGAAAGCCAAAAACTGTTTGTATTGTAGTAAGTTCAGTACGAGCGAAATTTGCTTTCAGCGCCAAATTCGCTGTTTGAAATTATTAAGGGAGTACCTAACACTATACCCCAAAATAATCCTGTCGTTTAATTTTTCCTAATTTTATGTCATTGATTAAATAGGTCAACCTTAACATCTTGTATAAATTCTAAAAGATTTGACCATAGGGTTAAAAGATTTGGCAACCCAAATATGTCATCTTTTACATACTAGTATTGACCAAAATTGGGAGTTTCTGAAAAATAGGTATATGGTTAAATATGCTAAAATTTTCAAAATGTAATCCTAAATTAGCAATAGCATAGCTAATAATAATAGCTGAGATGAATAGTAGTTTACTTGGAGTGCTATATAATAGTCGGTTGTTCTTGCAAATTTTTATTTTAAAAAGTTGACCGTTAGATTGTTTGGTTTAATTTATGTTCAAAATACGCCCCACCCTCAAATTGGTTAATTAAATAAGAGCAAAATATATTTAAAACGTACATAATGGCCATATTTTTTTCGTCATTTAAACTAGGCCTTAGATATTTGACATGTGGATGTATCATCACGGGGTAAGTGTCTTGCAACATGATGACCTTTTGAGACCTCAAGGTCAACTTTATTTTGTTTTTTTTCGTGAAAAAAAGACAACCATGTAGGCCATAACTTCTTCGCCTTTTGACCTAGGCCTTACATATTTGGCATGTGGATGTATCATCATGAGGTGGTGTGTCACCTAAAAATTTTGACCTTCATGTGACCTTGAACTTTGACCTTGAGGACACTAATTGTGTGTTTTGGTAAGAAACACTTTGTCGGGCCATGACTTTTATGTAGTTATGAATTCATATTTGTTTTAAAAAATCATATTATACAAGCTTTAATCGACCATACCTCAATATAGACACATTTTATGACATGTAAACCCATTCCATGCACACGGAATACATAATGGACATGTAGTCACATAAAATTGTTTGAAAAAGGAATAGTTTCTATTGAAGCGCAGTGTACGTACTTAACTACTCAACAGACAGTAAAGTGAAAACTTCATAAGAATCAAACAGTAGGAGGAGGTATATATATACCAAATAACTATATTCCAATAATGGGACGGACGGAAGGACAGACTGACAGGGGTAAAACATTACCCCCCCCCCCCCCCCCCCCCCATCCCACCCGACGTTCAGTTGCAGGGGCAAAAAAGGATGTAACTGATTTTTGATTTTGGGTGCGAGCTGTTGAAATTAAAAGCATGACACACCAAAAATACATATGTTATATAGGGATAAGCTTTAAAGTTGGCAGATGCTTTACATGAGAGAGGCAATAGAGCTGACTGTGCAAATCCTAATACTGTGAAATCAAGTTCGTTAATAAAAGAACTTTTGTAGTATTTCTGCAGAGGTTATGAAAATTAGATACAACTGGTTTTTAGTTAAAAGCACGGAAGTTACAAATTTCAAATTATGTTTTGTGCCCCTTATTATTATAGAGAATGATTACTCTATTCAGGAAGAATCTTGAATTATGACTTGCGAAGAAACATTTTCACTTGTCACTTGCAATAGCACCACACTTTCTTTTTTATTTTATTTCAAAATTGCATTTGATTAAAACATTTGGAAAGATACACAAACATGACAAAAGCACAACAAATGTTTTTTTTCTAGATCTATCCCTTCGAAATTTAAATTTTATAAAGCAAATATATTACCAATGTTAATTCAACTGATCGGGCGGAGCTTACGTTTTAATTTGCATAAGGACAGTCTATTTGAAGATGCGTGTGATAAGGATGATTGCCGTTATAATTATTACTGATTTCTAATCACCTATCAGTGTCACCAAAGGAATTTACAAAACAATGACTGGACACTTCATTGATGAGTTTATCCTAAAACCCCTATCTATAGATGGACTGGTTTAATATGAGCGAACCGGTTAAACTCCGCCCAGTCAAGTGAAATAAATCGAGTAATAACATGTTATATTTATATCATACATGTGTAGTTTCAGTTTCAACCATGATTCTATATATAGACTACTTTCCCTAAAAATGCGGACGGAATAGAAGACGACCGTTTATTTTTTACATCTGTCGGGATGAAGGTTTAAAAAGATGCTAGAAAGATGTAGTATTTGTTTTTTATTCAGGTGAATATGAGAGTGCATAGATATGTATAGTGTTTTTTGGACTAAATCGGATACTTTTTTCTTCTATTTGTTTTTGTTCCGTGATATGTAAATGATGCACTGGTGGTTGATTATCCCCCTCGGTATCTTCTAACCTTTTACATGAATATAAATCATTATATAATAAAATATTCAATTGCACTTTAAAAAAATATGCCAGAAATTTCAAAATTATAAATTATTCATAACCTATTTAACATTACTACGTGTTTTACTAAACCCATAGTGTTTTTCGTTAAAAAATTGATACGGATATCTACGAACAGAACCATATATTTTATAATTGTCCATGGTTTATCTATTTATTTGGTTAACATTTTATTGTCAGAGGGGTACAATTAGAGGATTTGAGGAAGGAGGCCTGGGTGAAATTTGAAAAAAAGCAATACACAGGCTTTTGAGCAAACAAAGACAGGAACAGTAATTTGGTATAACAAGCAGATTACAATTTATGTAAGCAATCTCAAGATAAACTAATGAAAATTGAAGGTCCATAAAGAATGAAAATAAAAATGCAGGACAATGATGTCAGATGAGTGAGGGTAGGAGGGGTCCTGATCCCGGAATCCGGGACTTACAAACACGAAATCTCGAGTTCAAATAAATCTAAATCCCGAGTTCAAATAAATCTAAATCCCGACATCCCGCAATTCGAAAACAAAATTCCTGGATCCCGAAATCCCGAGCTAAAAATAAAGATCCAGGTCCAATCCCCCTCCTCCCAATGATTACAACTAAAAAAATGCAGGACAACATTTTTAATTCTAGCCCCTCCCCCCAAAAAAAAAATCAAATGGTAGCATCCTTAGACTTTTGACTTTTTGTACTTTATTTCATTTCATGTAAGACCTAGGCATTGGCAAGTAATAAACGAATGCAGTAATGGTCCTTTCTGTTTCCCTCATTTTCTAACGTCCTGGTTTCTTTTGGTAAATTTATTTCACTCTGCAATTTCCCTAGTATGTCTCTTTGAAGATTCATCTATTGAAAATGAGTAACTTTAAATGGATTAAAAGATTAAATGAATAACTATAGGTGTATAGCTGCTCTTAGCAATAATGTTAACATTCTTACCATGATCTTTTAAAAGCTTGTATATTGCACATGATTTTACAACGTAGCAATGAATCAGACTATGAGTAAGAGTTATCTTTTGTTAGGTGTTCTGTACCCCCTTAGCTAGCACCAACAAAATATAATAATTTTGTATTGTATAAACTAGAGCCTTCGAATAGTCTCATTATGCCGGTATCCAAACAGACTCGTTTCATTTATCATTATTTCAATAATATGTCATCATAGTTACCATGATTACCATTTTTCTAATTTCAGAGTGTTTTAGATAAATATGAAAATAGCAGATTGAAAATAAGGTACCCTCATTAGCCTGGAAGTGGCTTGTCGCCTATAGTTAACGGCTTGTATTTCTCACAATGACAATACCTCCATAAGCTCGGAATATCGTGGCGGGTCACATATTACTGAATTCATAGTTATTTTCAAAATTTATTACAGTAAACATCAAAACAAATGATTTTCTTACCAACACGGGAGCTATTGATACTAGACTACTGATACCCTTGGCAACTTACGGCATTCAATATTTTCCAGACGCTCAGTAAATAATGCAGCAAACACATTGCATTGTGTGAGTAATTGTGCATTTTTGTTTTACGCTCATATTCATCAAACCGCTCCATATCTTAACAATACTATGCTTTCTACATTGGTTTGAGCTATCCGGAAAAACAGAGTGGGTGTAGAAAAGACCTTAGACACGATTTAATGGGTAAAAATAACCTATATATATATAGAAAAATGTCTGATACAACATCATTGGTACTGATATGTTATAAATATTGCCTAGTGTAACTTACAAGGCAGTGTTTAATTTTGTCTGATGAATAAAAACCAGTTTATTTGGCACGGCATCATACTTCACTGATGCAGTGTCTAAGGGAAAACAATATTTCTTGTTTAATTTTTGGTAGATATATGTAGTATTCGTTGGTATTAAGCCAGACCCTGCCGGAAGTGCACGATCCCATGATGCCTCTCTCTCTCTCTCTTTCCGGTAAACCATTATACAAGACTACAGAAAAAACCAAAGAGACAATCTGCCCTGCAGAGACTAACAAAGAGACAATCAAGCTCCTTGGGTAAGTGTCAAATTTACTCGGGATCACAACATTGGCGCTGCGAGCACTTATTTGCGTGGTGCATTGCAATTAAGAGCTCATTTTGTGATTTGAGGCGACGTTCGCTTCGACAGTGTTTCCCGCGGAAAAGGATTCGGGGGAAACCTTTGCCGATCGTTTTTTGTTGTGTAATACTCTGGTAGAGAATATTACATAACATTTTAGGGGTTTTGCAGGGCGGTAGAACCCCTGATTTTTGCGATTTATTGAGTATTTGTTGTTTTTTCGTATTTTCAAGACGACTTGGATCACGTGACCTGGGAGGAACGGGGAACCAGTCGTGTTGTTATTGTTTTGTTTACCGCTGATAACTGCATACCGGAAGGAAGGGTTACCAGTTGTATTATTGTTTTGTTCGCTTCCGCTACTAACTGCAGACCAGAAGGACGGGTTACCCAAAGCGGAAGTATTTATTATTCAATAAAATAAAATAAAATAAAAACATCTGTATTATTAAAAGTGTTGGTTGTTGTTGTTTATTGAAAATCAGTGTTAATTGTTTACAGTTACAATGTCCATTATAAACATAAACACTTGTAGCTTTCAAGAGTTACTTCAGCTCCCAGGTATAGGAATTAAAACTGGGGAGCAAATCATGGACATAAGGGAGGGCAAGGGCTTTGTGACTGAGTCAGATCTAGCCACAATTTCCCATCTACGAGTGACAATGGCCCTTTTGTCCAGACTTGACTTCAATCAAAATGGGGGTGGCCAAAATAGTGGGCCACCACCTGAGGCCCAAGACAGGCATAATGAAATGTTGAGCAGGGTTAACACACTAATAGATGGGGGACACGTTGCCTCGCAAAGCACCCCATCACGGGTACATGTCCAATCAGCATATAAGCAAGAGGCATGGCATCAGGGGCAAAGTCCCGGGCCCTGGGGTGGGCCCAGTCAGATGGACTATGCCTTTCTTGAAAGTAGCCCATATCACGGGGATGCTGGAGCTAGACCTAAGACCCCCGAAAATTGGGATGGGGGATACAGGGAACAAATTACAAAAAATGAGTGGAGTCAACCCATTATGGGTGACCCAAACCAAGGTAATCCCCAACATCAAGGGAGTAGTACCAAGACCAAACAGCACTGGCCAGGGGAAGCCAGTGCATGGGACAAAACCGTCCCAACCAAAAGGGGCGCTCCTTCAAACCCCATGGGTCACACAAGCAACTATGCAGGTCAGGGGTCAGCACCCTGTACCCAACCAGCTCACACTGGTGGGGGACAGTATGAAACACCCCGCAGTAGGTATGGCAAGTGGCAAGACAATAGGGGCGAGGACTCCAGACAAGCTCCAGCCCCAATGTATGAAGAAAGACCAAACTACAGGGGTGAGGACCCAAGGCAGACCCCTATCCGTGGCTATGGTGATAGGCAATCCCAGAATCCGTACAACCAAGGGTATACACCGGTGCCCCCACAAGGGGTCACCACCGGGGGGAGCTATGGGCAACATTCTTACCCAATGCCACACAATGAGGATAGGCCCAGGGAAAACACAAGGGGACTTGACAGCAAAGGTGGGGCACGAGGAACTTTAGGTGGAGTCTCTAAGGTTAGCAATGCCCCAAAAAATATTAAGTATGACGGGAAGGGCAACTGACAGGCTTTTTTCACAAAATTTGCAAGGTACGCAGAGGTTTGTGAATGGGGTCCCCAGGAATGCAAGGACCAACTTTGCTGGTGCCTTGAAGGAAAGGCCAGCGAATATTATGCCCTCGTTACAGAAAGAGACAGGGAGGTGAGTTATAGGGAGCTTGTGGAGAAGCTTCACAAGCGCTTTGGTTTCAAGGCACTCCCTGAGACCGCCCGGGTCCAGTTTAACAATGCCCGGCAAGCCCCTGAGGAGTCTCTCGAGGACTGGGCTGATCGGGTGTTGTCCTTGGCCACCAGGGCATTTATAACCCTCCCGGACGACTATATGTATGAGCAAGCCGTAATGCGGCTGTGCCAGGGTATTGAGAACAAGGAGTTGGGGGTGCAAGTCTCTAACCTTCAGCCCCAAAGCATAGAGGAGGCCGTAGATAAAATACGGCTATTCCAACATAATACCCAGGCAATATATGGAAAGCCAAATAGGCGTGAGGTTAGGCAGGTCATGGGTGGGCGGTATGAAGACCACCCAGAGGTGTTCCATGAGTACCAGGTACCGCAGGTGAGGGCTACTATGGTCCCTGAGAGGGCTCCTGAGAGGGCCCCAGTGAATACTTGGAAAAGTGAATATGAAAAACCAATAAAAAGTTTGAAAGTAAATTGGGTCAAGTGCATGACAAATTGGACGACATGATGGACCAATTTAGGAAACTCCTCACTCGCCCTACGGCAAGAAGCCCCTTACCGGGCGGACGGCCAGCTACAGAAGAATGTTTCCACTGTGGGGAGAGAGGACATTTCAAACGGGACTGCCCAAAATTTAGGGGAAGGTCCCAATCAAGAAGCCCATCCCCATACCGAGGGTCGGGGCGGGAAAGTGTATGTTATCACTGCTATAAGCCTGGACATATGCGAAATGAGTGCCCAGATCTGCGGTCTAAAGAGATAACTGTCACTTTTGCTGACCAAACTCGTACAACACCAAATTCGTTAAACTCCAACGGGGCAGCTCCAGAGGCCAGAGCAAGCCCCCGAAAATAGAGTTTGGCCTGTCAACATATGTACAGTTTAGGGAACAAAGCGTGGGGGAAGTGACCTTGGGATATCATTGTCCAGAATCAGTTTGTCTGGGGAAAGAGGTAATGCCCAAAACACTACAAGAAGTAGAGGGGGTGGTATCATTAGAGTCTGAAGGGGAGGGCACCCAGGACACAGAGTCTGTAAATAACCTAGCGCCTGAGTGCCCATTAGAGGATAAGGGGAATGCTTCATCCGATTCAGAGGAGGAAGTCATTCAAGACCATGGAGTTGACCGTCGGTTGTCAAAAACACTGATATATGTGTTGCGGCATGGTACCAGTAAATGGGGACTCGAGGTTCTCCCTCGGGGATTTGTGTATGTTGATGAGCTCCTGTCTAGGCACCCAGGGTTGTCGGGGTACACCCTTAAGAAGCTCATCCGTTTGGTTGAGGTAGATGTGGACAAACGTTTCACTTTAGAGGGGGACCAAGATCATGGTGGGTGGAAAATAAAGGCAAACCAGGGGCATTCCATTGAGGTTGGATCTTGTGGTATGCCCTCAGTAGAGGAAAATACTGTTGCCCATGCCTACCACTATACAACCATGCTTGCCTGGGGGGATATAGAAAGGAAGGATTAAGACGGATGAATAGGCAGCACATTCATTTATTGAGTGAGGTACCCCCTACCTTCAAGCCTCATTGGGAAGTACAGATAATGATAGATGTACCAAGGGCTCAGGCGGAGGGTTACGAGTTCTTTTGGGCACCCAGTAGGGCTATATTATGCCCGGGTAACCAGGCAGGAGTCTTGCCCGTCAAGTTCTTTAGGGAGGTTGTTCATATAGACTCTGGAGAACAAATCAAATTTGGACCCCCTATTGTTCAGTCAGTGCTTACCCAAGATCAGGGGGACCCTGGGGGTGAGGAGAGGGGAGAAATACCAGGGAGCTTATGGTTTGAACGCGAAGATACAAGCCTGGCAGCAGTAACTATGGCCAGTTATGGAGAACCCCAGGGTAGCTGGGACTCCACTGAAGACCATAACACCTCGACCCATAGCCCTCCCAGAGCGGTAAGAACCATTAATACTGACCTGGAAAATAATGAGGAAGCCCATAACAGTGGGGCCTCCTCTTCAGAGGGGGAAGCAGACACCACATTGGTTGATGAAGAAAATGATTGTGAAATTGTCACTGTCTGTCAGCTCCGTTCCGGAACAGTATTTAGGGTACCCATAAAAGTTCAGGGGCAGAGTTTGTTTGCTGTGGTGGACACTGCAGCAGAAGTGACCCTAATATCAGAGGAGGTATACAAGTCCCTAAAGTCTATGCCCCCCATCCTCAAGGAAGTCATCATGAATACAGCAGGAAAGGGGATGCAAATGAATGGGTATGTTGTCGGGCCCGTGAATTTGGAACTGGGTTCCAAACTCATACAAACAAATCTGTATGTGGCCCCTATAGAGGACGACATGCTGTTGGGTTTCGACTTATTAAAGGCACATTGCATCGACTTGCAAATGTCGGATGGACAGCTGCAGGTAGGAGACGAGGTCATACCCATGACTATGGGTAAGGTCGGGCAGGCACCAAGGGTAGCTAACGTGACAATCCGTGATAAAGTTACGGTTCCGCCCAATTCAGTGATGAAGCTCAGCTGCCAGGTTAACTGTGAAATGCCCAGTTATATTGTCGAGGCAGGCAGCCCCTCTGGTCTTTTGGTTCCCCGCACTTTACATGCGGCGGGGTGCCAACAGGTAGTATGTCTGATAAATACTTCAGATAAGCATGTACACGTGCGTCAGGGGGGATTAATTGCCCAGGCGGTAGAAGTTGAGAAAATAGAAGTCCCGGCAAAGGTACGTGTAGTAGGTACAGGGGTTGGTACTGACCCAACAGAGTCTGACCAGGGAGTCCCAGAGCACCTCAGGGATCTTTTTGATCGCTCCAAGGCACTACTGGGAATCCAAGAGCAAGAAGCCCTGGCATCTCTGTTAAGGGAGTATGGGGATGTCTTTGCAGCAAGTGAGTTTGATTTGGGGAACTTTTCGGCCATTGAACACCAAATTGACACTGCGGGACACCCCCCAATAAAGCAACGAATGAGAAGAACCCCTATTGAGTTTGCTCAAGAGGAGGAGACCTACTTAAAGAAAATATTGGAGGCAGGGGTCATTCAGCCTTCAGTTTCTGAATGGTGCTCTGCCCCAGTACTGGTAAGAAAGAGGGACGGGGGGGTGGGGGGTCAGGTGGTGCATTGACTATAGGGCTTTGAATTCTACCTGTGTAAAGGACGTATTTCCCTTAGCGTTAGTGGAAGAGTGCCTGGATACCCTTGCAGGGAATCGATGGTACTCTAAGCTGGACGCTAACTCAGCGTATTGACAAGTGAAAATCAAGGAGGAGGATAGGTCAAAAACCGCATTTATTTCAAAATACGGCCTTTTTGAGTTTGCCAGGATGGCATTCGGGCTCTGTAATGCCCCAGCTACTTATGCTAGGGTCATAAGCTTGGTTCCATTGGGGTTAGCCTGGGATATAGTGTTGGCCTTTCTGGATGACATTTTGGTTCTGGGAAAGGATATAGCTTCTCATTTGGCCAACCTGAGGGCGGTCTTACAGCGCTTTAGGGAATACGGCCTCTAGCTTAAGCCAAAGAAATGTGAACTGTTTCAAGAACAGGTAGAATTCCTTGGCAAACTAGTAAGCAGGCAGGGTATGAATATTGGCCCAGGCTATATAGAGGATGTGAAGAAATGGCCAACCCTTCACAATACTAAAACGGTAGAGCGTTTTCTGGGGTTCGCCAATTATCACCGGGCTTTCATTGAGGGGTATTCTAAAATCGCAGTCCCCCTTCAAGATGTTACAGGCGAAAGGTCGTTCACATGGGGGGAAAAACAGCAGGAGGCATTTGATAAACTGCGGGAGGCTCTCACCTCTGCACCCCTACTGGCCCTGCCGAATACCTCTGATCCATTTATCTTAGATACAGATGCCTCAGACTATGCAATCGGGGCAGTCTTGTCCCAAGTACAAAATGGGGAGGAAAGGGTAGTTTGCTATGCCAGTTGCACTCTAACTCCAGAGCAATGGCGGTATTGCACCACCCGGAAGGAGCTCCTGGCAGTAGTACGCTTCACCAGACAGTTCCGGCACTACTTGCTGGGAAAGGATTTTGTAGTCCGCACAGACCACAGTAGCCTCACCTGGCTGCTTTGCTTTAAGCAGCCCCAAAGGCAGCTGGCCAGGTGGCTCGAGGAGTTGAGCCAATATCACATGGAGGTGCGACATAGGGCGGGCTCCAAGCACATAAACGCGGATGCCCTGTCCAGAATGCCTGTTGACTCTCCATGTCAGGACTTTAAAACCGATGTCAACTTGGCAACCCTGCCCTGTGGGGGTTGTCCATACTGTGCAAGGGCTCAAGCACAGTGGTCTAAATTTATGACGGATGTGGATGACGTGGTCCCATTGGCATCCAAAGGAACAGGTGTGGGGGACCGGTCTGTAAACGAAATACTGGTCACTGGCCAAAATTCTGCAGAGGTTGGGTTTTTAGATGAAATACCGGTTGCCGATCCAAAACCAGCCGATGAGGGTATTTGCATATCACGAGTGACAGTGGCCACTGTGGGTAGAGATGTGGTGATAGTCCCAGACGACCCAGAATGTTCCATCCGCGTTGTCCAAGATGGGCTTGGGGTGGTTTTAGGGAAATATTCTGTTGAACAAATTTGTGACGCACAGAGTAAAGACCCGGAATTTAAGTGACTCACTGAGTGGCTTGACGATAACAGTTGTCAACCTGCTCAGGGGGACCTGTTTCGAAGTAGCCAACCGGCAAAATTTTACTGGACAATCAAGGAGAGGTTCAGTAGGGATGAACGGGGAATGATAATGTATCATGCAAAAGACGGGGAGGGAAACAGGTTGCTGGTGCCCCGAGAATGGAGGAGGGACATTATGGAATTATGCCATGACATCCCCTCAGCTGGGCACCAGGGCATGACTAGAACCCAGGAAAGAGTAAAACAGTTTTACTACTGGCATGAGCTTAAAAGGGACTTGGAGGGCTATGTGGCAAGTTGTTCGGCATGTAACCAGAGCAAGAAACCGAATAAGACCGCAAGGTGCCCAATGACAATGTTTCACGCTGGGGCTCCTATGGAGAGAGTGCACCTCGATTTTGTAGGGCCCTACCAAAGTCAGACAGAGCAAATGAACACCTGCTCATGATTGTAGATCAATTCAGCAAGTGGGTGGAGTGTATCCCCCTCCCCTCTCAGACGGCTGAAGTCACGGCAAGAACGGCTGTTAACGATTTTTTCTAGATCTGTAGGTTTGGGTATCCATATGAAATATTTACAGACCAGGGCCGTAATTTCGAGAGTTTACTCTTCCAATCAGTTTGTGAACTGCTCCACATCCACAAGGCTCGGACCACCCCATATCGCCCTTCTGCTAATGGCCAGGTGGAGAGATTTAATCGAACCCTCCTGGCCTCCATCAGGTGTTTTATGGGTTCCAATCAAAAGACTTGGGACTTACACATTCCCCAATTAGCGGGGGCAATTAGGGCATCAGTGAATCGATCCACCGGGTTTACCCCCAATCGCTTCATCTTGGGCAGAGATCTAGAGGTAAACCTCCCTGCTGAGTTAATGTTCAGGCCGCCAAAAACGGGGCAACCTCCAGACCTGGCAGGGTATGTGGGTGACTTAGAAGAGGCTCTAAGGTCTGCCCATGAAATTGCGAGGGCAAACCTCAAGACCTCCCAGCTTAGAGCTAAGCAAGCCTACGATCTTAGGGTAGTTGCCCGTCAGTACAAGGTGGGGGACGTTGTCTATAAGCTGGACACAGCTTCACTGCCAGGAAAGTGCAAAAAGCTAAACACTATGTAGAGGGGGCCAGGGGTCATCCTAGCAAGAATCTCGCCTTACCTGTATAAGGTAAAAATGAAGAAAGCCCTCACCACGGTGAACCATGACCGTTTGAAGCTGTGTAGGGATAGGGAGCTACCGGTATGGGTCAATCGGGCAATAGAAGAGCTTCAAAATGGGGGTGTGGCCCAAGCAATGCAACATAACAACCCGGTAACCCCTTCACAAGATAATGTTCAAGATCCTGTCAGGGTGGACCAGGTGCCCCCCACCCTACAATCAACTGAGGGTAGAAAAACAAATGCCTCAGGAAGTACTGGGGCACTGTACTGCACTTGCCGAGGACCTTATACGGGAGAGTTTATGATCTCCTGTGACAAGTGCAGTTAGTGGTACCATGGCAGGTGCGTGTGAATCTCTCCACAGGAGGCGGAAGAGTGGGAGAACCAGGACTACATATGCTCTGGTTGTAAGATCAAACCAGATCCACCGCACGTTAGTCTGAACCCTACTGGACTGCGCAGGTCAGCCCGTAGGAAGGGTTCAGAATAGGGTGCTGTTGTGATGCTGTTGTACATAAGGAGTGTTTAAGTCATTGTAAATAGTTTCAGATATTGTACATATGGAGGCAACTATTTAACTACATTGGTATCTAGTTAGATAGCTGCTATATTGAACGACGAGGCCAGATGTAATTAAGTTGGGCCTTCAAAATGTTGTATTTTTTTTGTATTTGCAGAAAAGACAGATGTCCAGTGACGAGGGGAGTACGGGAGGCAGCCCAAAAAGAAGTTGGGCTGCCGAGGAAAAGAAAGAGCAGAGAGAGGTAAGCCCCAGGGGACGACACCACGATAGGGTCCCCTCAGTTGAAAGGGTTGTCCCAAGCCAGGAGGGGGAATTCGAAGCTAAGGTCCCAGGAAAAGACATCTCTTGGGACCACAGGGACTCCTCCCCAAAGGCTAGGGATACGGGTTCTGGGCTAGTTAGGGGCACCAGGGATGGGAGCATGATTCCAGGGCCCGGTCAGGTAGTAGGGAGGGCAGAGTTAGGGACCCCAGTGGAGGAAGGAGCCGCTGTTCCGTTTCCAGGAGCACTCCAGGGGCCGCTGTCCCGATGGCTAGGGACACACCTGTGGGCATTCCAGCCGACCGGGATGCTCACAGCGCGCCTCCACTGGGTAGGGATTTTCAGGGGAGAAAAGAAACCACTCAAGAAAGGAAGAGGAGAAGGAATCGGCAGAAAGAGCGCCAAGCCGAAGAGACAGCCAGGCTTCAGAGGGCACTAAGGGAGGCCCAACAGAGGCGGACACCACAGTCCAGAGCAAGAGATAGAGCAGGGGTGTCCGAAAAGAACTCGTTCCAGGGAGGAGGAAGAAGGGACACTGGGGTGTCGTGGCAAAGGACACCCCAACATGACTACACGCCCACTGGGACAGGGGTGTCAGGACAGAGGACACCCCAGAACTATAACTCACAGAGAGAGACTGGGGTGTCGGGTTATATGACACCCCAGGGAAGCTGTCAGGCGAGGGGGACTGGGGTGTCGAGTCAAGGGACACCCCAAGGAGCCACAAGCCAAAGGAGACTCCAGCAGGATTACGTGCTGAGGGGGACTGGGGTGTCCGGCCAGAGGGCACCCCAATTTGATACACCAAGGTAGAGCGACCTTCCCACCCTGCAGAGGTGCCCCATCCAGGGTTGCCCCATAAGGGCGTTGGATATTCAGCCACATGTGATGCTGGAACATGTGGCTGAAGTATTCCGGGAACCCATAGGATCAGCAAGAGCTTCCCTGGCACCAATAAGGGTAGCGGCATTGCAAGCTCAGGCCTGGATGCTAGTGGGTGGGGACCTAGAAGATTTGGTCACCCACATTAACAGACTCGCACTCACCCGACCTCACATCATTGGGCAGGCCGTCCAGGGCCAGATGGAAGAGGTGTGTCTGGAACAGGGGCGGCCAGTTCCCCCTTACTTCTCAACAGCACCGGTGAACTCTCCTGGAGCCCTCATTGACTGGAGGGTCCAGGCAGCCATAATGGGAGAGCTGGGGGATAGGGCAGCGGCATTCAGGGGGATGTTTCAGTTGCAAGGACCCAGGGCAGCAACAGGGTCCCCAGCAGGCCAGCTAGGACAGGCAGAGGGGGAATAGATCCTCTGAGGTCCCCCTCCGACTCCCCTCCAGGGAAGAAGTTATTCGTGGAAAACCTGAGTCCAGTTAGAGGACACACACCACCTGCATTCGACTCCCACTTCCATTTGGACCGGGGATGGAGGCAATGGAGGATGAACGGAAGAATGGACCGGCAGCGGTTCATTGAGATGCGCCTTCCCAGCCCCCCCCCCCCCCCCCCAGAAACCCAGTGAATCTAGTGGGAGGTGTTATGGTCCATTGTGACCCAGGGACGTGGCCATCTGCATGGGCATTGCAGGAACCCCATAGAGGATCACCCTGGGTCACGGCCATAGGAGTTCACCCCAAAAAGGCCCAGCAGCTTGACGATAGTTCGTTTGGCAAGATGGAACAGCTGGTGGGTTTGCCTGGGGTGAGGGCCATAGGAGAAGTTGGGCTGGACCAAAGCCAGCAGGACCCATCCCTTCAGAGGCAATTAGGCACAATAAGGTGGGTCCTTAACCTGTGCAAGGGAAGGCCAGAGGTTCCCCTCATTCTTCACATTAGAGGGGCTCCCGAGGATAGCCATAGTGCGGAGGCGCACCTGAAAGTCCTCACCACAGTCAGGGAGCGGGTGGCCCCCCAGCAGAGTATCCACCTTCATTGTTTTGACGGGGGAATGCAGGAGGCAATTCGGTGGAGGGATGCATTCCCAAATGCTTATTTTGGCTTTACGGGGGAGGTCAACAAGTTCGACCAAGAACAAGGGCAAGTGGTGTCGTCATGGGTGCCCAACAACAGCTATGGGCATCCCCAATATATTGCCGAGGTGGCAATGGGGCTACTGGCATTTGATCAGGGCACACCCTTTGGGCATTGCTGGAGGCCACCACCAGTAATGCACGGGCACTGTATAGGGTGTAGGTAGGAAGACCATTGTAAATAGTGTATATAATTTTTGAAATCTGTCCAGAGAGGAAGGTTATTTTTAAGTTTATTTTAATATTATTTTCTTGTCAAAAAGAACACACAAGCCCCACCTAATCAATGGGGCATCACGAAGGGGTGGGAGTGACTGGGGTCGTTGCGAGAAGGGGCAAGGGGCTGGCTGTACCTTCAAACAAGATTTACTTAATTTAGTAGCCCCAAAACAAATAGAAGTAGTACCTTTGACTAATCTGGGCCCTTCTCATCTGAGGGGGCCCATCCTGAAAATTCAAATTTTTTATAATATCAATTTTGGACAATTTGGCAATTAATAAAAAAAAAGAAAGATTCTAAACATACAACAAACATATAAAACTGGGGGGAGTGTAGTATTCGTTGGTATTAAGCCAGACTCTGCCGGAAGTGCACGATCCCATGATGCCTCTCTCTCTCTCTTTCCGGTAAACCATTATACAAGACTACAGAAAAAACCAAAGAGACAATCTGCCCTGCAGAGACTAACAAAGAAACAATCAAGCTCCTTGGGTAAGTGTCAAATTTACTCGGGATCACAACATATAGATAGATAATGTATTATCTAAAAGAATACAGCTTTACTGAGAAAATATATACAAATACAATAGGGTAAACAATTGCTGTTAGAAAAATGCATCCGGTATATTTGTTTCATTTCAACGTCAGTGCTCATCTGATTCTAAAAATCATTGCTGGAGTTTGTATAATTTGTCTTGTCATTTTTAAAGAGAATTAATAATGTCTGACTTTGTCTTTACAAATTAATAACATTTTGAATGAATTTTATCAAACTCTTTAAATTTATTTTTGTCGTTATTAATTTTTGAAACAATTTTTATAAAGTTCTAGCATTTATAAATTTAATGTGTCTGACCGTAATTTGGTACTATGACTTTGGTAAAAAGTCTTAACATGGAATAGGATTGCACTTTCCCTGATGAATTAAGAAACTTTCAACTGATTTTTATGTATAGTTTGTTCTTATGGTGTGCTGTAACACCACTGTTCCAGATTAGAGGTGGATGAGCGCGTACAAACATGTTTAACCCCGCCTCAACATTTATATGTCTGTCCCAAATCAAGAGCCAGTAGTTATTCGGTTGTTTTTTTGTTCATGTCTGTCATATTCATTTTTAGAAAATTGGTTTGTTATAAATTTGACCGTTAGTTATCTCAAATAAATTATTTCATATTTATTTTCATTTCGGGGGCCTTTTTTAAAACGTTTACAAACGACTTTGCGGTATATGGCGTGTTGTCTTTGTTGAAGGTCATTTGGTTGCCTACAAATGATTACATCAACTTCATTTGAAAATTGGTGATAAAGTGTCCGATAAGGAATCTTCTTATTTTTACAACAACTATTAAAAATGTACGCAATTTGTTAATTCAGTTTAGAAATAACAAACTCGTCAAAGAGGGAAAAATTCAGAAAATTAAGACACAAAATAAAAAGATATAAAAATATTTAAAGAAAAACATAGTCAGTGTTGAGACCTTTCATTGAAGATTAATAATTTTTAGAATGATTAGAAGAGCACAATAAAAAATCAGAAAAAATGTTCATTTCAGAATCTGGTGACTTAATTTAAAGAGCTACAAAGACAAAATACTCTTGTACTGGTTTTGCTCCTAGTACAAATAGTCTGGAAAGTTTAAAAAAATACTTTTACGACTGAGAAATGAGAAAGAATAAAATCTTTAAAAAATTAACAGTGTTTTTTTTTATTAATTTCTAATTCTAGAGGATAAATTAATAAATCAGAAAATTTCGGATTGTTAATGGGAAAACATCATTCAACTAATATCTAAATGTGAAATTAAATTTTCTGTTTTTTTTTTTATGGAACTCCGATAAAAAGATGTAGGGACGAGGAGGAGCACAACTCGTACCAATAGAAATGCCGACACTTTTTTGAAAAATAATTAAGAGGATTTTTCAATTTCACATGAACTCCACTTATGGTACATACCACTCACTACAAAAGTCAAAAAATCTGAAAAGACCAGATTTTGTCTGAATTTGCATGAATTTTTACTCGACATTCTTAATTTGTCTATATAATTTTAAAAATTTCTTGACATTGTATGAATTTGTCACATACGGTTATTGATTTTTCTTGACAAGTGTCTTGACAGTATGAACATTGTCTTAACATTTCTCGACACTTCCTGTATCATCTGATAAGAGTCTGGATTAGTCTCGACCAATTCTTGACTGTCTTAAATTTGTCTCGATCTGTCTTGACATATTCTTGACATTCTTAATAATGTCTCGATCTGTCTTGACATATTCTTGACATTCTTAATAATGTCTGAATATGTCTTGACATATTCCTGACATTCTAAATAATGTCTGAATATGTCTCGACACATTCTTGACAGTCTTAAATATGTCTTGACACTATCTCAACAGTATAAATTTCGCCTTAAAATGTGAACAGACTTATTCGGCACTGTTTGTGACATTCTTTTGCTGTTATATACTTATTATGGCTAAACTAAACTTTGAAGGATCAATGATTAATTTTGTGTAGTAAGATACCCTTTTGGTGCAACTTAGTTGGAATACCCTGAATAATCCCCATGTAGTTATATGTGAATGGAATACAAGTTGAAGTTGCTGACAAACAGCATTTAGATTTTTGCCGTTCGCGAAACTGCCAGTCAAATTTGCTTTACTAAAATAGGTGTTTATAAGGCAGTTCTAAAATGTGACCATGCGTCTCTTTTGGACCCCAAAATTCATCTTTTGGGTTTGTGTGGCGAAAATAAGAAGGGGGGGGGGGGGGGGGGGGGAGTTCGTGAAGGTCAAAGAATTTATTCCCATCTTGATTCAAAAAACCTTATTCATTTTTTAGGACAACCAAAAACATTTTTTATTCCAATTTTTTTGGAGTGTTGAATTTTATAATTTTTTGAAAACTCCTTCTGGAAAAGAAAAAAAATGTTGAGATCTATATTATGCATGTCTGTTTGAGATCCATTTCATAAGACCAATGATTTCTATAGAAAATGGACCCATTATAAATACATATGTTTTATTATTCCTGGGGTAGATAATACTTTTCTTTTAATCTTTGGGAAATATTCAATTTTCAATTTTTTTTTTCATCAAAATGATGATTTTCATTTTCGTCTATGAACATGATGAATACACTTTTTAAATTGTAGTGGCATGGTCGGTCAACTGATAAGTTGTATGGCTTATTACAGGTAAAGCAGTAATTTCTATTTAACAGTTGCGTGTACTCTGGGGATGTGGAATACCTTAATTTCATGGGGAACATCCTGTCCATGTGTAATACTTAATATATATTCCAACAGATGACATTACAAAAATTTTTCTTCTGTTAAATGAATTATTTGTATATCATCATAATTTGCTATTAATATATAAACCACATTTTGGTACAATAATTATTTACCATATAAACATTGAATATTATGAATGTAGAATGAAATATGTCTACAGTATGATTCGTTTTAATCATTTAATTTATTAGATTTAGGAATCAAAATTTGTAATTATTTAAAAACTCAATTTTAAATTGTTTAATATCAGTTACACGTCCACATTTAAATTACTTTAAACATTAGATTTAAACACAGAACTGTCAAGTAAATTTAAGACACAATTCAAAATGTTCAGAATATGTCAAGCCATACTGAGAAAAAAAAGAATGTCGAGAACATGTCGAGAAATTTCAAGACAGTATTCAAATGTCAAGAATTTGTCAAGAAATTTTAAGACCATATTCAGAATGTCAAGAATATGTCAAGTAAATTTCATACAAATTTGACATAATTGAGAATTTGTCAAGAAAAATTAAGACACAAGTCATACTTTTTGGAGAATGTCGAGTAAAAGTTCATGCAAATTAAGACAAAAACTGGTCTTTTCAGACTTTTAGACTTTTGTAGTGACTACGCGAGTAAACAGTTTCACAGCATTTCTGAAGACACTCTTCTACTGCGTGTATGTCAAACTAATGGACAATTATTTCGTCGAATAAGTAGATGAGGTGGCTATGCATTGTTGTATGATTGTACGGAATTTTGTGAAGCTTTGGGTATCTCATACAAAAAAGGTAATAGTCATCCGAATTGCTATTCAATGTAATGATCATTGAAGCCATGAATGACATATGATTTGTAATTATCTCATTCTCATCAAATGATATGTGTTTTTGTGTTTGATTACCTGTGTGCTAACAGAAATACGATTGGCATACAAAGCCAATATTATTTGAAGGTCTGTCTGCAGAAACAACAACAGACTTATCATGAGCAGTTGATAGACATTTCACAGCATATTGGTCTCTCAAAACGGACTGACTATGCAGTTTTTGGAATTTGTATGTATTCATTTACATTATAAAGTGTAAACAAAGAATGAATTTTGAAAATTATTTTACCCAATTTAAGTTCTAGTTTACACTTAATGTCAGTATTGTATGGTTTTATTTTCAAACATGTGGACATTGCGTTCTATGCTTCCGACTTGTTCGAAGTTCCTTCTGTCTAGTCAACGCAATGGTATTAATGTGACTTTTGCTCAACATTTGATTAGCTTATAGTTTACTTTTGTAAATGACAATTTATCATGCTGAAACATTTAGATGTAATACCAACAAATCATGGTACGTCACATCCGGTTGTATACGAAAGTAGGTCCAAAAAATATTCCCTTGAATTTGACAGTTTTAGAAAATTAACTCTGCATTTCAAGCTGGTAACCAGTAAATAACAGTGTAAAAAGTTGGGTTGTGTACTTCTGGTGATGGTTACTTTCTCTTATATGCAATGGAATGTAATGTGAAATTTCACTATAAAGGATTAAACTTTTTTCATGCAAAGCATTTTTTTTAGTTTAAACAAAGATAAATACTGTGCAGTTTATATTAAAATGACAATGTAACGAAGAAAAATAAGGAAACATCAATGGTGGTATTACACCTTTATAATTTGTCTATAATTTTCAAAAGGGCATACTATGTCATACTTGGTTATGTGTTAAATAACTGTATGTGTACATAATCTGTCACAAATATATTATGCTTATTATATATGTTTTATTGAATTAGTGCATTTTATTATGAAACATATAGCTTTTTGTAACATCTAATTTAAAAAAAAAAGATGATTTCTAGGGAATTTGCAAAGCCTTATCTTGAATAGCAACCATAATCGGATGAAAGTTTTACTTTGAATGTTTCTATCGGATTATAATTTGAAGAGTTTAGCTTTTTTTCAATTTAAAATCTGGTATTTTCAGTATACTGCTTTTTGCATTATTCATAAAAGACTACTACCTTAAGTGTTAAATTTATTAATAATTGATAGTTGATGAATTTATTGGTCTGAATAACTGAATAATGTAATGCTACACAACTAGTTTTGTTTTTGTTTTTGTTGTAATTAACTAATAAACCTGAGCAAAATAATGTATTGATCTGTTGAAGAGGTTAGCTTCACCTTGGTAGATTATACTGTTTAAACATCCTCAAAATAATTTGAACCATACACTATTTAGTCTCGTTAATTCCTTTCGTCAATTTTCAGACTTATCCACTACGGTAATGTCTGACCTATTCAAACATTCGCTTTAAATCAATTTTATACAGTTCATTAACTTTTACAGGCAATCCATTAGATATAAAGTTGACGTTTGCAGATAAATTACGACAACTGCATATTCTAAACATATACTGAACATTTATTAATCGACTGCGTGGGATTTTTCTGGTAAGTACTGAATTTACCGCAAGGAATAGGTCTGCATATGTACAGTAAGACTGAAACTCTCTTAAAAATCTATTTTGCACTATAGCAACGGCTGTTAAAAACTAGTGAAAGCTGACTTACGCAAAATTATTTACATGGATTAAGTAACATTCCTAATTTTGTCAACCAACTACCGAAATGGAAATCGGAATAGTTTGCAATCAAATCAGAAGGACAGGTAAGAATAATTTAGGGTTATTTTTTACATATATTTGTACTAGTCCATCATAATAACAATGTATACAGATACATTGAAAGGGCTTTGATTATCAAATCGTCACAAGGCACATGTGCATTTAACTAAATGTGATGATCTGACATTAAAAGCTAAGAAAAATATGTATTCTAGACACAAAAACGTTCACCCATTGCTGCGTTCTAAAAGGTAAAGGTAATTGCATAAGAAGACTGGATTATGTTTATATGCCTCGAAATATTTATATGTCCATGTATTACTGTGGACTTATAGGCAATGCGTTATAATAAATACAAGGTTAAGTGTTGACTTATGCAAAACGCCATGTCTGTTGTTAAAATTCTTAAAATTTCCATTAATGCTGAAATAGAAAGACCGATATTAAGTTATCTAGAGATTCTTAAAATTATCAAAGGTACCAGGGGCCTGTTTATTGAAACTGTCCTAAGATCGGTCCTAAGAGTTTTTTTAGGGCAAAAGTTTGGATACAGTTAGAATCGACATACCACACTTCTTATCATGCACATCTAATCTGTCTCGAGATTATCTTAGCTAGGATGTCCTAACCGCTGTTCTAACTATTGGCGTAAAAGAAAATAGCAAATTAAAAATTATAATCTAAAATATTTCACCAATTACTATGATTGAAAAAAATGCTGATAAAATAGTTATAAATAGTTCAAAATAAAAGGTAATAAATAGTTTTTATATTATAATTGTACATTTTAACTCTATGAGATAAAACATACGACACATTACGTTACTAAATGCATTGAGTGAGCTGAATTCGAAGTGTCACGGTTTCATACCTAAAAGTTAAAAAAATTGAAGACCAGAAACATTGTTATTTAAGCCTGTCATATATATGCAGATTTACGTGAGTGTTTATTTTATGATGTTAGAAGAAGTAATGGCGATTTTAATATTTTATCTGATGATGATAAGTTTATATATCTTTTAAAAATACTGAATATTTCGATGTGGTTGCAAAGACCTGCTTTAACATTTTAAGTAGAAGAAATAGTGTTTTATATGCACGATTGATTGCAATGAATTTATAAACCTGAAATATTTTATAGACATGATAATTGAGTTACTTGGTTTTACATAACAAAAATGTTTTTATATACATGATAAATATATTGCTATAATTAATATTGATTTCAATAGTCTCTCATAATTCGTAATGTATACTTACAGCATGGAGGAAACAGTAAAACAACTATGGACACGAATGCAATATCCATCATGTTGTCACGCAATATTGATGTTTATTTACTTCCTGATTGGAGTAAGGATAAATACACATACACTACACTTATACATCTATTTAACCTGAAGTTTTATAGGACTTTAAACTCGTTCAGTATATTTGAGGTTACGTATTCTGTCTATCGAAGAAATAATTTGTTTGGTTTTGTATTTAACGTGAAGGTTATAAACTGCTTAGCTACTATGACTTATATGTTTTTTTAAACATGTTAAACAAATTACAGGAAATCCTACATGGCAAATGTATTTTAAATGTGTGCCGATCCCCTGATACATAACAAAATTAATGATAGTTGTTCTGAATGACATTAGATAGTGCTTTAAAAATATTATCCAAGATGTGTTCTCAATAGATGGTAACCAAATTGAGAACGTAGATATTCAAATAAGATGCATAAATACAACCGAATGATAACATACAAAAAAATGCATAAGCCAGTTTAAAACCTGATAATATTTGATTACAGCAAATTATAATGGTTATATTTTAACATCAATGCAAAAACAACTCAGTACAAGGCTGGTAATTTTTATATATTGTTTCGATACAACACACCTTCTTTCAAATTTTTATGTATTTTAATCTGTATAAATTTAATGAAAGCATTAATTGTAAAAGTAGGTGAACCTTAACAATGAGGATGTATAGCTAAAAAACTTACCAAGAAAATCGTTTCCTTTAGGTTATAATGTTTATTCTTCAGACTTACTACCCATCATTATTTTAATATTCATAACAAAATTCATAACAGATCAAAAACGTTTATTAAAAATATCTAATATGATTAATACGTATCCATTTATAAACTGACGCTGTTTTCTGTTATAATTTCATCTTTTGTTTTCATTGGAAGTCGGTCTAATTATTGTAGACTCTGCTAACGTTGTTATGTAGTTTATGTGTTAAAGTTATAGTGGATTTATAGAGGTCAAAACCATATATAACAGTCAAAATCGACTGTATGGATTCTTTTACCATTGGGATTGTTAGACAATGTACGTTACTTATTCATCATATGCATATTAAATGTCTGACAAAATTTAAAATGCAAGGTTAAGTTTGCTGAACACACCACGTCGTACATTTGGTACAAACTTTAAACCACTATCACTTGCGTTTGGTAAATTAGAGATTCGTGTCTATTGATGATTGTTAAAATCAAAACCAACGACAGATATCAGTACAGTGATAAATCACAAACTGATGCAACCAGTGTAACTGTCTTGATAACCTATAGTAAGAATCAAATAGTGTCTCTTCCGAACCATGAGAACACTTTATCACAGAAGTGTTCTAAAGAGTTAGTATAGGCTTAACCAGTTCTTTGCTTTGGTTACATTTTTGAAAATTATTTTGAATTATTTGACTCATCCACAATTTGTTTTCCTATCTTAGTAATACTTTAAGTTTTTTAAGATTTATCAGCTCTTTAGCATTTGTATCTGGTTTTGAATATTCAAATATTGTCAGCTCGATGATCTCTCAAGAGACATAAAGGTAAAGTGAAGGAAAATCAGTAGCACTTATATTATTTATCTTTGTTAACTTCAAAGGTAGAACTTATAAAACCACAATCATATTTCAAACTATCAAGCCAATCTATTTGTGAAGAGCTGTCAAATCATTCTAGTGTATAATCAATTATAAGGTAAATAGTACTAATAATAATTTAACAGTGTTTGTCTGGTGCGCGAAAATATAAGCCTTGGTGAGAAATTAGTTGTGAGAATTTTATGTGCAGCCAGTCCAGGAAATATCAGAAAAAACATGCACAATGTGGTAAAAGCATAAAATTTGGTATATAAGCTCATAACACCATTCTAAGCAAAATATGATATGGAACCAACCTGAAAAAGTCTACTTTTGGTTTTTTATAAGATGGCGGACATAATTGAAACAAATCGAAACTAAATACCAAAGAAATGGTGGTAAAAAAATGAAAAGTTGAATATTTTCTCTGTAGATCCTTCTTAACAAATAAAGATACGAAACCAATATAAAAAAAATTATCAACTTCCAGTTTTTTACAAGATGGCGGCCGAAATAACAAAACTGATAAAAACAAGTCAATAGGACGTTGCAATATCAACAAAAACATATATCAGATGAGTACAATTGAATGTGATATATATTTATATATATATATACAACTCGTCTAAACATCAACCCAACAATGTTAGATCTGTAAATTTGCTTTCGCATATATATATATATATATATATATATATATATATATATATATATATATATATAAAAGAGGGACGAAAGATACCAAAGGGACAGTCAAACTCATAAATCTAAAACAAACTGACAACGCCATGGCTAAAAATGAAAAAGACAAACAGAAAAACAATAGTACACATGACACAACATAGAAAAGTAAAGAATAAACAACACGAACCCCACCAAAAACTAGGGGTGATCTCAGGTGCTCCGGAAAGGTAAGCAGATCCTGCTCCACATGTGGCACCCGTCGTGTTGCTTATGTGATTACAAATCCGGTAAATAGTCTAATTCGGTAGGTCACATTCATGAAAGGGAAGGGGATTGTAGTTACGACGTAAGGAACATATCCGATATCATTTGTGAAACGGTTATTCCATAACGGTCAACCAACTCGTTATGGCGTCCGTAAAATTTACGAAGGGATGATTTCAACTTCACCATTTGGAACTCTTGGTTTAATAGCTTCCTTGTGAGCAGTAACCCTCTATCAAGAAAATCATGATAGGAAATGCAAGCACGGGAATATCGTATCAATTGGGAGATATATACCCCGTATGCAGGTGCTGATGGAATGTTGCTACTTAGTATAAGCTGCTATATGCAATAAGACGTTCATTCATCCTGTTTGTGTCGGTTAACCCTATTTTCTGTGGTCCATCGGGAACAATCTCCACAACACTTGCATAAAGCTGTACTCGTAAGGGCGGATTTGAAACACTTGCACTGTCCTCAACGAGCTTTCTTGCATCCGCAGTGATCTAGCTCCTGAAGTGATGAGACTTTTCTGCGAATATTGTCACGAATGGGTTCCTAATGCCGTTGTTTTTTTCCTTCCAACCATACAAGTCGTTGGATGGCAGAAGAGGCTGAAAAAGCAAACAGTATTGTATCCAAATCAATCCAGTTGAGAACAGAACGTTTGACATGTTGGTAAAGTGGCTCTCTTGTTGGTGTTACAGGCTTTATTAATATACCTTTATGTGCAAAGAGTACTTTTCTAGCTTTATTTAAACTGTTTAATTTACTTGTCCGATGGTACAAAAGAACAACATATGGCTCCAGCATTGGTAGAATTGAATCACAGCATCTTGTACTTGTAGGGTTTGTTATCTGTCTAAAAGATGCTGATACCTCGGAGAAAGCATTCCATGTAAACCATGATGTTTCTTTCCTCGTCCTGAAAATGAAGATACAGTGTCGCAGCCTGCAAAGGTGTTGAATATATGTAAAATCCTAGATCTAAGAGGATCAAAAGGTGTAATATGATGAATAGAAATGTCAAGGCAATGATTCCCGGTTGCATATGCTATCATATCTCATCAGCTTCGATGTCATTAAATACAGATAGAGCGATCACAATTGCGTCTTTATCCAGAGTTTAATGCTGATCTTTTAAAACCATCCCTGACTGCATCTGCAGTCATAACTCTCGTGTCTGCTTCTTCGTGTTTGCACTGCTGTAGTGTTTGTCTATCTGTGCCTGTTTTGAATGCACATTCTCTCAAACTGTACTGATAACTTTCTTTTCAGTATTTGTTTCCGCTGTCAATTTTTCCAAAAGAAACTGAAACAGCTTCCTTTTTTCTCATCAACTCGTAGAAAGCCATGCAAGTTCTTAGGGATATTTGTTTGAGCTTGAAATCGCCTTCGAATTTCCTTCCCTCTCTTTTCTCTGGTTGCACTTTTAAGGCTGTTTGCAACATACATGTAGGTATTTCTATTTACTATGTAGGAAACAAACACTTTTATCGCATAAAAGAAATAACATTTGGCCAACCTGACGCTTCCAGCCAAACGCCAATAGTTTTAGATTGGCAAACTCGATATGAAGACCTCCAAACAAAAAAGGAACTTATCTCAGCCGCAACCAGAAGAATATGCCATCATTTAGTAAAAATGGGACCATACGTCAGTTGGATAAGTCAGATTATCAAGAAAATGGCTTGAGCTTGTAATATATAAAACAAGTGAATGCAACAACAATTGACGGTGCAGAAGTAGTCAATATACTCCAGCATGATGTAGCATATCATCACATGTTAGCTTTCTTTATAAACGATTGAAGTCCGTGTTTACTTTTCATTAAGTTAAACTATTTATATAACAAATATACCTGTCATTTTCTTGAGAGAGTAATTATGTCTGAGTATACCCGATGATTTATCTTGCAACTATTGGTATTTCGTTTAACAGATTAATTGCAGTTGCAAGACACAACAATATATAAGTTGCACCAATAATATATGTAAAATGTTATATTGTTTTACAAGTCAGTTTATACTATCAATAAACTTTTTCAGCATTTCTTGATTTGTGTCCATTAAATGCTTATCGTTATGCCTTTTATGTTTCTTTGATACATTTAACGTGGTTCGGTACTTAAACATCCCGTCATTTTGTAATTGTGTCACTGTAAATGGTTGTTTACATATTTGTTTTATTTTGTAGTGATTAAGAGAATATCACAATGTTCACTGCTGGATCCCTGTTTTGATATTTTTACCTACTATGTCTGTTTGTTTTGTTCACGCATCGTTGTCAATATAATGGAATTGTATGCGACCGTCTTACAAGGTTAAGCTAGCTACACAACCAGGTTTAATCCAGCATTCGTTTACAAAGGAAAATGTCTGTACCATGTAAGAAATATGACAGTCGTTGTCCACTCGTTTGATGTGTCTTAGCTTTTGATTTTTACATTTTGTTATGGACTTTCCCTCTGAATCTTCCTAGGAGTTCAGTATTTTTGGTATTTTCTAAATTTTAATAGCATACATTGTATCTTATGCAGTACATATACTTATGTTATGTATAATTCTTCAATTGATTTTGGAGCATTTGAATACGAAATGAAATATAACAACACCATGGTACAAACGAAAAACGACGAAGCGATATACAAGTTCTAAGTGACAACTAAAAACGGAACATTACGAACCATAACAGAAACGATGATGGAATTAGGATAACTAAGTACGTAAGCAAATCCAGCCGCACGTTATTGTTACAGCCGATTGCATTGGGTGTGTAGGTAAAGGTAATATCTTTGGTTAGCTTGTTTGCAAGCTGAATCGTTAAATCACTATGAGTTGGTAAACTACCCTCCTTTTAAGAGGAGACTACGGGAAAAAGCTGACAAAAAATCTTTGGACTCTTTTTTTAATTCAGTAATAAAGATAGTTGATATACGTATTCAACATTTTAAAGAATATTTTACTATTAACAATAACCACAATAAACCTATTTCTCGTATCAAACATAAACTAAAAGAACTAGCCAAGAAATTTGTTTTTGTCCCGGCCGAAAAAGCTGCTAATAATATTATTATTGTTTGACGTAAATTTTACATTGAGGTTCTGAAAAAAGAAATCACCAATTCACCAACATTCCAACTGACTCCATTTTCCAAAAACGACATCTGTAACAAACATAAACTTTTAGCTGCCGCTTTACAAGCAGAGCCAAATACAATGAAAGTCCCAACTATGTATTGGCTTCCGAAGCTACACAAAACACCTTACAAATATAGATTTATTTCGTCTTCAAGCCATTGTTCCACTACTAAATTGTCTATTCTTCTTACCAGCACACTTGGTACAATTAAAAACCTGATAATAAATTGTTCAAATAAGGCCTTCGAAAATAGTGGAATTGATTACTTTTGGAGTGTCAAGAACTCGTTGGAAGTACTTGATAAATTGCATGCTTATATTGGTGATTTTGAATCTGTTCAAAGTTTTGATTTTTCTACCATGTATACCACATTGCCTCACATTCTCATCAAGAACAAATTCACACACCTAATTAAATGGGCATTTAAAAAGTCAGAATGTGAATATATATTTCAAACTCTTTTAGGTCATTTTTTAGTAGCAATAAACAAAAAAAAACTATGTCAATTGGACATGTGTTGATACAATGTACTATATATGCCCTTGAATTTTTACTAGATAACATTTTTGTTCGCTTTGGGGATTCCGTATATCGTCAGATTATCGGAATTCCAATGGGGACTAACTATGCACCATTTATTGCGGACCTGTTTTTGTATTGCTATGAGTTACAATTTATGACAAAAATAAGCAAAGACCCATCGAAACAACATCTGATAAACAAATTTAATAATACTTTTAGATATTTGGATGATATTTTGGCTCTCAATAATGACGACTTCAGTATGTATATTAAAGAAATTTATCCTGTTGAACTTACTTTAAATAAAGCTAATACTAACAATGACCACTGCCCTTTCCTCGATCTTGATATCTATATCACTAACGGATTAAGAAGGGATAGAGTTACGATACTGTTGTCAGGTCATTAAAGATTGCATATGTTGGCGTTAATATTGATTCACTTATAGGGTCTTCGCATCCGAACTAAACACATTTATTCAAAACTAGTTGTTGGCATGACACGGGTTATGTTCTTCTCATATATGTTATGATGGTATGATAATAAACCCCTAACGGGAAGGATTGTGCCTGATGTTCATATGATGAAATCATAATCTTTCAGTCAGTCTAATTGAAGTCTGGAGCTGGCATGTCAGTTAACTGCTAGTAGTCTGTTGTTATTTATGTATTATTGTCATTTTGTTTATTTTCTTTGGTTACATCTTCTGACATCAGACTCGGACTTCTCTTGAACTGAATTTTAATGTGCGTATTGTTATGCGTTTACTTTTCTACATTGGCTAGAGGTATAGGAGGAGGGTTGAGATCTCACAAACATGTTTAACCCCGCATTTTTGCGCCTGTCCCAAGTCAGGAGCCTCTGGCCTTTGTTAGTCTTGTATTATTTTAATTTTAGTTTCTTGTGTACAATTTGGAAATTAGTATGGCGTTCATTATCACTGAACTAGTATATATTTGTCAAGGGGCCAGCTGAAGGACGCCTCCGGGTGCGGGAATTTCTCGCTACATTGAAGACCTGTTGGTGACCTTCTGCTGTTGTTTTTTTTTCTATGGTCGGGTTGTTGTCTCTTTGGCACATTCCCATTTCCATTCTCAATTTTAATTACAGATAACTAATCTATCTGTATGTAGGACTAGGCTAAATCGAAAGGAGGGTAGTATAACTTACCTAATAATGACTGAAATACTGACACCTCTCAGGACGACCAGTTACGGTATAGACCCGACTATTTCAATACGCACCAAAGTTATATCTCAGTGGATGTGATTGATTGGCAATTGCGATGCATTCAAGCTTTGTGACATAATGCTTGAGGAATACACAGGAACAGACTCAACGTCTTACAAAAAAGGAGATTGACGCTTAAGTCAGAAAATTATTCTATAATGGTTACATCTTGCCACTAATTGATTACTGTTGCATAGTATGGAATAATTGTAGCAGTGAGGGTTTAAATAGGATATTAAGATAACAAAATAGAGCTTCTAGACTAACACTAGAAACATACCATTACGCTCCTTGCGAGCCCTTATTCAGACACTTAAACTAGATTACAGTTGAACCGAGAATGAAATATCACAAGTTTTAAGTGCATAAAAAGTGATGTCCCATCATATCTTACTAACAAGTTTCATTATGTTTCAGATAAGAATCCATACCCCTTGAGAAATGCTGTTTAAGCAAACCTCATACTCTCTAAACCAAAAACAGAATTGTTCAAAAAATCTTTTACGTATTCGGGATCATTCTTGTGGAATAATTTGCCAATACCGTTAGGAAATATTAAAATGTTAATTCTTTCAAATACAAAATAACAAATCATTTATTGAAATCAACTTAACTGTATCAATTATATACAAAACTGATTATTGTAGATTCATTCATTTTCGTGGGTATCAATTTTCTTGCACTAAGGAAAACTTGCATTTTCGTGGGTATCTGTATTAGGCGAGTGACTTTAACCATAAAACGAAATTTTTAATGCACCCACCTAACACACGGCTAAATTATATATCATTTGAACGCTAAATATCTGTACTATCTGTTTTAACCGGTCTTAAAAAAAAATCGTACGGTGCAATTTCCGTCAAATCAAGATCAAAGGCCAAGGACGAATAAGTACATATTTTCTAAGATTTCAGCTTGATTGCATAATATGACTTTTATATACTAAATTCAAATATGCAAACAATTTAAACTTTTAGCAGAAAGATTAAAAGTCATTATTCAAATGTATTTTCAAATATTTAAAGCGTGTTTTTGAAAAACAGCACATGTTTCCTGAAATTCGAAATGTGTGAAAACCCAAATTTTCCTTTCTGAGACAACTGCTAATCACTTAAAACTAAGTAAGACCCTGTGACATCTATCAAAGAAGTTTTTGACATCATAAATGTCCTAAAATTATGCTTACTTCTAATCAAACAACAAGTCCTAACACCTCATACAGCTGCTCAAAATACCGCCATCTGCGAAAAACACAGCCTTTAAGCATTTCGTCCTATTTAAACATTGTATGTGGTCAATATAAGATTTAATAAACAAATTCTTAAGAGTCTGAAAAAATTAAAGTAAAGCAATATGTGCGCTTATCATACTATTGCTTGAAATAAAGGGGTCGAAACTAAGAGATTTCAATCTGCATTGTAACTACCAGACTGAAATATATATCTTTCCACTTTTCTACTTGTTTGACTTGTAGCTTCATTATAAATATTGATGTAGTGAAAATACCTTTTATTTATTAAATGTTAACCATAAAAAAGAAATTGATAAAAAATTGAAATTTCTAAGAATTAAAAAAAAGGTAAACACATTATTAAACTTGAATTCTATTAATTCATCAAAAAAGAATAATTGGAAGAAAAAAAATTTATGCGAGGATTCTAGTTCTTAACTTCATGAATAGCTGAAATGACTAGTTTATTTTTCATACAAGGTTGACTTCATGCAAGAGCTTCTGATGACGACTCAAAAGAAGATACCATCATATTGATACCTCACTTTCCACTATATAGATGATGTCATCTCACTGAATAGTGTCACAGTTGTGACAATGTTGGACTCGAATTGAAAGTGAAAATAAAGACTCAACAGATATAGTTTACTCTATCACGTATCTTTAAATCGACGATGAGGGTTGGTTGAGAACAAGTTTTACGACCAAAGAGATGAGCATCAATCAACCAATAAAAACACTCCTTATTACCCGATTATAAACTTTTCAGTTCTATGCAGCAGGATTATAGCAACGCCTGCACAATTACACTACTACAGGAGTAGACCGATTTCATTGAGCCTCAACTCCTCTAAAACAATAACAAGTCGGAAATATTTATGAAATGACGTATAAATGTAGGATTTTGTATTTCCTTAATTTGTCTTAGCATGCTTTGTCGACGCACTGCCAGCAAAATATAATAAAACTCTTCATTTAAACACTTGCCCAATTGAAACGCGATTTTGCCGCATCTCCTTGTGGAGTATACATCTCCAATTTGATACAATATTCGAGAGCTTGCATTTACTTCCACGATTTTTGTGATAATGCGTAACAGCTCACAATGAAGATATTAAATAAAGGCAACTATAGTATACCGCTATTCAATAGTCATCAATTGAGTTACTAGTAACTGAAACAAATCCGGGTCACAAACCAAAACCGAGGGAAACGCATCAACTATAAGAGGAACACAGCGGAATACCAGAAACACTGAACTGTTACAGAAACAAACGTCAGCATACAAAGGAACAGATTATTCGATACCAACTGCCATTTGCCTGACTTGGTACAAGACATTTGATGAAAAATAGTGGTTTGAACATGGTATTAAACATGGTATGGTTAACAGGTTCAAATCAAAGACAATTATGAAATATCTTTTTCGCCAGATGACGACTGATAAGTTCCAATCGTCGTTACAAAAATACCGTCATCTCTGCCTTGAATGTCACCTACCGAATAAGGCTTAGCACCGAGTTGCTAGTCTTGTTCCTTTTTTGCCCGGCTTTGTCAGTTCGTTTTCAATTATGAGTTTAATGTCCCTTTGATATATTTCGTCAATCTTCAAGTAGTAAAGGTTTTAAAAATTGTAGATCATTGTAGTTAAATGTATCATGATAACAATTTGGTTCTATATATATATATATATATATATATATATACAACTCGTCTAAACATCAACCCAACAATGTTAGATCTGTAAATTTGCTTTCGCAAATTTTTGGTTCTTCCCTCGCCGGGATTCGAACCCATGCTACTGGGATATCGTGACACCAAATCGCCTGCACTGCAGCCGTCCTGCTAGACCACACGACCACCTGGGCTCTCAAAAAAAGAACTTTCGCTGGCCTTGTGTTACCTTTCCTCGTCAGTTTAAATCTAGCGGCGTACTACAGTACATGATATATAAGGCATGAAGATGTAATTGTTACAGATCAGCTAAATTATCTATAGTAAAGGATCCTACAAATTAATGTAATATACAGTCACAGAAAATAATTATATTTATAAGTACGTCTGAGTCCGTGACAACTCTACAACAGATGTATCCATCGGATCGCCATCATCACCGTGAGTAAATTAAGTTATTTTCGCGGATATGTGTCTTATTGCGTTAATCTTCTTTGCTTTGAGGCGATGTTTTTGCCGATTTCTATTGCTGCAAGTTAATGTCTTTAACGTAAAGTAATACCAAAGGGACAATCACCATCTTAAACCATGAATCAAATAAACTTAATTAAAAATATGAAAAAATTAAATCAAAATCCAAGAGACGAAGAACAGTCCAGCACAGCATGAAAACGATCACTGCCTAAAACAGCGAATTCTCTTATGAGGTCGGGAAGAGTATTCAACATTTTGATTTATCTTTTTTTTACTCCACAAATGCTTATAGTGTTTTACGTACACAATGACCTGCATTTGTATTTTAAAAGGTTATGTGAAAATACTCAAAGCATCTTTTATTCAAATAATTAAAGAGATTAAACTTCTAAACACATTTAATATGTCTAACACGATTTTGAACTAAAAAGGAAGCAGCACCATTATCTTTAGCTCCTTTAAATCCCGCTTTAAACAACCAAGAGTTTCTAAACAAGGTTACTTATTTCAATGTTGCCTACAAGTTAGTCGCAAAGTCATGTTTGCATTTAAACATGATTACAAAGAGTAAATAAGTTTAACTTCTTAAAAAACATATTTGACCTCAATCAGCTTGGATATATTCTTTTTGAACTTTAAATACTCCTTCTTTTATTGTGGAAAATTATTCTCCTCCCTGATATTGACAATTAGCGTATTCTATCTTAACATAGAATAGCAAAATGATCGCTATTTGCAGATGACAGATTTTTTTGTCAACTGCAAACACATTAATAGAAGGCTGTTCTATGAACAATAATTAATAATTGCATCTTAAACAGATATTCCTCGACCTTAAACATATACATTTATCTATTTTGTTAGCATACAAATATCGAAACCCCTATATATATTTTGCTTTTGGAACAATTTTTCGTTTTTTTTTTTGATTTGTGATGAATTTCAACTTTCGGGAATTATTGCGCATCTAACCTCTTAATTTGGTTTGAATTGAAAATAATGTATCATGTTAAAGAAAGTTCATATGATCTTTTGGAAAATTTTATGGTACAAGAATTAGAAAATGGCTTTTTGTTTAGTGATCGCAAAAATTGGAATGACCTTGATTTAACAGAAAATGCATAGTACGATTTTTTTTACGATTGGGCAGAAAGTACAGATTATTAGCTTTCGAATGATATATGATACAGCCGTGTGTTAGGTGGGTGCATTAAAGACGTTAACTAAGCTTCTTTTTTAAATAAGTCACTCGCCTATATCTGTATAATACTGGAAATGCACTCAAAATACTGAGTAAAACCTATCCAGGAAATGTGTGTGCGCAATATAACTGCATTAAAACTTTCAACAGTTTTACAGTTCACGGCAGTATTTGGTTGTAAGTTCCAATCCATGATAGTTTGTGAAAAAAAAAGAATGTTTATAATTGTAAGTATTTGCTGATAAAAGTTATATTTGTTTGACGTTACACGTTCTGGATGGTCTAGTATTAAATTCTATATGAGGTTTAGTGGGGATGGCTACCAGGTCGTTCACTATTTTATACAGTAGTACCAGTCGTTGTTCTCGTCTTCTTTCCACAAGAGGTTTCCATCCAAGGTCCTTCATCATGGAGGTGACACTACTAGTACGTCTATAGTATTTGAAAACAAATCTAGCTGCTCTTCTTTGTATGTTCTCTATGCGGTTAATGTCTTTTTGTAGATATTGGTCCAATACAGTGCCGAAGTAGTCTAAGACTGATCGAACTAGCGAGATGTAGGCAGTTTCCTTAAAATGTTTGTTGCAGTGTTTAAGGTTCCGTCTGATGAATCCCAGTGTAGAATTGGCTTTCTTGCAGAATTTGTTTATGAGTGATGACCATTTCAAATTATCGCTAATAATTACACATAAGTATGGATTTTCATTGACTTGCTCGAGTATGTGGTTACTTAGTGTATAAATGTATGTGAGCGGGGACCTGCTACGGGAAATTGACATGACATAGCATTTACTAGCATTAAAATGCATACCCCGGTCCTTTGCCCAGTTGTCAAGTGAGTCTAGATCTTTTTGTATTTGCAGTTGGTCCTGTGGTGTCTCGATGGTTTTATACAGGAGGCATTCGTCGGCAAACAGACGTTCTTGTGATTTTACACATAGCGGCAAGTCATTAATATGACATAGGAAAAGAAGAGGACCGAGGACAGTTCATTGGGGCACCCTTGAGTCGACGGAACAAGCTGAAGACAATTCTCCTTAGACGATAACTCGCTGGTGGCGTTGCATTAGGAATGATTTAATCCATGCATTTGTATTACCATCGATTCCATAGTTTTTTAATTTGTGTAGGAGTTTTCGATGAGTCACAGTGTCAAATGCCTTACTAAGGTCCAATATGTTTAAATCAATTTGCCTCTTGGCATCGAAATTTTTTTCATGATGTCATGCATAGTAATTATACTGTGGTTTTAAGGTTCCACTAAAGTCAAAATATAGGACACTTCATAAACATCTAAACTTTGCCTGTATTTTTCAACCTATAATGAATAAAATCCTAAACTATGGGAACATATGTTCATTTAAACATACTTAACATATACACACTGTGTAAATTGTAAATAAACTTGCAATTGTTATGTTGTGACCACACCGGTTCTTCGGGTGAACACTAAATTTTCTAAAAAATATGGAGGCCTGCGAGACGACTTCATTTGTTTAAAATTGGTATGGACGAATACTGTTATATCTTATGCAGGGCAAGCTCATGTTGATTTTTCAGAAATTGTATTGTTTTTCGAGTTTCAGTTAATTTCATGTATCTAGGTGAACGAATATCGAAGGTACCATACTGAAATTGGACAGCTATGCCATTAAAACATATGTTTGGGACAAATCAACATGAGCTTGCCCTGCATTACATGTTACAGTATTCGTCCATACCAATTTTAAGCAAATAAGATTGTCTCGCAGGCCTCCAAATTTTTTTGAAAATTTAGTGTTCACCCCAAGAACCGGTTTGGCCACAACATAACAATTTCAAGTTTATTTACAATTTACAAAGTGTGTATATATTTTGACTCTAGTAGAACCTTAAGTCAGTATCAAGAACACTCATGTTGTGGTCTGATATTCCAGGTAGTGTGTTACATGATTTTACAAGACTTGGATGGTTTGTGAGAAATAGGTCAAGAATGATGATTTCCTGGCTTGGTTTTAGTTTTAGTTGTTCCCTACCAAACTCTTCAATAAATTCAAGTACTTTTTGACTGTGATGTTATTCCATTCAATATGCGGAAGGTTGGAGTCTCATCCAAGTGTAATATGTTTATCTTTGCTGTTTTCACTCACATTTAGTACTGATGTTTTGAAGTTATGCAGTGCGTCTATGCTTGCATTTGGTGGACGGTAATAGGAACCAATTATGACTGATTTGGTCTTTGTTTGTATTTCTGCCCATTGTTGTTCACAATCGTTTTCACTGTTGTCGACTGCGGAAGTATTGAATTTATCATAGACTGCAATGAATACACCTAGCCCGTTTTTATTTCTGTTCTTGCGAGAGAAAAAAAAATTGTATTCAACGCTTTCGTTTAGTTCTGATCGTTCATTTCTGATGCTTTGACAGTTTATAATAAGGATTCTAAGTTTTTGTTGTTTATGTTCTAGGGCACTCACTGATTAATTTTGAGGCTCTTGATGGTGATTCTTCAGTTGTGCTACTAAGTATTCTTAGACTACTAAACACTGATGACCTGAATGAAGGGTCAATTGATGTATTGTTGGCATAGAGTCTGTGGACAGTAACGATGATACTGAACTGAGTATGCTAAATTGATTTGATGTTTCTAGTTCAGAAGAATGGCATGTGATGCTCCCTACATTTTGGGTACTACATTTACAGCATATTCAAGACACATTAATAGTTTTTATGTTACGTAGTTTAGAGGCGCTAAGTTCCAGACAGTCTGAGTGATACCAAATGCTACACTCATCACAACATATTGCATGTTTGTGTTCCCAAGTGACTGGCACTTCACAATATCCACATGGATATATGGACGGGCCTGGGTTCAATTGGACATCTCCCACAAGTAGGATACATATATGTGTAAAGTTTGTCCACGCAGAGGACGGTGATTTAGGTAATATTTCAATACCATGATTTAAATTGGAGTTTTGTTTGAGGACGTAGCTGATCATAAATGTTCAACATTGTGTTCGTAAGGAATAACTCATATGCATAAATGGATAGGAATTTTGAGAGTTCAATTCATTAATTTTGAAGACTGATAAACATATAGAGACGATTACGATTTTCAAGATTGCCGCCATCTTTTGTTTTGTTTACGATTACCTGGCAACCAACCCCACTGTGTTTTGACGTTTAAAAGAACATCGTTTGAATTTTTAAACGAATATATATATATAAATGATAAATATGTATTGTCTGATGAGTTTTGTGGTTTTGTTACACTTCAAAATCTGTTTTTGATACAATTTTTCTCGGAGCTCTTCAAGGTAGATGTTTCCTTCGCGAATGCACAAACACACATTTGAGTGTGTGATTTAGAAAATCTCTGCATACAAAGAATATAGAAAACGTGTGATTTGTTGAACATTTTAATTCGTAGTTCATCTGTAACCACGAAAACCACAAAACATTGGTATCCAACGAATTAGAATGAAACAACAGTTTGTTATAAATTAAATGTGTATTTGTTCATACATTTTATCAAGTTGTATTGCATGTTATTTTCATACTTGACTTTTTATACTTATGTATGCAACGTATATGTTTGCTTGTCGTTTTATTTTTTTATGATGAGGGCATGCGCATCAGAAAAGATTTGTTATACAGCTTACTGTGTAACCCTCTTAACGTAAAGTATTAATGTCACTGTTGTTGTTGATTATATCTGAAAATGATTTGACATTGGCCTCTATAGAAAATAAGAAAACAAAATAGATAAAACTGCAGAGTTACAGTTTTTGTTACTTTTTTCTAAACTTTTATATGGATGGTCAATACATAAATACGTTAATACATTTCAACGGAGAAGCAATTAGGGTAACATCGTACCCAAATAGTTCCATAAGAATTTTCTATTGCGATAAGACCGAATGTTCTCGAGCTCGTTCTGTTTTTGTTAGAGCCGTTTGCTGATTTGTTTTCAAATTAGTTTCTTATACGAGAATAATGAGCTACATATTGCATATAAGTTTCAATGTACCTAGCCACTAGACTTTTTTACAACCTTGGATATCAAATTTCATAGTTTTTTGGAAACGTAATAGATGCCTACATTATATAGAAAGACGAAAGACGTGCCAGATATGTCGACATTTCGATCCTGAAACATAAAAAAACGGATTTGTAAAGATTTTTTGTTAAAGTCAAATAAATGGCAAAACTATCTGTACACTATGCATGCTATGTGTTAATTAAAACTGCTAACAGAATGAGTCCATTGAGGAACATTCACTAAATGTGCACTTAAATCTGATAAGATTTGGTACCCAGAATATGAATGTATCACAAACTAAGGAGTGTGTAGGAATTTTGTTTTCTTCTATAGCTGACTTTAGCTGAGCAGTTGTCTTTATTAAAATTAAAAGTAAAGCTAAATTACATTTAAGATAGGAAATTATGTTTTTCACCGGCAGTGAGGTTTGAACATACGACCTTACTGACGTCAGACTCAGAGCTACAGAAAACAAAGGTAATTTACTAAATACACTTCTCTCTTGTCTCACAGAAGAATGGAACAAATTTCAGGAGAACATAATCAAACTTCTTTTCTCTAAGGAAGCTGGTTTTACAAATACATATATTATCAGAAATGCTAGCACTTCTCATTGATATGTAACTATATTTTTTTTCATTTAAACGATATGGTGTTCAACATAGCCATAATCAAGAATTACAAGAAATAACGTTTTATAACTTCTATTCCGACTCTGCTAACACATTTTAGGGCAATTTAGATGTTTTCATTTCTTTTAACAATAAACAAGCATAACTAACAAAACAAGAATGGATTTTTTTAGTGCACTATTGAGTTTTTCTTACGGGTGATACTCTATATTTCCAAATATGTAATGTGTGCACATGTTTTAATTATAGTATTGATAGTATTCTTGTAAAAGAAAACAGTCCATAGTTATCAAAATAGTCATATTAAAAACTTTTTGAAAAAGGATAAATATATTTTCAGTTTTGTCCTCAATATAAACATATTTAATTTTTAAAAACCATTGGTTGACAACATACAGTGAATGGATAATCAATCCAGGACCATGATTGCTGATCGGCAAAAGTGAAAACTAGTCAATATCAAACTTCATCTTCTCCAAAAAAAAACCACACTTTATCGTTAAAAATTAAAGGAATAATGCTAGGTGCTAATAACAAATACAGGCCAAAAAGGATGTTTAAGTAAATACACTGATCAGACGTCTGTTTATAACGCCTATATATGTTCACTCTATCGAGTGTAGTATTGTTGAGTCTATCGATCTTAGTGAAAATCTAAATGAGATCTTCTTAAACAACCTTGTTAGTTTACATATTCTATACCACAGTTGTTTTTAAAAATTTCACTCCATGTAGACATGGATAGTTCTACTATTTTCACTATACAATTTACCAAACTAATTATAAAAAAGAAGATGTGATATGAATGCCAATGAAACAACTCTCCACAAGAGACTAAAATGACACAGAAATTAACAACTATCGGTCACAGCACGGCCTTCAATAATGAGCAAAGCCCATACCACATAGTTAGCTATAAAAGGCCCGAAATGGCAATGTAAAACATTTTCAAACGAGACAACTAATTCATGTTATTAATGCAACATGTCTAAAATGAATCACAATCTAGCTCTTGTAGCATTGATGTGACAAAGCAAGAAACGTAATAATTAAAGACAAACATAGCTGTTCGTCTGTGAATAATTTCTAAATCAGTCGTTTCGTCTGTTTCCATGGCATGAACTTGTATTACTGACCTTACAAGAGAAGGATTGCTATATTTTGAATGCTTTACGGTGAGATATATATGCTAACATTATAAATGTCATTTAGTCGATAATCATTTGTTTTCGAAAGGTTGTCGACATTATATAAATATTTTTGATGAATACGTCAACTGAGTCTTTGATATAAGTGTTATTGACTTTACTATATCGCATTTTGTTAACTTCCCATTATTATAAGATATTAATTGAAAGGAGCATTTCTTGAAAGCGTGGAAAAAAGTTACATGTTGATCAAAAATCACAGTGTTCTGTAAAAAGATGCATGCAATGCCGTGCAAAATTGATCTTAATTCGTTATTTGACGTTGACTATACAAATTATACTTAAGGAGTATAATGATGAATGAGTGTGATGTAAAAAGGATGAATGTCCAGCAGATAAATTCCAAGCATCTTGACATATAAAAGACAAGTCATGGACTAACAGATAGACAGACCAAATACACGGACGAAAAAAAGATAATTTTTATTCGCCGTTCACTCCTTAAGTGTAGAAAAATAGAGAGGCCTAAATAACCAAGAGGACATTCAAAAGTCTTTGAAACTACCAGTAATTTAGTTGATTTCGTTGGTTCATGTCTATCATAATTGTTTTTCATAAAATTATTTAATATCAATTAGGGCGTTAGTTTTCTCAGTTTTAATGATTCATATTTTTCGTTTATTTTGAGGCCTTTAAAAACCACCAATACAGTATGTATTTGTCAAATTGTTAAAGGCTGAACGGATGTCTAAAGCTGCTTGGCCTTTTTAACTTTTTTGGATTTGAGCGTCACTGATGAGTCTTTTGTAGACGAAACGCGCGTCTGACGTATATACAAAATTTAGTCCTGGTATCTATGATGGGTTTATTTACAACCAATATATTTGATCTTAGGATTATAGTTGTCTCTTTGAAACATTCCCCATTTCCATTCTCAATTTGATGTAAATCAAATTACTAGAAATTGATATTCTCCTAATTGTCAAAGCCATATAATAAAAATCCTGAAGAAGTATATATATTTGTTTAGGGGCCAGCTGAAGAACGCCTCCTCGTGCGGGAATTTCTCGCTTTATTGAAGACCTATTGGTGACCTTTTGCTGCTGTCTGTTCTATGGTCGGGTTGTTGTTTCCTTGACACATTCCCCATTTCCATTCTTAATTTTATGCAAGAATAAGTTCAAGCTTATTAACCCAAAGCTTTATTTGCAAAAAAAAATGTTATGCTTCATGATGCATGCGAGATTGTAGAAAGAACAAATATAAAAAAAGTTATATCAGTATATAATTTGTATATTCATTATTATGATTATGTTAACTTTAATTGATCACAAATTAAATGTTGTCAATAATTATATTAATCTTGAACAAATCTAATGAGGTTCAAAAGTTATGAAGATTCAAGGAAACACATTATAACTTATAGATAAATGAATAACATGTTTCGAGATTCACATGACAGAAATATCTTAATGTAAAAAAATATCAGCAGTGTGAATCAATATTGAATCAATCAGATACATGAATCATTAAATATTTAATGTCAATGTGTTATTGAAAAGTATAAGAATATCTTAAAACAATCTGTTTAACAATTTTTACAGATTATTTTCATAAAATAGTGTACATTATGCTGTTTAATTTGGAGGGTACATCTGACTATTTGCAAGACAGTGTGTTTTGGAGGAATATTATCAAAATAATACTTACAACTTGTAATAAAATTGTTTAATATATGATTCTTAGTGTACAAGGATAATAAGAAACTTGCAGTGCACATAAGTATTAGTGGTTAATCGTTTTGAACACGGGTTTGTTTCTTTTTAAAGTTTTTATTTTTTGTTTATTATCAGAAAAATACTACAATTAAAATCATATCGATCATTATGAATTTGACAGATAGCAATAATTTGATATTTTGTTGTCAATTTCATTGTGAATGTAGGCTTAAAAGTAAATAACAATGGCGATGAATCTGACATAGTTTATTAAATTTTGCATAAGAGCTTTACACAAATCAATACGTAATTCCTCTAATCAAAATAATGTTTAAACATCATGTTTGTTTGGGTTAAAAACTTGGCTTATGCATGAATATAAATTACCAGTACCAGTATCAAAGAAGCTTTCGAATGACGTGGATGTGTCTTAAGATAATATTATTACACATTTTAGTCCTTACATAGATGCGGAAGGCCTTGGGATAGTCATAAAACATACCATGTATAAAGTCTTAATATATTTAAAAACCACGTTTGACATTTGACCTTTAGTTGGTATTTTAATTATTTATCTTTGTTTAGATAGTATCAATTCGCCTCTCCTAAATAATGTTCGTCACCACATCTTTTAACTCGTTGCATGAAATTCGTGCATTTACTTTGGCATGCAGAATTTAATGAAAACATTTTCCCCCAGTATTTTAGCAGGATTGCATATAAGGGAATTAATTACCCTTTTACAATACAGTCTTGCATTATATACAGTCCAGATATTACAGAAAAAATAAAATAAAAAAAATACTAAACTCCGAGGAAAATTCAAAAAGGGAAAGTCCCTAATCAAGTAATAAAATCAAAAGCTCAAACACATAAAAAAAAAATGGATAACAACTGCCATATATATTTCCTACTTTTAGATTTGTAGAGAAATTAATCCACAAAAAGCTTTCAGATATCAACAGAGAGTGTTCCTTTTATTCATTTTTAGATTTTAGAACAAAAAGCTTTTCACAAGTACTTTAACAAACAATTCTTGTTGGTCCCAGATGACTTTTAAAATGTATACATCATTGAAAAAGTTCCAAATTATCTCCCTTTGGTGGAAAAATGCCATGTTTTGGCTTTGAAATTGAAATATCTTTTTTAACTCATCGGTGACCTATATTTTTTAATATAATTTCCATATAAGCTGTGCTTAAACTAAATTATTGTAAAATTTGAGCGATTTTGTTTTAGAAGTAATCTGTTCCACAAAGAAGCATTTAAATATTTCGGAGTGATTTGGGATAGTACTTTAAGAACTAAAATCGCCATTTAATAAATATATATGTAAATATTTGCAGACCAATTGTAAATGATATTTCCCTATACTGCTACAAAAATAACTATATACATAATAACTTTTTTTAAATACAATATTATAAGATATTTCAAAATATATATATTTTTTCTAAGTATTCATGTATTTCTTTGTATTCTTATCTTTTAAGTTGTATGTGGCTGTATCTTCATCAGAATACTTTATTTTCATACACTTTTTCTGTGGGCTCTGGAATAAAAGCCAATAACTAGTGAATAAAACAAATAGATGAAAAAACTGTAAAATGTATCTACTATCATTGTTGGTAATTTATAAAAGAGCATTCGATCTGGAATATTCAACAAGTCTGTTATACATTGTACAATATAAAAGAATGAGACAATTTGGTATTCTTGGAATTGCCAGACTGAACATCATTTTTCTTCTTTGAAAGTACATCTTCAAAATGAAGAGAATAATCATAACTTGCGCAATAAAAGTTTTAATATATGCTTGGTCTTGATCCATTTATTTTCATAAATAAAACATAAGTGATGGGATGATGCTAAATATCGAGCCGAACATTAAAAAGAGTGATTTTGCAACATGTAGCATCATAAACAAACAGTTACACATTACAAAGCTTTAATAACAAAAACCAACAAGATCGACTGGAACAACCAAAAATATTTGAAGTAGTCGGGAAACTAAGAGCTATCAATGTGACACAATTATTTTCAGAAATTTCAATTGTGTTAGGATAATTATATCACAAACTACACACAATATTATTCTGCAATTTTTCGGTATGATAAACGACACATGCCTTGTTTGTTAATGCATCTTAAGTTACAATTTTCACTGTAATATTAGGAAACACTTACCTTGTGATGTATTTACTTCCATTTTCCCGCTTGAATCATTCGGTTTCTTGAATTGGTTTTTACCGGCTTGTTGTCTACAAAAATAAGATAATTATCATTCATGACTAAAATTTATATTATGAAACATTACAAATGTCTCAGTCATCACTTTTACAAATCAACGGAATTACTCCGATCTTAATTTTGAAATTTTGGTATTGTGGAATATTACATAATAAACAGCCATCAATTATTATAGTGAAGTTCAAATGTTGATTTCTTGATTGCTAGTCCATTGAATTCGCCTTATATCTCATTTCACAAACATATTATTATTTTAAGAAATCTGCATCTCCTTATCATCCTGTTAAAACTTGTGTTGAAGAAGACGCGTGATCCCTCTTTTATTACACATTTTCTATGCGAATCTAGGCTTGTTTTCTACTAGTGATCTAATAATTCATATTCCGTAATAAGTACAGTTATTATTGTTATGATTTCCAAATGTACGGTTCTCTATATATATATATATATTATAGAAATCTATGGCTGGTCTGAACAGTACAGAAGTTAGGAACTTTAAACAAAATATCATCCAAAACGCAACATAAAATCGCAAGAATAACCCTACATGTAAGAATAATGATTTAAAAACAACTTTCATGTTCCAATCCTAATTCAAGCAAAGAGCAAGGAACAATTGTTTCATCATGCTAATTGGGACGTGCGTATGGGTTTATTTATCACGATAATGGCACGGGTAGATCTATTGAACCCTTACGAGTTGTAATAAAACGTTGCATATATATTTTGAAATAATTATTAGATATTGTTATATTCTGGATCGCTTTCTAAATGAGTTGTCAAAAATCTCGTCGAATGATTAGTTTTGAAATAGGTACTCGAGGAAATCCCATACATGTAAATATCAATAATATTGTTACATTTCTCGGAAAATGCTATATTTATTTGAAATTTGGCACCCAACAAGAAATACTAATCTGTTCATAAAATGCATAAAATAAATACTAAAGAACTTCTTCAAAACAAAGCAATCATTACATGTTTGAGAGTGGACTTGATTAAAAACCAACTCAAACAGATTCAACGATGGAAGGTTAAAAATAATAGTACAATTCAAGCGTTTATGATATTGCCGTTTCAAAACTAAATATATATTGGTTTTAAAACAGTACTTACTTTTTAGGTTGTTTCTGTTCTAAAATTACAATAACAATTATTCATAAGATTAAACTGTCGATACAGTCAACATGTTTTTTTTTAATAATTGACTCTTAAATTTAAACTGAAGGGTACTAGACTTTAACACTCGTGCATATTTTTACCCAAAATTGAACTAAAAACGACAAACAAATTTGTTTATAATCAAATAATATATTTCAATGTCAATTTAATCTGACTTTGTCATAATCATAGTCCAGAGGAAGACATTCTTTAATAGAAACATAGAATTTTTTTTATAAACTATAGAATTAGTAATTACCATAACAGTATATATATATATATATATAAGTACGTCTGAGTCAGTGACAACCCTACAACAGATGTATCCATCGGATCGCCATCAATGATGGTGATACATGGCTGTGTACATAATGTATATTGTATACATAATGTATATATATATACATAATGTATATATATATACAACTCGTCTAAACATCAACCCAACAATGTTAGATCTGTAAATTTGCTTTCGCAAATTTTTGGTTCTTCCCTCGCCGGGATTCGAACCCATGCTACTGTGATATCGTGACACCAAATCGCCTGCACTGCAGCCGTCCCGCTAGACCACACGACCACCTGGGCTCTTAAAAATAAAGCTTTCGCTGGCCGTGTGTTACCTTTCCACGTCAGTTTTAATCTAGCGGCGTATTGCAGTACATGATATATAAGGCATGAAGATGTTATTGTTACAGATCAGCTAAATTATCTATAGTAAAGGATCCTACAAATTAATGTAAGATACAGTCACAGAAAATAATTATATTTATAAGTACGTCTGAGTCAGTGACAACCCTACAACAGATGTATCCATCGGATCGCCATCAATGATGGTGATACATGGCTGTGTACATAATGTATATACAACTCGTCTAAACAACAACCCAACAATGTTAGATCTGTAAATTTGTTTTCGCAAATTGTTGGTTCTTCCCTCGCCGGGATTCGAACCCATACTACTGTGATATCGTGACACCAAATCGCCTGCACTGCAGCCGTCCCGCTAGACCACACGACCACCTGGGCTCTTAAAAATAGAGCTTTCGCTGGCCGTGTGTTACCTTTCCACGTCAGTTTTAATCTAGCGGCGTACTGCAGTATATATATATTCGCCAGGGAGGTATTACTGGATGCAACTTTATTTGGAACGTTCATCGTCAAGGACGTTACAAATCTATATGGCAAACAGATCATCAAATGTTGGCCCAATGTATTAAATCTCAAAAGTACATTTCTTTTAAATTGTTAATTTACCTTTCTGGTTTTTCATTTCGGCATAAATGCTTGGTTTATCTTGGACACCTAGAGCTTCGTAAACGCCCATCGAGCTGCAAACAAAAATATTAAAGAGAGTAATTTTAGTATAAAGTAAAATTACAATTTTTTTTAACTCCGAAGCAAAATTCAAATTGGAAAGTCCTAAATCAAACAGCAAAATCTAGAACACATCGAACGAATGGACAACAACAGTCATATCCCTGACTTGGTCTAGGCATTTTAAAATGCAGAAAATGGTGGCCTGAACCTGGTTTTATAGCGTTTAACCTCTCACTTATATGACAGTCGCATCAAATTCCGACGATAATTTACTAAATATAACACGGTAGAACTTTAACTATATGCAAAAAAATTGCATTTGTTTGTTTGCCTTAGCTGATTGGATAGATACATGTACTTATAAACACCCAAAACGTGCATACAAATTTACATATTAGAAACTGTATAATTTCCATTAACCAACTATTTATACAGTACATATAGACAAACACTATGTAATCATGCATATATTATATTGACTATTTTAATGCCTACATTTTCGTTTTTGAAGACATTTCACAAATAGGTTGCACAATCATCTTCTCAAATAATGATTTATGATATACTATTTAAAAGATGATGCATGAACACGTGTTCTGTTGGTACAAATAATAACCCCACAGTCTTTCGTTAAAAGTATTCAATTTTAAGACTTCTATTCAGCTGGTGATGAACGATTTTCATAACTCCCAAATCTTAAATTATTTTCATGACGACATGTTTAAAGCTGAACACATTGAACTGATCCCGTACTAAAGATTCGTTATTTGTTTTGCTCACACATTTATATTTTAACAAATGAATGCTTCATATACTTCTAGTAATTTGTATTTCATATGTTTGCGTTGTACTTTGCAAGATGATTGCTTGGCCTTTAAAGCACTTTTAATTCGCCGTCACCTATTGAAGTTTGTAGTCTTAATTTCATTTCAGAAAAGAACGGTGATTATTTTCTTTTAAGATAAAAAAAAATCAAAATGTATAATTATGTTTATTGTTATTGTACAAATATGTTAGCTTTATGGAACGCCACAGCTGCCTTATGATAACACTGACCATGTCATAAAGGGTAGAGATATATCATGAAGCAATTATTTTATACTATAACGACATTTGACTATAATACTCTGTCAATTTGCTATATCACTAATATAAATTTATATACTATAAAGACACTTTGATAGAAAATGAAGCTACCTTTTCATACTATTCTGTCATTTCACTTTGTTATGAAGATAATATTTCATACTATGAAGACATTTTGATATAAACATGGATCTACATTTTCATATTGCTTTGTCATTTTACTACATTTTATGATATACTATATACTATTGCTACGTCATAAATATACATTTCATACTATAAAGACATTTTAATATAACATTAAGCCACTTATTCCTACTATTTTGTCACCTCAGTATATTATAACAATAAATGTGTATACTATAATCATCTCGATATAACATGCAACAATTTTGTCATACTATTCTGTCATATAACTATCCGGTGTTGAAATGAATATCAATAATGTGGTCATTTTTATAAATTTCCTGTTTACCAAATTTTGAATTTTTCGAAAAACTTAGGATTTTCTTATCCCAGGCATAAATTACCTTAGCCGTATTTGGCACAACTTTTTTGAAATTTTGGATCCTCAATGCTCTACAACTTTGTACTTGTTTAGCTTTATAAATATTTTGATATGAGCGTCACTGATGAGTCTTATGTAGACGAAACGCGCGTCTGGCGTACTCAATTATAATCCTGGTACCTTTGATAACTATTATAAAGACATATCCTAATATCAAGCTAACAATTCTTGTAACATGAGGTGTAATCTATATAACAGTAGCTGTATAAATACACGAAAAGACCATTTCACCATACCATAGGACCATTTCATCATACCACAAGACCATTTCATCATACTTTAAGATAAATCTATAAATAGCTACGCAAAAAACCCGCGAAATTCACGAGCAAAATCGATTGTAATAAAAAAAAAGACCGTGAAGGAAATCGTTTTGCAGAACTTAGGGAATCGCTTTCAAGATGAATGAATTACTCGACCCTTAATGTTGACTCTAATTTTGCATTTGCAGACAGCGAAGCGGAGCTGAAAAGGAACGAAAGGCGACAGTAATAATATTATAAATTCTTTATTTAAAAAGGGTAACTCAATCCAGGGATTTCGTTAACACAAATTACTTAAAACCTTTGCGACTGCTAAATTCTTCCATAGATATAAATATTGTTTTTAAAATGTGGTTGTACCTTTAGAAAACTTATTTCAAACGGGATAGCACATCCCCATTTTTACGGAAATGTTGTTTACCGTGCCCGGAAATTTAGAAACGATCCTTGTACACTTATCGATCATTTAAATAAACTTATTCTACCAGGTTATCAATTCAACACTATAATTAGATCATTGACTATAGTTTTTTATTTGTATTAATATTGATTTTGTTATCAGTAAGTTAAAAGCAAACTAAACTAAAACTAAATGGGCTTTGCTCATAGTTGAAGGCCGTACGGTGACCTATAGTTGTTAATGTTTTTGGTCTTTTGTGGATAGTTGTCTCATTGGCAATCATACCACATCTTCTTTTTTATAAATATTACTATAATGTTATATACATACGTATCCCGTACCAACTGTTCCCGTACCCATTACAATTTAGCCGTATTCTTGAATATTATTATTTGCTAAAGGCTGAGAGCCAGATCGGCATATAATCAGTTATAAAAAAAAACGCTATTGTTTTTTATCACAGACAAAATTCTGGGTGTTCATGGCTGTGTTTTTGTAAACAAATTTTCCCTCTTTGACACTTTGATAGTCAATTGTTTGACACCAGATGAAACCAAACTAAAATGGCAAAAGGTTACATCTTCACATACTAGTACGCAAATTTTAAATTGTTATACATTTTAAATAACTTACTTATATGAACCCTAGCGGCACACCTTTCAATTGAGAATTGAAGTCCCCGCCACCCAACCACCCCACCCCACTCGCCTTTTTCTGACCAGAATATGTCTATGGACAAAACGCTAAAAAAATCCAAATAAACTATCTAAAAAAAAACCAGGTTGCTTTCATGATAGTTAGAATTTGACAAAAAGAATATAGTCCATCTGTTTGTTTTAGGTTTGTATGTTACATTTGTATTTATTTTTTGTTTGTTCATTTTGTAGGGGTACCAAACTGTATGTGTTGCCTTTCGTGTCGCCATAAATAAATGTTACAGTAGTATACCGATGTACAAAACTCATAAATCGATAGAAAAAACAAATCTGGGTCACAAACCAAAACCGAGGGAAACGCATTAAATATAAGAGGAGAATGACGACACAACATTAAAATGTAACACACACAGAAAAAAACAAAGCATTAGACAAAATCCGATGAGAATAACAAATGTAACATCAAAACTAAATACATGAATTGGGATAGAAAAGAAACGTTACACGTCTTATAAAAATGTGAATTCACACTCAAATATAAGTCTTTTCAACTCCGCATCGCAAATGCAACATTAATTAGTGTCGATAAATTCATTCATTTTGAAAGCGATTCCCCAAGTTCCGCAACACGATTTCCTTCACGGTCTTTGTTTTTCTTATTACAATCGTTGTTGCTCATGAATTTCGCGGGGAATTTTCGAAGCTATTTATAGATTTGTCTTATAGTATGATGAAATGGTCTTGTGGTATGATAGAATGGTCTTATGGTATGGTGAAATGGTCTTATAGTGTATTTAAATAGCCTACTGGTATTTAGATGACACCTCGTGATACAAGCATTTGTATCTTGATATTAGGATTTGTCTTTATAAGATAGTTAAATGACATAATAGTATGACAACATTGTTGCATGTTATATCGAGATGATTGTATAGTATACACATTTATCGTTATAATATACTGAGGTGGCTTAATGTTATATTAAAATGTCTTTATAGTATAAAATGTATCTTTATGACGTAGCAATATCACATAATAGTTTAGTAAAATGATAAATCAATATGAAAATGTAGCTCCATGTTATATCAAGATGTCTTCATAGTATGACATATTATCTTCATAACAAAGTGAAATGACAGAATAGTATGAAAAGGTAGCTTCATGTTGTATCAAAGTGTGTTTATAGTGTATAAATTTATATTAGTGATATAGCACTAAACAAAACAACGCATACACTTTTGTCGACTTTTGTGCAGACTTTCACGTACTAATGAAACGAGAAAATCATATAAAATCTTCAAGTCGATTTCACGTCGAAAAAAAGGATGGACTTTCGAAGTTGAAAAGACCATTAATCGGTTGTATGTTTAAGATACGGTTAATGACTTATCTATATCAACAAAATGTGCCATGCGATTGGTCATTGATACACTTATCTATCTTGGCAATACAGAATGGTATACAGAACTTTTAAATGACAGATCCAAAACAACAAATGGGAACAAGCTTCGGACATTTCGTATGTACAAAGACTCCGTGAAAACTGAAACATACGTTAAATTAAACATTTCTAGAATGGAAAGACCAACTATGGCCCTCTTCCGCTCAGGCTCTTTTCCGCTCGCAATTCAAATAGGGAGATACTCCAGGTCGCCTATGCCTACAGAAGAACGATTATATGTATTGTGTGATTCTAGAGCCATTGAAAATAAAAAAAAAAACATTTCCTACTGGAATGTCCTTTGTATAGTGATCTAAGATATGACTTATTTTACGAATGTTCTAAGTACATTACCAATTTTGACAATATGAACATAAATGACAAACTTCTAAGTATTATGAATGGCACTGAAATCCACACATTATTTTTGTAAAAGTCTACACAAATTTTTTATCCGAAGAAAATAATTTTTATAATGATTAAACTTCTTTTTTTTTATGCCGAATTTAGACAAATAATAGAAGGGTTTTACATTTACAAAAGTTTATATTCTATAAATAGTTAAACTTTTATTTTATTTATCAGACAGAGTGATTGATAAACTGATATTTAATTATAAATGGAATTGAGAATTTTTATCATTTTTTGTGAAATGAGTAATGTTTTATATAACTAATTATTAGAGATTCAAGCTCAGGATTATTTATTTGTGGAAAAGACGTATGTTAATTTTATTATTTTATTTTTACGCTATTTTAATCTGTGAATATGTATTTGGTATAACATAGTGTCTCGTTAGCCAGTTTTTGGCTCGATATTGGTTGTTTTATTATGTATATATATTGTGTGTGAATTATTTTTATCGCAATCAATATGTGAATAAAAAAATTATTTATTTATTTATCGCAAATTGACAGAGTATTATAGTCAAATGTCGTTATAGTATAGACCAATTTCTTCATGATTTATACCTACACTTTATGATATGGCTATTGTTATCATATGGCAGCTGTAGCGTTCCATATAGCTTCGTTATATGTGATCAATAGTTGAACGTTTGCTGTCGATTGATATTTCCTGTACAGACGTTTTACCTTTGCTGATTTGTGTTTAAATGTTTATTAATTCCCATAAAATGAAACCGAATTAAATACTTTCTTAGAGCCCATTGCATTGTCAGGAGTAACGGATTATGGTTTTGAGATATGAAATATATTTTTTTCAGATATACGCATACTAAAAATACTTACGATTTCGATGATGTTACACCTAGATAAGAAAAAGTGATAAAGATATGTTATCAATCAATTAAACTAGTGCTTTTGAAATACCAGCAGAAAAAAAATGGAAATATTTCAACAAAAATATACGGCGTTCTAATTATTTTGCATCGAGGTGGATAGCAAATAAAGTCCCTGGACAGGCTCAGATATTGACAGATATTTTAAAATATACATGTACACAATAAATTAAACAAGTCAGACCTATTTTGTGTAAATTTTATGATAATTATTAAATATAATTTTGGATGATACGCATCTTCTTTTTGGCTGACAGTATTTTGTAGATCAGCTCATAGACAAAATTTTGTAAAAGAGGGATGAAAGGTACCAAAGGGACAGTCAAACTCATAAATCTAAAACAAACTGACAACGCCATGGCTAAAAATGAAAAAGACAAACAGGCAAGATATAGTACACATCATAGAAAACTAAAGAATAAACAACACGAACCCCACCAAAAACTAGGGGTGATCTCAGGTGCTCCGGAAGGGTAAGCAGATTCTGCTCCAAATGTGGCACCCGTCGTGTTGTAATGCGACCCCGGCTTAATCTAGAGTTTAAATTAAATTATATTGATTATGGATGACTGTTATATTATTTATATCAATGGAGTGAACAACAATAAATAGTGAGTATCGTATTTTAATGCGCCAATCTGTTAATAAAAAAATTGGTATTATCATTACTATATGTACATCACCTCGTGTACAAAATCAGCTGAGTGTATTGCAAATGTGACACTTACAAAAATGTATCACTAAAACAGTTGATCCTTTGGCGTTTTGTTTATTTTCATTGTCTCAGGTGCACATTACATGCTCGAATTTCCATAAAATTCGCATCATACATTTTGTGCAATGAGTTCAATTGAAATTTACAAATACATTTAATAAGACATCTGCCTCAGGTATATATCTTTCTTGCGTTTAAGCAGTAAGTGTATTATAAGAAAACTCGTTTAAATTTAGAATTGTATTATGTTACTTAAGTACATTTACTATTTTCATATACATATATATATTATACAACTCGTATAAACATCAACCCAACAATGTTAGATCTGTAAATTTGCTTTCGCAAATTTTTTGTTCTTCCCTCGCCGGGATTCGAACTCATGCTACTGAGATATCGTTACACCAATTCGCCTGCACTGTAACCGGCGCGCTAGACCACACGACCACCTGGGCTTCATAAAGATGAAGCTTTTGATGGCCGGTTGTTACCTTTCCACGTCAGTTTTATTATAGCGTCGTACTACAGTACATGATATATAAGGCATGAATATGTTATTTTTACAGATCAGCTAAATTATCTATTGTAAAGGATCCTACAAATTAATGTAAAATACAGTCACAGAAAATTATATTTATAAGTACGTCTGAACCAGTGACAACTTTACAACAGATTTATCCATCGGATCACCAGCAGTGATGGTGATACATGACTGTGTACATTATGTATATACAACTCGTCTAAACATCAACCCAATAATTTAGATCTGTAAATTTGCTTTCGCAAATTTTTGTTCTTCCCTCTCCTGTTTCTTTGCCAAAAAGACAAGTATTTGTAATGCAGTTTACTATACAGACCTTTACCATTCTCTAAATCATCATAAACACTTGGTTTGTCATAGGTACTTAGTGTTTCGTAAGTTTCACTAGATCTGTAAGACATACATGATCATAATAATAAAAATTCTATCAACAATTGGTATAATACGTAATTGCAAAATCTATTACCAGAAACTAAGTTTTTTTTTAAGAGGCAATGCCAGAGAAAACCAGGCAGATGTTAGAAATTTTGTTCAGCAACCTTTTTGAGATAAATGGGTTTTTGTATTGTATCCACCTTGTTTTGTTGGGAAATGACATTTTTAAAAGTCATATTGGGTTATTATGTATAAAAAAATGAATTTGATTTTTCACTAAATTTGACTGCTTATATAGGGAAATAGGGGTATTAATTTCTCAACAAAAACAGCCTACAATATAACAATTGATATATATTCTAAAAGATGACCATGAATACAGCAGGAAATGATAATAACATCTCTGGTATCTGTTGATATGTAAATGTTCTAATGCAGTAAACTGTCAGGAAACAGCAGTTTATTTTCGACTTTTTGGTGTTTAGACATACCAAAAGTGATGCTCTTCAATTTAAAAACCGATAAAGGTTGTAATCAGCTGGTAATGTTTTGACAGTAAAATGAACTTCTGTTGTATGTTTTTATACATAATTGAACATTTTGATAAGATTTAATAAAACTACATAATTTTGTGGTGTTGGGAAACTTATTTCCCTCACCAGGAGATTGTTGCATACATGTACGGGTGATCACTTCCAGACAGATGCAGTTACAAATTCTGTACGGGAATGAGGATTATTTATAAGACTGAAATTATTGTATTATTTGCTGGAAATGTGAAATATGAGGAATTTAAAGCCATCCGTGAGTAGTTTTTGATGATTCAGCTGGACAAATGCTTGAATTCAAACAGTTTTCTCCCACCTTAAAACAGTACATGGTATATCATGGACACCAAAAGCAAAGAAAGATCTAAATGCCATAATTTTGGGCATCTTGAAAACTGGAAAGGCGGATCACTTTGAAGCAGATGATAGTTATAGGGTACAAAAGAATTCTTTGCGACAGTTATACCAGTTGGAACAGGTAATAGTTTAAATTATGGAAGTTTAAAATTACTTCTCGGATAAATCATGTGGCCCGTTCAATAATTTTAATAAATCCCCCCTCTCCCCCATATTTTTAGTTACAATGTGAAATTATTCTCTGCAAATGTATGATCTGTGCTGAAAGCAATTTTATACAATTTTATTCATCATGTTCAAACATTATTTGAATAGGATAATAATTTAAAATAAAAAAAAAAATAAAACTATCAGACTCAAAAGTTACAAAAAAGAAGATTTGGTTATGATCATGATGATTGCCAATTAAAAAATCACATGTGCAACTATCCTCCATATACACAACAGACCATACATGTCTGTCACCTTATTTATTATGCTTATCATTAATATGTACATGTCAGTAATGTATGTTCATGTGCCAAAATGAATGTACATGTAAGCAAATTGCAACTACAAATGAATACATTTGCATGTACATGTAGAATAGATAAATGTATAAAAAGATGTGGTATGAGTGACAATGATACAACTCTCCATCCAAGTCACAATTTATAAAAGTAAAGACAATCCTACAGTTATCAGGATAGTCATATACATTGTATATGTTTATGTCAGATATACATGTAAACAGTAAGCTTAATTAGTTAAAAATCAGGAACGTCAAATTTAAATTTTCTGTAATTTTGATTGCTACATATATACAGTGTACCTATATTTTATGACATATGAAAGACACACATATATTGAAAAGTGGTTATCATGCTTGCATATATATTTATTTATAAAAATAAAACTTGTATATCAAATCTTAAGATAATTAGATTCTTAATCCACTATTTAGATGGGATCTTTTGGGACGGCAATACCTTTGTTTCATAAATTTGTTGTTTATTGTCCTTCGTGTCCTTAGAAACTAAATCTAGACATATGATTTATACATGATACAATTGCAAGGATTTCAAACTTTTAACATTTAGTTCAAAACTGAAAAAAAATTAAAAAAAATAGCTCATTTTGAGATCTTGTCATTAGTATTTAGATACATTTGTACATGTACATGTATGATCCTGAAGCGCATAGCATATAAGGTTAATTTGACTCAAATATATCAAGTAAACTTGTTTAGTAATAAGTTAATCACAATTTACATTTCTGCTTTAAAGTGTTCATTTAGATCATTTCATACATTTACCTGTCCATTTAAAAATAGAATTAATCATACTAAAAGTCTTGTAACTTTGAATGTTTTAATATAGTAAGATGCTAACTGCTCATTATATATTTTCCACTGGTTCTTAAGATAAGAAAATAACTAATTTGATTTTAAATACAATTTTCCAAATTCAATTCAAAGAATAATTGATCACCTTATAATCTGTTATTTCTTCAAACAGATAAAAGATACATCAGATGACAGATTTACATATAGAGGAGCCTATAGCTATAATTAGAGAAATGGATCAACTTGATTTTGAAGTTAACCTACTGCATTAATATTAAAATTCAAAAGTGAGTACCAGTATCTCTTAAAGTACATTTTTTACATGTTTATCTTTATTTAGATAAAGTACCGAATGAGATAAAGTATGGGAAATCTTAAATCCTGTAAATATACTAGACATTACATCAGTACATAATGTAAATCAGAATAAGAATGCATAGCAAATGAATTGTTAAACATTTTAAGATGACCAGTGTCAGCTTAATTTAAGAACAAATTAAAACACAGATGACACACACATACAAATTAATGAGACCAAGTATTTATTTCCAGATATGCAAGAAGGGTTTTAATCTCTCACTACAAATGTATATGAAGTCCTGAATGTGAAATCTTCTAAAAAAATTATATTCAACTTCAAATATGTGTACTTGAATACATGTATAATATAATATTAAAACTCATCTTATTTAATATAATTAATTTAAAACATTTTCAAGCAAAAAACTGATGTATAAATATATACATATGTAGCCTGGCTATTCCTTCATTTTTTTCAGGTAACTGAGCTTAAAGAAAAACACACATGAAACTGTAACCAGTTTGGGAGACTCAAAGTGACCAACAAAACATTTCAATACCTATTAAGTTTTTTAGCTCACCTGGCCCGAAGGGCCAAGTGAGCTTTTCTCATCACTTGGCGTCCGTCGTCGTCCGTTGTCTGTAAACTTTTACAAAAATCTTCTCCTCTGAAACTACTGCGCCAAATTTAACCAAACTAAACCACAATCATCATTGGGGTATGTAGTTTAAAAATTGTGTCTGATGACCCGGCATATCAACCAAGATGGCCGCCACGGCTCAAAATAGAACATAGGGGTAAAATGCAGTTTTTGGCTTATAACTCAAAAACCAAAGCATTTAGAGCAAATCTGACAGAATAAATTTGTTTATCAGGTCAAGATCTATCTGCCCTGAAATTTTCAGATGTATCAGACAACCCGTTGTTAGGTTGCTGCCCCTGAATTGGTAATTTTAAGGAAATTTTACTGTTTTTTGTTATTTTCTTGAATATTATTATAGATAGAGATAAACTGTAAACAGCTAAAATGTTCAGCAAAGTAAAATCTACAAATAAGTCAACATGACCAAAATGGTCAATTGACCCCCTAAGGAGTTATTGCCCTTTATAGTCAATTTTTAAAAAATTTTCATAAATCTTAGTAATCTTTTAGAAAAATCTTCACCTCTGAAACTACTGGGACAAATTAAACCAAACTTGGCCACAATCATCATTGGAGTATTTTGTTTAAAAATTGTGTCCGGTGACCCGGCATACCAACCACGATGGCCACCACGGCCAAAAATAGAACATAGGGGTAAAATGCAGTTTTTGGCTTATAACACAAAAACCAAAGCATTTAAAGCAAATCTGACAAAGGGCTTAAATTGTTTATCAGGTCAGGTCTACCTGCCCTGAAATTTTCAGATGAATCGGACAACCTTTTGTTAGGTTGCTGCCCCTGAATTGGTAATTTTAAGGAAATTTTGCTGTTTTGGGTTATTATCTTGAATATTATTATAGATAGAAATAAACTGTAGACAGCAAAAATGTTCAGCAAAGTAAGATCTACAAATAAGTCAACATGACCAAAATGGTCAATTGACCACCTAAGGGACGACATCAAAAGATTAATGTAAGATAAAAAAAACTTAATTCAAATAGTTTGGGGGGGGGGGGGTTGAACTGCAGCAATATAAAAACTAAAACTATGTGAATTAAGTTTTTTATCCTTCATTGAACTTTTGATGTCATTCCTAAGGAGTTATTGCCTTTTTTAGTCAATTTTTAACAATTTTCGTAAAATTTGTAAATTTTCACTAACATTCTCCTCTGAAGCTATTGGGCCAAGTTCATTATAGATAGAGATAATTGTAAGCAGCAAGAATGTTTAGAAAAGTAAGATCTACAAACACATCCCCATCATCAAAACACAATTTTGTCATAAATCCATCTGTGTCCTTTGTTTAATATTCACATAGACCAAGGTGAGCGACACAGGCTCTTTGGAGCCTCTAGTTATGTATATGTATGACTTTTGGTAATATTTTGGAAGTTACTTCAGTAATTGAGAGACCTCAATGTTGAAAATGACAATTTTGATAGAGGACAATTTTAAGAATATCAACTTAGTTGTTCATGGATCTTTATCTTTTAAAATATTACTGGGTGTCTGAAAGAATATTATAAATTTTTTTGAAACTATTTAGATATTTATCATGCTTCATGTGTTTATAGGCAAATATTTATACATGTCATTTATGTTAAGCAAAGGTTTATATGAATTTCTAAAAAGATGTATATGTGTTGATAAAATAAGTTCCAAATTAGTACAGAGTAACAGAAAATGGGATCAATTTATATTAAAACAAATCTGTTAAAAGGAAATGATAAGTCAAAAAATGTATTTTTTTTTTAAATAATAGAATTTAATTCAATAATAATTAAATTCAGTTATTGTAATTATATAACTTGGTATGCCTATTATTGATTTAAATTGACGGTGTGTTCGATTCATTTTATACTGGTCACTTTAATATGCTAATTAGTTTAGCCCGCGAAATGTTAGTCCGTGCAATTTACCTCGTGTGGTTTGGTCATTTGAATTCAAACCTTACACGGAGCTTGACCAAAGCTATAGAATTTAAAACACAGAAGAAAAGATGAGTATTCTTTTTTAGTTTTAGAATTAAGCAACATTTTATAAAAAATAATAGCTCAACAATTTAAACTGTTAATCTGGTTTTTCTTTTTAAATAATTTTAACTTTATTAAATGCTTTAAATAGTCGTGAACTTTTTCTTTGGTGTTATAACTGAATTTAAATTCTATCATTGCGTAAATTGTCAATCTTTTCTTGGATATTATTTTATATTTATATTTGTAAATTGAGTAGATGGTTATACTTATTGTGCGAGTTGTTATATCTAATTGTTTAACTGTCTTAATACGCTAATGAACATTTACCATGTTATTTATTCTTAATCCAAATCCAAATCTTGCAGCGCGAAGTAACCTGCTGAGTAAACCACATAATAATTTCAACATAAATGTATATATAAATTCTTTTTAGTCCTAAATATGCATGAAATAGGTGCCACTGGACATAAAGAAAACAATCTATGAATCTAGGTATGGCAACGAATGCTATTCACATTCAATGCAATTTGAACTTCAGTCCTGAATGAGATTGGTTTACAGATTTCACTGTATAAATATTGTTACTGATATACAGATATGAATTTACTTTACTTTTATACATACAAGTATTTTAATACAGTGACCTGACATAATTATTTGTTTGAAATTTCTGGAATAAGAATAATGTTATATTATTTTCATTGTTTTTCAGTGCAACAGGTATTTTAGTCCAGTAGAATAATTGTTAAAAGGTTGTTGTTTATCTTTATTTATAAGCATTCACTATATATGCTATATAAGAATAAGAATATTTCATTAAATGTTAATGAAAAGGGAACATTCTAAACTATCATGACAATACAAAGACGGATGACATATTTCAAAACTTTTCTTGTCTCTCATGGTACAACTGATTTTTATAGTTTGTTCTTATGTTGCACTGTCACAGGTCAAAGGGGAGGGGGATTGGGCGCCTGCTAACATGTTTAACCCCACCACATTCTGTATGTATGTGGCTGTCCAAAGTCAGGAGCCTGTAATTCAGTGGTTTTCGTTTGTAGATGTGTTAAATATTTGTTTTTCGTTCATTTTTTGTACATAAATTAGGCCGTTAGTTTTCTCGTTTGAATTGTTTTACATTTGTCATTTTGGGGCCTTTTATAGCTGACAATGCGGTATGGGCTTTGCCCATTGTTGAAGGCGACCTATAGTTGTTAATTTCTGTATCATTTGGTCTCTTGTGGAGAGTTATCTCATTGGCAATCATACCACATCTTTTTTATACACACACACACAAACATATACATTTGTATATAAAGAGTAATATTTCATATTTTGTTTCTTTACATTCAAATGTTAATAAAGTTTTACTTTACATTTTCAATATACCAACTGATGCTCTGAAAAAAGGAATAAACAAAAATCGTCATGTTATGTGACTTTGGACGATAGAATTTCATGAGAGTGGTTGACATTTTCATGCTTTAAGCTTCTATTTTGACCAAAAAACTTAATATGGAGGATTGAAATTGACTAACAAGATGTAAACGAAGCAATATAAACCAATGCTATAACCCAAATGATTAAAAAAAAAAAAATATATATATATATATATATATTTTATTAATTTTTAAAGAGAGGCAACAGTTTTTCCAGAGTAGTAAAAAATTACCATTTTGAAAATTTGCTATTTTTTCGTTGTTATTATGTGTATTGATAAAAGTGAAAGTGTTTTGAAAATGTCTTCACAATGCCTTTAAAATGAGGTCAAGTTTTCTTAGATCAGTTGATTTAAAAAAAAAAAAAATCACTTTCCGTACCTAATGAATCATTTCGTTTTGTAAACTTTTGCGAGCCATCAAGGATGTTAGTTGACTATTTAAATATATATACTTTTCGATTTAATTGTTTCATAGTTTTCATGTATTATAGTCGATTATAGGATAAGAAAATTTCTCATTAACGAAGGCCACTTCAATTGATATTCGGTAGATACAATAATTATTTTCTTTTATGACTTTCGTTATCAATATGATATTATCATTATGAATATACTTGAAATATCTGCCACTGGATATAGACAGCCACAATCAAGCATTTGTTTTCTACTTTGGTTATTGCCATTGTATCTTAATACTAATTAGTCAATGGTAAAAATTGAAATATTTGTATTTCAATATTGATTCAATTGTTTGATTAAGTGATGTAACATTGACAAATGATATACTATTTTACTAATGCATTGACTAACATTGTAATTATTTGTTTAAGCCAGTATGCCGAGAGGAAAAGGGGAGAGGGTGCTGCCAAACCGTGCTGTACGTAGGCAAAATCAAATACAGCTACCGGTAAACAGAAGGCTTCGCCCAAAGAGAGCTGAAATTGTAAGACAAAATATAGCCATTCCACAACATCCGTTAATACCACCACAGCAGCCATTAATACCACCACAACAGCCATTAATGCCACCACAACAGCCATTAATGCCACCACAACAGCCATTAATGCCACCACAACAGCCATTAATGCCACCACATCAGTTATTGCAACCACATCAGTTATAACCACAACAGCAGTTATAACCACAACAGCCGTTTGTACCACTACAGCCAATTCTACAACCACAACTCATTTGAACTTCAAACTTCCTCAGCAGCCCGCTGAACAACAAATTCCTGATCAATGATGTGTACACCCAGGGCAGCCCACAGCTCGTAATTCTGTACAAAACGGTGAGATTTTAGTTATACCTACTAGTAATGATGTTGATGTGTTTGTACCACAAAAAATTATAAACCAAATATGGAATTTAGAATATGTTGATTTGGCACAATTACTTTACAAAAAAAAAAAAAAATTTTGTTTCAAATATTGTTCAACCGAGAAAAGTTTGGTTTTGATGAAGATGGAGACATTTTAATTGACAGAAACAAATATTCAAAAGTAAATCATTATCTAACTTAGGTGAGTGGACTGAAGGGTTTTTAAATTATATGAAAATTTTATTGCAAAGATTCCCGGAATTGGCAATTGAATTGATTAGCTACATGACGATTATAAGGGGGTGTACCTTTTGACAACGTTTATAAATTTGACATGCAATTTCGACTTAGAAAAGCTCGTGGTCATATGCGTGCATGGGACGTCATTGATGGGCAGCTATGGCTTCAGTTTATTGCAGTAGGCATCAATCATGTTCCACAGACATCTTCTTATACTTCTCACACAGTTATTAGTCCTTGCAACGATTATAATTTTAAGGCCGTTTGTACTCGTATGAATTGTGTATACAGCCATGAATTCATGTATAAGATGTAGCCAGTTCCATCCTTCGATGTACTGTACAAATTATTCATATAACAAGAATAATCCTCGAAGTTCTGTAACTTCGGACTATTCTGCTCCTAGGTATCAAAACTACCCTAGGGCACCTGATGCAAACAATTTTGCACCAAGGTATCAGTCCAGTGCTAGAGCAGTCAAACAGGTTTTTGAATACACATGGAAATTTTAACCCAAATACTCGTTTTTCGATAAATAATTAAAGATTTCCCTGTCAGCAGGCAAATGTTCCACGGATGCAATTTAATCGGTTCAAATTTTATAATTTTGTTTACAGCTTGCAATCACAGTATGATGTTTGGTATTTTTGGTTGTACCCCTGTTAATACTACGGTTTAAGGGAATATGTTGACTGACTACCCCGTTAAATATTGGCAAATTTATTATATAATGGTTTTAAATATGGTTTTCGAGCACATCATACAAGCAAAACATTAAAGTCTGTTTTACAAGATCGAACTTTAGCTTGGAAAAATCATGAGTGAATTGAAAAATGGTAGAATTGCGGGGCCTTTTTATTATCGACCTATTTCTAATCTACGTGTTTGGAAAATAATTTTAGAAATTATGATGGCATTTCTTATATTTTTGGGTGACAAGTGGTTGTCGAGTTCTGTTTTAAATCTCTTTATCGGTAGTGCAAGAGTTATTCAAATACTTGGCTTACGTATCAAATGGACTAAATTAATTTCAAAACTTTAGACATCAACTAAACCTGTATGACGTATGGCCATGCCCAGTTTCACATTTAGTTAATAGTAGCTGACATGTTTAAGGATGACTATTCTTATTCCACTGGGAATGCGTAACTTTCAGGCATTAGGTTTAATCATAAGATCAATGGTTTATTGGACAACACTCATTCTTTTATTGTTCAAAAGATGCTCAGTGACATAAGCGACACGTCTGTCGTAAGCCTATTACTATTGGTATATTAACTAGACTTTTAGATGCGCTTAATTTAGTTTGTTATTCAGTATATGAAACATGTTTATCCAAAGCTTCATTTTCAGCTAGAATTTTGGGTTTCTTAGTTTTGGAGAAATTGCAAATTCAAGTTTTAATGAAAATCTTATTGTAAAACGATCCAAGATATAATTTGATGCTTATTCAGGGTCACTTATTATAAAAGATGCTTCTTAGAAAACAGATCAGCTGGGTAATTCAGTAACGACAATTCTGGAAAAGAATAAACTACTTCAATTTGTCCTGTCCGGTTGATGTCGGACTACATTGCTGAGACACAAAGACGATGGACATTTTCATACACTTTAAAAAAAGGTTATGTAAGAACAAACCTTGTATAGTTGAAACACTTAATTTCAGGGTACCTGAAAGATATTTGGGTAATTGGCTCTTTTATTGTCATAGGAGCTGTCATATTAAGCTTATAGGTGCATCGTTCGGATTAGAGATAGTTGGGTGTATTCCTAAATCAGATTCAAGGAGCTCTGAAAATGTTATGTATATATTTTCTTTAAATTTCCTCATTGTTTGGTGTTCCCTTACAATGAATAACATAGCTTAGATGTTGACAGTATTGCATTTTAGCTAAAGTTTATGTTGATGTTGCCACATGAATATCAATTTAATGAAGTTCAAAGTATTGAATTTAAGTTGATGTTGAAGTTTTTGATGTTTGTGTTGAAGTTGATAATAATGTTGAAGTTGATAATATTGAAGTTGATAATAATGTTGTAGTTGATAATAATGTTGTAGTTGATAATATTGAAGTTGATAATAATATTGAAGTTGATCATAATATTGAAGTTGATAATATTGAAGTTGATAATAATGTTGAAGTTGGTAATATTTAAGTTGATAATAATGTTGAAGTTGATAATGATGTTGTTAATATTGTTGATGTTGAAATTGATTATGATGTTGAAGTTGATAATGACATCGAAGTTGATAATGATGTTGAAGTTGATTGATGTTGATTCTTGCTGTTAAATTTGTCATGCGGTAAATTTTATGGCGGATTACAAGTTGTGCAACTAGTTACTCAACTTGTAATTTTGGCGGAATTTACTTTAAGCTGCTATGGACTACCCAGTGGCTCCTGATATAACTTTGTTACTGATGGATCGCTCTTCAGTAATTCAATCGTCATCAAGTTTTGATTGACAAGTTGATTGTGTTTCTTTCTTGCAATAAATGCCATGACAAATTTACAGCCAAATAAAACATAATTTCTTTAGTGATTTTGATTTATAGTTTATTCGTTGGATTCATTAATTACACCTTGAGGTCAAACAATGAGAATACAGATTTAAACAATACAAGTACACTTACATTTTATCTAGGCCCCCCTTTCAATCTGTGTGTATATATATATATATACAATAATAGAATTTAATTCAATAATAATTAAATTCAGTTATTGTAATTATATAACTTGGTATGCCTATTATTGATTTAAATTGACGGTGTGTTCGATTCATTTTATACTGGTCACTTTAATATGCTAATTAGTTTAGCCCGCGAAATGTTAGTCCGTGCAATTTACCTCGTGTGGTTTGGTCATTTGAATTCAAACCTTACACGGAGCTTGACCAAAGCTATAGAATTTACCCGCCCTCCCTTTTCCCATTATGAATATTTTCTGCCGCTTTTCATTTATCGTTTCAGTTTTGGAAGAATGATTATAGAACCAGCGTCATGGCATATATAACAGACTGAGTTTGGAGCTTTTTTGTATTGTGAATGGACAGGCGGAATTTACTTTAAGCTGCTATGGACTACCCAGTGGCTCCTGATATAACTTTGTTACTGATGGATCGCTCTTCAGTAATTCAATCGTCATCAAGTTTTGATTGACAAGTTGATTGTGTTTCTTTCTTGCAATAAATGCCATGACAAATTTACAGCCAAATAAAACATAATTTCTTTAGTGATTTTGATTTATAGTTTATTCGTTGGATTCATTAATTACACCTTGAGGTCAAACAATGAGAATACAGATTTAAACAATACAAGTACACTTACATTTTATCTAGGCCCCCCTTTCAATCTGTGTGTATATATATATATATACAATAATTGTGTTAACATTTCTGTGCTATTTAGAAATATGTACACCAAAAAAAATAAACTTTAATATAAGTATCAATGTAGTATGCCCTTGTTATTTTTTGTTTTGTGCAGTACATGCATTTGAATCTTGATCAAAATTTATGGATTGAATTAATAAACAGAATAAACTAATTGTTATGTTAACACTGTAGCTAAGTATATGTCACATTTAATCAGGCCAAGTTATCCGTCTTATTAACAAAGGAGATTTGATATGATTGCCAATTTCACGGCTACATGTACCTATCATAGTTCTCTTTAGGCCATAATCATTGTGACGTATGGTAAAAATTCTCTGTTGTCATATTCTGACTTTTATACAAACCAAGTGATGAAGATAAACGGTGCTTCTATTTCCAAAGGTTTTGAAGAAACTGCTATGGAACACAATAAAAATCAGAAGATGTAGTATAACAGTGGCGGATCCAGAAATTTTCATAAGAGGGGGCCCACCGACTGACCTTAGGGGGCCCGCTCCAGTCACGCTTCAGTGATCCCCCTTATAAGCCCCCTGCCCCCCCCCCTAAATCCGCCTCTGCATAATTGTAATCAGACAACTCTCCATTTAGAGACCATACAATGTAAAAGTTTATAGTAATAGGTACAGCCTTCAATAAAGAACTAAACCACTCTGCATATCATATTTGATTTTGCAAAAACCAAGAGCATGCTTATTTGTAGATTTTGTCACTATCAATTATATACGTGCATGTACTAATGTATTCATGTGGTGTCCGTCCTTGATTTAAAATCCCCCCCCCCCCCAAAAAAAATATAAATGGACAAGATCCATAATGGTCATGATGGTCATGCCAGTTGGGAGTTAAGAATATATAAGGTTGAGAAATGAGGATCTAATCATTTTTTATTTTCGACCGCAATCAATTTTTGGGAATGTATAATGGTATGATGTCGTCATTGTTGTTGTCTGAAGACACATTGGTTGCCGGACAATAACTTTAGTTTAAATTAATGAATTTCTATGAAATTTTGTTATAAGGTTCACATGGTTCAATACCCCAAAAGGAAGGTTTGGTGAATTTGGGGATAATGGTCCTTGGAACACAACAGATTGTCTTGAGGTGCTGCACACATGTTCCTAATATCAAAAGATTTTGTCAAAGGGCAAACAGTACATGCTCCCGACACAAAATTGTAAACAAAAGTCATCTTTTTACTTTGAGGTCAAAGGTCAAAGTACAGCAAAAATTGTATTGTAGGTATCTGTGGCATTGACTTATGATCTAATTGCCAATTCAATGAGAATTGTCTTGCATCTTCCAACTAAGTACTTTCATGGTGAAAATTTGTACAAAAAAGGCCTACAGGAAATGAATAGTGTACATTTTATGGTTGCTATGCCTATGGCAACCAAAGGAACAAAGTGGCGACAAGACTACAACTTTTTTTCTTTAATTTTTTTCATCAAAAACTATCACTAAAACATAATAAATACAATAAAGATGCAAAAGTTTATGGTATTTTGCAACTTAATCCATGTAATACCATGTTGGTTTGCCAAAGCATAATTTTCTCAATATTACAATTTTCCTTATTTTTTGCATTTTTTTACTGAATTGTTTGAAAAAGAGTAAAAAAGATACCAAAAATTGTACTTTCATTATTTTTTTAAACCAACTTAGTACTAGACTTCCATATCAGTAGTTAAGTCATTAGTGTTGTTTCCCTCTGGTGATGGATAATTGAAAACGGTCAAAAAACGGCTTATCTCAAATTGTCTCAATTTTCCCTATTTTAGCATTTTTTTACCTTATTTCTTGAAAAAAATCAAAAAGATACCAAAAATTTTATTCTCATTATTTTTTACACCAACATAGTACTAGACTTCCATATAGATAGTTAAGTCATAAAGGCTGTTTTTATCCAATGATGGATCATTGAAAACGGTTAGAAACTGGTAATTCCCAATTTTCCTTATTTTAGCATTTTTTTACCTTACTTTTTGAAAAAAATCAAAAAGAAACCAAAAATTTTATTTTCATTATTTTTTACACCAATATAGTTCTAAACTTCCATATAGGTAGTTTAGTCATAAGGGCTGTTTTTCTCCAATGATGGATCATTGAAAACGATTAGAAACTGGCATTTCTCAATTTTCTCAATTTTCCTTATTTTAGCATTTTTTTACCTTATTTTTTGAAAAAAAATCAAAAAGATACCAAAAATTTATTTCATTATTTTTTACACCAACATAGTACTAGACTTCCATATAGGTAGTTTAGTCATAATTGCTGATTTTCTCCTATGATTGATCATTGAAAACGGTTAGAAACTGGCTTTTCCCCCATACATTTCAATGAAAATTCGCAGTTTGAGCGCTTATATTGAATTTCATAAAAAAAAAAGTCAAATTCACAAAAAATTAAAAAAAAATTATATATTCCCGGTCAGTATGTTATACTGAAAGGGTAAAATATATTTTTGACCAAATTATTTTTTTTTAGTTGAACAGTCCTGCCTGGTGCTCTCTGACATTGCCTCTTAAATATTTTACTTAGTATGAAGATGAAATTGACAGATCAGAGTTATTTCAAATGTAGAAAATACAATTATTCAGTACACTTAGCCTATAAGTTTTGTTATTAAACAGAAGAACAAAAGACATTATAAAAATTGAAATGAAATATGGCCGACTTTTAATTCAAAATATATGAAAACACCTTGCGCAAATGTATTGAATACAGAATGCTTGTTTTTTTTACTTGTAGTTATTTTAATGAACATTTTGTGAACAGCTTAGTTATTTTTTTAAACAAGTGAAAATGAATTGAATACTTGACATTTTCCTTGATTTACTTTCATCGGAGGCTCTCTGAATCTTCTATTTGGAAGCCAAGGATGTCCAGAAAGCTTAATGACCAAAAAGAACATGCGAGTAATCATGAAATCCATCTTAAGGCTTATTTCATTTGAGGAATTGAATATCAAACAATTCGTATATACTCACTGTGAATTATCAACATCTGAAACAATACAATATCTATAAAATATTATTCAGTAAAGAAGATATATTGTAATTCGAACAATAGCAGGACTACGGATAACAAGGATTGTCTGTTACCAAACAATATTTATTTACAGTTAATTTTGCAGGATATGGCTTCAAGTGTATAAGAACATAATGTTTTTACTTTGTAGTGCTACATCTTAATTGTAATGTATTGCGTTTGCAACAATTCATAACATCTACATATAGCTAAATTTCCTCAGACGATTCGATATTTCAGAGGTTGTGGTTTTGATTTTGATTCCATTGATAAAGGAATGCCACTTACACACACACACACACACACACACACACACACAAACAAACACACAAACATACAAATGGTTTAAAGGTGTACGTTGTTGTCATCATTACACAGTTCTAGGGGCGTCATCCTGAGTTGGTTAACCGCTGTGTAATATATGTGTCACAAATGATATTTCACATGTTCCTGTTCACATAACCAGAATTTCCCCGATAAAGATACTAAGTGATATAGCAACGAATTGTCATCACAAAAGTAAAATTAAAGGTGATGAAAGTGAAACATGAGCTGTTTAGTGTTGCAAAGCATCTGATCACAACCCCGGCTTAAATCATAGTTCGTGTTACTCAGTCTTTCATCTTTAAGATAGCAGTTGCGCGCGCTTGTTAGTCTTTGTTGTTGTTTTCCGCTTTTCGCTTTTGTTTATTATTATGTTATCCGTTTTCGTCGACTTACTGGTTTTGAACACAAAGTCAATTTTGTATTTTCGTCTATTTTATATCATAAAGCTAATTTACCAAATTTATTTTCCACGTCTTCATATTTATCTCCCTTTTGGATATCCTGAAAGCCGCTGTTTTCATAATACTTCACATTTCTTAAAAAAATATAACAATTGTTTTTTAAACAAAGTTTCAAATATGTAGGTAAACAACAATAGATCGATTTACTATCAGCATTCAAGGTACAATTTTGAGTATAAGAGTATTTAAAAATAAAAATAATTTAAGAAATAATTTTAAATATCTGTCTAGTATTTTACAATTATCTGTTGGGAGATTTTTCCTTTTTTAAATGATTTAGATAAATTGAAAGAATATGTACATGGTAGCTATTTTGCAAAATGTGATATATTTTTCATCGCCTATCATTGACATATTGTTCTTACATAAAACCTATTGCAAACAATTAAAGTGTACGTTTTAATACTAGCATATTTCATTTTTTATTTTTACCATCTTTTAAAATCTAAAGAAGACTAAAATCTGTTTTTCATCTGAGGAAGAAAGATAAGAAGTTAGCAATATCCTTTAACTCTACTTTCCGCTATATAGATGATGTACTTTCACTAAATAATTCAAAATTTGGTGACAATGTTGAACGCATCTGTCCCATCGAACTTGAGATAACGGATACTAAAGGTACAGGTAAGTCGACCTCATATCTTGACTTACATTTAAAAATTGAAAATGAGGGTTGGTTGAAAACAAAAGTTTACGACAAAAGAGATGGTTTAAGCTTTACAATTGTTAACTTTCCATTTCTTAGTAGCAACATTCCAGCAGCACCTGCATGCGGTGTACATATCTCCCAATTGATACAATATTCCGGTGCTTGCATTTCCGATCATGATTTCCTGGATAGAGGGTTGAAGCTCACAAGGAAGCTATTAAACCAAGAGTTCCAAATGGTAAAATTAAAATCATCATTTCGGACGCCATCACGAGTTGGTTGACTTTTTTGGAATAACCGTTTCACAAATGATATCGGATATGTTCCTTACGTCGTAACTGCAAACCCCTTTCCGTTCATGAATGTGAACTACCGATTTAGACTATTTGCCGGATTTGTTATCACATAAGCAACACGACGGGTGCCATATGTGGAGCAGGATTTGCTTACCCTCTCGGAGCACATGAGATCACCGCTAGTTTTTGGTGGGAATCGTGTTGTTTGTTCTTTAGTTGTTTATGTTATGTCATGTTCACTATTGTTTGTCTTTTTCATTTTTAGCCATGGCGTTGTCAGTTTATTTTCGATTTGTGAGTTTGACTGTCCCTCTGGTTTCTTTCGTCCCTCCTTTTTAAGCAAATATAACAAGATTAGAACGTTCAATGAGCATGCCCCTTCATGTTGGTATGAATGAGTTTGATAAAGTCCCGATTTGGTAAAACAAAAAATGACATGTTAAACGTTTGCCTTGTGGTTTTTCATTTTAAACTTATTTTTTATTGAATTTAAGATAATGTTGATGCAGCGGTTCCATAAGTCGTATCTTATATTAACCTTACTATCTATTTTTTTTTTTTTTATTTTGTTCGTTTTTGGGGAAACGTCATTTATATGTTTATATTATCATTTATATTTCCATTAAACATGTTCTTGAATTAGTTTGCACTTCTTATGAGTCCAAATTGGAACCACATAATCATCAAACTTGACTTTAATTACATCTAGGGGTAGATAAACAATACCAACCAAATATGGTGTAGTTCACCATGTTCGGCAACTTGAGTGAAAACAGTACATAAATCGAGTACAATATTTTTTCTGTTCGTCCGTCTATCAATGGACTGAATGCAAGCCTATGAATGCTATTAACACATGTTAGGAGCATATTTGCAACGTGCTGTCAATCACCAGCTGGTGGTATAATTAGCCTCAACATCGTGTGTTGTTGAATTTATTGGTTGAGTTAAGGTGTTCTGATAAGTTCAAAGTGTGTCCTCAACGCAGAGAAAAAAAACCGCACATGGAGGCAGTCATCTATTGGTTCCCAACTATAACGTCCGGGTTATATTGGTAAAATAAAACGGTACTTAATACCAGAACATATAAAGGGTTATTCTCTTAACTTCGGTTTTGTTATCAAATGTATTGTTTTCTCTTCTCCCATATGATATTTTCTTTTCCCGTGGGATATTTCTTTCGCCCATAGGCTATTTCTTTCTCCATAGGACAATTATATCTCCAATGGGATCTATTTGTCTCTCTTATGATTTGTTGTAATCTTATATAGGAATGTCATTCTCCGTCAGAATTTATTTCTTTCCTTCAGCTTATTTTGTCTGTTATTAAATCCATTCGAATATTTATTGATCCTATCGGGTATTTTTTATCCCACCGTATTATTTCATTAGTCACCTAAGAGTGAAAATATCTCCCGTAGGATATTATATTATCATAAGGGATTACAAAACCCTTAGTATTTTAACATAACGTATGATATTAAGAATAGTCAATAGAATCATGACTTTATCCTGTAGGATTCCTCAAAATCCTATGGAATTCCTCAAAATCCTGAATGATTTTAAAAAATCCTATGGGAGGAAATAATAGTCCAGAAGTTTTGTTATTGTTTACACTGCAGCTACAAAACCAGGGTAGTTACTCCAAATTGTTTGTTGTATCGCCAAGTTTGCTGATTATCCGTTAACGTAAATGCGGTTCTAAAGTATACTCATGAAAATTGCAAATCAATCCATGAACATGTTCAAATATTTACTTGATATGAAAAAAGTGGTAAGATTGTCATTGAGACAATTCTCCCTTAGTTACCAAACAACGTCAACAAACGGTCTCCGACTAGAGCAAAACAGATACCGTAAGCAAGTCATAAAAAGCACAAAATTGAGAGTTTAAAAATATCTAAAGATATTAACAATAACGGCCTGATATATTGACAAACAATAAACGGAATACAAAATATAACAATTAGATGAAAGCGAGCTTACTCATCAGATCGATATATCAAACAAAAACAAGTATATTTAACTATCTTTTTGTTCTGACTGCAAAAGTAAACTACACATGTAACAACGCATAGCAATTTACACCTTTAATGTAATGGTGTTTTTAATACCGTTGCGAGTATAACTCTACTACAAAATGTATTTGTAATAAAATAGAAACTTTTAAACTTACTTTTCTTTTTTATCTTTCCCTGTAAATAGAAACACTCAACCACGTGAGATTATAAATTGCAACAGTATCTAATAATATAAGTAATATTGAACACTTAACATAAATAACAAATTCATTGAAATAAATCACAACTACAATCGGTTATGAATGTTAGCTTTTGAATGCTCCTGGTATACGTTAAAAAGGAAATGCTTTGACTCCTCTTTTTGTGAATGAGAGACAAACTTTTCAGAAAATAACCACCATATCGAAAAAAAACAACTACACATAAATGTAACTGCTTACTTTAATATTTACGAATATATACCACTTTCAAAAACAAAAGCCTTTTTTACGACTTTCATATTTATTCAATGTTTGCTGAAGCTGGGCGGAAGATAGTCAGTTTCTACAATGCCTCAATCATTTTGTTTTCCGGTTGGATTCCTAATTTACGTACATTAATAAAAATAAAAAAAGTGTAACAAAAACAATAAAATCAACAGTAGATTATTGCTGTTCAAAATTCATAAATTGATTGAGAGAAATAAAATCCAGGTTTAAAACTAAAGCCGAGGAAAACACATCAACTATAAGAGGAAAAAACGGAAGCAACAGAAACACTAAATTGAAAAAAACGACAATGCATCATAAAACGAAAACGAACTATAAAATAGAAGCTGCCATCTTCCTGACTTGTTACAGGACATTTTAAGAAAAATAGTACTAGTTGTCTTATAAATTCAACTATCAATACTATTTTACCGTATTTAAATTATCTTACCAGTGATATTTTCGATTATATTACCATATTTTATGAAAAAAAAAAGTATATTTAATACAAGCTTAAGAAGAAGAAAACATGACAACCATGTCGTTAAATTGAATCTGTTTCGAGTTAAGTATTGTGCAATGTAAGCAAAATGATCATATTTTACTATGATCATAAGCCGATGTTTTTGTTTGCTTAAGATTTTACCTTGACTCCTTTTGATTAACAGTATCGCTATAAAAGAGCCGCACACAATCACTAAAGTGACAACAACACCAACTACAGGACCAATCACAGCACTTGATTTCGTAGATTCTGTAACAAGAGTTGCAAGTTTGAAGATCCAAAAATTTATTTCATTATTCCTATCTCCCAATGTTTAAGATATAGATGTATTATGGTTGTGTTAGTTTCGATAAATAATTAAAAAGGAACATTTATAAATATTTCTTTTCGTTTGCTTTTTGTTGTAATTATTTATAGATTGGAATTAGCATATCTGGTTCTAACGTAAATTTGCAACGGTACGTTCTATTAAAAATGTCTGAATATTTTGGCGGTTTCTGAGGGTTGGGTATTATATGTATAGATGTTTTTATATTTCAATACAGCTGTGACTCTCACACATGTTATGTTATTCATAGATGAATATACATATAATACTTGTATCATACCAACATTGATAAAACACAGTTGTACCTGCAGTGTCAGTGAAGACAATTAGAATATCTGTAACGTTACTTCGTTTCATTGCTGTATTTTCAGAAAACATTCGCAGTTCGTATACTCTTCCTTCTCGTAATTTTCTTAATTCATATGTTCTTCTTCTCTTTAGTTCATTTATTTCTTCTTCGCCAGCTGATACATTTCTCCACTTCAATAATCCTTGGACTCTGTATTGTATGTAAAATGTTTGTTTATATCCACCACTAGAATTCGGATCCCATTGAACAGTTATAGTTGTTGTTGATGTTGCAGTCTTGCTAAAATTACCTGGTGTTTCTGGTACGCCTAACGGGGAAATATGAAAGATAACGAAAACACATTTTATTAACAAATGTTATCTAGTGCATAGTGCTAAGTAAATCTATTCTGGCTGTGATAAGAAACAGGAGCAAAATGTTTTATATAAACATTTAGTGTTGTATAGGTCTATTTCGGTTATTTTACATTTGATCAATAAACGCGATTATCAAGTAGAAAACATTTATATATTGCCCTCATTGAATATTTTTTTTAAAGTACAGTGGTTTGGTTATATCTCAGTTATTTTTCAGAAAACAGCACAAACTCGAGGAAATATTATTCTACTAGTGATATTTTTTTAAAGTTAGATATCGTCTATGTCAATCACCCATATTAATAGCAAATTTTAGACGACAATAGATTACTGGTGTTCATAAGTAAGTATACTAGTGAAAAAGGCAAACGCAACGTGAAATGATCATCGTTAAAACATTTTATTACTGATACAAGAACACGATGGCCTTGCTTTATATTTAGTGGACATACGTAAAACTGTTTTTCGCTGTCACAGTTATAGACGATGTGAACAAGATGACAACACTATAATGTTATTCATATCAGGAATAAACACGACAGAAATTTCGGCTAACCATTACAGTAGACACCATATAAAAATAGCATTATTTTCTTCTTCGATTATTGAATAAGTACCAACACAATTACTTTATATATTACATTACTAATTACACTGTTTGGATTGGATGATGAAAAGAGAATTTTCACTCAGTGTGTTTCAAGTAGGCAGATTTTTCTTCAGATGAGATTTAGAACACACTTATGATAAAAAGGTGCTTAAAAACTGAAAACAAATTCTAATAACGAGAAAATATGTCGACAGATAAACATATATGTAAGGATCTAAAATATCACAGTAACTTCAAATTGTATGGAAAATGTTGATGCTTGTCAGTACCTGTACAAACGATACTTACTGGCTGTTTCTAATATAATAGTGTGTCTTACATCTGCAAATCCACTTCTAAGTGTAACAGTATAATTAGCTAAGTCATCTGCTTTCAAGTCTCGAATGAACAGTGTTACATTATAGCCATCCAGTTTGACATCCTTTCCATGAATTGTATCAACAACTATGGTAGGAGTGGAGCTTGATTTATATTTTTCTGAATTGTGTGAAATTGGTTTTCCATCACACTCCCATAAATAACTGGTAAATTTTGGAACACTATATACATTGACATAAATTTCTACAGATTTACCGAATTCCCCAAACTGTTTTACCCTGTCCAAGGTATCAGTAGTAAACACTGGGTGAGCTAAAACAGAACAGAGATCTTTCAATTCCGATATATTGCACATTTTTCCCCAAATACCCAATTAGTTATGTATAAAAGAAGTCTGGGCAGGAACGATACACAGCATCTTTTTTTAACATTTCACACAGTAACAAATACATCTATTTATTTCATTAAACCACCAAACTGTTTTTTCACTGTCGAAAGTGTCTTGTGTACATGTAAAGTTGGAATCCGTTATAATAGTACATTGAAATAGATGAATTAAAAAATCGAAAACGGAAATTTAATGATGCAAGGTTACATAACAATATTATTTTGTTCCCCCCCCCCCCCCGAGATGCACTTCCCGAGATGTTTATATATTTACAAATCCAAACCATCAAACAAACAATAATGATATAACAATAATAGTCATATTCTAGTTTGCTTAATCTTAGTAGTTTCGACTTTTCGTATGCATCAATTATTCTTTTGTTGATCTATAATTAAAACATTGTGAAGTATGAAAATATTTACTTGTGACTTTATATGCTCAGTTTTGATTTTGAAAACATTATTTTGAAAGAATTGGAACTTTTATTTTAATGAAAGAAGAAAAAAGAAGAACCATTATTTCGTTTCTCTCAGGCTTTGTTTTATAATACATATACCGTCCAGTTAGAGATTTCTTACTTAGATATGCATTCGTTTTAGTTTTATTCAACGTTCATGGACGAAATTACTTAACGTAACGTAACTTAACGTAACTGTCGTTCACCATTAAATTGTTAATCCAAATGTGAATAATATTCAACTTTTCTTCGTGTAAGTGCTGATTCACCATCCCTTACCGCCTTTTATAACTTTAACTAACTAGCAATTTATAATTTTATCTTAAATTTTATTTATTTAATATTGTTGAAGTAAACAGAACCAAACTAACTTAAAGTCATCAAACGAACAGTAGTAAGTATCATTTGACAAATAATCTACGTGAAATACACATTTTTTATGACAATATAAATAATAAAAATAACCTTTTATACTTTTTAGCATCAAACTTTGAGAGAAAAAAAAGCTGGAAAAACACTGTTAATTCACTCATAAACTATAATAGCATAACGATAAGTGATTCGAATTATAATTTTGTTTTTCTCAATAAAAAATTTCATTTAAGTCACACGGTTTGGGCTTTGAAATTATTTTTGTTTCTAATTTTAATATTTTTAGGTGGTACCGATATTTTGACTTTACTTAAGGGCATCCGATACAGTTTCAAGGGAGTTAACTCTTGGCGCGACGTTAAGCGTTTGAATTCCCGCAAAACGTTACTTTTTGCGGGACGTAATGCGTGTGATTTTCCGTAATAAGAAACGTAATGTGGAATGTTGATGCTCCAATTTCTGTTTCTCCCCCATGCTTACTTCTACGCCATTAATATTAGTGCATTTAATTCTAACAGGATAACAATCTAATAACATTATAAGAAATCAAACAAATTACTGTTTCTTTGAGATCTTCAACAAAATAATGTAAAGTGAGCAATCTCAAGATGACTAACCCTTCTGGAGTTACTAATATCATGCATGTCAATTATCATTTTTATTATCATTCATCATCCATGACATTGTATTGTAGCACAGGAAACCAATGATATTTTAAAACTAATACCGAAAACGTAGGTACACGCCGCTAATATAAAAGAACAAAGTTCTTATTTCCTCAACGTTGCACGTATTTTATCTAACAAAAGGCAATAGCCAACAATATGTTTATACACCCGTAATTTTATGGTATACAAATGTCCGTCGTAAACATGGAACAGCATATTATCCAAATTTCATTTTAAACTGAACATGGTTGTTTTTTCAGTCATGATGGTCAAACGATCTGTTTAATTTTTGGACTAAAACAGGTTTTTTTTCACAGTTTGCGCTGTAACTCAAAAACGATTTATGACTATTGCTTAAAAATGTACACACTTCTTAGTTGTATTAATCTGAAAATCTGTATATACTTTTTGAGCATGATTCAAAATTCGATTTTAGAGTTATTGAGTTTATGACAAATGAGTGGGTTTTCACATGTCGCGCCGTATCTCAGAAACTATTTATAATTATTGCCTAAAAACTTCACATACTTTTTAGTTAAATTATTTTAAAGATCTGTATACTTTTTCGTGATGATTCTTTAATTCATTTTTGAGTTCTTGATTTTTTATAGAGCTTCAATTTGGGGATCATATAAAACATGTTGTGATATACAAACTTACTATTGAGGCGTATCATGCGCTCGTAGCGCAGCTGTTTATTTTGTTCTTTATATTTTTTGTAAATATATTAGAGAAATGACGGGATGACAGCAAATACAATGCAATTGCTAATATAATCAATGTTTCCAAATGACATAACTCTTTTAAAGAATAGTTGATATGCACTGATTTTCGAACGTGTCCATACGATATCAGTTTTTATAAAAAGTTGGCAAGAATTGTTCACTTGAAAAATGTATTTAACCAGAAGGATCGGAAGGACAGACAGAGGAATGGACGTGCGATGTTTATTTACGCGCTAAGGTGAAAAAAATATAGAAGTTATTTACCAATAAAATTACGCTATGAGAGAAGGATTTTAATCGCAACTAATCCAATCGTTTTTTGCCAAATCAAAAATTTCAAAGTTTATATAGTTTCATTGTTTGCATGGACAAGAGCATTCTTTAGGAAATTGACGATTCTCCTTTATAAGAGTTTGCTTTTGTTTTCTGACCACATAAAACAGAAAATGTAGTATAATTGCCAATGAGACAACTCTAAACAAGAGACAAACATGACACAGAAATTAACAACTATAGGGCACCGAACGGTATTCAACAATGAGCAAAGCCCATACTGCATAGTCAGCTATAAAAGGTCGCGAAATGACAACGTAAAACAATTCAAACGGTGGAAAGTAACGGCCTAACATATGTGCTACAATTTATGTACAAAAAAGGAAGTTCCGTTTGCAGGATAATGCTGAGTTCGCACGTAATTTGCAATTGAATTCGATTCGCATTAACTAATTCGAAATAGTTTAATTTGCATTCGAAATGTTTCACGTCCTAACGTAAATTCTAATTCGAATTGCAATGCGCGTTAAATTTGATTTACTGTCCAAACGACGTGAAATTTAATTCGCATCAACCATAACGGATTTCTCAGTGATTGAAACATGAATAAAAGGATTTTAAGGAATATTTGTATTGAAACAGCAGCCCACCAAACAAAACAAAACTAATCTTGAGGTCAACATACGGTATGAAATAATATAAAAGTGTGAACAGTTTTATGTACCTATAAGTCAAGTTCTAAATTGCCGAGTCTTTAATTTTAAAAGCCGTAAAAATTATCAACAGTCCGTTATAACTTTTCTTGAGATATTTCTCACTTACACCACAAACAGAGAGGGGTATTTGTTGTTCACATGATTTTATTTCCGGAAACAATATAATCAATTTATAGATAGTACTTAACAAGCAACATTTATACATCTGAAAAATCTCGCCGGTAATTTGCAGAGATAACGTCGAAATTGTCTGCCAGCGACGTCGTGCACTTTAGCGCTACCGTTGTGGTGACAAAAGGGGATGCAATTCTTAGGATAAATCGCGTTTATCATGAAATCAAGCACGGTGACCTATATTTTTTATTTGAGATTTGGAGAAAGCATGACAAAATGCAGTTTATGCAGAAAAATGATGAAAATGACATTTTCAGAAACAGTTTGTTTCCAGTTTTTTTGGTTTAAAAAAATACCACTTTGAGCATCTGGTCCGCATTTTCAAGCAAGGCTTGAATAATTGTATAGTTATTCGTGGAGTGATTTATTTTTTTTCCCTTTTTGTCACTTATCACAGCTTCAGATTGAACCCGATCTTAATAATTTACGACGAAAAATATCTGCTCCAAAAATTTCATAACATTGCCTAATCGTTTTACAAAATTGCACAAATCCCCAATTTTCAGCCTCAATTTTCTCGAAAACAAGCCCGGTGACCTATGTTTTATTTTGTGTTTTATTTTATAACTCGCCAAGGCCTACAACATATTACAAAATTATAAAAATGACATTTTATCGAGAAACTGTATCGGATGCCCTTAATTAATACCTTATCAAGCCAATTTAACCAACTACACAAAAGGAAAAAAAAGATATATTCAGCCAGCAGTACGGGTTTCTTTGTTTTTCTCTGAATATTTATTTCCAAAGTTAACTTGTTTCTTCTGAAAATAAGATTTCTGTGAGGTCCTTTTAAGTCCTGACAAATGGAGAGAATGCAGTTTTTTGCATCATTTATTCCCCAGACCCCTGCCGTATGACTTCCTTCTTCGGCATCAAGTACACATCAACATTTCCTAGCTACGTCCCTGAGTCAGACTATATACGTTTGAAGTTTCAAAATTTGCAAGGAAAAGCATCATTTTATCAACTTCTAAAAGAGAGACTTTAATTATACCAAGCACGGCAAACATGAAGTTTCTCGCTGCATTGAAGCCCCATTGGTGGCCTTCTCTTTGACACATATCCATTTTCAATTTTATTCAAAACTGAAAGGATGGAAAATAATCACTTTTAATCAAATGTTGAACGAAAGAGGCACCCGTCTTGCACGAAAATTAAAAACAATTAAAAAAGAAATACACATTGATCGTCAAATAAGAAAAAAAGCTGAATACAGTTGCACGAAAACTACCCTTTACTACCCCCGTTAAACTAAATTGAGCTTGACTGTTAAAGGCTGATACATACCTCGCAGGAAATTCATAAGCACGAATTGATTTCCATGGTCTCTAAAGAATATCATATTTTATTTCATCAATTATTTGGAATATTCAGAAAAAAATGTCAGGGTAAGAAGGCATAGAAAACGGGACAATTGTGTTTTGACACCCGGCGGAAATAGCCATTTTGATTTTATTTTTGCATCAGCAAAATAATCACGATGCTGGTTTTGAGAATGGAAAGGGAAGACTAGTTTTCGGAACGGAATATAGCTACAAATTGATCATTGACGTATTTGTATAATACTTTTTTACTTACTTCATTTTAATCTTTGTGAAATTTTCGATGTGTTCGCAACTGCGTTTTTGCGTACGGATTGCTACGCGCCTCATGTTCATATGCTTTAAATAACGGTAAATACACTCGACGGATTACGAAATGCCAAACTAATAATATTTAAATGACGATGATAGTAGCCAAAAAAGACTCTTGGACATAACGGTAAATGGAATTAATTCCTCGTTTGTCAAAAATTATTACACCTAAATTAAGAGGACATGTTTTGTGATTTTTTGAAACATCTAAATAATCATGCTGTAATGGAAAGGATACGTTTCCGTGTCCTACACAGGCTAAATACGATTGGGTGAACAACGACATCACAAGTACACGATTTGATAGATTGGGGACGTTTGAAGGAAAGAACACGTTTTAGATCCGAGATACGAAGGTGTTTTCTGGTATTTGTCTGATATTTTATATATATTCAATGGGTTGCTCTTAATAGGAATGATTTATATTTCCCTTGGATTGAACAAGTTGATAACATGAGAACTCAATCACCAAAAAAGGGCTAGATCAAAAATCAAAAATCATCTGATTGGACACGTTTGGAGGGAAATGCATGTATCTGAGTATTTACTATAGATCTAAACGGATGTACAGTTTTAGTGGTAGTTTATAATTCATTGCGCTTGAGAATTTGAATTTTACACAGATAAAAGTATAGTTTCTATAATTTTCTGGAACAACTTCTAACACTTTTATATCGGAGATTCTTGGTATTTTCTGGAACTGATATGATATGTTTTATACATTGAATAAGATGTTCTTAATCATTATTTTCCTGTCATTGAATAAAAGAATAATATGAGAACTCTATCACCAAGAGGGCTAATTCAAAAATATTATTTGACCATTGTCTTCAAAAAGTCTCTGTGCATCCTACCAGGTATTATATTTCAAATTCTTCACTTTGTGAAGCAAATTTCTTGAAAAGGTTGATTTCGGCTTGATTTTGTTATGAACTAAATTTTATTGAATTTACAATATCAGTGTGATAAATCATTTTCAAAAAGCACTCATTGGAGATGGTATGCATTACAAGATAATGTTCTTTCTTGCAACATATTTATGAAATGAGCGCAATTAACATTATCACCCTGTACTGAATAGCCGCTTTCATTACGATTTACTGTTAACAAGCAAGAGCTTCTTTTTTTCCTAATTTTGTTGTCCCTTTACTTGCTATTAGTACAAAATTTCCACTATCGTGATATCAAAAACACGTTTTATCATCCTGTATCTCATAGATTTTATTTCCAACAAATTACCACTCTCGTTAACTATTTTCATGTGTGTTTCCTTTTATAGTAGTTGTGCATGCTCAGATTACCACAAGCTTCAATTACATTTTTCTGTTGTAGTCTGTGTGTTTGTTAAATCGTTTACATGAGGAACCCATTTACCCAGAAAACTATCATTTATAGATTAGGTCACTGATTAGCATAATCGAATTGACATATTTTAAATTATAATAATAAAATTTGATTACCTTTCACAATTACATAGCCAGAACCTGTCTGAATAATCTTGTTGTTATTGTTCTTAATACCATTACTAGCTGAACAAATATATTCCCCACTGTCCTGGTATCTTGACAACACTAAAGTATTTGGTAGTATCAAAGTTTTAATTCCTTCAAACTCCCGTATAATCTCTCCATATTTAGACCTCTGCTGCCATTTGTGATAGGTATAACTCTCTGGGTTACCACTAGGGTTACATGTGACCATTCTGGTAGCATCATTCTGTGTATAGTTAGGACTGTCCACTGTAATGTCTGGAGCATCTGTTATTACAATATAAACATTATTTGCATAACTATAACGATTTCAATAGAGTCTGTAATCAAAAGCTTACACTTACACTAGCTACCTTATAAATTTGTTGCATTTTGTAAATACAGCTGTTTCACAAGCCATGCCTGTTTTAGAGAGATATGTAATATCCATACGTGTTTTATTTTGTTAACCTAATGGTTCCCACGTACTCTGACAGCATTAAGCATTGTTTAGGAAATAAACCAAAATAAATTAAATGTACCAAATTTCAGGAATACAAATATGAACTTCTTCACGAAAAACATCATATGACTATATTGAAAAATGACATTGAATTTCAAAATTTGTACATTAGATTGTTTCTCAGTAAATACATCTTATATCAGTTTAAAATGTAACCATAACGGATTGAACACATTTATCAGATCCCAAAAGTAAATATTTTGTCAACCGCAGATATCATAAGCCATAAAATATGTTCTTAATGTAATGTTTACTATTATTTATAAGACATAAATAGAGGAATTTTGAATTGGTGAAATATTTGTTATCTTTAAATCAAAAGTGGCTTAGGTGTTGACTCTGGTGATGAATTTAAGCAGTCATGTTTAAAATGTTGCTCAAGGTAAACACACTTTTGCAAGAATCAAAAATAACTATTTTGTCTTGCATGAGAAGACACGGAAATTGATGCCTTGTTGTAGGTGTTTTCAGTATTATAAACATTTAGATGAAAATTGCAGTTTATGTCAACACAAATCAATTATTCCCGTGTAATTTCCATAAACTTGAACAAATTTCTCCTTGATCAAAAGACATCAAACATCCAATATAAATTTGAATCTCTTGTAGACAAACCATATAATTGCTAAATGAACTACGCTTTTCTGTTGTTAACATTTACAATGCAAACAGTCTGTGACCATTTACTTTTAGATATTATTCTTTTGTCGAATCTTCGTTTCGATTTCACAATAGACACATACATTTAGCTTTTAAAAAAACCCAATATACCTCAATGTTACACAAGGTCAACTTGATTTTTAATAATCTGTAGCAAATTCTGCTATGTTTCGATACCGTATTTTTTCCATCCCACTGGTGTGTTTTATATCGTATATCTGCAATTATCAACTAAAGATCTACAAAACGTATAAAGCTAAGCAGGCCTTCAACAAGGATCAATCGTAAATAACTATTTCGTCTACCCACAGTAAAATGGAAATACTGTCGTGAAATGTGGAAGATGAATAATTACAGTATTTCCAAAGGCTAAGTTAATTTATCTTTGATTAGATTAGATCTTATAATCATTCATAAGGCAAATTTTAAAATATATCTCAATAACAAAATATTTTGGGTTTTTCTAATAGTAAGTATTTTTTATTTCTATATTACAATTTTATTAATTCTATCGATGTCATTCAGACTCTCTGTTAATTGTACTAATAACATTTAGATAACCCAATAAAACATTAGTTTTTTAAGAAATCAGAGACACGTATATACCTCAATAACCATTGACTGCAAATTTAGCATTGCTATAATGCTGTAGAACAAAATCATTTATTTACAGTTTACCTATTTAGAAGGTCTGCTACGTAGGAGAATATTAATAGGCATGTTACTGACCATTTTGAAGTGCTACTTTATATTTATTCGGAGGCAAATGTCTTTGTGTATAAAGTTTCGTTATAATTTGGACAAAATATTACTTCGACTTAACTATCTGTAGTTGATCAATCATTACTAGTAGATGAAAAAGCCAGAAATTTTAAGTGACCTTTTTTAACCCTTTTGTCCAAAAATAGCACACCACTAAAAACTATCGATCAACAAATCTTTTGCATGAAAAAGTAAAACAATACCTACACTTGACATCTAGTTGTCTTCTCTCTTGTGTACCAATAAGATCTGCTATGTTTGTGACTTTACATGTGACTTCTTTTGTGTTATAACTTCTGTTAACATTGTATGTGATGGTGGAATGCACTGTATATGTATCTTCTGGTTGTATATGTGAACTTGTATCTTTAGCAAATGTTGTTACATTTGTTGAGCCTATATACCATTGGAAACTACCAGGAGGACGGCTACCTTCTGATGTACAGGATACTGTTAATGGAATTGTTTCCTCTTTACTAATAGATATCTGACTGAAGGTAGGCTTTAAGGGTTTTACTGAAAGGTTGCCAATAGATCATGATATAAATAATAACAGTAAAGTGATTTTTTTTCTGTCACTTAATACCGCGTGAGTTGCACATTTATTGTTATATTTGTTATTTTCGTGGGATTTTGTCTGATGCTTGGTCCGTTTATGTGTGTGTTAATTACATTGTGTAGTGTTGTGTCGTTGTTCTCCTCTTATATTTATGCATTTCCGTCAGTTTTAGTTTGTTACCCCGATTTTGTTTTTGTCAATGGATTTATGAGTTTGAACAGCGGTATACTACTGTTGCCTTTATTTATTACAGGTATATGACCGATAGAGAATTGTCAATGAAAATATACCTTGACAATCTGCGTTAACGTGCAATCAATAGAACATGTAAACGTGAATTATCTTCCAATAAGAACAGAAAAGTATGTTTGCACGTTAACAAGGAAGTTTTGATTTAAGTCAAAGTGAATTCAATTTTCTATATCTATTAAAATGTCGTCAAAAACGCATATTAAACGGTACGTGTTTATAGGAGTACGAGACTATAATAGTGTAAGTCTGTTGAGCATAAACTGCTTAGAGACAGTGCAATATATCTCTTTTTTTTTCTTCTTTTTTTTCAACTTCAGATATTTTTTTTCACTAATAGTTGTTAACAAATCCCCTTAATGTTACAACATCGGCACTAAAGTTCTTCCCTGTATTGTTAATTACCAATAACACCAGGGGATTTCGTTGGCAAAATTTTTATAATTCTACATGATAGTATTACGTGTTAGTTACAATTTACAGAGTAATAGCTGTCTACAGCATGTATACATTACTTTACTTTACAATGAAAAAGAAAACGAAACTCTGACCGTCGTTTGTTTCGCTTTTAATTTCGGATTAAGCGAAAGTGGAAGAGCATGATCGGATCAAGAGGTCAGTATAGTTGAATTATGATTGTTTTTTAAATAGTATCTTATCATTCAAATACACTAAACCATTGACTGATATACTATATCTGATATTTAAACAAAACATTAAAGAGCAATTTTGTTCAGAAATTTTTCTTCTTTTTATTTCAATGATATTTTTGTGATTCTACAGTTGAGTGCAGACCAAGCATTACACAAAGTAAACGCACATATTTCGTTAGTTAACTTTAAATTTCGCGTTTACAAGTAAACGCCCGTTTACTTCATTTACGTTTACGCGGTCAAAATGGAAATTTCTAATGTCTACTCGAGTAAACCCGCGTTTACTCTGTGTCCGTTTAGTCAGTAGTAAACCGGCGTTTACTTCAGATTTCACAAGTTTATTTTTACGTGCACTTAAAAGTAAACGGGCGTTTACTACAGATTTTTTAATTGTATTTTGTACATGCACTTAAAAGTAAACGCGCGTTTACTTTTCGCGTTAACTAATTGTGTTTATACTAAAATAATCGTTGTGTGTATTTGTTCATTTATTTATTTTGTTAAATGACTTAATATTTTACGTCTATGTGTAAGCCGTAACATTCAAAAAAACTTTTGATTAGAAATATAAACGTTTATTAATTGCAAAAAATAAGTTCCAAAAACTTTTAACAGCGGATTTTCTATTTTTTTCTGTTCAAAATTTACATGTACAAATATCGACTAACAAACCGGCATATTTAAAAAAAAGAATGCCAAAATTTTGAAATTGCAAAACTGTGTGTACATTTAAAACATGTGAAATTATGTTGTAAACAGTATCACTAGTAATTGGTCACTATTCTTTACCGCAGACTCAACTAGGTTATGCTTCAAGAAATAAAACGCACATATCCTACAATAATTTGATTATATGCCGTAGCACATTATCTTTTAATCTAAAAGTTGATTATTGGTCAATTTATATACAGATATACGTAGGATTATGTAGTTCATAATAGGTTAAACTTCAAGCAGCTTTGATTTTTAAAGTATGTACAATCGAGCAGAATTATAAGTCTACTTTTAAAACTAGAAATTATCATCTCAACAGGAACAAATCAATGCACGACGTTCAATCAAGTTTTTTTCGGTTTTATTTTATTCATTCCGTTCCTTCGAACAGATTGCAACATTACATGTATCATGTAAATCATAGGCGGATCTAAGGAGGGGCGCCCCCTTTGTATGGGAAAATTTGGTTGATTACAAAGGTAATCGCTGAAACACGTTTGCAGCAAGCCCCCTTTAGGTCAGTCAGTAACCCCCCCCCCCCCATACCACCACCCACCTTATGAAAAGTTATGTATCCGCAACTGTAATGGGTTGTTTAATATTTTACTTAATGTCTTTGTTAAAGTTAAAACTGGGAATAATATTACATTGAATGAAGCTAGTCTCTTTTAAAAAGAGTGCTGGTCCAGAACCCTTAATAAAAAAAAACATAAAAAACTCCTGAATCGATTTCCCCACCTAGATCTCGCTTAGGTTAATTCGGAGACAAATTAAAGTCTTTGAAGTTTTGGTTATTTTCAGTTATTTTCCAAGATAGTGTTACAAATTAATTACACCCACCCTGTCTGCCCGTATCCTAATTCAAATAAAAACTAAGATTTTCTATCATAACCTGAAGCCGTTTACTTGCAATTATCTTTCACATATAGTTAAATAGTATTGTCATAGGCACTTATGTATGCACAGAATACTTCTCACTTATATGGCCGTCATTCTAAAAACATGTAAGTCGAAAAACAGTAATAAAAACAACCTTGAAATCAGGGTTTAAATAGGCCATAAAAGAAAACCTGAACATTAACGAAGGTTTATTTGGATTTCATGTAAAATAAAAAGTTTACGTAAATACACTGTTTCTTGTTGCGAAGGCCTACCATATATATTCCAGCGACAAATATTACACACAGATGCTCATCGTGTGACAAGTTTGTTTGCATGAAAGCCTGACTACTACAAACTGATATCGAGAAATACTTACATGCATAGCTAAAATAAACTAATGCTATATATATATATGTTTCTTTTTCATATATTTTCTATTTAAGACAAGAGAAACATATATGAGGATTTGGATTTGAGTTTACACCATACAGAATAATAGACAAAAATATAAACAAGAGAGTAATGAAGTATTCCCTCCAGACCCTCATTTTAATATATAGCTATGTATATATAATGAGAAAATACGATAGCAAGTCTGTTAAAATGTCTTTGAGTGTGTAGCTCTGTCGTACATCTGTATAGACTTCTCAAGACTGAAAGGTTTTGTTTCAATGAGTATTCAACTCCGTGTCGCTGAATCAAAATCGAAGTATTCTCCGCTTTTTTTTATATATAAGTATATGAAAAAAATACAGGAGCTACATGTATATATCATAAATGATTTTTTGTTATTATAATAATATTGTACTCTCAAAGATTATATTTTAATTGTTATATGATTTAAAATAGCTTTCGTTATTCAAGTATTGATAATAAAATTGTATTCTTAATGATTTTACTTTTTAAATACACACATGGAAAAAAGAATTGCAACACCTTGAAAAATCAGTCTCTTATTTTGGATGGAATATGATAAAATATTTGTAAAATAATATTGAAACGTAGTTAATGATGATATTGGCATTAAAACGAACAAACAATTAATGAAAAAAAAGTTTTATCTAACCAAAATATTTATAACAAAATGAAGTGTTTTTGGTACAAAAAAATGCATTTTACAACTTTTGCTGTAGTCGAACTTTACAATGTCAGACATTTCAAAATTAATCTTTAGATGATTGTTCACATCATGGGTGATCGTTATACGCCAAAGAATTAGCACTTTGTGCGCAGCCTCCTTTCAAATGGATAACCGCATCTTAACGTCTTCTGATTCCTGCCATAAGTCGACTAATTTGTTTCTAAGGTAGCAGCAACCATTCTTGACGAAGGGTATTGTTTATTTCATGACGTGTTTGAACTGGGATGTCCTTTCGTGCACTTTACGCCCAATGGTGTACCATATATGATCAATATGGTTCAAATTCGGACTACGATTGGGCCAAGGAAGATAAATGGAATTCCATTGGAACAATGGATCTTCCTCCAGGACGCTAATTTCCAACTTTGGCGAACTCTGCACCATATTGGATACGCGAATCAGTGTGTCTGTTCGTAGGCAAAGGTCCCCGAAATGGTATTATCGCACGATAACCAGTAGCGATGAGCCAATCTCGAACAGTTCTTGTTTAAAGGCTCCTGTATGGTCATCACTCTCTTTTTAGGATTGTATTGTTTGCAATGGGTTTCCTTCTGACCAACCTTCATTATGCTTGATTTTCACTCGCAGATGTTATAGGGGGTCTTCTTGACCTCGGAAGGTCTTTAACATCATTTCTTGACTGATTTTTATTCTTAAAACGACTTATAGTGGAATGGTGATGACCAACAATACGTGCAATTGTCACAGCGACATACCTGCTTCCCTCATGCTGATTATCTGCCATCTTGCTGCAGTTATGAGTTGTGGATGACCAATTACAAGGTCTCAATCATATAAATTTATAAACTTGGTCAACTTAGATTTTCATATTACTCTACAGCTATCTCATTTGTATATTGATCCTACATATTGACAGGTTGTTTAGAAGTTTTGTGTTTTGCTGTAATTTTTATCAATTTAGTTAATAGGTTAAAAAAAAGCTAAGATGTTCAGTTTAAGCTAAATTCAGAAAGTCACCTTGAAACTGTATTATAACTTTTCTATATCAACTTGAATTTTCTAATAAATCAACAGCTATCAGACTAATATATTAATCTTACATAATGCCAGGTTGTTCGGTAGTTTGGTGTATTGCTGTCAGGCAAATTGATAGGTAAAAAGGCTAAAATTTTCAGTTTAGAGGAAATCCAGATAGACATCTTTAATTATAGGCAGAACGTTTCCAAGACAACTTGGATTTTAATAAAACTCTACAGATATCTCAATTTAATATTAATTTTACAGAATGCCAGGTTATTTGGTAGTTTGATTTATTTCGTCCAAATTAAAACTTTTTCTGCCTCCCACATTGAGATTCGAACACGCGATGTTTCTGCTATGAGTTTGTTCAGCTTACCCTGCACCACTGGCATCGTTGGGAACATAATGAAATTTGAGTTTTTAAGTCTACTACTCAAAGCGTAAGAAAATATGAAGAATCCAGTCTTAGACAATCATATTTCAATTGACATATACATTTTCCTTTATTTACACAAAATTGTTTTCAACTTTATCTTACCCTAACACTTACGAATTCATGTTTTGTTACATCTATTTCAACATGTTCAACTTTCCTTACAAAAAAAACTAGAATACTTAAGTAGATTTTGTCTCTTTTACAAAAAAAATATTTTTCAGAAATAACTTCTGATTTTTAGTGCGTTTCAAGTTTGTGATTGCGATTGTACACTAAAAATTACAATTTTAACTTGTGTACGGGTTAGAACTATTATTTTCTATTCCTAAAAAAACAACATTGCACAGTTATCGAAAAAGTCATAGCGACCCCCCCCCCCCCCTCCCCCCAAAACCTTAACCCCCACCCCCCGCCAAACCCACCCCTTTTACCCATAGAAAACAGGAACATGATGAAATCATAATCTTTCAGTCAGTTTAATTGAAGTCTGGAGCTGGCATGTCAGTTAACTGCTAGTAGTCAGTTGTTATTTATGTATTATTGTCATTTTGTTTATTTTCTTTGGTTACATCTTCTGATATCAGACTCGGACTTCTCTTGAACTGAATTTTAATGTGCGTATTGTTATGCGTTTACTTTTCTACATTGGTTAGAGGTATAGGGGGAGGGTTGAGATCCTACAAACATGTTTAACCCCGCCGCATTTTTGCGCCTGTCCCAAGTCAGGAGCCTCTGGCCTTTGTTAGTCTTGTATTATTTTAATTTTAGTTTCTTGTGTACAATTTGGGAATTAGTATGACGTTCATTATCACTGGACTAGTATATATTTGTTTAGGGGCCAGCTGAAGGACGCCTCCGGGTGCGGGAATTTCTCGCTACATTGAAGACCTGTTGGTGACCCTCTGCAGTTGTTTTTTATTTGGTCGGGTTGTTGTCTCTTTTGACACATTTCCCATTTCCATTCTCAATTTTATTCCATGCACTTCTGTTTGAAAATATTCTTAATAATTCAAAGAAGAATAAGAATGACGATGAAACAGACTGATACAAATACCCAGATGATGATGTAATAAAACGTCCAAAGATAAGTGGTTGGCTATGCACGAATTATTAAGCCCAAAACATTTTATATATTATAAGTATAAAAATAATTCTACTGTGATTATTTTACATATATTTCAACAGCCAATGAATACTAATTACGAAAAATTCAAGTAGAGGTTACGTTATGACGTTGCTAACGTATAATAATTCTTTTCCGCCACGTCACAATGGAACCAATCGGGAAAAACTGCAATTTCGACTGAGTTCATGTACTTTTATCTTTAAAAATGATATCGAGCTTGATTACACAATCTTACTTTTTCCGACTGGTTACAGTGTGACGTCGTGGAAAAAAGTGTTTTACGTTATACTAAAAATGTGTGCCAATCTTTTGTTAATCGCCGGATGATGATGATTTTTTTTTATATTGGATAAATTTACAAAGAAAAATGCCGTTTTTTTACTTAAATCGTAAAAAAGTGATAACAGAATAATTTTGAAAGAATTGTTTTACATATTCAAGTTCTTATTATATAGGGAAGATATTGTAGATGATTAAGGAAATATTAATACGCGTATTTGTTTTCAAACAAAAAAGTATGATCATATTTTTTGTTAAAGGATAGAAATGTCCAAGAACCATACAAGTAAGACCCAATTTATCTATAAAAAGAAGCATATGAAAGTCTGTTTTTTTTTATGAAATATCTGAATTGACTAAGTCAACAATAGCCTGTATGCAAACTTCAGTAAAAAAATCACTGGAGGATTAAAACTGTATCGAATGCATTTAACAACAAAGGATCATTTAAACAACAACTTAAAACAGATATACAGTTAACTCTCGTTGTCTCGAACTCGGTTGACTCAAAATTTCGGATGAGTCGAAGTTTTCACGTGGTCCCGAACTTTATTCCATACAAAAGTATGTAATTCGACTCCTGATGAGTCGAAATTGGATGAGTCGAAATTTCGGTTGAGTCGAACTAAATTAACGGTCCCAAGGTTAACAAAAGTATTCAAAATTCATTTTTATCTCGAACTAATACACATATGTCAAAACATGACCTCCGGGATTTAAATGAATTGAATAGTTAATCTGACAATACACGTGTAATTAAATTTCCGGTCACTGACCACTGTATTGATTTATGACATGCAATTTCCATGAGTGTTTACCTAAGATTATCTTTAAAGAATTTTGAAAAATAATTAGTGATACAATGTTAATGTTCATGAAAACGTATTTAAAATGTTTACAAAACAATTAATTTACACTAATGAGCTTGGGTGTGTATAAAGTGAGGACTATGGCTTCCGTTGATGATCACCTAAAAATTACTCAAACGGCGTGTTCAATCTTGTTATATTTTCTTTTGAAAAGAAAGAGTGAGATAAAACAAAATGAATAGAAATCAAAATTTTCTTAAATCTTTTGTTTCCGAAAATAAACAATTTTGTCAGCTATAACCGACCTGAATAACGAAACTATAGATTAGAAATAATTCTCTTGGAAAAGCCATAGGATTTTTTTTTTAATTCAAAGAATTGAATATATAAGAAAATGTCATCATAATAATAAAAGACTGTGACATACAAATACATCGATCTGATACTAGAATATCGATCCCTTGCCATATTTACCCGGATTTATTTTAGCTTTACCAAGCTAAGCAAGAGTTGTGTCCCTTAGATTGTCGATCTTCCGGTGTTCGTTTGAGTCGAACTATGTGTATCTCGAAATATTTCTCTGTTCCGTTTGACTTCGACATAACGAGAGTCGATTGTATTTACATATTGTAGTTATCATGAATAATTTTCAAATGAATTCTGCGTTGAAGGATTTATGATATTTTACTGGTAGCCCGTTTATATGACCAGCTTGTGTTTTAAATCACACTATAATCGATAGGTTTTTTCACAGATTTTTTTTTAATCAGAAGAGATGGCGGGCGTAAAAATGTATGGCTAAATTAGTGACATGGTTTGTCTGATACAATTGACAAATCTCAGCTTTGTTTTCCTGCAATATGATAGTTGATGCAGTAAAATAAAGCATTGATTGAATTTAATACCGTTCAACATCACAAGAGTAATCCTTGACAAAGTGACTTTTTTGTCATTATACAATTTTTTAACTCAATTTTTATATTTTTAAAATCTTTAATTTGTTCAGTCGAGAAGTAAATTTTCTCTAAAATGAAAAAGGAGATACTACAAAATTGGAGTACCATTCATCCAGAAGTTGAACTATAGATTGAATGTTAAATGAAACAAATTATAAAAGCAAGATAGTCCCTAACACCAGGTTACAAAAACTGCTCTGTGTCAATAAACTGTGCATTAAATTAAAGTTTATATTAATAAATGCCATCAGAAGAATTAAGTCAATTTCTTTGTAAATATATTTTTGAAGACATATTATTTTCAAACACTTATAAACACATTATTGACAAAGTTTTCAATTAATAATACAAACTTAACCAGAGATTCTAGAATGCCATTTGAACTGGTACACTCTATTAAGAAATAAACTACAAAAATGGTACCCCTTAACTACATATACTACAAAACTGGTTTCCATTACTAAATATACTACAATTGCAATAATACTATTTACAGATTTAACACAAGTCGGTTGTATCTTAAGTCCTATTAACTTTAGTTCAAGAACGCTGAATGTTTTTTTTCTTCAAACACATATTTCCAAAGTTTGTGAGTTTAGAAGACATTTATTAAATTGAGCCAATGGCTACATGACTATTTATTACTAAATAACAAAATATTAAAAAAGATTGTCGATGAAAATGCATGTATTTGTTCCGGACCATATGAGTATTTGACTAATAATGATGTTCTTTTGTTCTACTATTTATTTCTCAGATTATCCTAATTATATTTGTTGTATTCGAATCGTAAGTAGTTAGCTCTATAATCGTTAGTAAAAGAAAATTTACGTCTTTCTATGTTGTGATACGTATATATACTGTTGTTTAAGGTAAGGATGAAGGTTGGTAACTATATTACAACAATGCATTTGTTAGCACTTGTTCTAAGACTGGAACATGATGTTTGCTGGTTTTCGTTTGTTGATGTGGTTCATGAGTGTATCTCGTTTTTCGTTGGGTTTTTTTTAAGATCAGTATTTGTTTGTGTTCCCGTTTGAATGGTTTTACACTAGTCTATTTGTGAGCTCTTAGCTTAGTTTCGATACGAGCCAAGACCATTTTCTGATCTTTAATGGTTTACGTTTACAAATAGTGACTTGGATGGAGAGTTGTCTCATTTGCACTCATGCATCATCTTTTTATACCTTAACCAGTTGAGAAAATTTTAGCGACTTACGAAACAAATAACAATCCAAATAGCGTTAATTACGTATAATTTAGATAAACCAAATAAATATATTGTAGAGATCAACTAGGTTACCTCCTCATTAGAAGCAGTAGTCTGATTGTAAGTATAAAAGTCCATCATACTATCGTTAAACTTACAATTGAGATAAACAGTAGCAGTTTTCTTTAAAACACTGATTATCCCTGAATGATTTGCAGTGCATGTAACTGTCTGTTTATCAAAATTTCTTGTAACTTGTTCCTTGGTATATTGTACAGACAGGTTACCAGTGACTGACACACCAACACCAGACACAGTCAGCTTGACTTCAGGAGGAGGTTTCCCATCTATTGCTGTACACTTCAATTCCAAAATCTGTCCTTCTGATCCTGATACTTTCCCATCTTTGACATTCTGAATCAATATATCTGTAGGAGGTCCTGTAAATACATTTATAAGTGAACAGAAAACAAAGTCGTTGTATAACTTATGTAATGCTGCGGAAAAAATGTATTATGTGTACTACTGTAAATGTGTTTATTGTAATTGTATTATAAGGGATATACTGTAAAAGCAGAAATTTTAGCAAGGGATTTAATTTCGTTTATTTCGTTGATAAAAATTATCCACGAAATTAAAACCCCATTGAAAATTTAAGTTTAGAATTACATTATTTTATGATCTGACAAAATCTCGTTGACATTATAAAAATAATAATTGATGAACATTCATTTATACAATGAAAAAAAAGGTTAATTGATTAGACATCGATTTTCAAAGGTTTTCTTTAAGTCAGATGATAGTCCTAATCCTTTGTTTGTACAGTAATTAATAATGATCAAGAACTGTCAAGCAATGTCATTTAACAGTCTAACGTTTCTGTTATGTCCTCAAGTCGTAATACATTTATTACACAATCATTGTTCTTGGATAATACATAAAGGTGTGTAAAATCCAATTAGCGTGTGCAGGTTACAACACTTGATTAGTGTTAACTGCTACTATGACATGCAATTATTGATTTTTTCCAACAGCGAAATTTCAGATCAGTTTTATTCAGTATTGTCAATTGTAAAGAGACGTTTAGACACAATTGTTATCTAAACTTGAGAACCACGAAAAATAATCCTAACGAAGTTACTTTCTGATACAAAACCACAAAATGTTAACCCCACTAAAATTAATGTGTATATAGTAATCAAACAAATACAGCATTTGTACTAAAGTTTTGTTTACATTTATTGATTTATGTCAAACGATCAGACTCAAAGAATAAATATTTTACTGATCGAACAGATCGGTCGGATAGAACCGATTGACCTTTCTGACGGATTAAACTCCACTTCGTCACTGGATTAACTTTTACAATTTAAGGAATCTAAGTTTCGTTTTATTGAACCAAAATGGCGCCATGGAAAATAAAAAAAAAAACATTCAAACATTCAGATACAAAAGTTCACCACATTTGTAATTATCATTTACCAAAGTTTTAAGAATTTGAGTAGGAGAGAAATGTGCAGATAAAACTAAATTTAAATAATATCATAATAGTTATCAAAAGTACCAGGATTATAAATTTTATACGCCAGACGCGCGTTTTAAACTCATTTTAAAAGGATGTTAATTTTAGTTTTTATTTAGGTTGTATGTTTCCAAACCCAAAGATCGGATGATCGAATGATCATTTATAGCAAATTTCGGTGATTTTTTTTCAAAATTTTAAAGTTTTTTTGTCGTTCAAAATAACTTATTACAAATAGCATTGTTGAATTTTATTTATAAAAAGATGTTATATTTGGATTATTTTCCCCATTAAAATGAAGAAATGATCGCATTTCTATTTAACAAAAAAAATGTTTAAGCATATTTAGCGATAAATTAATCATTTTTCAGTTAAAATTAGTTATCGGAAGGCATTTATGACGACTGATTGCAATTGAAATTTACGTATATCCGATATATAAGCAACGCAATCAAAAGTGTAGTATCTTTCCATGAAATTCGGCATCAATTATGAAAAAACAATCAGTACTGAGGTACAAAAAGTAATGAAATCATAACACATGTAACATGCATAAAGTGATTCATAATTTCTATAAACATAAAATAATAGCATTCGTATTCAACGTTTTTTTTCTCCTTACAGTATTAAAACTGTTATAAAAAAATTATATCTTCTGACCTTTGTAAAAACTAGTTTCAAAAAACTAATTTTATGAAAACAAGCAATTTTAAACTATTAAAATTATAAACAATCTAATGGCGCTCAATAATAGCCATAAAACAAAGAAATGATTGCACTCCTATTCTACGAATAAGGTTATGCATATGTGTCCTTAAATTGTTTTCATCTTCTATAAACCTAATTATCTAAGGCATTTATAATCATGATAATGACTGATTGCAATTAACATTGCGTTATTTTTTTATATATAAAAGAATTAACAAACATTAAGTATCTTTTCTCTAAAATGTAGCATAATTTATGACAAACAACCAATCCAGATGTACAAAAAGTATTGAATTTAAATGTCGGTTTATAATGTCTATCAAAAATTAAAACAATTTTGCATTCGTATTCAACACAAAATAATTTAAGTTAAATTGTTTTAAAAAAAATCATATCTTGAAGCCTTTTATAGCTAACCGTTATCAATAACATTGCATTATTTTTCAACAAAAAAGAAAACAATGGTTATTTTAAACAATGCCAACACCATTGTAGTATAATTTCTTTGATATTCTTCTAATTAACATGATTAATGAAAACAACCAATCGTGAATTATAAAAAGTACAAATATGCAATAGTAGTCAATTGTTTACATCAAAATAAAGAAATGATTGCGTTCTTATTCAACAATTAAAAAAGTTTATGCATCTTTCTCCTTGAATTATTCAGATCTTTTAGCTTTACATTTATCTATTTAGCTTTATAATATTTTGATATGAGCGTCACTGATAAGTATTATGTAGACGAAACGCGCGTCTGGCGTACTAAATTATAACCCTGGTACCTTTGATATCTTCTTATACAATAATACCTATCTAAATGCGTTTATTATGACTGATTGCAATTGAGGTTGCATTATTTTTTTATATTAAACAAGAACTATTTTCTTTTTTAGGCAAGTCAAGTTTACGTCAGACAGTAACGCATAAGGTTACAAGTACTGTAACCAGCCCTATAAAAATTGTGAAATACAGTACACAAAATTAAGACACGATATAGCGATTCGATATTTGTATTTTTTATATTGTTCACGAATATTTAACTTACAACTTACTTGAACGTTAATCAACATTAGAAGAAGTCTACAAGAAACAATGTACAATGCATGTACTCGATGATATCATCGTTCCGTCTGTATTCTAATCTAGACGCCTTCTAATTAACAAGCGAATTGACGTTCAAAGACTGAAAATTGTCAAATAAATCTAAATATGAAAATAGACAGCGAACCCGCGAATGGGATTTTTCTATGTCTATTTAATTTCCAATTATAGGTTAGAAATGTGTAAACCATCATTTTTATCTTGATATAAATGAGTGTTTGTAGATCAAATCACTCGATCAAATGATTTACATTTGTTCCTTAGTTTCATTTTCAATTTATTTGACATTATTTCCCTTTTAGTAACTGAACACGCATAAGCCGTGCGTAATCTATTTCTAGCTAAGAATTTAAATTGAAGGACACGAGAATACGCATTAAATGCGGTCGAATAATGGACATGCCAGGTTATGATTCATCGTCGTAGCTCCAAAGCTTATTTTGTCATAATTGAACCAAAATGCCTGATAAAAGTAAATTATAATTTCAATATTCCAATTTCATTAATTATAATTATATGTGAGATCTCAAACTTTAAAACATATTTGTCACGATAGCTGTTTCATGATTTATTGATTTTTTTCTTCCTTCAGAATCTATTTGCACGATATTCCCTTCACCAGGTTCAATCCACCATTTTCTACATTAGAGAATGCCTGTACCAAGTCAGGAATATAACAGTTGTTATCCATTCATTTGATGTGTTTGGACTTTTGATTTTGCCTTTTGCCTTTTGATTTTGGATTTTCCTTTTTGAATTTTTCTCGGAGTTCAGTATACATGGTATATTTGTGTTTTTACCTTTTAATTTGTTTTTACTATTTTTTTACGAACTGATGTTTTATTCTTCTTAACGCGATATGATTGCCGTAGCATTGAAGATTGGTGTCAAGTAAAGTTAATTGCATGCCAAAAATATGTTGGTGAATTAGAGTATGGATGACAATTATCCAAAGAAATTCTGAAGGTTTTGATAAAATAATGGACTGTCATGTAACTTTTTCAAGTGACTTACGAGAACGTGCAGTCATGACTATAAAATCGAATTATAATCAACAATAGACACTCCTGACAATAATATGTGGTCAGTTGTCATTTCAGCATACTGACTTATTCTGTCAATGAATTAATATGTCCGTCCATCCATTATTTTCATAGGAAAACAAGGTAAACAAAAAAAAAAACTGGCCGGCTAAGAGTCATCATATCAATAGTATTGATATATGTTAGCTGTTAAACTATGCAAAAACCGAAAACGATTTGAAACGTGAAATTCTTGATATATGAGACAATCTAACTGAGCAAAACGACGGCTAACACAACGATCGCTACAAAATTCGTTTGCAATTACTCTTGCAATAAACATGAATGCACGATGCAAAGTGACAAATATAAAAAAAAAATACACTTATACAAATAATTCTCACAAATAAACGAATTCCAATCCTGTTTTTTTTTTCGTTTATTTTGTTAATATTTTAACATTCGTCTTTTCGTGGCCATTTAAAGCTGACGATCATTTGATATGATTTTCCAAATTGTTGAAGACTGGACGGTTAAGTAACGGAAGTAATATCTCCTTATTTGCACATGCAGAAATTACGGAAAATATTAATTTGAATATTATAATCTATATTTGCATAGTTTGAGTATCACTTCTAAAACATTCTGCATTTTTTAAAATTAAGGATTGCAAAGTTGAAACTTCAAATGTACATAGATACATCACCATAGACTATTCGTACACACATTATGTTTTAGTTTCTTTTGTTTTTATCTATGAAGATTGATATCTAAATATCTTGTGAGGATAATTCATTTCCGAAAATTACCTAGCATACCTAGTATACATAAAGGCAAAAGAAGTATACCGCTGTTTATGCATCCAGTGTATCTAAGATTCTGCAAGTTTTGAATTTAAATCGAAAATTAGCTTTACAATATCATTGTAACTATTCATGTAAAACTGAATAGTATATCACATTCCAAAATCTTGAAAATCATTTTTAATTTAACTATTCTGAGGTTTCTCCTAATTATTTTTTCTTAATAAAAACATGCAAGTTATGTTTGAAATTAACGAAAGAATCAAGGATTACACATGTATTCATTTTGACAAAATATAATTCAACTGATCCTACATGATAATGAAAAAGATATCAAAAGACAACAATCATTGGACAGATTGATAGAAGGTGATTCAAACAATACCACTAAGCCTTATATGCTGAAGATTCAAAGATATATACTCACTAACAATACTTAATATGGCAAACTGATGTCTCAAAGTTGAATCAATGTTTGAACTACACTGGTATGTTCCTTCATCATCCTTTTGAATAGTTGATATTTGTAAATCATAGTTTCCTACTATGCGCAGTCTTTCACTTATTCCTTCTAAGTTAGTATTGGTGCGATTATCAGCGGTATAATGCAAACTTGCGGTTGTATTGAATATAAATCTCCAATTAATGGGATTTGTTTCTCTTTGTAATGTACACAACAATATAACATTCTCTCCAACACTGTGGAAGTATTCTTTTGATGTTTGTGTAAGACCTAAAATTGATCATAGAACTAAAGATGGTAGAACTCTTTTAATAGTAATACAATTTGTCATATTTTATTGGGATCATCCGACAATCAAATTCAAAGTACTAATTGTTGCAAAACACATTGTTTCTTTATTTCATAATTATCATGACTGCAGAAATAACTGACTAAAAGGCTTCCGATTATTTTGTTATAAAATTGAGAATGGAAATGGGGAATGTGCAAAAGAGACAACAACCCAACCATAGAAAAAAACAACAGCAGAAGGTCACCAACAGGTCTTCAATGTAGCGAGAAATTCCCGCACCCGGAGGCGTCCTTCAGCTGTCCCCTAAACAAATATATACTAGTTCAGTGATAATGAACGCCATACTAATTTCCAAATTGTACACAAGAAACTAAAATTAAAATAATACAAGACTAACAAAGGCCAGATGCTCCTGACTTGGGACAGGCGCAAAAATGCGGCGGGGTTAAACATGGTTTGTGAGATCTCAACCCTCCCCCTATACCTCTAGCAAATGTAGAAAAGTAAACGCATAACAATACGCACATTGAAATTCAGTTCAAGAGAAGTCCGAGTCTGATGTCAGAAGATGTAACCAAAGAAAATAAACAAAATGACAATAATACATAAATAACAACAGACTACTAGCAGTTAACTGACATGCCAGCTCCAGACTTCAATTAAACTGACTGAAAGATTATGATTTCATCATATGAACATCAGGCACAATCATTCCCGTTAGGGGTTTAGAATCATACCATCATAACATATATGAGAAGAACATAACCCGTGTTTTTGTTATGTACATATAATGGGTTTTGTATTGCCTTGTCAAGACACTTTCTATACAAATTACACACCAAACATAGGCAATCAGCCCAACCTACTCATGTAGATAAAAAGAAAAGTATATCATTACATTACATTACAGTACTAGTATCTGGTTTGATTTCAACTTCTATAACCCGGGAGATTTCGAAAAATATAAATTAGAAATAAAGCAAATTCAGACAATATATTCTGAGTGTTATAGTGACAATTTGTTAGTCCCTTTAATTCACCTTTTACCTTTCTTTGTGTTTTAATTAATCTTATTGTGAAATATATGTTTCTCGTATTTGAAATCACTGTAACGAAGACAAGTTAATCCATTGGACCCTTATACATTTCTATAGACGACAGACCCGCGTTTCGTCTACATGATACTCATCAGTGACGCTCAGATCAAAATAATTATAAAGCCAAAAAAGTACATAGTTGAGCATTGAAGACCCAAAATTCTAAAACTTTATGCCAAATACGGCTAAGGAAATATATTCCTGGGATACGAAAATCCATAGTTTTTCAAAATATTCAAGGTTTTGATACTATACTGTTAATATATATGTTTTGGTGTGTAATTTTGAAATCAGCCTTTCGTCTTCGGTCTGGTTCTTTGGGGACCTTGCCTATAAAGTTTACAGTATTGGTTGTTCATTTTTAAATTACGGAACGCGCGTCTGGCGTATTAATTTACTCTAAGCATGGTACCTTTGATAACTATTTACACTACTGGGTCGATCAAACTAGTGGTGGACGTTTCGTCATCGAGGGTATCACAGCCCAGTCGTCAGTACTTCGATGTTGACATGAATATCAATTATATGTACATTTTTCCTTCCTGTTAAACTTCCTGTTTATAAAAGTTTGAAGGTACAAGTTACGATAAGGCTCGTGGTTGGCCCCCCTATTTCCTCATTTTCTATGTTTTGCTTAGGTTTGAAGTTTGTTTGGATGAACTTCAAAACCAGTAATTTAAGAAAATGGGTGAGATCATGGGTGTTGGGGTAAAAGCGCATCAAAAACGCAAAAAGAAGAAAAAATAACGATTTTTGGCGATTGTTTCTTAAAATTTTAAAGTGTGCGCCTACGTGACCCGGATAATATTATGGCGATTAAGACAGGAAAAACACCTCACATGACATTGGAATAAAACAAATACCTGGGTCACGTTGGCGCAGGCACTAAAAAAATAACAATTTGTTGTAAAATCACCTGCAAAATGAATAATAATTACATTATTTGAATAATAAAAGAAAGTTAACCCCCCTCACCTCAACCAGTTGCGAAAATAATTGGTTTTGAAGTTCATCCAAACAAACTTCAAGCATCAGGGAATGTTTAAACATAATAAGTAGCTTTCCAAAACAGAATGAGAAAAAGAGAAAATAGGGGGACCAAAAACTAGCCGTATCGTACCTTGCTCTTTCGAAATACTAAGGAATTTCTAACCCATTTTTAGATTACCTCAGCCTATTTGGCACCATTTTTTTAGAATTTTGGACCTCAATACTCTTCAACTTTTTACCTGTTTGGCTTTATAACTATTTTTATCTGAGCGTCACTGACAAGTCTTATGTAGATGAATTGCGTGTATGGTGTATTAAATTATAAGCATGGTACCTCTGATAACTACTATAGCCAGAAATATCCCGGTTATTATTATACTATATTCAATAAAATATGTAAACTGCTTCTTTCCACACACAAAAATGAACACTTCATGGTCCTGTTTAGTTACAAGAATCAGAATGAATAGCACATCAGTATGAATAATACTAACGTTACGCACGATATTGCTTCTCAAATGGTAACGTCATTTTTTTACGTTTTACGGCAATAAATAATTAGTGGTGATATCTTTTTTTATTTCGCCTGCAATTTTTGTGTTGCACATCAATATGGATATTTCCTTAGTTTGGTAGTACTAAATATGCATGAAATATTTCCCTCTTAAAGTAACGTAAGCAACAAAAAAAACAAATATATCGTATTTGGCTAATGCATAAGTTTATATGAAATGAGAAGATGTATACAGTATGATAAGTTCCAATGAGACAATTCTCTACCAAAGACTCATTTAAATAAAACGTAATAAAAGGCAATTTTTTTCCCATTTAGATCCGAAGATTTTGCTCTAATTAAAAAAAAGTTGAATTACAAGTTAAACTGGTCTTGCTTATAAAATTCACGTTATTTTCTTTAATAACGGAACAATTATAATTAAGAAATGAAACGATTGTCATAAAAAAAGTTTTATTATATTCTCATATGTTTACAAGCTTTGTTTGATAAGGGAAGGTATATAGCCACGCTTCAGGCCCAATTTTTATTTCACTTTCAAGTTCCATTCATATGAATCTTATTGCAGAGCAATAAAACAAGTCACAGTTTTACGCTTCCTGAATTTGAAAAGGAGTTGGTCCGGTAAGGACCGATTTTGGCCTCAAATTTCAGGTTCATCTGACGAAAGATTTTTATCACTTTTTAACACTTAAGTGTCTATTTTATTTGAAACAAGTAGTTTATGTGAACGATATCTAACTGATTTAATCATAAAAAAACGATCTAATTCGAGCTAAAATATGACAAATCTACCAAATATACCGAAAAACGTAACTTGTCAGATGGTTTTTGTCAAAAATGAAAGTGGCCGCATCCGTGTTCATCCTCAACCTTTATATATGTTATGTATTATCATAAAATACAACTTACATTTCAATATTAAGGATGAACACGAATGCGGCCACTTTCTTTTTACACGAAACCCGTCTAAAATTTAACTAAAATGCTAAAATTGTGAAGATTTCAGTAATTTAACATGACTTAATGGTGCTAGCCCGGTATATGTGTATTGTATTGTCAAAAAACAGACCATATTTATGTAGCAGAAGCATTCTTTTGTCCAATAAATAACTAACTAAAAGTTAACAATTTAACGATTTTGTTAAACTGCTATATTTTGAGGCCAAAAAGGGGTCTTACTGGACCTACTCCTTTGAAAAAGATAATTTTTTATCCTCTCGTAATACACAACTTTTTTCAACACTTAAGAACCTCATCTAAACGAACAACCCCAGTCATCGAATTGTTTTTATACTTTGTGGTGTTGTTGATATAGTATCTGACTATCAATAAAATTCTATCTCAGGAAATATAAACAGATGATTTCCAACCATAAATAGTGTCCCGAATCGACAACGTTGAAAACATATGAAAATCGTCCAGTGGACAAACTTGCGACATTTAATTTCTTTGAAAACGAAGTCGTTTTGACTACCCAAAGTATCAAAAAGTATGTAGCTGTTTTGTAGAGTTTAAGTACAATTACGGAAAAGCACTGTTTAGGATGCAACAATTCTAAATTTTCAATAAATAACGTCACAAATGACAGTTTATTTGTAAAAAGCGGCAAATTCCGATATTGGACATCTTGCAAGACATTTGCAAGAAGCTATTTCATTTTTATATGTGGTATTTGTTTTTGCCAAAATAGATAACAACTGAGCAGTCGTAACATATATCAATCGACTGCGAGGTAATTTTCTGGCTAGTACGGATTTTATCGCAGGAAATAAGACTGAAATGTACAGAAAAAAGTAACATCACAAAAATACTGAACTTAGAGGAAGATCAATTGGGAAAGTCCATAATCACATGGCAAAATCAAATAACAAAACGCATCAAAAACGAATGGACAAAAACAGAAAGACTGAAAATGACTTAACACTCTATGGTGCACGATAGCAAGGGCTGTTAAAAACTAGCGAAAGCTGACTTATGTGAAATTATAAAACTGGTTTAAGTAACATTCCTGATTTTGTCAACCAACTACCGAAATAGAAAACGGAAACGCAATCATATCAAAAGGACTGGCAAGACTAGCTCTGGATTATATTTTACATGTATCTTTACAAGTCTACCATAATAACAATGTATACAAATAAATTGAAAGGGCTTTACTGATAAGATCGTCACAAGGCACATGCGCAATCAACATAAAATGCTGATCTGACAGTACATGCAAATGCATTAACAGCTAAAAAAAAACATGTATTCAAGACAAAAAAAAATGTTCAGATACTAATAGTTATCAAAGGTACCAGGATTATAATTTAATTTGCCAGACGCGCATTCAGTACACAAGACTCATCAGTGACATTTATATAAAAATATCTATAAAGCCAAACAAGTACAAAGTTGAAGAGCATTGAGTATTCAAAATTCCAAAAAGTTGTGCCAAGTACGGCTAAGGTAATCTATGCCTGGGATAAGAAAATCCTTAGTGTTTCGAAAAATTCAAACAGGAAATTGGTAAAATTTCCACATGATTGATATTCATGTCAACTAAAACTTTCATCCATTGCTGCGTACTAAAAGTTTATAAGCCTCGAAATATTTATAAAGTACCATATATTACTGTAAGACTTATAGACAACGCGTAATACTAACACAACGTTAGGTGTTGACTTATGCAAAAATCCAGGTCTGTTGTTAAAATTCTTAGAATTGCCATTAATGCTGAAAAAGAAATAACGATATAAAAATATCTGGAGATTCTTAAAGTTATCAAAGGTACCAGGCCTATAATTTACATAGTCTACATAAGACTCATTAGTGACGCTCATATCAAAAAAGTTATAAAGCCAAACAAGTACAAAGTTGAAGGACATTGATGACCCAAAATTCCCAAAGGTTGTGCCAAATATTAGCCCCGGTTTTTGTTTAAGTTCGTGTTGATCAATGTTTAGTTTTCTATATGGTGTTTTGTTAACTGTTGCTTTTCATTTGTCACCTCACAGTAAAAAACTGCCTTTAAAGTACAATAGTTCGTATTGACGTTGACATCTGCTCTAAAAAAATATAGGGTAAAACAAAACAGCATTATTTCTAAGTACTGTAATTAATACTTACAGCATGAAGGAAAAAGTAAAACAACTATGGAGACGAATGCAATATCAATCATGTTGTCGCGCACTATCGATATTTATTTACTTCCTGATTGGAGTAAGGAAGCATTTTAATACACATACACTACACTTATACATCTATTCAACCTGAAGTTTTGATAGGACTTTAAACTCGTTCGGTATATTTAAAGTTACGTATTTCTTTCTATCGAAGAAATTATTTGTTCGGTTTTGTATTAACGTGAAGGTTATTAACTGCTAGAATACTATGACTAATATGTTGTTTTAAACAAATTACAGGAAATCCTAAATGAGTTACAAGACTCTGGTGACGATGTCGTGCTATACAATTTATATATTGTTTTTTGATAAATTAAAACGCATCTTATTTGTCAAATTGCTGAAACACAAAATTATTTTGTTGACATGGTTCTATCAAAGTTTAATAAATTTGTCATTTGCAATGTGTTCTTATTACTCAGATTTCTTTTGTAATGTAAGCACTGTATTGTTACCAAGTATTTACAATAAAATTTAAAGCTAAACAGCGTGATAAATTATGGTATCAATAGACTAATTGTTTCAGAGGAGAAGGTCGTTTTATAAAGTCAGCAACAATTACTTTGAATTATGTTAATATACCTAACTTTAACATTATGAATTTATATCAGTTTCTACATTTGGTTACAATCTGTAGAGAACACATCTGGAAAATCATTTTTAAAGCACTATCTTATTTCATTTACAGTAACTATTAGTAATTGTGTTATGTAGTAGGGGATCGGCACACATTTACAATAAATTTGCCGAACGTTTATCTTGAAACTAGCTGCATAAATCAAACAGAATGTAATATACAAAATAAAGCATAAGCCTTTTTGAGAACTGATAATGTTTGATCAAATAAAAACAAAAGGTTATATTTTAAAATAAGTGCAAAAACAAATCTCAAATTGTAAGTACAAGGCTGGTAATTTTCATATATTGATTTTATATAACACACCTTCTCCCAAATTATATGGATTTCACTCTGTATAAATTTGAAGAAAGCATAAGTTGTAAAAGTAGATGAAACTTATTATTGAGGATGTATAGCTATACAATTAACCACGAAAATGGTTTCCTTTAAATTATAATGTTTATTCGTAAGACTTTCTACCCATCATGAATTTAATATTCATAACAAAATTAAAAACAAATCAAAAACGTTTAATTTATAAAAAATATTTAATATGAATACGTAATCATTTATAAACTGACGCAGTTTACTGTTATGCGTTCATCTTTTGTTTTTATTGGAATTCTGTCTAATCATTTTATACTCTTTCATTATGTAGTTTATTTGTTATTGTGAAAGTCGATTTATAGCTGTCAAGGTTTTAACATACCAGAATGTTCAAACCCATTAATAACAGTCACAATCGACTATATGTGCTTTCTTTTACCATTGGGATTGTTAGACAATGGCTTAAAATGCGAGATCTACTATGCAATCTACGTAATTTTATCATAATGTTTATATTAATTGTCTGTCAAAATAATCTAAAATGTAAGTTTAAATTTGCTAAACTTACCACGTCGCTGATTTGTTACAAACTTAAAAACACATTCATGCATTATTCGATTTATTTCACTTGACAGAGCGGAGTTTAACCGATTCGTTCACAATAAACCAGTCCATCTATAGATAGGTGTTTTTGGATAAACTCCTCAATGAAGTGTCCAGTCAATGTTTTGTAAATTCCTTTGATGACACTGATAGGTGATTAGAAATCAGTAATAGTTATAACAGCAATCATCCTTATCACACACATTTTCAAATTAGTCCAGCTGATTGGTGCAGATATAGAGCAGAATTGCTCACTTGATGAGGAAAGCATGAGACTTTGCACAGTAGTTCTTGGTTTTATACCCTTTGATTTCAGCTATGGACCCACTTAGAAAAATTCAATATGGCTGCCATTTTCAAGATAGCGGGAAAACGTTATAAATATCAAGATTGTCCGCAAGGTTTTCTATATAATTCCGGATATAAAAGTAATGATTCTTTAAAAAAATTCTTCATGTTCTTGAATTTGTTATCAATTGATTTTAAAATATAGATAAAATAGTTTGGTTACTTCTAAAACGCAAACATTTGCAAATATGGATGCATATACAAAAACAAATAGTTAAAATCAAAATGTTAATCCATATGTAACATGTAATTGTAATAGACAACTTTCGAGTTCGATGCATTTCCGTCATAAACTCTGGTTATAGTGAACATCATTCGTGCGTTTAGGGGCATCGTCACTTCCGTTCCAATATTGAGCGAGTGGTTGGAAAACTATAATGCTATATTACACGAATTATTCGGCAACTTAAATTCTCATAATTGACAATCAGCACTGCTGTCATTAGGGGATTGTGATAAAGTACTTACAAAACAAACTTTATTTCTAGTTTATCCTGCACAATGACGATCACCAAGACGCTTGATGATCGTTAATAGTGCAGAGATAAAGGCAATCCCCTCTATCGGGTAAATGACATCATAAAGGAGTGCATAATTGACGAGTTTTTCCCGGTGACGGATGAACTCGAAAGTGGTCTATTGTTCTTTAATCCCTTTCAGTTGTAATGGTTGGAATGAAATAGGTTGAAGAAAGTCGATTTAAGTTGATATATGTCGGTTAAATGTTGTGGCATATTAAGTTACTTATCTGAATTTTGAGGCAGTGCCGACGGCACCTTGTCTCTTGTCTCTTCAATGCCATGGCTTACGCCACTTATCGGGTTTTCATCTGTCGTACCCACCATATCAAATTATTCTATGTAGCCAATCGGTGTACCTTTCTTCAGGCGGATGTGACGATTGCCATCTTTTGAATTGGTTAAGACCAACTATTTCCTTTTCCAACTACATGCGAAACCAATACGCAACTAGTCAGCGGACATTTGTTGTAAAATGAACTCCTGGTCAGCACTTTTATTAGTTTTAATGGTAACAGTCACTTCAGAGTTTGGCGGAACTGTGATAGTTCGTTTTTTGCAAACTTGCTGAGTTGAAATCTCTACTCTACTGTTAACAAATGCCGCATTTATCACTTTGTTATTGATGGTTAGTGTTGGAGTACTCATATTTATCAATGCGAACAATGGGTCCAAAATAGCTAGCCCAACTATAACATCGTCAGTTAACGGCGCTTTGCACACATCCAATTGTATGTTTACTTTATCAATGTCAAGAAAGGTGTTCTTTATAATCTTCCCAGTAACCAGCTGTTCACCCAAACCAAGTAGCGTTACGGTCTCCGAATCTTCATTATCTGCTGGAATTAATTTCTCATTCACTAATGTTATCATTGCAGCAGTGTCCACAATCATGCTCATATTCTGGTCATATATAGTACCTCGTACTGCTAGTCTTTTTCCAATGGTTCATCTGCTGACTATATCGGACGAGGATGTGGGCCTCTGTTCGGTTTTGACAAGAGGTGATGTTTTATGGCCAGTAGACTTGGGAGTCGAGCGTTAAACTGCTGGCCCGACCCGTTTCTGTTAAAGACTCCGTTGTTGGGGTTGCGCTTTGTTTTATATCTTGGTGAAAGTGACCGTTGCTTAAAATAACCGAGATTTATGGAATTTGTCCGTGGAGATGCTGACCATTGTTCTTAGGGACTATATGATCTCTGGCTTGGTGTTGGTGTTGCTGGTCGATAGGCATTAAACTTGGATGTATTTCTATCTGGCGATCTACCGCGTTTATATTGTTCAGGGGATCTTCCACGTGTATATTGATCAGGTTATCTTCCATTGATCTGGTGATCTTCCACGATTATATTGATCAGAAGGCCCAAGGTTATATTGATCGGTCAATCCATGGTTACACTGATTAGTTGAAAGCATGACATTAGCTAGTTTTGTGACAATTTGAGTGAGGTTACACATCTCATTTCCCAAAGAACTGCTCGTATTACCTTAATCGGTCGGTGATACTGCGCCTTCAGCAAAGAAGACTTGCCCATGGGCATAATTGGCACTTTTTTTATCCATATATCGCCATCTGGTTGGCTATTGAGGTTTTCAATTGTTTTAACGCCTTGTTGATCATTTCTGGGTTCCTCTCTATTACATGCCTTGCAAAAGTTTGGTCTTTACATCCTCGGAGAAATGTTTCGGTTCCAATCTGAGGCCTGATCGTCTTTCTTGCTGAAGCGCTGCTTCAATGGTTTTCTTAAGGCCTCCAAGGTAACATTGGTCTGGCAATCTAGGAGCCTACACACTTTTTTCCAGGCAGTCCGTTCAAATTGGTAAATGAACGCCTCCCAAGTCATGGATCCTCTTCGATTGAATATTTGCATTTTTGGTAGCTGTGGGCTTCGGCTCCGGTCTCTGGCACCTAAATTGTTTTGCTGTTGCCACGCTCTTTTAGTTTCCTCTGCCTTTTCCTGGATCGGTTAGTGGAGTCAGCTTGCTGTGGCAAGAATGTTAGAGCTCCAGGACGAGGTTGTCATAATTGGAGTCATACATGTGGGAGAAGGAGGTCTCGACAGGGATGATACTGTTTGTAGGCCCTGCAGTCATCATAGGAGGATCTTAATCGGATCAACTTGCAGCCAATTGATTCTGTAATGGTGTACTGCTCTAAATCACATATGATTGACACCCTATTAGGTGGTAAGTGTGCGTTAGAAGACACAAAAGTCATTTTCTGGTATCCTTGATCAGTACCAGAGATTCCTTGTATGTTCTCGAATGGAGGTTGTTGTTGAATAATTTGAACTGTCTCATGCAGTGCCACGGGCCCAGTCATAGGACTTCTGACTTTAGGTGAAGACACCAAATTTGCCTTCGACAGAGTTGGTGCGGTTGATTGTTCATGCGAACTAATTGGGGAAAGACCCAAGGCAGGGAGTTTGCTATGTACTTTTTGTGTACTTGCATTGTACTGGCTACGGCCAAATTTTGGCATAGATGATGTGTCCATTGCCGGAATTTTAACTTCTTTATTTCGCTTGTCAACTAATTAACTTACAACAGATGCCATTTGTTGGAAAGTACCCTGCTTTTCAAATGCACTTTTATATTGAACTGTGTCTCCTTCCTCAGTTGTTGTCATGATCATCTTGTCCATTCGCCTCACCACAACATTGAATTTCTCATTGGTCTGACCGTCAATTCCGCCAAGCGCTTACCACTAGCCTTATGGTCTATCCTGTCTTCAGTCTGCTGAAGTTGATGAGATATTGCTCCGATCTGTTCATTATTAATATTCACTGCCTCTTTCTGTTCATCTTGCATCGTTATGAGACCAACACTTTGTTAATCAATTCGCGCTTCGCTCTGCTTTATAATGCAGTCAACCTCAGCTGTTCTGTGAGCATTAGATTTCATATCTGCTATGAATACTTCGTACAATTGTTGACTAGTCATTTCTTAGTTGTCCTCTCTTAAAATGTTTTTAGCTGTAGGGTTCTCCATATCCCCAAGTGATTTAGTTTCTGCCATTTCAATGTTCTTGTCCTTGTTGTCCTCACTTCCTGCCATTTCACCGATATGTGTTTATACATTTCTCAAATCACAGTATAATATCTCAAATTACATAATATTTCAACCCATGAAATAAGATAGGCACTGAATAATATATTACTGCAGATAAGTTTCAACTAACAGCTTTATTCTGTGACACAAGACAAACAATATTTAAAGCTATGCAGCTTTTTATGAAAGCTACTACTTTGTAAATGAAATGACAAGCCAGGCAAAATCAAAAGGACAGAACTGGAGTAGAGACTAAATGACACTATACTTTAATCAAATAATTAAATTTAGGTCAATTCTCAATAATGAATATATGCTTATTTTTCAAGGCGGCCATTTTGAAAATAGTCGCCATTTTGAAAATCAAAGATAGATCAAAACAAAATCTTGCTCAGTACACTAAATCATTCAAATATGTTGAATTTTGTGCTTCCATCATCAAATCCTCTGTGGTTTCTGCAATACTGGAAAATATTTTAGAATGCATGGCGGCCATCTTGAAATAAGCCGCCATATTAAATGTTTACGGTGGGTCCATAGCTAATATTGCTTAGTACACAAAAATGTACCATTATGCAAAATTTTGTGCTTTTCTCATTATTTGAGCAATTTTTTCACCGATCGGCCGGACTAAATAGACTGTCCTTATGAAAATTAAAACGTAAGCTCCGCCGAATCAACTGTAAAAACATTGGTAATACGTTTGATAAATTTAAGATTCGTGTTTATTGATGATTGTAAAAATATAAAAAAAAAACAACGACAGATATCAGTACAGTGATAAATCACAAACTGTTACTTCACATATATCAACCAGTGTAGCAATCTTGGTAACCTATAGTTAGGATCTTCTGAGCCGCCAGAACACTTTATCACATAAGTGTTCTAAACAGGTATAGGCTAAATCAGTTCTTTGCTTTGGTTACATTTTTGAAAATTCTTTGAATTATTTCACTCATCTATAATTCTTTGACCTGTCTTAGTAATACTTTAAATTGGTATTAGATTTATCAGCTCTTTCACATTTGTATCTGGTTTTGAATATGCAAATATTCTTGCCTTGATGATCCCTGAAGAGACATAATAGTAAAGCTAAGGAAATTCAGTAGCACTAATAGTGTTTACCTTTATAAAATTCAAAGGTACAACTTATAAAACTACAATCGTATTGGAAACTATCACGACTTTCAGTTATATTGTAGATCTAGCTAATATATTTGTGCAGACCTTTCAATTCATTCTATATATATATATATATATATATATAGTGTATATCAATAATTTGGTAGATCTGTAAAATATTACTAATGATAATTTGAAACCGTGTTTGTCTGGTGCGCGAAATTAATAGCCTTTTACTTTTGGTTAGAAATTCGTTATGAGAACGTTGTGTGCAGCTAGTAGTGAACCATTTAAATGAATTAAATGGTACCAATTCAGTAAATACAGTGCCTGGAATGTTTTGATAATAACATATTGTGAAGGAAACAAAAATTGTAAGGTGTATATTTGTATTGCATTAGCCACATTCATGTATCAAGTAACAACAGCAAAAGAATGACGTTACAATGAAAGTTCCGTACCGACGTCCGCAGGACGTCACGCTAAAGTTCGTGGGTTTCTCAACATAACATTTGCCTATATTGATAACTAATTCTAAATAATAAATATTAACGAAAAATATTTGAAACGTCTGTGCTATTTTGGAGAGATGATTACCCCATATTCGTTTTCTTTATAAACGATTGATGTCAGTGTTTATTTTTAATTAAGTTAAACTATTTATATAACAAATGTACCTCTTATTTTCTTGAGAGGGTAATTCTGTCTGAGCATACCCGATAATTTATATTTGCAACTATTAGTATTACGTTAAATAGAATAATTACAATTGGAAATCAACACAGTATATAAGATGCCTCAATGACATATACAAATATTTATTTAGTTTTACAATTGAGTTTATACTATCAATAAACTTTTTCATTTTCTAGTTTTTCTTTATTTGTGTCCATTAGATGCTTATCTTTATGCCTTTTGTGTTTCTTTGGTTCATATGACCTGGCTCTGTACTTATACATCCCGTCATTTTGTAATTGTAACATTGAAAATGTGTAACAGATTGGATAGCTGAGCTTCCTTTTCTGGGCGTGTAGTGGCTAGTACTTCTACCAGAATTCGTTCGTAGGATACACCCGTTGTATTTGTTCAATGGCTAATAACTTTAACAAAACTGATTCAAATAACTACTTCGTTTATTTGACAAAAATAACAATAGTATATCAAGTAAATCAATTTAACAATAGTAAATCAATCCAACAAAAATAAATGAACACAAATTCCTTACAATTGTAAAGTTTCTCAAAAATATCAAGTAAACCTCAATCTAAATGGAAATAAGACTTCGCGTTGTGTACTTTAACTAACATAAAATGAACACTGTACCTTAAAATGAGTGACAAGGTCACTATCTGGAACGTTTCCTAAGTAAGCCTGGTGGAAACTATTTTAGTTCCGTAGGTAAGAGAAATGACCTGTCGAGGTCGGCTCAAGCTGCAACTGCTTTATTACTAAAAACTCGCCCTATTTATACTCATGAGAACAAAAGAAAATAGACCTTGACCGACAACATCGATGTAAATACGGGAAAAACTCGAGAGTTACGAGTAAATTTTGTAAATAAGTATTTTACTGGTCAAAACTGACCACTGGCTAAAAAGGACATAAAATGGCTATGGGTCGACTACTTCCGGTTTGCAACGTGCATATCAGAGATGAAATTCAACATAAATATATGCTTAACTAAAGTTTCCCAATGAAAATAAGTAAGTGCATTCTTTTTATCTCAATGGAAAGAACATACATGTATATTTTTACTAATAAATTCAATCTAGAAACGTGACTAAAATTCAACTCTATTACATTCCCCCTCCCTTAAGAACGATTTTACTTGGAAAATTGGTCAAATAAATATATATATATATTCTTAATTGTTAGACAATGTTGGAATTGCATATTATAAAACCCTCTATCAAAATAAACAATAAACGCATGTCAATTCAATATCAGCACCTTATAGTGTATATATGAATATTTATATAAACAAATACATTTAAAGTCTCTTTGATATGCAGATCTATTTAATTAGTTCCATTCCTTGACTTTATCCTCTGAAGATTCCCTATCAGATAATTTGACGGCCATTGAGGTGTTGATCTTCTCTTGTCTAGCCTTCCTGGCCAGTTCTCTCTCTGCTCCCACACGTTTTAATAGTTATCAAAGGTACCAGGATTATAATTTAGTACGCCAGACGCGCGTTTCGTCTACATAAGACTCATCAGTGACGCTCATATCAAAATATTTATAAAGCCAAATAGGTACAAAGTTGAAGAGCATTGAGGATCCTAAAAGCATTTAAAACTTCCTCATTTTCAGGCGGTGTTCCTTGACGAGGTAATATTGCTTCCACGGGATGTATAAAACATGGATTAACCACATACATTCCGATGATACATGTTTCCATGCTGTCTTCAACTTTGTGCTCTTTTTTAAGATGAGAACGACATACGGTTCTTCTTGGGAAAACCTTTCTACACTTTTTACACTTGTAGATTTGTCGCCTATGCTGATGTACATGTTGCCAATGTGTCACTAGCTCCCTGAGATGGTAATAACGATACATAGACGAGCATCTTTTAACTGGACAATATTGTCCGAGAGGACTGAAAATGGGTTGTATTGGGCTGAGAATCTCATCATGGAACTGTTGCAGTTCGTATGAGTCAGGTTTAATGTCAAGGACGTCTGCCATATCTGAAACTATACAAAAAAACGGTGAATATTCACAATCGCAACAATTGACTATATAAAACAATTCTTCTCAATTTTACTATGTTCACTGACATAATACTATTTTTTTTTCTTTCTATAATACATTAACATATATGAAAACTTAAAGAAAACATTATGTACATAAAGATAATATTCTATAAGAGATTACTCTTTTTATCAATTCAATAAACCATCATTAAAATTCCCCCATTGTTACCTATGTAAAGAGTCGTGTGCTAAGGTGTGTAAATATTTCAAGGTTTTACTATTCTCCATGTACGTTTCCTTACTGGTACCGGTGTACTAAATATAACTGGTGTAAAGTTTGTATCTTGTATTTGAGATGTGTTTTCATTGGTTTCATTTTGTGTTGATGTTTGTGTGTCAGTCAAATGAGATTGTTCTAATAACCAGTTATTTGGTGGGTTTTTACCTAAGTAAGGTTTTAAATGGTCTACATGTACCACTATTGGTTTTGCATGTTCTTCCTTTTGTATTTTGTAAGTAAGTTCAGATAGTTTTTCTAAAAGCAAATAAGGTCCAGTCCAGCCAAGGCCTAGAGTTTGATTGATCTTTGGAGGGTACCACCTCCATACCCATGAATTTGTCTCATACGATCTGGCTTTTAAACCTTTATCATGGTATAACTTTTGTCGTCTGGCTGCCTGTCCAGAATGTTCATAAACCAGATAAAAAGCATCTCTAAGTGAATTCTTTACCCATTCGACATACTCGATGGGACAGAAATCATCACTTTCGGATGGCATCCCAAACATGATGTCCACAGGACATCTGATTTCACTTCCTAACATTAAAATATTAGGGGTACACTTAGTTGTAGAATGAACTGTGCTTCTATATGCCATCATGATATAGGGAATACGATTATCCCAATCATTCCTATGTGAATTTACAAAATTGGACAACATATGTTTTAGGGTCCTATTAAATCTTTCTACCAAGCCTGAACTTTGGAGTCTGTAAGGAGTTGAACGAGTTTTTTGTACGCCTAATTTTTGACAAATATTCTGAAACTACCTTGATTCGAATTCCCTCCCTTGATTGCTATGTATTTGAAGGGGGCAACCAAATCTACATATAAATTCAGTGATTACTTTGTCTGCCACTGTCAAAGCGGTATGATCGGGTACTGGGTAGGCCTCTTTCCATTTGGAAAAATAATCTCCTAGGACAATGATGTACTCATTTCCATCTTGAGTAATTGGCAGAGGCCCAACAATATCTATGACAATTCTTTTCAAAGGGGCACAACTTCTGGATTGTCTTAAAGGGGATTTTCATAAACCAGGCCCAGGCTTACATTGGGCACAGATATCACAGTCTAAACACCACTTTTTGATATCTTCAGTCATTCCTGGCCAATAAAACCTGTTCCTTATTGTGTTAAGAGTCCTATCTCTTCCAAAATGGCCAGCAATTTTATTATGATGTAGTTGATGGAAAATTATCTCCCTTATCTGTTTAGGGGCAACTAATTGTAAAATTTCATTCCCATCATCCTTAGTAAAAACTTTGTACAAAATCTCCTTCTTCATTTGCAAAAATTCCCATAATCCCCAAAGGGCTTTGATTTCAGGATGTAAATTGGTTATATCCTGCTTAAGGGGTTTCATTTCACTACCTAACTTAAGTCTGATAATTTCCCCAATGATAGGGTCAGTCTCTTGTAAGACTTTTATTTCTTCTAGACTCCAAAAATCCAACCAATTAGGTTCTAAATTCTGTAAATGTAAATGGGAAGCTTCAGTGATTGTGCTAACAATGGTTTCTAAGAGTTCATTTTCCTCAGCCATAACTGCGGGACAGTGTCCTGAGCGAGCTTGATTCCAAACTCTGCATTCCACATTTCCCCCAGTCTGACTTCGAAAAGAGGGATGAAGTTTGGGGTAGCACTCTGAGCATTCTTCCCGTTTGCATTTACGAATAGGAATTCTGGATAATGCATCAGCATTAGTATGTAATGACCCTTTTCTATACTGAATTTCAAAATAGTAGTTGTCCAGGATACTAATCCATCTAGCAACCATGCCCTCAGGGTCTTTGAAATTCCTAAGCCGGGTTAATGAAGCGTGATCAGTTCGTATAATGAATTTATGTCCCCACAAATAATGCCTAAATTGTCTCACGAATGTTACCACTGCCAGCAATTCTCTTTTTGTCACACAATAATTTCTTTGACTTTTATTTAGGGTACGACTGGCGTAAGATATTACTTTTTCGTGACCGTCTTGTATTTGGGACAGAACTGCACCTATACCTGACAAACTTGCATCAGAGTCTAAAATAAAGGTGCCTTCATCATCAGGAAATGTCAAAAGGGGTGCTGAAGTTAACAAATCTTTTAATTGGTTAAAAGCTATACCACACTCTCCTGTCCAACTGAACTTTTGGTTTTTCCTAGTTAATTTTACTAAAGGGTTAGCAACTGTAGAAAAATTGACCAAAAATTTTCTAAAATACCCTGCGAATCCTAAAAAAACTTTTTATTTCTGAAACATTGACAGGTTGAGGCCAGTTTTTAACACAATTGATTTTAGTAGGATCACACTGAATGCCATTTTCTGACACTAAATGGCCTAAGAATGTCAGTTCTTTTCTAAACAGAAAACATTTGGATGGTTTTAATTTTAAATTTGCTTCTCTTTATCATTCAAAAACTAACTGATGATTTTTAAAAGCTTCCTCGAAAGTTTTTCCAAAAATAATAATATCATCTAAGTAACATAAGCAGTGTCTCCATTGGAGCTTCCCCAGAATGGTTTCTATTAGTCTCTGAAAAGTTTGGGCAGCCGAGTTTAAACCCATAGGCATTACTCTGAACTGAAAAAGTCCTTTATGGGTACTGAAAGCAGTTTTTGGTCTATCAGATTCCTCACACAAAACTTGCCAATACCCACTATGACAGTCGACGGTGGACATCGATTTTGAGCCCTTCAATGAGTCCAAACAGTCATCAATTTTTGATAAAGGATACCCCAAGGGATCCCCAAGGGAATTAACTAAGCCAAAATCAACACAGAAGCGTATGGAGCCATCCTTTTTCTTAACTAAGCATATTGGGCTGGACCAGGCACTGTTAGTAGGTTCTATAACCCCTTTTCTTAACATAGAGTCTAACTCTTTCTCAACAACGGGTTTCAAAGCGTTGGGTATGCGTCTAGGAGGTACTCTTACAGGCTTAGCTGTACCTGTGTTAATTGTGCTTGACAATGCCAGTTTGGCCAAGTTTCCCATCAGGCCCTACAAAAATGTCCTGAAATTCTATTAATAACTCTTCTAATTTTTGTTTATTTTCAGAAGTCAACTCATCAGAGGAGTTTTGTAATAACTCTTGCAAGTGTGTGGGTAAACTACCAGGGATGGCACTACTTTCTGAATTATCTGAGTAAAAATTATCATCAATTAACTGAACAGTGTTTATGATCCTAGTGTTAAATTCTTCTTTAGTTTAATGAATTTGTCATTAATGTTTAACACAGAAATCACATCTTCTTTTCCAGTGGTGTCATTTAAAGTTTTAGCAAATAATAAACCTGTTTGCTGTTGCAATTTTTCATCTGGTTCAATCATTCCAAAATTATTTGGACAATTTCTTTCTATGTAACCTTTTATCAAGATTTCTGTCTGATGGGGGATAACTCTATTTTTACAAAGTTTAACTCGAGCACAAGTACTATTATTGTGTTTTCTTAGTTTAACCGTCTGCTGTCCTATAACAAGCTTTGCTTCAGACAATTTCAAGTCACATTTATTATTTTGTAAAAAAATCCATGCCTATTATGCCCTTAAGTTTTCCTAACTTAGTCACAATAGTATTTTCCCTATATTGGGATTGGTCTATTTTAAGGTTAACTTTTATTTGACCTTTTATGGACATTTTATTGCCATCAGCTGCAGATAAAGTTGATTCAACTTTGGAAAAGTCTGACAGCCCTACCCCTAATCTTTCTATTATATTTTCAGCTAATAAAGTTACAGGAGAACCAGTATCTATTAACATTTCTAATTTTGTATTGTTTATTTCAACAGGCATGTACAAACTATGAAGAGAGTCTCTTGCTAAATCAACAAATTCTAACTTTTCATTCATTTTTATTTCAGGCCTTGTTTTCACAGAACTGGCTGACTCGTTGGCCTCCGACTCCAGAGTTTTTGACTTAGCAAATTCCTCTCTCATACGAATTAATAACTCATCTTCTTTTTTTTTTGAAGCAGCGAGTTTGTATGTGCCCTTTTTTCCCACAATAATCACATGTAATTACTGATCTTCTTTTTGTGTTTTCATTTACAGATTTGACAGGTTTATTTTCATCTTTCTTTTTACTTACAGTTTCCTGAGCTACAGATTTAGTATTCTCTTTTCTTAATTCTTGAATTATTATGTTTTTGATTTTTGATTCAAGATTTTGATTTTTATTTTCTACCACATATGTGTGATAAGTTATTTCATCCGAGAATTGTGGTTTTCTAATATTCTCCACTGGACCTTCAAATGCTTCATATTCAATAGCGTATGAAATGGCTTGATCAAGAGTTTTTGGTCTGTTTAACAATTGAACATATCGTTTTAAGTCATGATTCTCTATTCCCTCTACGAACTGATCAACCACTAATGCTTCAACGGAAGTTAGATCTAAAGAAGTATACGCTTGTGAGGCAAGGCGACGTAACGCATGTCCGTAATCTGACACCGATTCATCTTTCTGTTTTCTGCGATTTTTGAACTCAAATTTGTGAGCAGTTTCCCTTTCAACTGGGTTAAATCTCTGACTTAACATTCTTTTAATAAATTCGAAGTCATTTAATTGATAAGGGTTTAATTCACTAACAGTTCTCTGGGCTATTCCTCGTAAACTCATAATTAACTGTTGGGCCCTTTCAAAAATATCCCATTCATTCCAATTTGCGACCTTTTCAAATTGTATAATGTAATCTACCCAATCCGTAGTTTTCCCATCAAAAGTAGCTGGCTCTTTTTGTTTTCTTCTAGAATTGGATTGATGGAATCCAGCATTTGGATTTACATAAACTGGATTTTGATTGTAAACATGACCAGGCATACCGGGCTGGGTTACTGGCCACATAGTATTTGTCAAGTTAGTACCTGTATTAAACGGGTGATATGGGAAAGGAGGTACCATGTGATGATTCATATTTGTCCCCATCGGATTATTCATTGTCTGATGTATAGGGTTATTTATAGCTGTATTCATTTGATAGTGACTTGCCTGTACTGTGTTACTCATGGCTAAGTTCATGGGATAATGACTTGCTTGTACAGGGTTACTCATGGCTAAATTCATTGGATAATGATTTGTTTGCGTAGAATTGCCAATAGCTGAATTCATTGGATAATGATTTGTTTGCGTAGAATTACAAATGGCTGAACTCATGGGGTAATGATTTGTTTGTGTAGAGTTACCAAAGGCTGAATTCATGGGGTAATGATTTGTTTGTGTCAAGTTACTCGTGGCTTGACCTGAATGTCCTATCCAATTTTGTATCAAAAGTGGGTTTGTAATCATAGCTTGTGCAGGTACATTCTGTGTTAAATGAGAACTAACTGAGAACCTAGGATTTGAAAAATTATCCCTATCCTGACGAGAGTTCTCAAAAAGTGTACCTGTCTGTCTTGTCTTACAGAATGAGGATTAAGAGAACCTGGTATATACATTGGAACTCTTATTGGATCTCTATCAGAATGTACAAATGCATTACTCTGAGGAATATGTTCGAAATTGCTAAACCTGCCAGTTGGATATGGGTCTAATGGGTAGGGAGGCCTTGCTTTAGGTAAGGTATACACTGATTCCGCAATAGTCTCCCTTTGATTACTATCTAAACTATATGTCGGTCTAGTATGTGTAATTTGAGGCTCTGGATATGTTTTGTAGCGTAAACTACTTGAAGGAAAATGTTCTTTGTAAGTAGGTGTACTTGCCACAGGTACATTACTTGTCCCCCTTGCCTCATTGTCTCTAGGAATCAAGACACTTCTTGTAAAAGAAGGTGTACTAATAGTATGAGAGGAAGTACTTTTAGGCTTAAAATATGGAGCCTCTTTAATAACTTCTGTATCAAAAACCTTTGAGCATACTGATGTATCCCTATATTCAAAAGGCTCAGGCGGCATAACCTTTTGTGTATACATCTCCCTTATTGGTACCGAATCAGAAACTCCATTTGTATTATCTTGAACATTTCGAAACTGAGGTTTAACAAACTCTAGAAAAACTTAATAATGGAAACCTTTCGTCTGAAAAACTAACTTTTGGCTTTGATGGCTCTTTCAAACTTAAATAACCTGTATCATGTGTAGGCACGTCACATTCTCTATAGGATTTTGAGTCAGAATCAAAACTTCTCTCTCTAAAAACCCGGACTCAAATTCTTACAAAATGGAGATTGGCGCTTTAATTAATATTGTTGATTATAGCTGATTATGAAATGACCTTGGGCTCTATAGAAAAAAGGAAGAAAATAGATAAAACTGCAGAGTTGCAGTTTTTATTACTTTTTTCTTAATTTTTATATGGATTGTCAATTTATTATTTATAACTGTTGATGTCAATGCCTTTTGGTTTTGTGAGTCTTTATTTACTCCTTGGTGTTGATTGTTATTGTCTTATATATTTCAGGCAGAAAGCAAATTGCTCACATCGTACCCAAATAGGTCTGTAAGAATTTTTTGATTGCGATAACAGACATTATGTTCTTCTTCTCGTTCAGTCTGTGTTAGAGATGTCGACTGATTTGTTTTCAAATTAGTTTCTTCTACGAGTATAATGAGTTATGTATTGTATATTAGTTTCATTCTACTTAGCCACTAGACTTTTTTACAACCTTGAATATCAAATTCCATAGGTTTCTGGAAACGTAATAGGTGCCTACATTATAATTAATGACGAAAGACGTGCCAGACATGTCAAAATTCCCATCTTCGAAAAATAAAGAATAACGGATATGTAAAGATTTTTTGTCAAAGTAAAAAAAAATGGCTCAAGTCCTTGTACACGATGTGTTAATGAAAACTGCTTACAGAATGAGTCCATTAAGGGGGGAAATTCACTAAATTTGCAATTAAATTCTGATAAGAAAGGGGTAGGAATTTAGTTTTCTATTTAAGTTGACTTCAGGTTCTAACTAAAGTATCTTAAGCATTCTTGTTAGGGCGTTAGTTTTTAGTTGATATGACTCTTATTTTTTTGGTTAAAATTATAATCCTGGTACTTTTGATAACTATTTAAACCACTGGGTCGATGCCACTGCTGGTGGACGTTTCGTCCCCGAGGGTATCACCAGCCCAGTAGTCAACATGTCGGTGTTGACATGAATATCAATCATGTGGTCATTCTTATTTTCTGTTTACAAAACTTTGACTTTTTCGAAAAACAAAGGATTTTCTTATTCCAGGCATAGATTACCTTAGCCATATTTGGCACAACTTTTTGGAATTTTGGATCCTCAATGCTCTTCAACTTTGTACTTGTTTGGCTTTATAAATATTTCGATTTGATCGGCACTGATGAGTCTTATGTAGACGCAACGCTCGTCTGGCGTACTAATAAAATTAACGGTACCAATTTTCTTGCACCAGAAGCGCATTTCGACAATACATGTCTCTTTAGTGATGCTTGTGGCCAAAATATTTGAAATCCAAAGCTTTATATAAAGATGAAGAGCTATAATCCAAAAGGTCCAAAAAGTATAGCCATATCCTTGAAAGGAATCAGAGCTTTGCATGAGGGAGATACGTTCCTTAATTTATAATAATTTCTATAATTTAGTAACAGTAAATTTTAATAACACAAAAAAATCCGTATTTTCATGCCAGTACCGAAGTACTGGCTACTGGGGTGGTGATACCCTCGGGATACTAATAGTCTAAATTATAATCCTGGTGCTTTTGATAACTATTAAGACCTTTAAAAACCGACAATACAGTATGTATTTTTCAAATTATTGAAGGCCGAACGGATGCCTATGATTGCTTACAACCACTATATTTGATTTTAGGATGATAGTTGTCTCTTTGAAACATTCCCCATTTTCCATTCTCAATTTGATTTAAATCAAGCTACTTCAAATTGATATTCTCCTTAATGTCAAAGACAGATTCTAAAAATCCTGAACTAGTATATATATTTGTTAAGGAGCCGGCTAAAGGACGCCTCCTGGAACGGAATTTTCACGCTGCTTTGCAGACCTATTGGTGACCTTCAGCTGTTGTCTGTTCTATGGTCGGGTTGTTGTTTCCTTGACACATTCCCAATTTCCATTCTCAATTGTATGCAAGAATATAAGTTCAAGCTTATTAACCCAAAGCTTTTTTTGTAAAAAGTGTTATGCTTCATGATGCATGCGAGATTGTAGAAAGAACAAATATAAAAAAGTTATATCAGTATATAATTTGTATATTCATTATTATGATTATGTTAACTTTAATTGATCACAAATTAAATGTTGTCAATAATTATATTAATCTTGAACAAATTTCACGAGGTTCAACAGTTATGAAGATTCAGGTAAATGTATTATAACTTATAGATAAATGAATAACATGTTTCGAGATTCACATGACAGAAATATCTTAATAAAAAAATATCAGCAGTGTGAACCAATATTGAATCAATCAGGTACATGTATCATTAAATATTTAATGTCAATGTGTTATTGAAAAGTATAAGAATATCTTAAAACAATCTGTTTAACAATTTTTACAGATTATTTTCATAAAATAGTGTACATTATGCTGTTTAATTTGGAGGGTACATCTGACTATTTGCAAGATAGTGTATTTTGGAGGAACATTATCAAAATAATACTTCCAACTTGTAATAAAATTGATTAATTTATAATTCTTAGTGTACAAGAATAATCAGACACTTGCAGTGCACATACGTATTCGTGGTTAATCGTTTTGAACACGGGTTTGTTTCTTTTTTCTTTTTTTTTCTTTTTTGTATATTATCAGAAAAATACTAGAATTAAAATCATATCGATCATCATGAATTTGACAGATAGAATTAATTTGATACTTTCTAAACTATGCCAATTTTATTGTGAATGTAAGCTTAAAAGTAAATCACAATGACGCCATAACATGCTGAATCTGACATAGTTTATTAAATTTTGCTTAAGGGCTTTACACAACTCGATTCCTCTAATAAACATAATGTTTAAAAATCATATATTTTGGTTTAATGACTAGGCTTATATATGAAAATAAATGATCAGGACCAGTGTTAACAAAGCTATTGTATAACTTGGATGTGTCTTAAGATATGCCACATTTTAGCCCTTAGTTATAGTCTTAATTCTCCGAGGATAAGATATATCCTAAACTTAAGATAGACATATAGGTTATTACGGAAGTCCTTGGGATAGTCATAAAACATACAATGTATAAAGTCTTAAGATGAAAACATCACATTTGACATTTGAACTTTAGTTGGTATTTCAATTATTTATTTTTGTGAAGATAGTATCAAATCGCCTCTCCAAAAAAATGTTTGTCAACACATCTCTTAACTCGTTGCATGAAATTCGTGTATTTACTTTGGCTTGCAAAATTTAATGAAAACATTTCAATGAAATAACCTTTTTACAATAAAGTCCTGCATTATATGCATATATTACCGACAAAAATAAATCACAGAAATTCTAAACTCCGAGGAAATATCCAATACGGAAAGTCTCTAATCAAGTGATAAAATCAAAAGCTAAAACACATAAAAAAAGAAATGGATAACTGTCATATTCCCTACTTTTAGATTTGTAGGCGAATTATTTCACAAAATGCTTTCATATATCAAAAGAGAGCGTTCCTAGTATTAATTTTTAAGTTTTAGAATAAAAAGCTTATCACAAGTACTTTCACTGGTTGTTCTAAAAGTAACCTGATCCACAAAGAAACATTTCGGAGTTATTTTGGGCAGTACTTTAAGAACCAAAATCGCAATTTAATAAAATTTTTTAACACAATAGTATAAGACATTTAAAAATGTATGTGTTTTTCAAAGTATTCATGTATTTCTTTGTATTCTTATTTCTTAAGTTGTATGTGACTGTATCTTCATCAGAATACTTCATTTTCGTAAACTTTTTCTGTTGGCTCTGAAATAAAATAAACTAGTGAATAAAAAAAATAGATGATAAAATTGTAAAATGTATCGACTATGATTGATGGTAATTCATAAAAGAACATCCAATCTGGAATATTCAACAAGTGTGTTATACATGGTACAATATAAAGGAATGGGACAATTTGATATTCTTGGAATTGATAGACTGATTAACAGTTCTCTTCTCTGAAAGTACAGTTTCGAAATAAAGAGAATAATCATTACTTAAGCAATAACAGTTTTATTATATGCATACCGTCTTTATCGATTTATTTTCATAAATAAAACAAAAGTAATTGAATGATGCTAAAATTCGACCCGAACATTAAACAGAGTGATTTTTCAACATGTAGCATCATAGATAAACAGTTACACATTGCTTTGACAAAAAAAAATAGCAAGATCGACTTGAATAATAGCAAATATTTGAAGTAGTCGAGGAACTAAGAGCTATTAATGTGACACAATTCTTTTCAGAAATGCCTTGCTTGTTAATGCTACTCGAGCTGAAATGTTCACCGTAATATTAGGAAACACTTACCTTGTGCTGTGTTAAATTTCATTTTCTCGCTTGAATCATTTGGTTTCTTGAATTGGTTTTTACCGGCTTGTTGTCTACAAAAATAAAGTAAATCTCATCCATGACTTACATTTATATTATGAAACATTACAGATTGAAATGTCTAAGTAATCACTTTTACAAATCAACGAAATTATTCCGATCCTAATTTTGAAATTTTGGTATTGCAGAATATTACATTATAAACAGCCATCAATTATTAAAGTAGAGTCAATATGTCGAAAACGGGTTTGCAAGTCCGTTGAATTCGCCTTATATCTCATTTCGCAAACATATTATTATTTTAAGAAATCTACATCTCCTTATCATCATGTTAAAACTTGTGTTGAAGGAGACGTGTGATCCCCCTTTTACTACATATTTTCTATTCGGCTTGTTTTCTACTAGTGAATTAACGTTTAATTCATTTTTCGTAATAAGTAAAGTTATTATTGTTATGATTATCAAATGTAAGGTTCTCTCTCTATCTATATATATATATATACTATATAATCTTTGGCCGGTCTCATCAGTACACAAGTTTAGAACTTTAGACAAAAATCATCCAAAACACGACATAAAATCGCAAGAATAATGTAAGAGTAATGATTTAAAAACAACTTTCATGTTCAAATCCTAATACAGGTAAAAAGCGATAAAAAATGATTTAGCATACTAATTGGGACTTGCGTATGGGTTAATTTATCACGGTAATGGCACGAGTATATCTTTTGAACCCTTACGAGTTGTAAAAAAAACCTTGCATATATATTTTGAAATAATTATAAGATATTGTTAAATTCCAGATCGTATTCTAAATGAGTTGTCAAAAATCTCGTCCAATGATTAGTTTTAAAATAGGTTCTCGAGTAAATCCCATACATGTAAATATCAATAATATTGTTACATTTCTCGGAAAATACTATATTTATTTGAAATTTGACACCCAACAAGAAATACTAATCTGTTCATAAAATGCATTAAATAAATAATTGAGAACTTCTTCAAAAGAAAGCCATCATTATACATGTATGAGAGTGGACTTGATGAAAAACAACTCAAACAGATTCAACGACAGAAAGTTAAAAAATGTTACAATTAAGGCGTAATATTATATGATATTGCCGTTTCAAAATTAAATATATATCGGTTTTAAAACAGTACTTACTTTTTAGGTTGTTTCTGTTCTAAAATGATAATAACAATTATTCATAAGATTAAACTGTAGATAGAGTCAATATGTTTTTTTTTTGTAATAATGGGTTTTAAATTTAAACTGAAGGGTAATATACTTTAACACTCGTGCATGTTTTTATCTAAAATTAAACTAAAAATAACGACAAATACCTTTGTTTATAATAAAACAATGTATTTCAATGTCAATTTAATCTGACTGTGTCATAATCGAAAACAAAATAGATATTCAAATATTTGTAATAGTCCAGAAGAAAATATTCTTTAATAGAAATATTTTATAAACTATAGAATTAGTAATGAACATAACACATTGCACAGTATATATATACGTCATGGACGTATTTCTGGATTCATCTTCATTTGGAACGTTCATCGTCAAGGACGTTAAAAATCTTTGTGGCAAAAAGATCATAAAATGTTTGCCCAATGTATCAAATCTCAGTAGTACATATTTCTTGTTAGTTTACCTTTCTGGTTTTTCATTTCGGCATAAATGCTTGGTTTATCTTTGACACCTAGAGCTTCGTAAACGCCCATCGAGCTAAAAACAAAAATATTAAGGAGAGTAATTGAAGTAAAAAGTAAAAATAACACAAATATTGAACGAAGCAAAATTCAAAATGCAAAGTCCTTAATCAAATGGCAAAATCTAATGATAAAACACATTGAACGAATGGACAACAACAGTCATATGCATGACTTGGTACAGACCTTTTTAAATGTAGAAAATGGTGGATTCAACCTGGTTTTATAGCGCTTATCCTCTCACTTATATGACAGTCGCATCAAATTCCGACGATAATTTACTAAACATAACAAGGTAGAGCTTTAACTATATGCAAATAACATTTAATTGTTTGTTTGCCTCAGCTAGTTGGATAGATACATGTAATGATCAACACCCAAAACGTGCATACAAATTTACATATAAGAATGCTGTGTAATTGTCATTAAGCAACTATACAGTACATATACCCAAAGACTATGTTATCATGCATAATTGATATTGATTATTTTAATGCCTACATTTTCGTTTTTAAAGACATTTCACAAATAGGTTGCACTATCATCTTATCAAATAATGATTTATGATATACTATTTAAGAGATGATGCATGGACACGTGTTCTGTTGGTAAAAATAATAACCCCACTGTCTCTTGTGAAAGTATACAATTTTAAAGACTTCTATTCTGGTGATGATCAATTTTCATAACTTCTAAAATTTAGGTTATTTTCATGACGACTTGTTTAAAGTTGTACTAATTGAACTGATCCTGTACTGAAGATTCATTATTTGTTTCGCTCACAAATTCATATTTTAACAAATGAATGCTTCATATACTTCTAGTAATTTGTATTTCAAATGTTTGCGTTGTTCTTTGAAAGATGATTGCTTGGCCTTCAAAGCACTTTTAATTCGCCGTCACCTACTGAAGTTTGTAATCTAAATTTCATTTCAGAAAAGAACAGTGATTGTTTTCTTTTAAAATAAAGAAAAAGAAAACTGTATAATTATGTTCGTTGTTATTTTACAAATTTGTTATCTTCGTTATATGTGATCAATAGTTGAATGTTTGCTGTCGATTGATATTTCCTGTACAAAAGTTTTACCTTTGCTGATTTGTGTTTAAATGTTTATTAATTCACATTAAAATGAAACCGAATTAAATACGTTTTTTAGATCCCATTTTATTGTCAGAAGTAACGGAGTATAGTTTTGAGATGTAAAATTTTATTTTTTCAGATATACACATACTAAAAATACTTACGATTTCGATGATATTACACCTAAATAAAAAAAAAAGTGATAAAGATATGTTATCAATCAATTAGTCTATAGCTTTTGAAATAACGGCAAAAATAATAGGAATATTCCAACAAAAATATACGGCGTTGTAACTATTTTGCATCGAGGTCGATGGCAAATAAAGTCCCTGTACGAGCTAAGATATTGACAGATATTTTAAAACATACATGTACCTTCTGACCTTCTGTTGTTGTCTTCTCTATGATCGGTTTGTTGTCTCTTTGACAAATTCCCCATTTCCATTTTCAATTTTACACAATAAATTAAACAAGTCAGACCTGTTTTGTGTAAATTTTATTATAATTATTAAATATAATTTTGGATGTTACACATCTTCTTATTGGCTGACAGTATTTTGTAGATCAGCTCATAGACAAAATTTTGTTTTGTGATCCCGGCTTAAACTAGAATTTAAATTAAATTATAATCATAAGGGATGACTGTTATATTATTTATATCAAGAGAGTGAACAACGATTACTGTAAGTAGTGAGTATCGTATTTCAATGCGCCAATCTGTTAACAAAAAAAAGGTATTATCATTACTACATGTACATCACCATGTATACAAAATAAGCTGAGTTTATTGCAAATGTGACACTTATCACTAAAACTTTGACATTCTGTTGATTTTCATTGTCTCAGGGGCACATTACATTCTCGAATTTACATACAATACGCATCATATATTTTGTAAAATGAGATCAATTAAAATTTACTAATACATTTAATAAGTAATCTGCCTCAGGTATATATCTTTTTTGCGTTTAAGCAGTACGTGTTATATAAGGAAACTCGTTTAAATTTAGAATTGTATTATGTTACTTAAGAACATTTACTATTTTCATATATATATACAACTCGTCTAAACATTAACCCAACAATGTTAGATCTGTAAATTTGCTTTCGCAAATTTTGTGTTCTTCCCTCGCCGGGATTCGAACCCATGCTACTGAGATATCGTGACACCAAATCGCCTGCACTGTAACCGGCTAGACCACACGACCACCTGGGCTTCATAAAGATGAAGCTTTCGATGGCCAGTTTTTTACCTTTCCACGTCAGTTTTTATCTAGCGTTGTACTAAAGTACATGATAAATAAGGCATGAATATGTTATTTTTACAGATCAGCTAAATTATCTATAGTAAAGGATCCTACAAATAAATGTAAGATACAGTCACAGAAATAATTATATTTATAAGTACGTCTGAACAAGTGACAACTCTACAACAGATTTATCCATCGGATCACCAGTAGTGATGGTGATACATGGCTGTGTACATTATGTATATACAACTCGTCTAAACATCAACCCAACAATGTTAGATCTGTAAATTTGCTTTTGCAAATTTTTAGTTCTTTCCTCGCCTGATTCTTTGCCAAAAAGACAAGTATTTGTAATGCATTTACTATACAGACCTTTAGCATTCTCTAAATCATCATAAACACTTGTTTTGTCCTTGGTACTAAGTGTTTCATAAGTTTTACTAGATCTGTAAGACATACATGATCATAAGAATAAAAATTCTATCAACAACTGGTACAATACGTAAATATCATTTGCAAAATCTAATATCAGAAACTAAGTTTGTTTTAAATATTTTACTTATAAAAATTATATTGACATATAAGAGTTATTTAAGATGTGGAAAATTCAATTATTCAGTACACTTAGCCTATAAGTTTTGTTATTTAACAGAAGAACAAAAGACATCACGAGATGTAACTCGAACTAAATGAGACCGGAGAAAAATTTAACATGTTATTTGTATTATTGGTTTAATCGAGTCGGATCCGATGATATGACCTTTTTATATATTGATCACAATGCAATTAACTAACGTTACATTTATGCAAAACGAATTTATATTGATATGTATCTTACGAAATTATTGTATAACTAGACAACGCATGTTTATGGTGTGTTAATACTGACGGAGGAATCAATTGCAACCTTTCACATGATTTTGAGAAAAAGCTAAAATTCAAATACTTTTTGTTTTGAATTTTTGTAAAATATCTGTTATTCCTTTAGATGGCTTTGAAAGGGAGGCACTGATTTATTGCTGTTGTGTAACATAACATTAATAATTGGAAGTTCTGTTTTCTTTTGATTCCATTATAAATTCCCCACAACCGCAAAAATGTCAAAGCATTACTTTCATGTTTAATCAAATATGAACAGAAAATATTACTTGATATCATTTGTGCGTCTTAAGCGCTTTTGTTGGTTTACCTTTATCTGAAATACTAAAACAGAAACATTCGAAAGTCAGTATTATGAAATTAAACTATTTTTCGAAAAAACGTGAAAATGTCTATCTGACTATAATTATAAGTTACGGAGTAAAAATTCATATTAAAGAAGAACGTAGCATAACAAGGTTCATTTCCAAATTACGGTTAGGACAAATTTTGTGTCTAAAGCACATCCCTTCTACTAACCTACTGAGGTGTTAACAAACACGACCCTAACGGATTAATTGAGATAAATAAACGCCATAAGCAGTGGAAAAAGTCAACAGTATGTATAACTGCTAAAAAATGGGAAATCGACAAGTTGAATTTTCGAATCAACATTTAGTCATTCACTCAATTTTTAAATCGTCCATCTGATGCAATTTTAAAGCATTAGATCAAGATAATAGGCAGGGGTTATTTTGATTTAAATTTTGTGGACAGCTTTGTTTTTGTTTACAACAAGTGAAAATGAATTTAATACTTGACATTTTCCTTGATTTATTTTCATCGGAAGCTCTCTGAATCTTTTATTTGGAAGCCAAGGATGTACAGAAACAGAAAGCTTAATGACCAAAAAGTACATACGAATAATCGTGAAATCCATCCTAAGTCTTATTTCATTTGAGGAATTACATATTGTATATACTCACTGTGAATTGTCAACGTCTGAAACAATACAATATCTATAAAATAACATTCAGTAAAGAAGATAATACGAACAATAGCAGGACTATGGATAACAGTGATTGTCTGTTACCAAACAATATTTATTTACATTAATTTTGCAGGATACGGCTTCAGACAAATCCAACTGTAAAAGAACATAATGTTTTTACTTTGTAGTGCTACATCTTAATTGTAATGTATTTCGTTTGCAACAATTAATAACATCTTCATATAGCTAATACCTCAGTCGATTCGATATTTCAGAGGTTGTGGATCTGATTTTGATTCAATTGATAAAGGAATGTCCCTTATACACACAGGCACACAAATAAACACACAAACATACAAGTGGTTAAAAGGTGTACGTTGTTGTCATCCTTACACAGTTTTATGGACGTCATCCTGAATTAGGTTCATCGCTGTGTAATATATGTGTCACAAATGATATTTGACATGTTCCTGTTGCCTTTACCAAAATTTCCCCGATAAAGATACAGTATCACCAAAGTGATATTGCAACGAATTGTAATCACAAAAGTAAAATAAAAGGAGATGAAAGCGAAACAGGAGCTGTTTAGCGTTGCAAAGCACCTAATCACAACCCCGGCTTAAATCATAGTTGGTGTTACTCAGTCTTTCATCTTTTAGATAGCAGTTGTGCGCGCTTGTTAGTCTTTGCCGTTGTTTTTGCGCTTTTTTCTTTTGCTGTCCGTTTTGTCGACTTACTGGTTTAGAATGTAAAGTCACTTTTGTATTTTCGCTTATTTTGTATCATAAAGCTAATTTACCAAATTTATTTTCCACGTCTTCATATTTATCTCTCTTTTGGATATCCTTGAAGCCACTGTTTTCATAATACTACACATTTCTTAAAAAAATGTAAAAATTAGTATTTTAAAAAAGTTTCAAATATGTAGGTAAACAACGTTAAGATCGATTTACTATGAGCATTCAAGATACAATTTTGATCATGAGAGTATTTGAAAATAAAAATAATTTAAGAAATAATTTTAAATATCTGTCTAATATTTTACAATTATCTGTTTGGAGATTTGTCCTTATTTAAATGTTTTTGATAAATTGAAAGAATATGTACATGGTAGCTATTTTGCAAACTGTGATACATTTTCCATCGCCTATCATTGACATATTGTATTTATATAAAACCTATTGCAAACACGTAAAGTGTACGTTTTAATACTTGTGTATCTTTTTTTTTATTTTTACCCATTTGTAAAATCTAAAGAAGTCTAAAATCTTCTTTTCATCTGAGGAAGAAAGATAAGAAGTTAGCAATATCCTTTAACTCTACTTTCCGTTATATGGATGATGTTCTTTCACTAAATTATTCAAAATTTGGTGACTATGTTGAACGCATCTATCCCATAGACCTAGAGATAGAGGATACTACAGATACAGTTAGGTCAACCTCATATCTTGTCTTACATCGAGAAATTGACAATATGCACTGATGAAAATTGCAAATTAATCCATGAACATGTTAGTTATATTTGATAGGAAAAAAGTGGCAAGATTGTCATCGAGACAACTCTCCATTTATTACCAAACAAAGTCAACAAACGGTCTCCGACTAGAGAAAAACGGATACCGTAAGCAAGTCATCAAAAGCACAAAATTGAGAGCTTAAACATATCTAAAGATATCAACAATAACGGCCGGATATATTGACAAACAATAAACGGAATACAAACTATAACAATTAGATGAAAGCCGGCTTACTCATCAGATTGATATATCGAACAAAAACAAGTATATTTAATTATTTATTTGTTCTGACTGCAAAAGTAAACTACTAATGTGGTGACAGAAGTGTAAAAAGTCGTCTAGATTGCAAGTTTAAGTAAAAGTGCGAGGTTTGCCATGCCACAAAACCAGGTTCAACCCCACATTTTTTCTTTAAAAATGTCCTGTACCAAGTCAGGAATATGGCCAATGTTATATTATAGTTCTTTTCTCTGTGTGTGTTACATTTTAAAGTTGTGTTTCCGTTGTGTCGTTTATTTTCTCTTATATTTGAGTGTGAATTCATATTACTATAAGACGTGTCACGGTATTGATGTATCCCAAATTCATGTGTTTGGTTTTGATGTTATATTTGTTATTCTCATCGGATTTTGTCTAATGCTTAGTCAGTTTCTGTGTGTGTTACATTTTACTGTTGTGTCGTTGTTCTCCTCTTATATTTAATGCGTTTCCCTCAGTTTTAGTTTGTTACCCCGATTTTGTTTTTGTCCATATATTTACGAGTTTTGAACAGCGGTATACTACTGTTGCCTTTATTAATCTTCCCAAATAACACACGGCTAAAAATGGTCTTAACTTAAAGACAAATATATCTTCTTTATATTTTGCCCTGTCGTCAGAATTTCGTATGCTCACATTTTTCTAGACAGTCGTTTTAATGACCAGAAGTATATTGGAGAGTTTCAAACACCCTTCTTCAAAAATGAAAATTTGTGCATGTTTGCTTACATTTAATTGCTTTTTTTCTGAAGCTATTGTCAAATGTCAAAATATTATGGACCTACTTAGTATTAGATCTCCGTTAAATCTAGGCCGGATTGATAGTAACAGTTTGAAGCCAGTATTTGTTGGAATAAATGTTTTCGGACTTCCTACAATACCTTGTCTGTAATGTAAAGGAAAATCTGTGTTTGTTTTGAGCTGGACCTTCCATGTACAAACCTGTGTCCATGAGTGAAATGTGTACAAATATTAAAACATGTCTTGTGACGGTTGATGAAAATAAAGATGATGGAGATAACGCTTGATTTTATATTAGCTTGTTGCACTGGAACACACTGTCCCAGGTTATGAAAGGATTGGCGCCTTTTAAAATGGTAACTGACCCCACCACATTATGTATGTGTCTGTCTCAAGTCATGCAGTGGTTGTTGTTTGTTTCTATATACTATATTTGGTCTTTTTTTTCTTTTTTATTTTGAACATTTATCACGCCGTTATATTTTTCTTTTGTTTTACATTTTTCATTTCGGGAATCGAAGACTATGCAGTATGGATTTTACTCATTATTGAAGTCCGTACGGGACCTATTATTGTTTATTCATGTGTCAGTTGGTATCTAATGGAGAGTAGTCTCATTGGCAATCCTATCACATCTTCTTTTTAAATGGAATACTTTTAAAGCTTGTTGCAAGGGAAAAAAGGGGAAGGTTATGGTTTCAAAACCTGTCATGTGATAAACATTGACTAGAGAAAAATATACAGAAACAAATAATACTACGGAAGCAGCAATAATTGTGAAAAATTAAAAGTAAAGAGTAGTGAATAAAAAAAGTATCCGCAAATTTATTTTAAGGTCATGTTGACTGTAGTGTTCAACTGCTGTGGTTTGAAACCTTACCCAATATGATAGTTTAAAAAATAATTTAAAAGTATTGTCCTTCATAACACTTAATTTTTACCGGAATTTGAAATTATTTATAAGGTAAAGGTGCTCTAACATTTTATGGGCTAAAAACTGAATTTTTGAAGTTTCGTCTGTTAAGGAATTGTTTAGATAAAAAAATCTCAATGATGAAGGTTTTATGTATAATAACAAACATTACTTAAGCTAAAACAGTATCGCTTGTATTTAAGTAAAATTAAGAAATAGAAAAAAATGTCAAAATTGAAACCTTTCAAAATTTTCACAGATATGTACAGATGACCTTTGACCTCAATTTAAAAAATGTGACCATATCAAGTCCTGACGATAGGCATATTGTTAAAGTACAAGTTTTTCTTTTTCCAATGATATAATATATAGGTGTTTGTTCGATGGGGAGATTAAATAAAGAAAAAATATCTGCCTTCAGTCACCGCACTATACACATGTAACAACGAATAGCAATTTACACCTTCTAATGTAATATTATAGTGTTTTCAATACCGTTGCGAATATAACTCTATTATTTGCGATTAAATAGAAACTTCTAAACTTACTTTTCTTTTTTATCTTTCCCTGTAAATAGAACAAAGTCCCCTATTACAGTAGAAAAATTAATGAAAAAAAAAATTAAAAATTAAAAAATCTGGAAAATTTACCGAAATTTTCATTGTACTAATGAACTCAAAATCGTTAACTGTTTTGTCGCTTTTTTTAGTCCTGCATTTGTGCGAAATGCAGAAATCTACTTCCCTTTTCAGGTCTCCTTGTCGTGAGACTTTGAGTAGTCTAGTAAAATATAGGAACTCAAGGAACACAATACGAAGTCCCCTATAATAGTAGAAAAATCAATAAAAGGATAAAAAAAAAAAAATCGGGCACATTTCCCGAAATTTTCATTATATGGGGACGAAGTCCCCTTTTACAGCAGAAAATTCAATAAGAAAAAAAAAATTCCCGAATTTTTCATTGTACTAATAAACTCAAAATCATTCAATTTTTTTTGTCGCGTTTTTGAATTTCCGGATCTGCGCAAAAATCTACTTCCGTTTCCGGTCTTGTTTACATGAGACTTTGAATAAAATGTATATTTATCAGTCTAAGAAAGGAACTAATACTAATTCATTTAAAAAAAAATGATTGTTATTAAAAAAAAAACGTTACCTGATGACAGCGTTTCTTTGTTTACATTGAATATGACGTCATAACTTAAATAACGTCACAACTAAAATCCCTAACAACAGAACCAAAATCGGAAACGTTACGGTATTTCCGTTTCTCTTTTTAACATTGTTGATTAAAAAAAAAAATCATAGACTTCGTTCTCATTCACAGGTAATGCCTGCCTCATATTACTAATGAACTCAAAATCGTTTAAACTATTTTTTTTGTCGCTTTATCTAATTCCCGCATTTGCGCAGAAATCGGCCTGCAGACATGTACTTCCTCTTCCGGTCTCGTTTGTCATGAGACTTTGAGTCGAATATATATTTTAGTAGTCCAGTAAAGTGTAGGAAGGAACACAAATACATTTTTTTTTCATTTTTTTATATGATAAACCGTTACCTGATGATAGCGTTTCTTTGTTTACATTGAATATGACGTCATAACTAAAATAACGTCACAACTAAGATCCCTCAGAACAGAACCAAAATTGGAAACGTTACGGTATTTCCGTTTCTTTTGTAACACATTAGGCACTGAAATATGTAATTAAAACAAAAAAATTAAACAGACTTAGTCCTCTTTCACGGGTAATGCCTTCCTCATATTATTGATCACTTAACATAAATAACACATTCATTGAAATAAATCACTACTAAAATCGGTTTTGAATGTAAGCTTTTGAATGCTCCTGGTATACGTAGAAGGAAATGCTTTGCCTCCTATTTTTGTGAATGAGAGACAAACTTTTCAGAAAATAGCAACCATATCGAAAGAAAAAAATACTTATTTTTATAGTTACGAATAAATACCACTTTAAAAAATAGCCTTTTTTTACGATTTATTTTAGCATGTGATTTATATTAATTCAATGTTTTCTAAAACTGGTCGGAAGACAGTCAGTTTCTACAATGCCTTAATCGTTTTGTTGTCCGGTTGGATAATTTACTTTGATATTTACCTGAAGTAGTAATTTCAACTTGTTACAACTAAACGGGAGGTGAATTCTTGATTTACGTAAATTAATAAAACAAAAAAAGTGTATCAAAAACAATAAAATCAACAGTAGATTATTGCTGTTCAACATTCATAAATTGATTGAGAGAAATGAAATGCAGGTTTAAAACTAAAGCCGATGGAAACACATCAACTATAAGAGAATAAAACTGAAACAACAGAAAAACTGAATTGAAAAAAACGACAATGCAACATAAAACGAAAACGAACTATAATGTCTGCTCTATGGTCGGGTTGTTGTCTCTTTGACACATTCCCCATTTCCATTCTCAATTTTATAAGATAGTCTCTGCCATTTTCCTGACTTGTTACAGGATATTTTAAGAAAGGATAGTACTGGTTATATTATAAATTCAACTATCAATACTATTTTATGGTATTTAAATAAACTTACCAGTGATATTTTCCCTCATATTACCATATTTTATGGATGTAAAAAGAATATGTAATACAAGACGAAGAAAACATGACAACTATGTCGTTAAAGTGAATCCGTTTCGAGTTAGGTATTGTTCAATATAAGCAAAGATCATCTATTACTATGATGATAAGCCAATGTTATTTTTTGCTTAATATTTTACCTTGACTCCTTTTGATTAACAGTATCACTATAAAAGAGGCACACACAATCACTAAAGTAACAACAACACCAACTACAGGACCAATCACAGCACTTGATGTCGTAGATTCTGTAACAAAATAATCAACAAGTTATAAGTTTGAAGATTCTTAAATTAATTTTATATTTCAAATCTTCCAATATTTAAGATAAAGATGTATAATGGTTGTGTTTATTTTCGATAAAAATTATATATAAACATTTGAATAAACTCATCATAGATACAAGGACTAAATTTGAATATACGCCAGACGCGCGTTTTGTCTACAAAAGACTCATCAGTGACGCTCGAATCCAAAAATGTTAAAAAGGCAAAATAAAGTACGAAGATGAATATATTTCATTTCGTTTGAAATAGGTTTTTTTTCCAATGGTATTTCTAGTAATCGTTTATAGATGGGAACTAGTATAACTTATTCTAATACTAGTTCTCAACAATACGTACTATTTAAAAAGTTTGCTGTTCGGTGCATAAGGCTCGGGAAAAGTTTGGCGGTTTCTACAGGTGGGGATTAGTGGTACTATATAAAGTTTGGCATTTGAATGCATTATTATTAAAGGTGTTCGCAGTTACGTTGAATCGAAGTATGTCACATTGTTATACATACAGTTGCGGCTATGCTTATTGCATGTGTTTATATGTTGAAACGAAGACATCTGTACAATAAAATTGAATAAAATATTATATTGCATGAGAAAATTGTATGTTACTGTGAGGAACTAATCCTATTGCTGTGTTTGTCTTGTTAATAGCCTAATGAATTTAGAGTAGAAATATGCTTTATATTGGAACAAGCAGAGCTAGGGAGGATAAAAGCAGCACTTACTACAGTACCAAATTAACAATACCAACCAATTAACTGCATTGCTTTATCTTTTATTTTGTAAAGTACAAGTTTTATATATATCGTAACAATTTCTTTCAAAATAAAGGCTTTGTGTTCCTTCATGTTTTGATATTTTTATCATTGGTATACATACAACACACATCTTATTGTAATTAGGTAAACCAAAATCTGTCTTTAGTTGATGTGTTCGCTTCAAATAAATATATTCAGCATTACAAAATGATTTGTAAACACATATATATATTTCTATATTCTATAACCGTGATTCTCACACAGGTTATGATATTCATTGATAAATATACATATAGTGCTTGTATTATATGTATTTACACATGAAAGCATTTATCCACTATATTGCAACTAGATTGTTGCTAGATGGAATCAATATTTAAATAAACTATGAGCATAATATATGAGAAATTTACAACATCGTATGCTGTAAGCATGGTAAACGTAATGGCACATATGCTATAACAATCAAACAGGTGTAGACAGCACAAATTAAATGTATAGCGAATTATTAATCCATACCAACATTAATAATACACAGTTGTACCTGTAGTGTCAGTAAAGACACTTAAAATATCTGTAACGTTACTTCTTTTCATTGCTGTATTTTCAGAAAACATCCTCAGTTCGTATACTCTTCCTTCTTGTAAATTTCTTAATTCATATGTTCTTCTTATCTTTAGTTCGTTTATATCTTCTTCGCCAGCTGAAACATTTTTCCACTTCAATAATCCATGGACTCTGTATTGAATGTAAAATGTTTGCTTGTATCCACCACCAGATTTTGGATCCCATTGAACAGTTACAGTTGTAGTTGATGTTGCTGTCTTGCTAAAATTACCTGGGTACCGTTTCACAAAGCCTTCGTAAGTCTACGTGTCATCGTAAGTCCATCGTAAATAAATCGTAAGATTTACAGCCGTTTCACAAAGCCGTCGTAAGTTAAGATGATCGTAAATAATGCGTAAATACTGGCGTAACTTACTACAGCTATACCCAGTCGTAACTCCGTCGTAGTTTTTCTACGAAAATTAATTAATCCATCTAACATGACTGCAGCGTTCTTTATTCTTGGTCAAGATGCCTCAAATATTTGATGACGAAGAAGAATCTTCAATATTATAGAACTACACTTAAAGTCTTTCTTCGTTTGTTTATTTGTATATGCAAGCAACTTACTTGCAAATCTAAGGTATTAATCATTGTTTACTCATGTTATTTCCTACCGGCGTACGTCTTAAAATAATTTAATAAATAGGCTTTCTATCACGTCCGCGTTCTGAAATCTATTTATAATTATCACTACAGACACAGTGGTAATCGATAAAACGTTTAAAGAAGGATGTTTTATTCCCATTTTTAAAGTTATGTGTACAATATAAATCTGAAATCAGTTTTTCACAGTCAAACCAGATAATAATTAATTTTTTTTGTTATTTTGGCCAAAAAAAGAAATGTATTTTAATTAGAATATCGAAATAAATATCTGACTGTAATTAGTTTCGTGGTTAATGGAATTTATTGCAACTATTTAGATGTGTTACTGTATGCCTTTCTAGTGACTATTTTTGGATCGAATTTAATGTAGATCATATATACCAAAACTAATAGGGGGAGGGGTAAGCTGCAGATCAATAAGACTTTGTGTAGATGCGACATGTCTTAAAAAAATAATACAGTAGAAAAAAAATTTGGAAGGGGGAGGGGAAGTTAAAGATTGAAAAGTGAAGCATTTTTTTCTGTTTACTTTATATTTTTTTATTTAGGGACATTGCCACATGCACCTGTTTCTATCAATGGGTCGACTATCAATATGTAATATATACGGGCGTTTTTCAATAAAAGCTTATATTTCAGACCTAAAAAAAATGGAAAATCAACTTGTCTAAAATTTAATTTCAAGAGTTATTTTGAATACCTCTATTATAGACCTGTTTGTAAACAAAAAGTGCAATCTTAAATACTCCTTAAAATGATATTTTATTAATAATTTGAGTACTGTTACGAAGGGGACTTTTGTCCCCTACGAAACTGCTTCTAACCACACATATATGTTTGCAATTTTAAATGTTTCCTATAGACATTCAAGTTTGTTTACTTTATATACTAGGAAAATCTATTTTTTCTGAATTGGAGAATCATTTTTTTATCGATAAAGATTAGACAGTACTTCACATATGAAGGTACAACTCGTGTTACGTAGTGGACATTTTGATGCGTTTCATAGGTGACAAATCCGTTTCGTAGTGGACAAAAAGTTTCGTAGTTGACATTAACCCTATTCTATGTTAATAAACAAATGATAAAAATTACATGAAACTAACCCTTGGTATTTGCTTTGCACGAATATAATTGAAAAAAGGGTAAAAAAATACTGCATGGTAGTGGTAGTGTCCCCTACGAAACGTTTTTCTCCCATACTTGTTTCGTAGGTGACCGTTTCGTAGGGGACGTATTCACATGTTTTATTTTTTTCCCACGATCCCTTTATTGCAAAAGTAACAAGACTGATTGTATTCATCAAAGCATGTATTAAGCTGTACACTGATATTTTTTTCATAATTTTAAAACCAGATAATGATGGAGATTTGGCCCGTTTCGTAGTGGACATTTACAAAAATACGGTATCACTCTGGTCCATTTGATGTGCTAAATTTTTTTTACCAACAATTTAATTGCCGTTATAGAAGCATAACTTCTTTTGTAAGACCCTAATGTTTATATCTCTTGCAAACAAAAATTACATTGATTTTATAAAACGGTTTATTAGCAAATTTTAATGACTTCGTTTCGTAGTGGACATTTTGTTAGGGACACACCTTCTGAAATTAAAAATCCTATGTTAAAAGCTGTTTATAATGGCTCTAAACATACTTTTGAATTATTAAAGAACTTATATTAAGTAAAAATAACATTTATTTCTACTTTTTTTTACGAAATTTTATAGTATGAATGTTGAACAGGCGGTCTAGGGACATGCCATTTTGGTTGTTTTGGACCATTCAGGAATCAATAAATTAGCAATCCCTTTACAAAATTAACTGTTTCTTTGCTTAAAAATGTTAAATCTAATTCAATGTACTGACTGCACAAAAAATTACTTGCAAAGACCAAACACATTTTTTTTAAGTGGCTAGGACAAGAAAATGCGTTTTTATTGAAAAACGCCCATATATGGATTGTCGACCTTCCCGTTGATAGATCGAAACAAGTGCCTGTGCACATCTCTCCTCAGTCCATCTTTTTTTAAGCATATTATTTAGGGAAAGGAAGAAAATTATTCTATACACAATAGCCGTTTTAGCTATACAAAACTGTTGGAAATGTAGGTTATACGTTAATAAGACAGCAATCAAATGACAAAGACAAGCTAAGGACATCCAGAAGGCAACATAGTATATAGTATAGTTTACAACAATATAGATAGATGTCTATGTTCCACACCGTATGCGTACTTTTTAAAAATACGTATACGTCGGACTGTTCGCGTACGGTCTGCCAGATTTTCAGAAGTTGGTCAAGTTTTAATACAAATAAATACATTACAGATCAACATGACATAAATCTCGAATTGATATAAAAAGTTCAATTGTAATTGGCATAAAAACTTATTGTTTTGACTATTTTAATATGTCGCGTTAATTTAATCTGGTAAGCTCCTGTATTTAGCATGAAATTCAATATTGCTCACTGAATTGAAGACATAATGTGGGTGCAAAGTTTTTAGAATATTTAGGAACTTTTCTACAAAAAACGTCAAAACAGCTGTTTCCTTGTGAGACAACAGGTCAATTTCTAGTTTTAATATAAAAATAAAATTTGATACAAATGATACAAAAAAATAACATTAAATCGCAATTCTCCAAATAATGTAACAATTTAGGAAAAAAAGGAAGAAGCCTAAATGTAAAATAAGTTAATAATTTAAAATTACCATTTTTTAACTACATAAACGCGTATTTCCCGCTTTTCGTTACACTACAAGAAACTTTCCTATGGGCCGTGGATTGCGGAATATCGTCTGTATATTTCCAAAATATTCACGTAAATTGATGGCGTCGTGTGTTATAACAGTTATTGGCCAATCAAATCGGTATATATTATTTAATATTCACGGTTGGGAACCCCTTTAATCCGAACTCCTGCGTCGTAAAAATTACATGTTTTGCATCATCTTTAGCTTTTATATACTTAGTAAGCAACCCTTTTTGTTGGTTGGTTGCAGCATAATATTCTCATGCATCGACTTTTCAAAGAGACCACCAAAACTCTCTTTGTGGATACTCTTATAGTATTAAGCATATAGGCGCTAATAGGCGCTTGAATATCAGATATTTATCTGAAATAACACAAGATATATCAGGTTTTGAATGAGGTTTACAGAATAGAGAATAATGCCCCCCCCCCCTCAAAACAAAAGAGAGATTATAAAGTAAAGTTGATTAACAAAATAACTAAACTCTGCGTTTTCTGCATACCAAATTAAATATTGATATATATGTATATCATTTGGAATGAAATGTTGAACTGGTCCTTATCAGAACTGGTTCAATGATTTTAGCCATGCAAATTATGTTCATTAAAAGCATCGGTATTTTCGTCCACGTTAAACTTACATCCTTCTCCTACATTGTGTCAATATTAGAATGAAATCCAAAACAGTGTGGCTGTGGCCAATGATTGACACATTAAATTCATCCATTGACTGGGACAATTTACCTGAATGTTTGTCTGTAACGACCACTGTTCACGACGTACCTACGATAGACATTTAAACTGTGGGGTCACCAAAGGTTTCTTAACGCCTTTAATTATAAAATAATTCGAAAAATTAATAAGGAATAACTTTTATGTTTTGATTTATATAATTGATATTAATCAAAACATCGAGTTATTTCTGATTAATTTTTCGAATTACTTTATTAAGGTGTTGAGAACCTTTGGTGACCCCATAGTTTAAGTGTCTTTAAAAAGTACATAGTGAGCAGTGGTCGTTACATACAAACGTTCACCTAAATTGTCCCAGTCAATGGATGAGTTTAATGTGTCAATCAATGGCCACAGCAACACTGTTTTGAATTTCATAATATTATTACAATAAAATTTCGTGAAAGATAACCATTGACAACAAAAAGCAATGTACAGCTGAAAAAAAACATACAACAACTAGTCATACAATCAAAGATCTATAATTCTCGATTTTTGGAACGAAGCATGCACACAAAGAACAGAAACAGTTGAAGAGCTATCAGACCAAACAGAACCTAATAAATAGCCAAATCATGCAGACGAAGATCAACTTTGTCTAATGGAATTGAAACCTTAGTTTCTTTATAATTTCAAAATTTATGGATAATTTTAAGGGACGTCTCTTTCGCCGGAATGATTCCTACGTCTTCAGTTTCATATTTGAGAGATCCATAATTCATTCCAATTTAAAAAAAAAAAAAAAAAACACAAAAAACAACAATATATTTTATAGATCTGGAAGACGAATGCTCGAAGACGGATGATATTGTTTTTGATTTTTTTGGGGTTGGGGAAAACCTATTTTTCTTTCAACACGAATAAAAGTTAAATACATTTTAAAATCCTCCAAAACGACTTAATTGATAAGCATTTTTTCTATATTGGGCCATCAATAATAAAATCTAACCTGTTCTGGTGATATAATTTTTACTCTGTCAAGATTCCAGATTACTCTTAATGTCGGATAACTAATGCTGCTGTATATGTTATAAAACTTTATGCTCAGCGCTAGCTTCTCGGTACTATTTCCTCATATATATCACAAACTAGATAAGATCAAATATAACTAATTTCATCTTATCTACTGCTTAAATTGCTATCCCATATATCCAAATTATTACAAATGAGCTAAGTTAAAATATTTATATTTTTCTGTGTTTCGTTTCAATCAGACATTTAACCAAATAGATAAATGGTTTCATTTGTGTAGTGCGAATTCTAAAGGGGCACATAACTTAAAGTATTAGCATATTTTTAATGCTGAAAAGATAAGAATGGCTAAAAGAATTACAGAACAAAGAAGTGCACCCCCCCCCCCCCTCGTTGCCACTAATCTAGACCCTCACTGTGTCGGATAGTTTCGTTTAATATATTTGACTGTTTTTGTCTCCGAAAAGAATATTGTTACAAAGTGTTGTTAATATATGTATTTTAAATTACTGACGAGGTGAACACAAAGAAAAATATTGCTTGACTCAGGGCAAAGTTTGCTATGTATTCTAACCAAATTAAAATCGTAAAAAATTGCATTTGTGTTTAACCCATTGAATAAGGAAAAAGAACCTCACTAAAAATATGGCCAAATAAACAATTAAACTTCAGACATTCCTGCATCTTATGGTATCTATTTTATAAAAATCACTCATAGACTTACTTGGTAATATTTTTTTGAAAAATACCGATATTAGTTGAAATAATAAGACATTTTTTGAGTGGGAACTCACTTTTGTCCTATGACTGTAAGCGTCATATATCTTGAATTAATATTGAAAACGGACTAAAATTCTTTAGTTGTATTAATGTTGATATAAAAATATCGCCATAATTCGCCGTCCATAATAATTATTTTTAAAAATGTTTATTTGGCATGCCATACTCGATAAAAGTGCGGACGTGAAAGAAAGCACTCTTCTCGGTTTACGATACACTTACGATGATACACACGACGTAACTTGCGATCAACTTAGTAGTTCTTTACGATGCCTTTGTGAAACACACGTAACGGGAACGTAGAACCACACGTAAACCGATCGTAAACTGATACGATGATCGTAAGTTAAGAAGGCTTTGTGAAACGGTGGCCTGGTGTTTCTGGTCTGCCTAGCAGAAAAATATTGAGGTTAACGAAACCACATTTTTTTTAACAAATGTTATCTAATACATAGTGCTAAGTAAATCGATTATGACTGATAAGTAACGGGAGCAAAATGTTTTATATAAACATTTTAGTGTTTTATTGGTCTATTTCGGTTATTTTGCATTTTATCATAACCGCGATTATCAAGTAGAAAACAATATCTATTGCCCTCATCGAATATATTTTTAGGAGTAAAGTGGTTGTGGTTATATCTCAGTAGTTATTATTAAAACAGCACAAACTAGATGAAATATTAATCTTCTAGTGGAAGTTTTGTTAAGGGATGTATCAAAATAACATTGCAGGTTGATACTTAAGATATTTAAAAAAACAAAACATAATGAGGCGTTGGATATAAACGAGGGACGAAAGATACCAAAGTCAAACTCATATAGATGAACATTTACGACAGAAATGAAACAACACAAAAACATAAACAATTCGATATCGTCTATGTCAATCAGCAATATTGATAGCAAAATTAAGACGACACTAGATTATTGGTGTTCATAAGTAAGTATACTAGTACAAAAGGCAAATGCAACGAGTAACAATCATTGTTAAAACATTTTATTTCTGATACATGATCATGATGGCCTTGCTTTATATTTAGTGGACATAGGTAAATCTTTGTATCGCTGTAACAGTCATGGACGATGTGAACATGATGACAACACTATAATGTTATTCATATCAGGTAATTATACAACAGAAACTTCGACTTACCATTCAGGCGATGCCATATAAAAAAGAAGTGTTTTCTTCTTCGATTATTAAAGTATCAACCCAATTTCTTTATATATTGTAATACTGATTCCATCGTTTCGATTTGACGATAAAAAGGGAATCTTCACTCAGTGTGTTTCAAGTAGGCTGAATTTTCTTTAGACAAAGTTTAGGACACACTGATAATAAAAAGATGCTTAATAACTGGAGACGTATGACATACACATCAAACCATAGAGTCTTCAAACTTCATATTCCCTTGAAACACTGACAAATAACGTATCTGTATAGGGAGATGTTGTAAGATTGTTTATAAGACTTTTGTTTTATTTCCTAACACTGTTTAAATGACGAACAAAATCAATTATTGGTCACCTTTTGGAGCTTCAGTAAAATTACAGTTTAATTCTTTTGTGTGTACCTTCATATCATTAATTAAGAAATTTCCTCTTGCTCGCACTTTATATTCAGGTTTTCAACACTATAACACATCAATATAAATGAAGAGTGGAACGGATCGAAAATACACCACAAAATTTGTATCAAACGTAATTAAGTATCATTATAGAGAGTAGAATACATTTTATGGGTTTGCTTTGGAAATTTGAAATATCCCCTAATAAAAAAAAACATGACAATGAAAGTTTGAGATGTTTATGATGAACGCTTGATGTAAGGCAAATTGTTTAATGCCTTACTATGTTTAAGATAAGGGGTAAATACAATGCTTAGGATAATATAACGCTGGGGTTAAAATTGTATGACTACAAACATATTCATAGCGTTAAATTGTCTTTTTTGTGGATATATTAGTGTGACTTGGAGTTTGGATTGTTTTTAACATACGAAAACTCATACTATAAGGGACAAGTCATTTTTATCACCTGTGGTGTTTCGAAAAAAAATTCATGGTTCGTGTATATGTTACAGTAAATACAGACCGTAACAGAGTAGTGATCGAATTCGCGTTTCTTTACCGCCAGAATAAGTTACGTTATCGACACACTTATTTCAGAAGTGACATAATTTAATTTTCTTCATCACCAAATATTTCATGTCCAATGTGTAAGTTTTCATTGTTTAAGTCGATTTTTTTTTTTTTAACACAGTAAAACATTTTTTATAATCAACCTCTGTCTTTGGCATTTTCATTTTAACGGTAAAGGATCAAATACGGGATCTCCGAAATTTCTATCATTTGTTACGAGAAAATCATTATTCAATCGAACATATGTCTTTGTTAATGACACATATTATGAAATACAAAGGAGTTGAAATGATCAAATACTTTCGAACTGACGGAAACAAAAATACATAATCTAGAATGTGTGTTCTGTCATAAACAATGACTTTGTCGTGCGAATCGACGAGATCATGTTACATGTAACTGATCTTAGCTGTAGAAACAGTTGGTGCGACATCGATAAAATCTTTATCAATTTAATATAAGCGATAAATATTCATGACTACAATGATAATGAATTTATTGGAGTCACATCCACTGTTTCTACTGTAAACATGAACAAACTCGTCGGTTAGTGCAATGAAGACACTTTTAAAGGTCGAGATTGTTGGTTTATTCTTTACACCTTCGAGTATTAAAATTATTTCAGTGTTTATTTAAAGTTAAATTTATTTTCAAATCTCTTCTGTTTAAAATTGTCGAAACTTCCGTTTAAGATTTCTGTGGTAAACTAATTATTCATTAGTTAGACCATTTTATAATAAATACCCTTTTGTACAAGAATACTTTCTTTATAGAATAAAATTGAGAAAGGAAGTATAGATCTGCTGGTTATAGATTTTTTTTATAACTTTCATTATTGTGACGACGCGCTATGAAATTCAGATTAATTTATAAATGAAGTTGTATATAAATTTTTGGTCATTAACACAAATCTTTTAAACAGTTCGACGAGTGCGTCAATGTTACAGTAGTCTGTTTACTGTAAGTTACTAAGCTTGGCCCGATTCATCTGTCATTTATGGAAACTAATTCACCACTTTCTGAGACATTCATTTTTATTTCACCATCAGACATGGAGCTACGTGTGTTACTAAAGGAAAACTCTCAAATTAAAGAAATTTTACATGATAAACTGAAACTTTCTTATAATCAATTAAACGACTGCTTTTCTCAGATATGTGATTTTTCATGGTCAAACTTTTTCATTGTTAACGGACATTTTAAGATTTGTTATTGTAAAACAATGGTGTTTTTTTTTTAAAGAAATCAACATTCAAAATTTAGAACGTCATGAACATGTACAGGAAGCTGAATTATTGCACATCTATATACTACTTAAAGTTGTACCTCGATCTGTTGCGTCCTTAAAATGTTCTGACCGTCCTAAGTAAGATTTAATGTACGGAAATGTTTCGGTAAATTAAATTTAAATCCGAATTGAATGTTTATGACACACAAAAAGAGAAACTAAAATCTCTTGATGACCAAATGTATGTACACGTTGGGCGATTTAGAGCTTTTCAGAAGGAGTGAGATTTCACCCTTGTTGAAAGCCTTGTGGAGACCTTTAGATTTATAAATTCCCTCCGTTTTTCTCATGAATGGAGTGTGGTCTCTCTGTAAATTACCCCATATCTTTTCATTTTCCTATTTACCGAAGGTTCCATGTGAAAATTTTCATTAGATCATATCTGTTAAACTAAATGTACAAAACAGGCTCAAGAAAAGGCGAAATTTCTTTTTTAAACCCGAACTAGAAATCCATTTTCCGGACGATTTTCATTTGTACACTGCTAAAAACTGTCATGTCCTGGCCATGGTATATTTTGGAGAGATTTTTTTTTTACTGATATTTACTAAAAAAAATATTATCTGTGTGTGCCATTGCAAGAAATAGTTTTGCTTGTTATTTTGTCATATTAAAAAAAATTCTCAACAAAATTTCCCTGTTTAAACTGTACTAGAAAAAAGTTTGGCATGTGAAACGGACGAAGACATATTCTAACAGAAGTACAAATACCAGTCCTCCCTTTTGTGTATACATATGAGAAAACATTTCAAAGTTATTGATTGAATTCAAATTCATCTCACATACGGTACACATTGTAGTCCGAAAAAATAAAGGACTTCATTCCTATCAAACACCTTTTTAATTGTTTACCAGTATATTTCTTTTAGTTTTGAGTAAAATTGTAAAGGAAATAATACTATCAAGACGTCCTTCCATAAATCTGATTTTTTCTGTTTTGACTTTGAAGAAATGACTACTTTTCGCCCAATCGAAAAGGTGCATGGACATATTTTGTTTCAGATTATTAAAATTATTTTCAATATTATCGGTATAAAACTTGATTATCGACACGAAAGTTTGTCAGCATTGTCAATCTTTTTAACGTTAAAGTACCAATAGTTCGGTCACTACTCAATTAAGTTTGTCGATAACGTAGCTAATTTTGACGGTAAAGAAACACCAATTCGATCACTTCTCTGTTACGGGCTGTAGATAAATAGATGAAATTAGGAATTACATGTAATTACTAAACTTTAGGAATTACATGTAATTCCCGATGCACTGAGTAAATACAAGTAATTCCTTAAAAGGCCCAGTTATTACCAGTAATTACTTATTTTAAAATGAATTTTTACACCTATTTACTAACTGTTATAACGATGTTGTAATACATTTGTATGGTCAGCTGATCAAAAGTTATGGTCTTACAGTTAAAGCAGACTAGTGAGTGCTCCCAAAAATTTAAAGTGATCATACTAAAATATACCTTTGTGTTATTGGGGTATTCGCTACAAGATATACAAATTTAAATATGTTTTTTTTTGTTACATTATTCACGGGTAGTAAGGTCGTCATATCAAGGAGCGTTAAGTACAGAGATTTTGTCATAGTTTGGATAAGTTTGACATGGTTAGTTCATGTTACTTTCCTAAACTATTGCCTCAGTTTTATTCACACGAACAGACAGATGAAAAGCAAATAAAATGTTTGGATCTGTATTGGAGGTCAAACAATCTACATAGAAATTGTTGTTTCACAAAATTATTGCAGTATAAGCAAGATATCGGAATTGCTATGGTTTGGTTAAGCAAAATGGTTCGGTTAAGAGTCTAGAAATTCGTCATGGTTTTTGGTCAAGTTTGTAAAGGTTTAGATCGAAATACATATATATGTGTTTCACTTTAGTACTGAACATTTGTTTGATAGTGCCTGTTTTTGAACGAAGTTACACTATATATCAACTGCACAAGAAGAAAAATAGCCTGTTTAACCAAATTTAGTTGGTGTAATTGTCAAAGTGTAAATTAAACATGTCATGTTATTTTTCGTAAGTTTTCCGTAATATAATTTTAAAAGTCACTGCTCTTTTAAACTAGCTATATAGCTTTCGATATAATTATACAAATCAATACAAAGCGTTGTTTCTGTTTCACATAGAATCCTTTATCCGTATGACCATGCTTGACTCTGCCAAGTATATCGTGAGCGGCATCACTAGTCAAATATAAAAAAAAGCAGATGTGGTATGATTGCCAATGAGACAATTGTCCACAAGAGACCGAAATGACACAGACATTAACAACTATAGGTCACTGTTCGGCCTTTAACAATGAGCAAAGCCCATAGCGCATAGTCAGCTATAAAAGGCCCCGATATGACAATGTAAAACAATTTAAACGGGAAAACTAACGGCCATATTTATATAAAACAAAATGAAGACTTCTTCTTAAAACAGTAACAGCTAGTCAAAAAGTAATTCTTTTTTACATTTTTTCCTAGAAAACTATACATTTGTTTGTTTTTCTTTATTTTTATTTTTTAACCAGTTTATGATGGATAAAAGGAGAGGTGGGGTTATAGGTCCATGATACAGTAAACCATTTACAAAATTAACCAAAAGATATTAAGAGGAGATAATAAGTCTTCAACCATCGTTACGCGTGAAATGGACAACAGTTTTAAAACTTATTGGTTTTAAAACTATATATGAAATTACAATAAAAACACTTTCAAAGTTCGGATTTAAAATATGAAAGATCAAGATTTCGATTTGGATTTTTAAGCCGACATAACGTTCATAAAGCTATCCATTTACTTTCTTTATTGGTTTCTTGAATTATGTCTTTAATTTTAAAACAAACCTATCAAGTCAGTAAATAGCTGATTATTTTGTCATTTTTACAGGTATTTACTGAAATGTTTAGTAATTACCAGTAATTCCTTATAACACCTATTTAATGTAACATATATAAAAACACTGTGATAACTAGCTGTACATTTTGATTAAGTAAATCCATTTGTTAATCAAAAACATCTTCCAATGCATTCTGCAATGCATGTTTTCTAATCTCTGTTCGGGTTTTTGTTTATATGATGAACTCCCCATAGCCATTCTCAATTTTAATTTCCTATAAGTATCCTAACCTTACAGCAGATGGTTCTTGTATTTATGAATATCAATTATGTGGTCATTTTGATAAATTTCCTGTTTACAAAACTTTGAATTTTTCGAAAAATTAAGGATTTTCTTGTCCCAGGAATAGATTACCTTAGCCGTATTTTGCACGACTTTTTGGAAATTTGGATCCTCAATGCTCTTCAACTTTGTATTTGTTTGGCTTTATAACCATTTTGATATGAGCGTCACTGATGAGTCTTATGTAGAAAAAACGCGCGTTTGGCGTACTAAATTATAATCCTGGTACTTTTAACTATTTACACCACTGGGTCGATGCCACGGCTGGTGGACGTTTCGTACCCGAGGGTATCACCAGCTCAGTAGTGGGGACTTCGGTGTTGACATGAATATCAATTATGTGGTCAGTTTAATAAATGTCCTGTTAACAAAACTTTTTGATAACTATTATCATTAAACCACGTCTATATTCTGTTAAACAGAAAGTTAAGGTAATTTAAGATAGATGCAAGCTTCTACATAGTCTAAACATACAGACGGAAGAGCCATTTATATAATGATATATGATTATATATAGTTATATATTACTGCTAGTACTCTCAAATCGTAATTTCTTTTTAATTCGACCTGTTGATACTATTTATAATGCTTTTTTGTTTTTTCATATTAATATGGATCTTGTCTATATGCCAGCTTTGCTTATTTGGAACATCTACTAATTTTCACTTCTTCGTACCACATTTGTATGTACATCAAGATTATTCTCCTTAAATCTGTACAGGGAAGTTTTAGCTCGCTCTAATTGTATAGTTTTATTGTTGATATTCACCCTAATTTGTATCTAGTGTTAAATTATGTATTTACATGATAGAACTTTCTTGGTATTCATAATTATTGGACGAATTGTATACACATAAGTACTATACCTAAAACGTCAAAGTAATTTTTCATTTACCTGTAGATATTATTTAAACCGTTTTTTTCAAAAGTGATTATTTTCGAAGGGTTAAATATTCCGCGGTGGTGTCTTGCCATGGCTTTGTTTGGTCTTGTTTGTTTGCTCTTTGGCCTTGAATGTTTGTCCCTAGTATTTTATTAACTGTGCATTTGCATTCAGGTATTGCAGATCAAATTTATTCGTTCATAGGGTATTAATTTACCTTTTTTTATTGAGTTAAGGCTTCCAATTGATATTTTATCGTGTGGTTTTCTATGTTGTGATGTTATGCTATTGTTTCAGAAAAATGGAGAAGGTTCGGTACCATTAATCGTTTACTCCCGCTGCAAATATTTGCATCTCTCCTAAGTCAGGACTCTGATGTACAGTAGTTGTCGTTTGTTTATGTAATTTATACGTGTTTCTCGTTTCCCGTTTGAATGGTTTTACATTAATTTTTATAAATAAGACCGTTGGTTTTCCCGTTTGAATGGTTTTACACTAGTAATTTTGGGGCCCTTTATACCTTGTTGTTCGGTGTGAGCCAAGGCTCAATGTTGAAGGCCGTACATTAACCTATGATGGTTTCTTTTATAAATTGTTATTTGGATGGAGAGTTGTCTCATTGACACTCACACCACATCTTCCTATATCTATAGTCTACCGAAAACACGTTAATCTTCTTACATTCCTTATTACTATTAACTATAATTTAATTTAGAAACACAACGTGAGAATTTGTTGAAAATAAACATATATGACGCGATTTAAAATATCACAGTAACTTCAACTTATATGGCAAATATTGATCCTTGTCAGTACCTGTACACACTATACTTACTGGCTGCTTCTAATATAATAGTGTATCTAACATCTGCAAATCCACTTTTAAGTGTAACAGTGTAATTAACAAAGTCATCTGCTTTCGAGTCACGAATGAAGAGTGTTACATTATAGCCATCCAGTTGAACATCCTTTCCATGAATCTTATCCACAACTATAGTAGGAGTGGAGCTTAACTCATATTTTGCTGCATTGAGTGAAATTGGTTTTCCATCACACTCCCATAGATAACTGGTAAATTTAGGTAGACTATATACATTGACATAAATTTCTACAGCTTTACCTAATTCCCCAAACTGTTTTACCCTGTCCAAGGTATCAGTAGTAAACACTGGCTGAGCTAAAACAGAACAGAGATCTTTTAATTCCGAAATGTTTTCCCAAATACCCAATTATTTATGTATTAAAGATGTCTGGGCAGGAACGATACACATCATTTGTTTTAACATTTAACACAGTGACAAATATATCTATTTATTTCATGAAACTACCAAACTGTTTTTCACTGTCGAAAGTGTCTGGTGTACATGTAAAGTTGGAAATCTGATTTAATAGTTTATTGAAAAAGATCAATTAAAAAAAATCGAAAACGGAAATTTAATGATGCAAGATAACAGAACAAATCCTTCCCCCCCCCCCCCCCCCCCCCCCCCCGAGATTTCCTTTTCTGAGATGTTTATATTTTTACAAATCCAAATCATGAAACAAACAATAATGATATGCCAATAATAGTCATATTTTAGTTTGCTTAATTTAAGTTGTATCGACTTTTCGTATGCATCAATTATTCTTTTGTCGATCTATAATAAGAATAGTGTGAAGTATGAAAATATTTACTTGTGACTTCATATACTCAGTTTAGATTTTGAAAACATTCTATTTTATTGAAAGAAGAACAAAGCTGAACCATTCTTTCGTTTCTCTAAGGCTTTGTTTTATAATACATGTACCGTTCAGTTGGAGATTGCTAACTTAGATATGCATTCGTTTTAGTTTTATTCAACGTTCATGGACGAAATTACTTCACGTAACTGTCGTTCACCATTAAATTGTTAATCCTAATTTGAATAATATTCAACTTTTCTTCGTGTAAGTGCTGATCCACCATCACTTACCACCCTTTTTAACCTTAACTTACTAGCAATTTATAATTTTATCTTAAATTTTGTTTATTTAATATTGTTGAAGTAAACAGAATAAGGTAACTAAAGAGTCATCAAACGAACAATAGTAAGTTTCATTTGACAAATACTCTACGTGAAATACACATTTTTGATGACAATATAAACAAATAAAAATAACATTTTCTACTTTTTTAGCATCAAACGTCGAGAGAGAAAAATCTGGATAAACACTGCTGGTTCACTCATAAAATATAGCGTAAAGATAAGTGATTCGAATTATAGTTATGTTTTTCTCAATAAAAAATACCATTTTAGTAACACAGTGTTGGCTTTGAAATTATTTTTGTTTCTAATGTAAAGTGGGTTCAGCATGAATAGGTAACAAATACAATATTTGGAGGTGGCACCAAATATTTTGATTGTACTTAATACATAATCAAATTTTCAGCCAACAGTACCGGTTTTTTTTGTTTTTCTCTGAATATTTATTTCCAAAATTAACTTGTTTCTCCTGAATATAAGATTTCTGTGAGGTCCTTTTAAGTCCTCGGAACTAGGGATAATGCAGTATTTTGCATCGCTTATTACCCAGAGCCTTGCCGTATGACTTCCTTCTCTGGCATTGAGGACACATCAAACTTTCCTAGCTACGCCCCTGATTCAGACTATATACGTTTGAAGGTTCGAAATTTACAAGGAAAAACATCCAATTAATTCCGATTTAATTCTATCAACTTCCAAAAGAGAGACGTTTATTATACCACTGAAGACCCATTGGTGGCCTTCGGCAGTTGTCTGCTCTTTAGTAGGGTTGTTGTCTCTTTGACACATATCCCATTTCCATTTTCATTTTTATTCACTTTGAAATAAATTTGGGAACATGTTGAATGTAAGAGGCACCCGTCTTACACGAAACTTAACAAAAAGGGATACACGTTGATCGTCAAATAAGAAAAAAGCTGAATACAGTTGCACGAAATTTACCCTTTACTACCCCCGTTAAACTAAGTTGGACTTGACTGTTTAAGACTTATACATACCTCACAGGAAATTCATAAGAATGAATTGATGTCAATGGTCTTTAAAGAATATTATATTTTATTTCATCAATTATTTTGGAATCTTTTCAGAAAAAATGTAACGGTTAGGACGCATAGAAAACGTGACAATTGAATTATGACACCCGGCGGAAATAGCCATTTTGATTTTATTTTTTTTGCATCAGCAATATAAATACAATGCTATTTTCGTGAATGGAAAGGGAAGACTAGTTTTCGGAACGGAATATAGCTACAAAGGTATCATTGAAATATTTGTATAATACTTTTTTACTTACCTCATTTCTATAGATCTATTCTTTTTAGATTTGCCATATTTTAATTTTTGTGAAATTTTCGATGTGTACGCAACTGTGATTTTTGAAAACATATAAATAATTATGCTGTAATGGAAAGGATACGTTTCCGTGTTCTACACAGGCTAAATATGTTTGGATGTACAATGACATCATAAGTGGTAGATTATATAATTGTATAATCATGGTTTATAGACGAGTTGTTTATTACCAGCTGTTTAATGGTGCCGATGACTTTTCTAAACCTGTTTCTGCATAACCCGTTACTCGACATTAAATATCGGTTAAGAGGTCATAATAAATATAGGTTAGATAAAGTTGCGTGCTTGCAGTTTTACAATATATGTGTCACGTGAAATACAAGTTGATCACAGTCTTAGTAATTGCTCCTTGTGGCAACAGCTTTTAAAACTTATTCTCAAAACACTGTAATATAAGTTATGCCTCCAACTAAAAGACGGAATCCGACGAAACGGAAATCCCGTTTTCAACCGTATAGTACGGAAATCAATGTTACAAACACTAATTCTGAGAAAACCAAATCCGAAATGGTGGACGAACTGTCAAAAATTGGTTTCAAAGTGCCTCCGAATTTAACTCTAAACGTAGTAAAATCTCTGTATACAGAGAACATTGTAAACAAAAGTAATGATCGCGCCGAAGAAACCATCGAAACCAGTTTAAGTCCAACAGAAGGTTTTTCATCTGTTAATCCAACAGCTTCAACAGAGACTCAAAACATTGAACATATTTCTGCTACGGAGACTGTCAACACTAATATATTGGTGACTGCTTTTAACACTATGTCACAAAGTGTGAACGGCCTTCAGAAATCCGTCGATACCCTGATGACAGAGAAGCTGTATGATAGCAAACCATATAATCTCCATCAATGGTAAAATTCCAGCAATACGACACCGCCGTTACAAAACACACCGGATGCGTTACATCAAGGATTATATAGAACAGGAGTTCGTTCGGATGATTTTCCAAATGTAGACATAGTTTCTACAGGATTACAGAAACAAATAATACAGGGTAAGGACATTAACTTAGCTTCTCTCCTTATTCCTAGTTTCAAGAGTCCCCAGTCACATACCAATTTGGCAGACGGTATGGAAATTAACGTAGGGAATAAACCAGACCCACGCTTAAATCGACAGCTAACAATTCAGGAATTCATAAAAGCTTTCGGTAAATTCAAGCGTGTAATGACGTCTGCTTTTCCAGGTAGGAGATTTGAATTAGACGCTTATGAAGAGGATATCATAGAAATCAGCAACTTTTATGGTAATAAGTTTTACGACTATCATAAGTTGTTTTCGGCCAAAGCCTCGACCCTTCTTCAAGAAAAACAAATTAAAGTCGATTGGAGCAAAAGGAATCGCGACCTGATGATCTTGATAGGTGCGGGCGTGGAAATAAATATTTGCAAGCTTTGTCACATGGTTGACCATGACACGAAGTTCTGTCCTTTGCAACTATCAGAAAAAAGCGTATCTACGCCACATCTAACGAAAAATAGCGGAAATTCTGATATTCGTGGTAGGAAGCGTTTTTATCACAACGGGAAAGAAATTTGCAATAATTTCAATAGCTTGTCTGGCTGTAATAAAGACGGTCGATGCCTTTTCTTACATATGTGCTCAAATTGTCGTAACTATGATCATAGCGTAACCACCTGTCCTCGTCAATCTACGCATAACGATAGCGAGAAAAATAGAAAGAATTACTCTTTTAAAAACACAGCTGCTAAGACTAGTACTCCTGCACAAAAGCCAAGCTTCGGTTCCGAGAAATGACTGTCAAATATTAACTTCCCCTTACAGGCTACTACTCCGATTAATGTAGAAGTATTACAAAACGAACTTAGAAATCACAGTGACAAATCTTTTGTTGATTATTTATGCAATGGTTTAAAATATGGTTTTGACACCAAAGTGTCTGTAACTAGTTTACCAACCCTTGAGTGTCGTAATAATTTGTCTGCACGATCGCAACCGAACGTAGTAAATGAGTTGTTAAGGAAGGAGTGTGAAAATGGTTTTATGTACGGACTTTTTGATACACTCCCATTTTCAAGTTACCGTGTCAGTCCGTTGGGAGTTGCGGAAGGAAAATATTCAAGAAAAAAACGACTTATATTGGACTTATCGGCGCCCCATCAAAGTGATATTCATTTTAGCATCAATGAATTAATTGACAAAGACACCTGCTCTATGTCGTACGTCAAGATCGACAACGCTATAGATATAATCCTAAAATACGGAAGACATTCCTGGTTATGTAAATACGATATTTCCAATGCATTAAAAAATTGTCCTATATTACCTTCACAATGGCCTTTGTTTTGCATTAAATGGGAGGATAAATATTATTTCTATGTGCGATTAACTTTCGGCTGCCGATCTAGTCCCATCATATTCGATACTTTATCACAAGCAATATGTTATATTGTTACAAACAACTACAAGGTCAATAACATTTTACATCTGTTAGATGATTTCTTAACTATAGATCCACCACACGCCGAGGGAGAGCGATCAATGGCATTAATGATGATGATTTTTAAACGATTAAATGTTCCAATAGCAATGCATAAAACTGTTGGCCCTGTAACTTGTCTTGAATATCTAGGCATCATTTTGATTCAGAAAAAATGGAAGCCCGTCTACCGCAGGAAAAGATTGATCGAATTTGTGAGTTTATTTCAAGCATAAGTGTCAAATCCTCTTGTTCTAAGAGAGAAGTTCTACAGCTGCTAGGTCATTTTGCCTCAAGAGTTATCTTACTGGGCAGGTCTTTTGTGTCTTATCTAATCAATTTATCAACCAAAGCGACAGAATTACATCATTTTGTGCGTTTAAATAAAGAATGTCGGATAGATCTCGAATTTTGGTTACGATTCCTTAAGAATTGGAATGGAATTAATATGTTTTATATTTCTACATTTATATCTAATTACGATATGGAATTATACACAGATGCATCGTCAACTATAGGTTTTGGTGGATATTTTAGTGGAAAGTGGTTTTATTCTTCATGGCCGACCGAAATTAAAAAACATCACAAACAGTAAACATTCAATGGCATTTTTCGAATTGTACCCTATCGTTTTAGCAGCTGTATTATGGGGTGCCTCATGGAAAACTAAAAAAGTGTTATTTTGGTCTGATAATATGTCTACAGTTGAGATTATAAGAAAAGGCCGATCAAAATGTTTGTATATTATGAAGTTAATGAGAAAATTAACATGGTGCGCATGTACAAACAATTTCTTTTTTAGTGCAAAACACGTGCCAGGTGTACAAAACGATATTAGTGATGCCTTATCTCGATTTCAGATACAACGTTTCAGAACCCTGGCACCAGATGCAGACACTTTTCCGGAACCGTGTCCCAAAATCTCAGATGTAATATGGTGTTAAAACAAACTGTCGAACAACTATGGACAACATCGATATCCAAAAGGACTAAGGATGCGTATGATATTGGTTTCATGCATTTCAAGAGATATTTACTGTTAAATAATGTGACATTTACAAATAACTTGGCTCCAGTTTCGGAAGAAATCCTCATATATTTTGTTGCTCATTGTCAAACAGTTCTGAAACTTCATTAGTCTACCATTAAACTTTATCTATGTGGAATCAGGTACAATTATTTAAAGGAAAATTGTAGTGATCCATTAGAACTATATAACGGCAAACCATTGCCAAGGCTTACATTGATCTTAAATTCTGTTAAACGATCTCAAAATCAAAATAAAAGAATAAGGCTACCAATCACTTTTGATATTCTTGAGCAAATTATAAAGAGATTACGAAAGGGAGTTTTTTCAAAGTTTATTGACCTCATGATTGAAACAGCTAGCGTGATTTCTTTCTTTGGCTTCCTCCGATGCGGAGAAATAACTGTTATCAAATCCGAACATTTTGAACCTGCAATTAATTTATGTATATCAGACATTTCATTCACAGACAATATTGCTAACCTGCACTTGAAACAGTCCAAAACTGATCCATTCCGTAAGGGTATAGATATTCAGTTACACAAAATTAATAGTCATATTTGTCCTTATCGTGTTTTGAAAAGATATTTAGAGATCAGGAAAACGTTTTTATCGTCTTATCAAAACACTGACCCTCTTTTTGTATCAATTGGCAATTTAGCTATGGAAAGAGATTTCTTTATAACAAAAATCAGATATGTTCTAGAGTTATGCGGTTATAATCCTAAAAACTTTTCAGGTCATTCATTTAGAATAGGTGCTGGCACCGCAGCTGGTCAAGCAAAAATAGAAGATCACATGATTAAAACGTTAGGTCGTTGGTCTTCAGATTGCTATGTGCGTTATATTCGAACTCAACCAATCTCTATAAAGCATGCACAACAGCAGCTTGCTGAATCTTTCAATCATTGATTATAGTATAGTCAACTTCGATTTTATTGACAGTAGAACTGCATGCTTGCTTAATATGTATATTTTGTTTCTTATATTTAGCTTATTATTGTGTTATTCGTTGACTTATTGAAGGTAGTCCCGGGGGTTTCCTTATTCTTAATACTTGGGGGTCACTCAGACTCATCTGATTTCTAATCATTACTTCGTCAGAGTTTCTTGGCACCTTTTCAAATATTTCACTTATCATTCATATTTTTCATTCATTTTCCAAGCATTTTTCATTTAACATCTCCAACCTCAACTCAACACCTTAAAACATTGTAGCCCACCGTCACGCGGGGGCTGGTCCAGTGCCACGCATGGGCCGTCAGATGAAGCTTCGCTTTATCATTCTTTTGTCAGTTGTGTTGTTCAAGTTGAGCGTAGTGGCTTGTCAGCTGGTCTTCTTTCCACGAAAGAATCGCTTCCTGACAAAGTCCTGGAGCAAAAATTATTCGTCAGATAGTTGAGTGATTTCCCAAGGCCAAACAATTTGATATATTTAATATGTTTAGTACAGGAAATACGTTTTCATTTTATCTTGCGTAATTTTCATAATAAATATATATTACTTTAAAACCTTTTCGTTTAGTAGCAATGGTTCCATGATAAAGTTACTATTGAATCTACAGTATACTGACACTACACTAAGATAACATTCACCAAACAGAAACCTTTAACACATTTGACCTCAGATTTTTATCAGATGTCAAAGTTTAAAACAGTGAAGCTAATGAGCATATCGACACACAAAAATTTCAAAGTTTGATGTCCTGCGAAGATTCTCATACTAACTGATTGATTGATAACGGGGATAAAATGATTATTACAGAGTCTGCAGTGTCAAAAACCTCACAAATCATATTGTGCTATTACATGTGTATAGCAAACAGCATAACATGAGACTTATGGTTAAAGCGACATTGAAACCAGCATCACAGTTGGATACAACATTTAATATATTAAATTGCACATGATTTCACTTCGACTATTGAACTATAATTAGATACAGAGATTATCATGTTGGGAACTCGCGTCATTTTCGGATATAAAGTTATTTATTGGTTTTATTTGATTGGGTTTCTTACATGGTTGATCAGTCGTTGGTGTAGTTCAGTGGCAAATATTACATGCATATACACGACGGAAAAACATAAAACACATTTAAAAAAAACAGAATTTCGACTGTCCGTTTTACACAAATACTCACAGGTAAAACGAGTATATAAATATTCGATTTGATGGATTTGGGACGTTTGAAGGAAAGAACACGTTTTAGAACCGAGATACGAAGGTGTCTTCTAATATTGATCTAATATTTATACTGTGGATTCATTATTATTCGTTGGATACCAATTTTCGTGGATTTCGTGGGCACAGTCAAACCACGAAATTCAATATTCAACGAATGATAATTTTCTATAGGTTTGAATGCAGACTTCAGCAAAACCACGAAATTAAATATCCACGAATATGCAAGTTTTTCTAAATCCACGAAAATTGGTACCAACGAAAATAAATGAATCCACAGTATATATATTCAATTGGTTGCTTTCGGTAGGACTGATTTACATTTCCCTTGGATTGAAGAAGTTGATAACATGAGAACTCAATCACCAAAAAAGGGCTATATCAAAAATCAAAAATTATCTGATTTGACACGTTTGGAGGGAGATGCACGTGTCTGAGTATTTCCTATAGATCTAAACGGATGTACAGTTTAAGTGGTAATTTATAACAAATTGCGCTTGATCATTTGTATTTTACACAGATAATAGATAATGAAAATGATAGGTCACTGCGCATTTTCTCAAGCTACAGGTTGTGACAAAATTACACATTTTGTATGGATTATACAGGAAAAAAAACACCCTTTTGTGATTAGAATCTAAACAAAATGATAGAATTGTAATATAAATTAGGAAAAGATAGCTTCCAGACAATGCTTTGAGAATATGAAAAGAAATACAAGGTCACCGCACGTTTTTTCCCGGCTAAAATACAAAATAGGAAATTTCCATGTAGATTCCATCAGAAAATGAATTGTTTAAGAGTTACCTTCCCTTACAATGCAAATTTAAAAACATTTAAAAAAAAACCAAACATTATCTACACTTGTAAAAATATTAATATTTATAAGTTATATTCTTATGAATTAGTTCTTTTAAATGAAAATTCACATTTAATTATCTGCATTCTTGCATAAAATTTTGCTGGACCTTAGATTCTCTGTTTTTTTACAATCCAAGATGGCGGAAGACACCCATACCACCTTGAATAGAGAAGATTATCTTTTTCTTGTCATTAGATGAAAGAATAATATATGAACTGAATCACTAAAAGGACTAATTCAAAAATATTATTTTACCATTGTCTTCAAAAAGTCTGTGCGTCCTACCAGGTATTATAATGTGAAGCAACTTTCTTGAAAAGGTTGATTTCGGCTTGAGTTTGTTATGAACTAAATTGTATTGAATTTACAATATCAGTGTGATTCATCATTTTAAAAAGCACTCATCATTGGAGAAGGTATACATTACAAGATAATGTTCTAGGAATATATTTATGTAATGAGCGCAATTAACATTATCACCCTGAACTGAATAACCGCTTTAATTACGATTTACTGTTAAGAAGCAAGAGCTTCTTTTGTCCCTTATTTCGTTATCCCATTACTTGCTATTCGCTTATAATTTCCCCTATCCTGATATCAAAAAAATATTTGATCATCCTCATCAGTTTTATTTCCAACAAATTACCACTCTCGTAAACTATTTTCATGTGTATTCGTTTAATAGTAGTTGTGCCGGCTCAGATTACCACAAGCTTTAATAACATTTTACTGTTCTAGTTTGTGTATTTGTGAAATCGTTTACTTGAGGAACTCATTTACCAAGAAAACTATCATTTAAAGATTAGGTCACTGTTATGATTATTATAATCGAATTGACATAATAAAATTTGATTACCTTCCACAATTACATAGCCAGATCCTGTCTGATAAATCTTGCTGTTGTTGTCCTTAATACCATTACTAGCTGTACAAATATATTCTCCGCTGTCCTGGTATCTTAATAACACGGGAAAATCATGTAATATCAAGGTTCTATTTCCATAAAACTCTCGTATTAGCTCTCCAAATCTGGACTTGTGTTGCCATTTATGAGACGTATAACTGTTTGGGTTACCACTAGGATTACATGTCACAGTTCTGACAGCATCATTATGTGTATATGCAGGACTGTTCACTGTAATGTCTGGAGCATCTGTTATTATAATTTAATTGTTATTTTCATAACTATAACGATTTCAATAAAGTCTGTATTCAAAAGCTTACACTTACCCTTCTTACCTTATGAACTATTGGTTGCATTTTGTAAATACAACTGTTTCACAAGCCATGTCTGTTTTGGTGAGATACATAATATTCATACATATTTTATTTTGTAAACTTAATGGTTCCCAGGTTCTCTGACAGGACTAAGCATTGTTTAGGAAATAAACCAAAATAAATTAAATGTACCAAATTTCAGGAAGACAAATATGAACTTCTTCACCAAAAACATCATATGGCTATATAGAAAAATTATATGGAATTTCAAAGTACATTAGATTATTTCTCAGAAATTACATCTTATACAGTTTAAAATGTAACCATAACGGATGGTACACATTTATCAGTTCCCAACAGTAAACATTTTGTCAACCGCAGATGTAATTAGCCAGGGAATACGATCTTGATGTAATGTTTTTTAATTATTTTTATAAATATAAATAGAGGAATTTTGAATTGGTAAAATATATGTTATCTTTAAATCAAAAGTGGCTTAGGCATTTACTCTGGTGACAAATAAAAGCACTCATGTTTAAAGTGTTGTAAAAACACTCTTGAATTAATAAAAAATAACTATTTTGTCTTGTATGAGAAGACACGGAAATTGATGCCTTAAGTGTTTTGTGTTTTCAGTATTTTGAACATTTAGATGAAATTTGCAGTTTAAGTCAACAAAAATCAATTACTCTCGTGTAATTTACCTAAACTTGAACAAATTTATCCTTGACCAAAAGACATCAAACATCCGAGATAAATTTGTATATCTTGTAGACGAGCCATATAATAACTAAATGAACTACGCTTTTTTTAGGTTAACATTTACAAATAGTCTGTGGTCATATACTTTTAGATATTATTTTTTTTGTCAAATCTTCGTTTCTCTTTTACAATATACTCATACATTTGGCTTTAAAAACAAATCATTATACCTCAATGTTACACGAGGTCAATTTGATTTTTTAAGAATAAACAGACTGTAGAAAATTCGTACGTGAAATGTGGACGATAAATAATTATAAATAGTATTTCCAAAAGGCAAAGTTGATTTATCTTTGATTATATCTGATCATCCATAAGGAACATTTTTTAAAAGATATTTTAGTAACAAAATATTTTGGGTTTTACTCATAGTAAGGAAATTTATATTCTATACTAAAATTTTCGATTTTATCAATGTCATTCAGACTCTCTGTTAATTTTACAAATAACATTTCAAAAACCAAATAAAAGATTATTTTTTTGTAAGAAAAAAATAAGAGACACGTAAATAATCCTCAATAAGTATTGACTGCAAAGTAAACATTAATATTATGCTGTGGAACAAAATCATTTACAGTTACCTATTTAGTATATGACGTAGGTGAATATAAATCGGTATGGTATTTTCCATTTTGTATTGCTAATATATATTAGTTCAGAGGCAAATGTCTGTGCATATAAAGTTTCGTCATAATCTGGACAAACTATTACTTTTTCGACTTCATTTTCTGTAAGTGATAAATCATTACTAGCAGATGAAAAAGCCAGAAATTTTTATGTTACCTTTTTACCTGTTGTCCAAAAATAGCACATCACTAAATATATATATTACTAAGGACAAGTAAACCAATACCTACATTTGACATCTAGTTGTCTTCTCTCCTGTGTACCGATAAGATCTGCTATGTTTGTGACTTTACATGTGACTTTTTTTCCATTATAACTCCGGTTAACATGGTATGTTAATGTTGAATGCACTGTGTATGTATCTGATGACTGTATATGTGTACTTGTATCTTTAGAAAATGTTGTTACATTTGCTGAGCCTATATACCATTGGAAACCAGCAGGAGGACGGCTGCCTTCTGATGTACAGGATACTGTCAATGGAATTGTTTCCTCTGTACTTATAGATGTCTGACTGAACGTAGGCTTTAAGGGTTTTACTGAAAGGTTGTCAATAGATCATGATATAATAAATAATAGTAAAACGATTTTTTTCTGTCACTTAATACCGGACGTGTTTGATATTTAATATAGGTGTATGACAGACACATAGAAAATGGTCATTCAACTTCCCCATGTTAAGTTACATATCATCATGAATGTTTTGAAAATTACTTAAGTGGTGGACAATGGCAAAAGTATTTGTTTCTATCAAATATGTACTACTTTACAATTAATTTAATTAATGAAAGTATCTTTCGTCCCTCTTTTAATCGAAATCCTAGAACAATGATTATCGGCATCTGACATTCTTTTGAAAATTGAGTTTCGAATTCAGTTAACCATCAATTTGCGTGACCTAAATAGTCGAGGTTTCATTAAATGATATCAATATGTGTAAACTTGATTTATAAATAATAAATAAGTTATAATTTTTAAGTAGAGTGTTTTTTAGTTTAATATTTAACATATAACTTTGCTTTTTTTTAATTTAGAATTTCGTAGAATTTTAACCTTCAGTGCAAAATATTCACTTTTAAAAAATGACCTGATTTTCTTTATTTCATAGTTCTAACAGATAAAATAAAAATAACTGAATCGTTAGTTTTTGTTTTGTGTAGTTTACATATACATTCTGTCAAGGGCGTGATTGAAAAAATACCTTGACAATCTGCGTAAACCAGCAAACAGTAAAAATGTAAACGTGTGTTAACTTTCAATAAGAACAGAAAAGGTATATGCACGTTTACGCGGAAGTTTAGATTCAAGTAAATATGAATTCAATTTTCTATGACTATTGAAAAGTCTTTAAAAACGCAGATCAAACGATACGTGTTTATATATAGGAGTTCGAAACTTTAATAGTTTAAGTCTATTGAGCATAAACTGCTTAGGGACCGTGCAATATATATCAGGAAGTTTGAACCGGCGCAATTCTGGTTATGACCTAAAAAATGTTAAGGTCCTATACTGATATGGGCTGTAAAAACGAAATGTCCTATGACTTGAATGCAGAAACATAGTATTTGTTCCTATATTACACTTCAAATAGCTCAAAGTCTTACAAGACCATATTTTGACTGGTCGAAAACAGATTTGATATGACTCAACGTAAATTCAACCGCACCCTTTGGTCTCATTTACTTGGTCTGATTAAATATAGTTTCAACAAATTGTTAGCTTGGTTCATTTCTGTCAATTTTAAGGACTTAATTAAAAGTTCTTCAATTTTCAGTTTCGACTAATGTTAGATAGTCAGTTTTTAAAGTTCTATTACTTTTCTTCGAATTTCATATTACTCTACAGCTATTTCATTTGTATATTGATCGAACAAAATGACAGGTTGTTTGGTAGTTTAATGTATACATTTGTAACTGTCATTTAAATGAGTTTAGTTAAAAGGGGTAAGCTAAAGTGTTCAGTTTAGGCTAAATTCAGATAATCACCTTTGAACTGTTGTATAGCTTTTCTATATCAACTCGAATTTTCATATAACTCTACAGCTATCAAATTAATGTATTGATCTGAAATAATGCCAGGGTGTTTGTTAGTTTGGTGTATTGCTGTCAGTTTTATGGATTAAATTTTCAAAATAGGTAAAACAAAAAAAAGCAATAAGTTTTCGTAAATTCAGACAGTCACCGTTTAATATTTGATAACTTTTTCATATCAACTTGGATTTTTTATATATCACTACAGCTATATAATTTATATCTTGACATTATAAAATGACACTTTTTTGCAGTTTGGTGTATTGGTTGCAGTTTTATGGATTTAATTATTAAGTAAAATGCTAAAATTATATGTTGAATTTACAGAATGCAAGGTTGTTTGATATGTTCATGTATTGCTCTCACATTTATGGATTTAAATAATAAGTAAAATAGCTAAAATTTTTAGTTGAGATGAAATCCAGATAGTCATCTTTAAAATAGGCAGAACGTTTGCAAAACAACTTGGATTTTGATAAAACTCTACAGATATCTCCATTTTATATTGATCTTATAAGAATGACAGGTTATTTAGTAGTTTGGTTTATTTCGTTCAAATTCAAACTCAGACAATATTTTTTTGGCTAAATCGTTTTTAGTAAATCAGTAACCTATTTTTTGTTTTAACAAGGGAAAATGCATTGAATATCTGATGATAACTTGATGTGGCGCACCATGGACCAAGCACAATGGGACAACTGGGGAAAACAGGGGTCAAACTTTGCACACACATTCTTTTCAAAACAAACATGAACATTCCGTTGGTTTTCTTTTTGAAATTGAAATTGAAAGTAAAGTAAAGTTCAGTTGCACTTAATATTGAAAAACTTTTTTACCTCTCGCATTGAGATTCGAACACGCGATCTTTCTGCTATGAGTTCGTTCAGCATACCCTGTGCCACTGGCATCGTTGGGAACAGATTGAAATGCTAGTTTTTAAGGATACTACTCAAGGCGTAAGAAAATAAACACGAGAAGATCATTATTGTTTTCTTTTAAGAATTATGTGTTCAGATGATATATTTTTGTTGCCAAATGTATGATTTTTTACACAAATATATAAATAATCCTGTTATGTTTTCAATGACATTTTAATGTTCCTTCATGTAAACAATATTGTTTTGAACTTTATCTTACCCCAACACTTACGAAATCGTGTTTTGTTACATCTATTTTAACATGTTCAACTTTGCTAAAAAAAATCAGGATATTTTAGTGGATTTTGTATCTTTTACAAAAAATAATTCAGATATGACTACTGATTTGTAGTGCATTTCAAGTGTGTAATTAAGATGGTACACAAAGAATTACAATTTTAACAAGTGAACAAGTTATTTTCTATTCTTAAAAAAATTGCATAGTTATTAAAATTCTAAAACAATTCCCCATCCCTTCCCCCACCCTCACCCCCCCCCCCCCAAAAAAAACCAACAAGTACTTCTGTTTGAAAATATTCTTTACAATTTGAAGAAGAAAAAGAATAACGATGAAACAAGACTGATGAAATTACCACAACACTATCTAAAAATTTGCTTTACCGGTAGGCTGTTCATGTTTTATTTTTCACATGACACTTAATTGTATGATGAAGCATATCGGCTAAAATGTATATATAACTACGGTAAATTCTAAAAATGACATAGTGTAGTGATAGCGACAGTAATTGTTTCCCAAAATTACATGTGAAGATAACAACATAATAACTAGCATTGAGATTCCATTACAATCACTAGCCTAGTAAATTCAATGAAGTGTAAAATCCATGTTACTATGCATACTCTGAGGGATATGCTTCTGCATTTATTTTTATTGAATTATTTGATTGTCGGTCGCTAAGTATCTGAGATCATCAAGATCTACTAGTCTGCGACACCAAGTAAAAATCAAGTAAACCTGATGATGACGTAATTATGTTCAAAGATATGTGACTGGCCGAGCAAGAATTTTTAAGTCCAAAACATTTGTATATTAAAAGTATAAATAATAATTCTACTGTAGTTATTATATATATATTTCAACAGCTATTGAATACCTACTACGGCTGAACAACTAGTATTCTGGTAAAAGTGACGTTGTGATGTTGCTAACGTAAAATGACCAATCGGGACAAGCGGTATTTTTGACTGAATTCATGAACTCTTATTTGTAGAAATGACTTTTGCGTTGATTAAGTAAAGTGGCATTTTCGACTCAGTTCATAAACTCCAATTTTTAAGAATGACATTTAGCTTGATTACACAATCTTTCATTTCCCGATTGTTCACAGTGTGACGTCGCGAAAAAATGTGTTTAATGTTATACAAAATATGTGTGCCAATATTTGTAATCAAATCGCCGATGATTATTTTTTTTATATATAGGATAAATATACAACGAAAAATGTAGTTCTTTGACTAAAATCGAAAAAAAATGTGATAACAATGAATAGTTTCCATTTATCTATAATAGTAGAACATGCAAGTCTGTTTTTTTAATAAAATATCTGAATTGACTTAGTGAAAAGTAGCTTGTATTCAAATTATAGTGAAACATAATCACCGGAGAATTAAAACAGTATCGTATGCTTTTAACAGCAAAGGATCATTTCATGGACGACTTAAAACGGGAATATTCACATTTTGTAGTTATCATGAATGAATTCTGCGTTGAAGGATTTATTTATAGATTATTACATGACATTTTCCATATTGCCTGTGGTATATGCCCACAACCCATATCGGGCCCTCGGGCTAAATCCCTCTGGCTTGATAATGGAGTCTAGGGTTGATACCACAGCCAATATGGAAAATGCCATATAATAATCTATAAATAAATCCTTCAACGCAGAATTAGTTTAAAAAATGATTGATGTTGTGATGTTAAACTATTGTTTCAGATAAGTATGAAGGTTGGTTACTATAAAAACGTTTACACTAGATGCACTTGTTTTAAGTCAGGAACATGAAGTTCAGTGGTATTCATTTGTTGATGTGGTTCATGAGTGTTACTCGATTTCATTGGTTTTTTTTAAATTAGAATTTTGTGTTCCCGTTTGAATGGGTTTACACTAATCATATTAGGAGCCCTTTATAGCTTAGTGTTCGGTGTGAGCCAAGACTTCGTGTTAAAGACCGTTCTCTGATATTTAATGGTTTACGTTTACAAGTTGTGACTTGGTAGAGAGTTGTCTCATTTGCACTCATGCAGCATCTTTTTATATCTATATAACTTAAGAAGTTAGGAAAATAGTAGCAACTTACAAAACAAATAACGTCGATTTACTTATGATTTAGATAAACCAAAGCTGTTTTTTTAAATATACTGCAGGGATCAACTAAGTTTTCTCCTCATTACGGGAAGCTGTGGTCGGACTGTAAGTATTACGGTCCATTATACGATTGTTAAACTTACAATCGAGATAAACAGTAGCAATTTTCTTTAAAACACTGCCTAATCCTGAATGACTTGCTGAGCATGTAATTGTTTGTTTATCAAAATCTCTTGTAGTTTGTGGCTTGGTATATTGTACAGACTGGTTACCAGTGACTGACACACCAACACCAGAAACAGTCAGCTTGACATCAGGAGGAGGTTTCCCACCTACAGCTGTGCACTTCAATTCTAAATTCTGTCCTTCTGTTCCTGCTACTTTGTTATCTTTGACATTCTCTATCAACAAATTTGAAGGAGGTCCTGTAAATACAATTATTAGTGAACAGAAAATTATTCGTTAAAGACTTAAGAGGCTGTCCAAGTAAATATCAGGCAAATCCGATGATTTGGGCGGCACAACATAATTTTTTTCCCAGTGAATTTTTGGTTGCAATGCAATGTTTATATCATACAAAGGATATATATGTCAAAGATATTTTTGAATCAACAGTGGATGGCTCAAAATATGATTTTAAAGTTCACTAACAATGCAACAAAATTTTGTACAAGATGAAGTTTATCTCCCCTTTTCAATGAGTTTTTAGTGCTTTCTATGTATTTATTTTTCTCTTTAAGTGTTCCACTTAATAAAAAAAAAAATTTAACTTTAAGAAAGAGTGAATTTGTGATATGAAATAGATGAAAAAATTTTGAAAACATAATATGTCATGTGCCATCCACTGCCTGGTTTTTCCATGGACACCCTCTTAATAAGTAAATGATGTCGTTCTGTTCCTGATACTTTCCCACCTTTGACATTATGTATTACTATATCTGTAGGAGGTCCTGTAAAAACAATCATAAGTAAACAGAATACAAAGTCGTTAACGACTAAATAAGTAATGTTCTTCTGTTCCTGATACTTTCCCACCTTTGACATTATGTATTACTATATCTGTAGGAGGTCCTGTAAATACAATCATAAGTAAACAGAATACAAAGTCGTTAAAGACTAAATAAGTAATGTTCTTCTGTTCCTGATACTTTCCCACCTTTGACATCATGTAATAATATATCTGTAGGAGGTCCTGTAAATACAATCATAAGTAAACAGAATACAAAGTCGTTAACGACTAAATAAGTAATGTTCTTCTGTTCCTGATACTTTCCCACCTTCGACATTCTGTATAACTATATTTGTAGGAGGTCCTGTAAATACAATTATAAGTGAAGAGAGAACAAAATCGTTGTATACAATTCAGCGACAACATCTTTTCTCCTGTTGCTGATACATTGTTATCTTCGACATTCTGTATCACTATATCTGTACATGTTTGTAGGAGGTCCTGTAAATACAATCATAAGTGAACAGAGAACAAAATCGTTGTATACAATTCAGCGACAACATCTTTCCTTCTGTTCCTGATACTTTCCCACCTTTGACATTCTGTATTACTGTGTCTGTAGGAGATCCTGTAAATACAATCATAAGTAAACAGAATACGAATCGTTGTATACAATTCAGCGACAACATCTTTCCTTCTGTTCCTGATACTTTGTTATCTTCGACATTATATGTTACTATGCCTGTAGGAGGTCCTGTAAATACAATCATAAGTGAACAGAATACAAAGTCGTTAAAGACTTAATAAGTAAATAATGTTCTTCTGTTCCTGATACTTTCCCACCTTCGACATTCTGTATTAATATATCTGTAGAAGGTCATGTAAATACATTTATAAGTGAACAGAGAACAAAATCGTTGTATACGATTTAGCGACAACATCTCTCCTTCTGTTCCTGATACTTTGTTATCTTTGATATTCTGTATCAATATATCTGTTGGAGGTCCTGTAAATGCAATCATTAGTGAACAGAGAACAAAATCGTTGTATAACTTCTGTTATGCTGCGGGAAAAAAAATGTATTATGTCTACTACTGTAAATGTGGGTTTATTGTAATTGTATTGTAAAGGATATAATCAAACACATACAGCATTTGTACTAACGTGTTGTTTACATTGATTGATTTATGTCAAATGATTGGTGAATATATAGTCGAAACAAATATTTTATTTGGCGATTGTCGAAACTCCTAGCTGTGAATTGACTTTCGGTTTTGGTACCGAAATCTACCTATTGGGTCCTTCATACAGTACTTGCAACCTTGGGCGTTACTATTTTAGCGATGAATCAGCGGTCATTAGTCTTTCATCGATCAGTTAAATCTGTTTCAAACTCACTTCACCAATCCGTCAGACTCATAGTATAAATATGTGACAGATCGAAAGGATCGGTCAGATAGTACTGATTGTACTTTCTGAAGGATTGAACTCCACAACGTCACAGAAAGAACTTATGCAAATTAAGGAATCTTAGTTTCGTTTTGTATTTGAGTATAATGGCGCCATGGAATATACAAAACATGCAAACACAAAAGCTCAACACATTTGTAATCATCGTTTATCAAAGTTTATAGAATTTGAAAAGAATAGAAATATGCAGGTAAAACTAAATTTTAATATTATCATAAAGTTGTGCTGATTTTCGTTTTTATTAAGGTTGCATATTTCAAATCCCGAAGATCGCGTGATCGAATAATCGTTTAAAGCAAATTTCGGTGTTTTATTTTCAATATGTTTAATTGCTTTTGTCGTTTTATATATCTTATTACAAATAACATGGCTGAATTTTTTTATAAAAAGAAGAAATATTAGATTTTTTTTTCTTTTATGAACTATTCAAAATAATTTAGGTATCTTACCTTTGCGATTCATTTAACTTTGTGAAAAAACCTGTCAACTTGTCGACCTTAACACTTGTCAACATTGTGGACCTTTTTAGAGTCAACCTGTCAACCTTTCTAGTGTCAACCTGTCAGCCTGTTACTTTGTCAACTTATGAACTGTAACATATAAACCGATTTACTTCCTAAGTTAAACCGATTTACTCCTTCGATTTCCCGATGGAACTACAGTATCGTTTATCTTACTTGACCTGACCTTATGAGGTATAGTCAGATAGTTGAACAGCTTTCTGCAGAGTTTCGAAGCAGACCTATAAATTTTGTATAGTGAGGTCGATAATTCCCTCAGTCCAGAGAAAACGGAAGACGGATAAAAAAGAACGGAAAATATTGACTTATAAACCTTTTTTTTCTGTAAATGTGTTATATTCTTACTTTTGTACACATTTTACTTTCGTTCAACTAAATGCATGTCCATGTTTTTGATAAGGAAGCAACCCTTTTATTTTTAGGGGAGGGGGTACATGTACATGGATAAATTTGTTTTATTTCTAACATTTTGGAGAAATTTCGATTGAGCCTATTTTGTCATTGCTTGCCTGCGTGATTTTTTCTATATTCCAAACAACAGGTTTTGCAGCCATTTTTGATTTTTTTAATCGATCATTTAATTTTTCAGGGGAGGGGAGAGATATTGATTCGGAAATTTTGTTTTGAAAATTATCTAATGGGCAGAAATATCTTCTTTTTAAATTCACAGCACGACCCCCTCCCCCCAATATCGAACGGTCCTTGCTTCGTACATGAATGTTATTTAGAATTAAAAGAATATTATCCGACTGAAATTTGACATGCTGAAACCAGCGAAGGGAGACAACCACAAAATAATTTATGTCTTATAAGTCCGTATAATTGTAAGCCTAAGTCACTTGCGTTTACGTGCGTAAGTTTCGTTTGAAACGTAAAATTCTCTATTAAAACAAACCCTGTTAACCCTAAACAATTTCCAAAACGGATAATTTCAACTTCAATCTTTAGAACTCATGGTTCAACAGCCTCCTTGTGTGCAGCAAATCATGAAAGGAAATACTAGCACGGGAATATCGTATCAATTAGGATATACATACTTCGTACGCAGGCGCTGCTGTAATGTTGCTACATAGAAATGCAAAGTTTACAATAGGGAAGATGAAACTGAAAGATGTGAATTGAACGACATGCTTTAAATACATGAAAGTACCTCACTTTAAATGATGCTATGTCTTCAAAAATATTTATTTATCTTTTAAAGATTGCAGACAGCATGTTGGTTGCTCCTCAAATGTACTGAGTACATTCTATATTTTTAAATCAAGAGATAAAAAACTATTGGTATGAAACATTTTTTTATACTGTTTTATTTTGAACCTTTTTTTTTTAAACATACCTACATGTTTGCATCATTGGCAATCAAATAAAGATACTTTATACTCTTCCAGCAAACGGTCTTGAAATTGTATCATTATTATCATTGTTCAACTTTTATACAATAATACACAAGGTTTATAGAAACCAAATTAACACACAACAACAAGAAATGTACCTCTGTTTGTTGATATAGACAACACTTTGAGAAACTATCAGTTAGGTTGCTTATAATGTATGTACAGACCAATCTTAAATTTCCAAATCGAACTGATTTTTCAATTAAGTTGTATTGAAAATAAAACAAAATGGCAAGCATAATTGATGCTTACAAGTTTAGTAACCATATGACGTTTTATTCCTTTAAAAGGCAGTTATAAAGAATTATCACATATTTTGTACTGATATGTAAGTTTTTGCATGGCCAAAAATAGCTGGAAGTCAAGGTTGTTTAGCAGTCCTCGGTGCCAATATCGATAATTTCCGGTAACCTGTCAATCAAAAACTATTTGTAAACAGGTTGTCATCCGATGCAGCTAGACGATCATGAGAGCTTTCTCATAGATAAAATGACGATCTATGTAAATTCATACAAGAAATGAAAAATGAGAACACAATGAAATGTAATTTAGAAATTTACGAATCTGCTGTAGTAGAAAAAATGTAGACAATCACAAAAGCTCCTGTAAAATGTTTACGTCATAAAGAATTTAGAACATATATGACACCACAATGGAAAGTGTTTGTTGTATGACATCGAAAGTTCAAGCGGAACATATTTTCAAAACATAGTAGCAATATTGTGTTTTCGTCCTCAGTATATTAATTTGAAATGTAACACTTAACATTGTTTAATATTTACAATACTAAGAATTAATATATTTAATTTTAATCATTTGCCACACTTTTCACAAAACTGTGTTTATACTCACTGTGATACGAACGCTGTTAACTCAATGTGACACATTTTTTTGTTTGTTCATTAAATGTTTTTTTTTTACTTTTGTTGAAAATTTCAAACATAATTTGGTATATGCTATCTTTTTTTCTCTTGCTTGAAAATACGTGATAAATAGATGATAACATGTCATTTTCCATATGGTCCGTGGTATCAGCCCACGACCCATATCAAGCGCTCGGGCTAAAGACGCCTGGCTTGATATGGGAGTCTAGGGCTGATACAAGGGCCAATATGGAAAATGCCATGTAATAATCTATAAAGATTAACCTGTTTTTCAATATTCGGCGACCTGCTTTTGTTTGATAGTAGGGTGACCGAGTGAGGAAAAGTCGCTTATTTACCGTGTTTAATTGTCATTCGGACTATATTGTTAAAAATCACAATATCGACAGTTAAAAGACTAAACTATACATTTTGACTTGTCGTAAAAAAAATCGTATTGTGCAATTTGTAAAGAGGGCATTAAAGTACGTTATCCGACTTTCAAGAAAAAAATGACATTGGCATGTTTTAGGTTTGCTTTCTTGAATAAAATTTGTTATATGCTTTCTGTTCTTATATACATGGTTTTTCCAACTTATTTTAACGATTTCAAATAACGTATGACCAAATTGATCCGTTTTAAAAGAGTTTTTGTAAACGTTCGACCCTACAAATATTTTACATTTAAAAGAGTACGTTTCAATTCAATTTAATTATCATTTGTTAACATCAAAAGTGACAGTATCGATATTAATATAATATTTTATGCCATAATTAAACAACAATATCAAATACATTTGTCCCAGTAATATTATTTCGACTTTGAATGCTTTGTCGGAGTTTCACAGTGTCAACAATTCAAGCCAGATACATAGCCGAACTCCTAATCTGACGGAGTTTTTTGAAGTTCATATACATCTAGATCTCTTGAAGGCATGGACAATTTATGTAATGGTATGTGCTATATAATTTACATTCAAATCATTCCAATACATATACATATACATATTTCCTAAAGCTGTAGACATTTTACTTTCAACTGTTAAGCAAAACAAGGAGACAACTTCATTTGAGATCGTCATCTACATTGTAACATTTTCGGTGACCAACCGTACCAATTACTTCAGGCGGATGCAAGTGTGCATATTCAAAATGCTTCAACTTCCAGAGAAGATTCGATATTCATTTACAGGTGACGACTTTTTTTACAGACTCTTGGACATTTTTACGATATGTGGATCGAAATTGCAACAGTAACCATCGTTATACAAGATCCAAAGGGATCAGGTTGCAGGTAGGTATAACAAACTCAAAATTCTGCACTGGTAAGATTAACATTTCCTAGTATCCCTTATTTGTGCTAAGCTGAGAGCTAGTATTTCTGAAAATAATGACAATTAACATGCGGAAACAATACCAACAGAAACGACTAGAGGCGGAGAACATGTTATTGCCTTTGTGAACCATCTGAATCAAATCATATATCTGATCTCTTTGATGTCGAATCCCACCCTCAATATCAATAGCTCATCCGGAATGAATTTTCATAGCGGTAGAGGAAGGTTTGTAACTAACAAAACCTTTGAATAGACTTATTAAGAAGGGATATAGTTACGATACTGTTGTCAGGTCATTTAAGATTGCATATTTTGGCGTTAATATTGATTCACGTATAAGGTCTTTGCATCGGAACTAAACACATTTATTCAAAAACCAGTTGTTGGCATGACACGAGTTATGTTCTTCTCATATATGTTATGATGGTATGATACTAAAACCCTAACGGGAAGGATTGTGCCTGATGTTCATATGATAAAATCATAATCTTTCAGTCAGTTTAATTGAAGTCTGGAGCTGGCATGTCAGTTAACTGCTAGTAGTCTGTTGTTAGTTATGAATTATTGTCATTTTGTTTATTTTCTTTGGTTACATCTTCTGACATCAGACTCGGACTTCTCTTGAACTGAGTTTTAATATGCGTATTGTTATGCGTTTACTTTTCTACATTGGCTAGAGGTATAGGGGGAGGGTTGAGATCTCATAAACATGTTTAATCCCGCCGCATTTTTGCGCCTGTCCCAAGTCAGGAGCCTCTGGCCTTTGTTAGTCTTGTAATATTTTAATTTTAGTTTCTTGTGTACAATTTGGAACTTAGTATGGCGTTCATTATCACTGAACTAGTATATATTTGTTTAGGGGCCAGCCGAAGGACGCCTCCGGGTGCGGAAATTTCTCGCTACATTGAAGACCTGTTGGTGACCTTCTGCTGTTGTTTTTTTCTATGGTCGGGTTGTTGTCTCTTTGGCACATTCCCCATTTCCATTCTCCATTTTACTTAACATTTCATAACTTATATTCTATATAAAGGTCAATCAAGGCGTTTTTATAGTACAATATAGTCAAAGGTAAAAACGTTTGAAAATATGACCTTTAAAAAAAACCTTATAAAATTGTAAATTGGGGGGAGGTGGGGGGGGGGGGGGGGGGGGCGGTCTTAGATTTAAAAAATTCGAAATTTGTATTCAGACGTGCGTTGATTTTTGGCAACCTGCAGATGGTGTTACAATAGAAAATGTGCTCTCTCGACCTGTCGGTGCCGTTCCAGTTTCTCCTTTTCACAATAAGGGCACTATGAGTTGCAATTGGTGAAGCATTTCGAATCTGAAGTCTATTCTATACTTTTTATAGTTTCCATTTGTTTAACGATTGGTGCTAGAAAAAATAAAACATTCTGTGATCTTGTAAAAATATGTTTCAATGCTGTAATCTAGCAGCATCAGACATGTTCGACCACTACGACACGCACAACTCTTTAAAGTCTGATAGGGAATGCCACACAAAGACAGGTAAAAAAGACATAAATTCTTGTATGATAAAGATGACAAACAGGCTCTCTTAAATTTCTTTGGTAGTTTTATTCCTCAAAACTTTCAACATATTTGTCAGCTTTACTTAGCCGGAACGTTTGAAAATCCTGAAATTGTCAATGTTATTTCAGGCACTATAGTTAATCAATTTTGTATTTGAATCTGAATACGGATGTGCTTGTTCTGTGTTTACAATACTATACAAACAGACAACACACACAAACAAGAACTGAACTTAAGCAGTAGTGTATCCGGTGAAGTAATTGTTTTGCGTATTCACCAACTATTATCAACTGGTACATTGTGTTATCATTTATTTGTAAAGAGATGCCTGTTTCCCCGAGGGTATCACAAGCCCAGTAGTCAGCACTATTTGTGCTGACATGAATTATCATTGATATTGTTATATTTATAAATTAACAGTTTACAAAATTTAGATTTTTTTGAAATACTAAGGCTTTTCTACCTCAGGCATAGATTATCTTAGCTGTATTTGACAACACTTTTAGGAATTTTGGATCTCAATGCTCTTCAACTTCGTACTTTATTTGGCTTTTTATAACTTTTTTGGATTCGAGCGTCACTGATGAGTTTTTTGTAGACGAAACGCGCGTCTGGCGTATATATAAATTTAGTCATGGTATCTATGATGAGTTTATTCACAAGCTCTTACTAAAAGCGACACAACTTAATCTCTGCTTGGAAAAAAATGAACTAATTCCTCATGATATAAATACAATGTGCTAAACTTATCATTAGTAAAGCACTCAGTCTAGTGAGGTTGTTCTCTGTGGGGCGGACTAAAACACCATGTTTCAAATACTACTTTTCAAACTCAAATCTGGACAGCATCATACATTACTGAACCCTCTGTGTGATCACCAAAAAGAAAACGGATGGCGAGAGGATAACAATACGTTTCATCCCGTGAATTTTATGTTGTTTACATGCACGGAAAAATCTCCATGTAAACAGTCGTATGCTTGTTTACAACAAAACCGTACAGGTACGTAGCTGTGCACCTGTCAGGGGTTAGAATTATGCAGAAATTTAAACTCATATTCATTGACAGATGAAACTGAAGACTGCAATCTTGGCTGAATTATGTTTTTATGACCTCTTTGATGGTATTGGTTAATTGAAATTGTTTTCACGCGATTAAGTGTTAATGTCGTGAATATAGGCCAAGAGACTTTAGCACGTTATCTTATGTAATTTTTTCCCGGCTTTATTTTCATTTGAAGTGTAGTTTTCATTTAGTAAATTATTACGGCAGATGCTACTGTGATGTTTCTTACTGCAATTTCGGCAACTGTATTTTGTCTAGCATTCCGAAACCTTGTGATTACCGAAACAGTTAAAGCAAACTCGTTTTTCTTTTACAATTTGGTTGCGGGCGTTTATATCGGTGAGCTTTAATCATTCATTTGGGTGATGCGGGTTTTGACAAAACAAACACGGCCTTTTAGTCTTAACGGAACTATTGTTGTTACTATCTTTAGAACCTGTTGACTTCCATTTTTTATTTTATTATTTTGTAGTTTCTGTCACAAACGATGCGGTGGGGATAATATCAGTTTCAATAGGATTGGCATAAGCGGCCTCTTGGACACAAATGTCTTTCTTTATTGCTTTGCGTAAACTTGAAATATCCCAATTATCATTACCGTGGTCTCGAGTAATACTTTGTCTGACAAAACATGGAAGTTTGTTGAGTATTAGTGGTATTAATAGGCTTCCGTACGATTCCTGATATCGACACATTCCTTCTAGTTCACATATATTACTTTCTATTGTGTCACTGCACAATTTCAGTCCCCTAATTCCGGGCGTTGGAAAAGGCAAATTTAGCAAATTTTGCATGTATGCGTTTACTATTTTGTGTTGTTGGCCAAATCTCTCGTGTAGAATTTGTATTGCTTGATTATAGTTTGTATTAGTCATTTGCATTCCCGAAATACACTGGCTAGCTTCTCCATAAAGTTGCGTTTTTAAATAATTAAATCGTTGCACGTCACTCAATGAAGGATTTTCATGTACGGAATTATTATATGAATCCCAAAAGGCTGACCATTCTAGTAGATTTCCGCCGAAAGTTGGCAAGTTGAGTTTAGGCAATTTGTTATAATGACTTGACACTGTGGAGGTGGGCATGCTTGACTGGCTTAGGCTTGTTTGCTCTGAGATATTATCTGGTAAGAATGTTTTTGCACGTTGGGGTTATTGTATATAAAATCTAATGCATTAGGGTAAAGTGCTGATTGATTTTTAGACAGACTTACTTCTTTTATGAACTTCTCAATTTTCGTTATTCCAATTTGAATCTCTAACTCGTATCTGTCAACTTCTTCAATTTCTTCGTCGAGGTCTTCTACTTCTTCAATATATTCTAAAATCTTCTCATTGAGATCGGAAAATGTCTTCTTCTTGGTTTTGATAAGCTCTAGCATGGATCTGAGGTTGACAACATCTTGTTGCGGTTCTTCTGTCGGGTCCGCTTTTTTCAGTAGCTTTATTACTGCTCGTCTATGTGCGACCCGTACTGTTTTGAGTTTCGAACTCATCTCTAGTTGTGGTTTTCGTCACGCCACCAATATCTTGAGGTCAGACACTTTTGTTGTGGAAGAAAATAACTTCTTTCTAGTTCAGATGTTTTATGATCGTAAGATAAAATATACGTAACAATAACGTTACGTTACATTAACAATAGTGTGCGTGAAAGCACGGGAAACAATTACATAAGATAATGTGCTAAAGTCTCTTGGCCTATATTCACGACCGTTTTGGTATTTCTGATAATCAGGCGTAACATTTTGTCAATTACGCATTTAAGGTAGTATTCTTAAAGGAAAAACAATGTTTATCATTTATATCAGAGTTTTAATGTCAATAGTAAAATAACTAATTTAACATCAATGAATGTGTGTTGATCTTGGAAAATAGAACAATTGTTTAGAAAACGTTAATATTCATAAAAATCGACGTTCTGAAAGTTTGTTTTTAACGTTTTTTTTTTAGATAATTCATTATTAATTGAATCTAGAAGATGTCTGTATCTGATATTTAACATAAATTACTATAGTTATCTTTAAATTTTGAAAAATATAGGTGAAACAAATAAAATAGTGTATTTGATCTTTGACCTGATTTTATGCAAAACTGTTACCACATTTTTTTTTGACGACATTGACATTTCAATAGTACTTTTTAATACGAATACAATGATGAATAATATAGCCATATAGTATGTTTGACGATTACATTTTTTAAATATCCAGTCTGGTCACTGTACTATAATTGTTTCCACAAGGAAAGCTCAAATCTAATTTATATATAATATGCTATCATTGTTAGGTGACATATAGTATACATTAATGAGACCTCATCTAAACGACAAAAATGCTCTGAAAATATATATAGTACAAGACAAGGAATACGATAATTGAAAGAAAACAAAAACATATTCGCAGATCTGCAATAATCTTGGCTGAAGCACATGAGATGGGTCTGTCAAATGACATCAAATCTGATTTTACCTACCTTTATTAGTGTCATTAAATCAAATTAGGGTAACAACTCATGCATAGTAAATTTCAAATGGTTTAATCCAAAAGTTATCACTGATTTGTTTCGAACATCAAAATATTGCAATTTGAAAGACTATGTCATTTTCTTACGAACCCATGACTATAAATCATAAACGGTAAAGGTGCAAATTGTAAGTAATATTTTGGTATGTTTTTATCTTTACAAACAATTCAATCATCGTCAGTATTTTTTAAATGTGTAATTATATTAGATTTACTCATGTCGATATAACATTTTTTTTAGGTGTAGATTTATAATTTGGCGGCCATTTTATTATTACAAATACGTATGGCGAACAACATGGCATAATAGGAAATGTAACACAACGATCGATACAAGCATTTGTTTGCAAGAACTATTGCAAAGAACATGAATGCAAGATGCAAAATGACAAATAAAAGAATTCCAATTACAACAAAAATAGATCTCACGAATTCCCATCCTATTTGTTTTTTCGTTCATCTTGCTTTTGTTATTTGTAGAAAACTCAGATCGGGCTATTTCACTTCTGAATCATTTTACATTTGTCATTTTGGGCCCTCTAAAGGTGATGAGTTTTCCTCATTGTTGAATCTGTACGGTGACCTATATATGATAATATTTCCTTATTTTCACATGTAGAAATCGCGGAAAATCTTAATTGGAATTTTGAAATATATGTGTGCATAGTTTAAGTTTCAATTCTCATACGAGCTGCATTGTTACAAATTTAAAAATGCAGTTTGGAACTTCAAAGGTACACAGCTACATCAAAATAATTTAAAAATTCAAATCACGACACCTCTGACTATTCATACAAGCCTTTTAAAATGATATTTTAATTTCTTTTGTTTTTATTCAATGACGATTTTAAAACGTTATTGAAATATAAATACCTTGTGAGGATAATATCTTTCCAAATATGTAACCTATACATAAAGGCAACAGAGGTATACCGCTGTTAATGCATCAAGTGAATATAAGATTCTGCAATCTTTGAGTTCAAACCATACGCATCGACAATGAGCCTTACAATATCATTGTGACCATTGGATTAAACTATATAGTATATCGCATAGCAAATTCTTGACAAATCATTTTTAATTAAACTATTCTGAGGTCCCACTCCATTATTCAAAATGATTACATGCAAGTTTTTCTTGAAGATAAGGGGATAATTTGTTTTGACAAAACCTAATTTAAGGGACTGTGCAATATTTATCTGAAGGTGGGGCCGGTGTACAGCAAATATAAAAATAAACTGTATGCCCGGCCAATATTTATTATAAAACAAGTTCTTGTCCTGCTTCAATTAATGAAAAAAAGTCCTTGCCCCGCTAGAAAAAATTAAACACATATAAGGGAATATGATATGTTTAACCTAAATGCACAACATTTAATAATATATGTATATTAGTTGATCTTTCATTTCAAATGCATATAATTCAATATTAAAAAGATTTTATTTTTGTGAAGAAAGTCAACTAAGAAACGCTGTGATTGAATGTTTGGGTACAATATATTGTTTGTATGCATCTATGAATAACTGCAGTGTGTATATTTACAATATAAATTTGGAAACCTATTTAGAATTTTTCTAGAGAATTATATGAAAGACTTTCAAAATTTCATAATTTTGGTGTAAAATTACGATGGGCAACAGACTTCAGTTATGTTATACTATTTTGAACCTTTTGATTTTTATCACAAAGAATAGAAATCTTTCCCTGAGAACAATACTGTGTTTAGAAAAAGTGCTGATTCCTCATAATAGGTCTGATATAAAACTTTATTCTAGGAGTTCAATATTAACTATATTGTATAAAATGCACCAAACTATAGTTCTTTTTGTATTTGGTTTCACCTTTCGCAATACATAATTCATTTGGAAACACCAGAATTCAAGTCGCGACAAATGTTTTAACTGAGATATTTGCCTTCTTTGCTGTGTTATTCCCTAAATGGATCACTTGGGTATTTCTCTACCTATAATCTATTGAAATGGAAAAAAAAATTGGTTAAGTTTGTACTGTTTATGGAGTAAGGCAATATTTAGTCATACTAGAAGCATTTTCAGTGTAAAAATTGTCCATCTAAGAAAAATGAGGCCCACTTGAGGCCAAATTTAGATAAAATTTATATTCTCCTGTGTAAAGAATTGTTCACATTCTTGGCAGTTCAATGCAGAAAAAATATCAATAGTGCTTTATTTTGTAGTTTCTATCTTTAATTATGTCAGGCATACACAATTTTTCATTTTCTATTGTTTGTTAGGTCTTTTGTTGGAAAATAATACTCACAAGGCACATAATTTCATAGATTAAGTTCTTTTAATGTTTGAGAATTTAATTTTGTTATGTTAAAGATTTATTTAAAATACAATTGAAGTTGTTTTATGTTTAAGCATGTATTTGCCTATATGTTATGTCATATGTTTAATTCACGAAACATTTTTTATTGTTTTCCAAATATTTTATTTATATAGACAATGCATGATAAAACTGAACTATAAGCAATTTAATATTTCTTTTAAATGACAAACACTGTATTAGGTTATTTTGTTTTAGATTCAATTGTGCTTTTTTTCTTTCAAGTTACTTTTTTCCACAGAAATCACAAATATAGGTTTTGATATCTGAGGGTTGGGCCGGTGCAAACATGGACGGGGCACATACTTTTTTCATGCAATGATTGAGCGGGGCGTTGTCATTTCCATTCTCAATTTTATTTGATAAAAACATTAAGACCTTTAAAATGTTGCATTCGGATAATAGATAAGTATACGAACTTACATCATCTCAAACCATTGATGTGTTACAGGTGCTGTTATTCAATTGGATTTAAAGAAATAGTTTTAATCTGTTATACTCTGAATTGACTTTTGTATGCACACACGAAGGCTTTTTAAAAAAAGTGTGCGCCCCGTCAAATTTTTGTTACAAAAAACTTTGCACCAGCCCCACGCTCAGATAAATATTGCACAGCCCCTAACTGATCCCAAATGATAATGAAATTGATATCAAAAGACAACTATTAATGGAACAATTGATGATAGGAGATTCAAGCCATATCACTAAGCGTTATATGATGAACACTCAAAGATGTATACTTACTGACAATACTTAATATGGTAAAATGCTGTTTCAACGTTCCAGCAATGTTTGAACTACAGAGGTATGTTCCTTCATCATTCTTTTGAATAGTTGATATTCGTAAATCATAGTTTCCTTCTATGCTAAGTCTTCCACTTATTCCTTCTAAGTAAGGATTGACACGTTTATCAGTTGAATATTGCACACTTGATGTCATATTGAATATAAACCTCCAAATAATGGAATTTGTTTCTCTTTGTAATGTACACAACATAATAATAGTATCTCCAAGACTGTAGAAGTATTCTTGTGGTGTTTGTGTAAGACCTAAAATAGATCACGGAACTTGAGATGATAGAATAATTTGTAATAGTAAGAAAATCTGTCGTATTTTAATGCAACATTTATCTAACCATACAATTCAAAGTACTAAGTACCGATAAGTCATAATTATAATGATTGCAGAAAAACACGACTTATTGCTTTTGACGCTTATGTTATTAGCATATTATATGCTTTTTATAAGCTTGTTAAGACTTTTCCTACTAACAAATTACACACCAAACATATGCAATCAGTCTAACCTGTACTAATCGAAGACTTCAAACCTTAGTGTATCTGGTTTGATTTTTCACTTCATTCAATAGAATATAAAAACTGCTTCTTTTGCATAGACAAAGTTGAACACTGTCATGGTCCTATTAAGTTTCCAGAAGCAGAATTATTAAAATAACAGTAAGAATGGTACTGTATCAGAGGCGAATTTCGACGATCCGTGTCTCTTAAATGATGAGAATACAAACGTTGCAAGCTGATATAACTAAAACAATAGCAGTTAATAACCGAAAAAAAATCAAAAGTATGCATATCGGAATTATATGTGACCCGTTATGTCATATCCAGGCCTATAAGGTAGAACATTATTGTTAAGAAAAACTATTTTTACATGATACATTATCGAGATTCAACTGACTAAGTTTGCTGCCACTGAACTACATGTATACATCATACTTAAGTTTATAAGTAACTAATATTTTAATTTCAAAGGTTTAATTTAAAGTGCTTAGGTTTTTCTGTGGAAAGACCTATTGGGTTTGTTCTTATTATTATTAGGTCTTTCCACTTTTCTGTGAAAAGACCTCAGGCTATTACACTAGTAACCCGAATTTAACTTGATCGGACAAAAACGCATTAACGCTGTTTAAATGAGATTAATCGTCATTTGATAAAGATTGACAAAAATTAAAAATCATTTTTAATTTATTTCAATGCATATCAAATCATTTTAATGCCAGTCAAATAGATTCGCTTGCAGTCGTTCAATTTAATTCAAGTTGGCGGTAAGTTACGTCAAACAAATAGGCCACGCCCCCGTTAAACTATTTCAAACTGGTATTAATTCGTTTTAAACCGTGTTGCGACCCGAGCTTTTAACAGGTGAATCACTCAAGCAAAACAACATCGATGTATCTTTCGTTTATTTGTTTCAAACTTTATCGACTTATATATATAAATGCGTGTATTCTTATTAAAGTCATATACTTCACAATTCAAACAAATAAATGATCAATACACGTAACATATAAGGAATTTAAATAAAAACAATAAAATATTGATGCACGGTTTAAAAAATTCAAAACTTGTGAATCTGTTAAAAATAAAATAGTTAGATGTTTAACATATTTTTAATTTGCCCAAATGCAGTAGATCTTTATCTCACATATTCGTTTCAAAACTTGCTGAGTGCTATGAAAACTTGTGACATGTCAGTAATGTATGGTCCATTGCAATGACTTACGAAACTTTAGGTATTCCTGTATATTTCCGTTATTTTTTTCTGTCTTACTATAGTGTACTCGTAAATTAAATATAAACACGGAAATTAAACTTTTAAAACTGTGTTTCAAATTGTAATATCGGTCACTGACGCGAAACAGGCGTTCATTGTGGAAAAGCAGCACAATACAAAAATTGTGAATTGTGGTTCCGATTCTGTAAAGGGATTATTGTGCTGTCATGCACCGTGACGTAAAAAAAGTCTTGCTATAAATGAACATATATTCTGTTTATATGAGATAAATTTTAGTCTGCGATAACGATGGGTTGGTTGATTTAAGTTTTACGACCTTGACTTGCTCTAAGTCGACATTATCTTACGTCTAATGCATTAAAAAAAAACCCGTATATTTACGTTTAGGGCATTTAATATAAGTCTACCTACCAAATTAAAATCAACATAAACATTATTAAAATAAACAAGAATGGAAAAGAAACAATTATGCATTGTTGCTCTGATTTAATTTTTTATTAACTATATTTGAGCGGTAATGTCTTAATAAAAACTGATTGTCGTATACATAAAATATTTCATCTAGGTGCTTTCGTTGAAGTTCGCGTTACATATCAAAATGAATTTCATTGGTTGAAACGTTTGCAAACTTTCAATCCAGGTGTTCTCATCGAGGTCCGCGTTCATGTTTCAATTCAATACACAATATTTCATCTAGGTGCTTTCGTTGAAGTTCGCGTTACATAGTAAAATGAATTTCATTGGTCGGAATATTTGCAAACTTTCAATCCAGGTGTTCTCATCGAGGTCCGCGTTCGTGTTTCAATTCAATACACAATATGAAATCTAATATGGTAAAAAAAAAAGAATTTTGAACTCTACGATGTCCGAGTAAATAAATAGAATTTAGAAAATAAAACACTTTTACGATTCTTCCAACACAATAAACTTCCAACACAACAAATATACTATCCTTTTCGCCGATGAATAAATTTATCCACTTAAATCAATAATTGATCAACTTGAATTTTGAAAAAGTTACATTAATACATCTTTTCGCATCCTTTAAGTTAAGGTAATTAAATCCGAAAAACTAAATAAAATTAATTGTATTATTTAATTTAGATTCTTTATTTCTTATAAAACCAAGTGAACGGTAAAAAGAAAGATATTTTTACATATAATATTAACATACAGATTTTGCGTATGACCAGTTTGCACAAAGCGAGCAACAAGAATGAGAGATTGGTGATCAGCCTGGAGAACATACTTTTATGTATATATAATTCAAATTAATTTACACAAATTTTTCAAAACACATTTTTTTTTTAAATAAATAAAGTGCCCAATTTTCCGGTGCTTTTCATTTGCGCCAATTGGCATTTCATTTGCTCCAAAAAAATCTTTCATTTGCGCCACAAACCATATTTCATTTGCGCCAAAAACTAAATCTTTCATTTGCGCAAATATTACAGGTGAGTACAGGTAAATACAGGTAAATACAGGTAATAATAGTATAAAACATAAAAATTTTCAAAAAGTCTTTTAATAATGAAGAAACATACTCCTCAGAAATACATGTAATAAGAGTATAAAACATCATACAAGTTATGCTAAAACCTCGATAACAGTATAAAACATCATACAAGTTATGCTAAAACCTCGATAAAATCATACAAGTCATGCTAAAACCTCGATAAAATCATACAAGTAATGTTAAAACCTGAATAAAACCTTGGTAAAATCATTAAAGTAATGTTAAAACCTTGATAAAAACAGAAAAAAAAGCACTATACACTGGAGAACATTACTGAGACATTTGTTAGCACTATAGTAAAGTTACAAGTCTGTTCTGGCACAAAATTTATATGCAACGGTCTTGATGTAGTCATGCCTTGAAATTTCCCCTCTTAGGTACATGCCATGTTTCTCCATAAGATAGTCAGTTTTCTCTTTCTCCCATCGTCGAACTGCAGCCGGTGTGTCCATAGATCGGATTTTGATGTATGTTGTAGCCTGAATCTTCTTTACAACGTCAACATAAATAAACATGTTTGGATGTTTTGAATAAAATTGTTCATTAAAATGTGCATGGAATGACTCCGGTCCATTGTTGGTTCGTTTAAAATTAGCAGTGGGTGTAGCAGCCAAAAATGACGGTGGATATCTAGATTCCGGGCTTATATAAGTTTCCAAAACATAATCAGCAAATTTTATGCATCTGCTATCAGTTGGAGATTCAGTCATAATATCATCTACGAAGCAGTCTTCAATTTGATCAGGCGATAGATATGGTAACCCAAAAAATGATGATAACCATTTACCAATTTCGCAGGTCTTTTCCTTATACTCGGTCCTTAATCCTAGATCTTGAATTTTCCGCCACCAATTTTGGTCAAGGTGAAATCTACAGCAATCGATTTTCGATCCTGGCAACATTCGCAAAATAACATTATGCATTTTTCGAAACATTTACTCGGCTTACATAGTTAGGTTTAAGAAAAGGTCTTCTACTTTCTGTTAGAGTTGTGCAGTTTAGAATATAGTGAAATACATCAACCTATCTCTTGAGAGTTACAAAGTACACAGTACCTTTCCTGTCTCATAATTCTACGCCATCTACCGGTTGCGATAGGTAACCGATGATTTCCAGTTCTAAACATATACAACGTTATCTTATCTTTATAACGTAATAAGTCTAAATATTCTGCATATTCAAAGATTTATTTAAACAGTTTTTTTTCTGCTGAAATTGGTAAAAAAAATCTCTGTTTAATGCTCATCTTTAACCCTGTTGGATTAAAACTATAGTTACTCTGATTTAACCAAATATTTTAAAATACATATTTATTCAAGATATTTTTTATACAAATCAACCAATCGAAAGTAAATCCAGCATCTACGTTGAGTTTATAAATATATCTATATAATTTACTATCGGAACTGTTTACAATGTTAGACCAAAAAGATACCATACGGTGTTCCACATATACTGACATAGGATAAGCGCCTAGCTCTCCATAAACCATAAAGCTTGGGGTTGATTTTTTTCAAGTTTAAGAAAAGTTTACAAAACTTGAAATGCACTTTCTATTGCATCAATAAAACTAAATCTCCAAATTTCACAGCCATATAGCAATATAGGCCTTAGAATCTTATCAAAAAGATCGTACTGACATTTAACTACTAGTAGATTAACTAAAATAATTGATTCGATATTTTTATTAATCAATCGATAAATGGAAGAACTGAATGGAATAAAAACATAAATAAAGAAAATATTTGTTTATCTTTGACTATCCTACAGGTATACTAGCCAGGAGACTGTACAGTGGCGGATGCGGGTTTTGTTCCGTAGATAAGACCTCCCGTTTGTTTGACGAAATTATTTTTCAATTGGGACATATGGTTTGAAACCCCTCTTTTCTGTGACCAGTGGTTGTCGTTGTTGTTTATATTTTTCTATAAGTGTTGTACATCAATCAGGCCGATAGTTTTCTTGTTTTAATTGTTTTAATTCATAGAATTAATTGCATAACAGTGTGGTCGACAGTAAAACGTTTGTAGGTCGTAACTTGTTGTCAACGGCTATGATTTTATGCTCATCCAGTCTGTCGGAGGCCTTCCAGTGGGGATTGAAATATTCACTTGTTACACATTCCGATACATAAAATGAAACTTTCTTTTTACAAAGCTTGAAAGGAATTTGTTTTAAATTTTTTATAATCATCACATACAACCGTGTCATTTATAAGCATAATAATGTTCAGAGATGATATTATTTTATATAATGATATAATTTGTAAAAAAAACTATTAAGTTGATGGGGTTAATTCACAAAATATCTCATTGATTAAGAGCACAACTACTTCTACGGTGTGATCATTTAAGAATGGCCTACTATTTATTCAATGCGTATACATGTGGGTTTTGTTTGTGAAGAGTTCTGGATAATTAAAAAATCATTTGATTTCTTTGTTTAAATACCATAAAACGATTCATTCTTTCAGATATTTGTCACTTTGCCTTATCTTCAAGTCCAACACAATTTCTCACGTTTCTTACAAAACTTATATTCTTGTGATGTATTCTTTTGTTGGAAAAAAATGTATTGATATAGATAGATATAGGAAAATGTGGTATGAGTGCCAATGAGACAACTCTCCTCCCAAGTAATAATTCATAAACGTAAACCATTATAGGTCAAGGTACGACCTGCAACACGGAGCCTTGGCTCACACCGAACAGCAAGTTACAGAGGGCCCCAAAACTACTAGTATAAAACCATTCAAACGGGAAAACCAACGAGAAACAAAAAACACATATGAACTACATAAACAGACGACATCATGCATTGTAACTTTTAAAGCCAATTAAGTAAAACAATAATCTGAAAGAACGTGCGATATCATATAAGGAAAATTGATGGTCAAACCATAACAAAAAATCAATTAAAGAATTTTAAGTATTCAACCTTTATAGCTTGCTGTTCGGTGTGAGCCAAGACTCCGTGTTGAAGGCCATTTTTATTTATTTTCAAATTACAAAGGTTATTCCTCATTAGTATTTTTAATTATTTTATTTAGGCGTTTAGAACCTTTGGTGACCTCACAGTTTAAATTTCTATGATAAGTACGTCGTGAGCAGTGGGCATTACAGAGGAACGTTCACCTAATTTTCCCCAGTCAGTGAATGGCCATAGCTACACTGTTATGAATTTCATTCTATTTGTAATTTTGGGAAATTTTATAAATGTTTAAGCGGTTATGTTTTCGCTCGTTGTTGAAGGATGTACGGTGATCTAATTCATTGGCAAGTACACCACATCTTCTTACATTTATTCGTTAAATCATGTAGATCTTCATCAAGTTTAAATAAATAATTGATTTTGAAAATGTACTTATTAATAACTATACAACTTTTAATTCCAAATGATTATGTTTATCTAACATAGAATTATTATCAGCGGAGACATATACACACTAAGTCTAAACTGGTTTAAAAAATTATTGTCACATGTATATGTAATAGTGTGTTTTTATGTAAAAAAAAAAATCTGTGAATATCTACCACTACTGTTACCGGCTTAAGAGATCAGCGTTTCTCGCGAGCTTTGAATAAACAAATCCAAACCAAAACAAGTACATAAAATGCATATTTTTAATCACAATATAGAAACACTTAAATTGTAATACATATTTTTATGAATAATTCAATTTTATTAAATCTTTGTCAATCAGGCATGTACAGCAGCATCAAGGGATTGTAAATATACAATTCCTTATTTACAATTCCTTGGCATGTATTCTTCTATATTGTGACCTTATTTGAACTAAAAGAAGAAGAAGAAGAAGAAGAAGTCTGGAATTATCGCTATCTGTTCGACGGTCTAAAGATTACAGTGTGTTATCGATCTAGGTGTTCTCGCTTAGGTCCGCGTTCTAAATCTTAAGCATTTCATTGGTCAGTAGATTTACAATCTTTCAATCCAAGGTGTTCTCAATGGAATCCGCGTTCATGTTTCAATAGGATAAACTATATTGTCAGTTTACTTTTCTATCCAAGTTAACAAAGTAGATTTTTTTTTATCCGAAAAGACGGATTTTTCTACATGTTCTACAATAAATTTGTACAACGATTGAATATTGTTTAATGCATAAATGTCCAGGTCTAGATCGAACTTGATTTGCTTCGACGAAAGTACGAATATAGAAAAATCACAGATTTATATTAAAACTAGAACGTTCAAGAACAGTTAAAGAAATCATCACAATTTTTTTATTGTTAGTTATTTTGTACAAATATAACTATAATGCGAACCCGAGGTTGTGAAATAGCACGTGAAATCGCAACTGAGCGTGAATTCTTTGGAAAAGCGACGGTTCTATGAATACCTATTGTCAATTTCAAGTTCTGTTTCGACATCATTGTAATATATGTCACTGGACGTTAAAACTCAATCCTTAATTTCGTCTTCGTCAAATAGTGCTGTTGGTTTCTTTTTATTATTATTACATACTAGTATACATGAATACACCACAAGTTATTCCTATGTAATGTCATTTACTAGATATTTAGTGCAAAGTAAATTTTAAAGATGAAAGTCGTATTAGTTCGATAATGCTTCAAACTAAATATAAACTGAGAATACATGTATAACTGCCATATTCCGAATCCCCGACATTCATTTGTGTAAATGAAGAAAAGATAACAATGATCGGTATCTGTGTGAATCTACGTCTCAATCAAGCTTCATACAGATGTTACAGAATATTCAAGATTTACAACTTTTCTTGAATATGATTGCCAATGGAATAAACCATGCAGGAGATTTCAAACTAGCCCAATTAATTTGTGTGTGAACTATAACAACTGAAATCGTAATTCTGTTGTAGTGTATATTGGTCGTTTCTATAACATGAATTAAGGCGTATGGCAACCATATTACCATACTTAGTTCAAAAGTACACTACAACCCTTTTCTTTGTGCATAATACGCTCAGGAACATACATCTTACTATTTTGCATGGATTGGTAGTAAATGTAACTTTTTAACTGTAGTCCATTTGACATCAAAGTATCATACGGAGGCTAGGATTTATAATTCAGCTAGTCTGGATGACTTCGTACAATACCCCCTCTCCGCATTCATTATAGTTTAAGCATACATAATTTAAAGTTTAGATCCTTTAGTTTGCATATATATGGATATGACATTTAAATTTCGTATTGCTTAGTTCAACCTGCAACACATTTTATTTGATGTCACCAATGGTAAACATGTAAAATTAAACAATAACTTACTATAGTACCAATATAAACTTTTGTTGTATGATTATACAAACCGAAATCACTACTAGACTAGGTGTTGACACGCTCAAATTAACAAAATTGTGTTTCAAAGAACCAATGCACCAAATTGATTTCATAGGATTTAGAACAGTTCAAGGAATGTATTACTTGACAAGAACAATTAAAATGTAGGACAAATTCGTCTTTCAACACGAACTTTGTTCAAAGAATAGTACCAAACATGTGACAAAAAGACGGGTATGTAACAGAGGTATCGCAATCACTGATGGATTGGTCGATAGTTACTGTTTGTTCAACGTTCAGTGACAAGTATCTCATGTGCATATTGCAATACCAAATTAAACTAACTTTGAGCAGACGACAAAAGCGAAATTGTGACAAATTTTATTTCCTAGTGTTATTTAGGAAGTCAAACATGTATATGGAAAGTAAATTTTACTATTATTTATTGAGCAAGATAAGAGAGTTAAACTAACTTTGAGCAGACGACAAAAGCGAAATTGTGACAAATTTTATTTCCTAGTGTTATTTAGGAAGTCAAACATGTATATGGAAAGTAAATTTTACTATTATTTATTGAACAAGATAAGAGGATCAGTCACTATTATTTATTGAACAAAACAAGACTGAGTTCAAAACCGGTAAAAGAAGTTAAACCCGGTGAATGACACTCCTTATTGCTGAATTTGGGTTTGGCTGACCTTAATTTCTATTACGTTTTAAAACAATTTTCAAATTAAATATACAATTATTTTACTGGGTTTTTTTTATTGGGGAGGGGAGTTATTTACCCTAAAAAAAACAATACAGGCCTATAGTATTTTGAAGCATTTTTGAAGTATTTAAATATTATGAAACGTCTTATATTTTTTACAAATACAAGGAACAACCAAGTCTGTCCAAAAATGATTGATATTTCAGAAAATTGTATAGTGTGTTCATTGTAAACGTAAACCAGAATGCATATAGTTGTCTCTACTTATAACAGTCACAAATCATTTCTAGAAATAAAAATCAGCGATTTACCATTCATGCAATAATATTTTGTCGAAAGTGATCGAGATAACCTTATCAGGTTATTCAAGTTATCGGACACTTAATTTTTTCCAGAATATGTTATAATAGTTAATATCCGAGCCATAAAATACATGTATTATATCTGGCATAGTCCCAGATTATATTCTTTGTTAATATGCATCCTTCATTTAAAGTCTTGTTTTTCTTATAACACTTTACATCGTATATCAGGGGCACTGCCGAAAATAATCTTTCAAAAAGCAAATCTAAGTTGTAACCTTTAGAACTTTTATGTCTGATAATTTGCTCACATGACAAAGAAATTTTACAATAAACATTGGTCACGCACGATAGATTCTGATGTATGACACGTGCCGTTACAATGGCCAGTTTACACGCATCAGCGCACACATGTTTGTCGAATAGGCCAGTTGATTGGAGGAAAGTTACCGAAAACCACGCCTACTTGTAACTAATACCCAATCAAACGCCTTTGACATAAACATAAATAATACATGGGTAAGATTACAGAGATTTTGTTGCGTATTCAATATTTGAAAAAGTTTAAGACTCTTGATTCAAACTTAAAATTAAAGAATATGCTCGTAATGCATTTTCGCAATTTCGTTAAATTTAATTTTATACATAATTTCACCTACCTGGTGAGGATAAAACACAAAAGAGTAGGTTCAGTAAGACCCCTTTTTTGCCCCAAAATATAGCAGTTTAACAAAGTTGTGATAATGTAATCGTTAAGCTATTTATTGGAAAGTAGAATGATTCTGCTACATAAATATGGGCTGTTTTTGACAATACAATGCACATATATCGGGTACTAGCATCATAAAGTCATGCTAAATTACTGAAATCTTCACAATTTTAGCATTTTAGTTAAATTTTAGATGGTTTCTGTCTAAAATGAAAGTGGCCGCATTCGTGTTCATTCATAATATTGAAACGTAAGTTGTATTTGATGATAATACATAATATATATAAAGGTTGAGGATGAACACGGATGCGGCCACTTTCATTTTTGACAAAAACCATCTGAAAAGTGACGATTTTTGGCAAATTTGATAGATTTTTCATATTCAAGCTTGAATCGGAGCGTTTTTAATGACTAAATCAGTTAAAATCTTTCACAAAAAACTAATTGAATCAATTGAAATAGACACTTAAGTGTTTTAAAAGTGTCTAAAATATTTCGTCAGATGAACTTGAAAATTGAGGCCAAAATCGGCCCTTACTGGACCTACTCCTTTAAAAAAATTGCAAATTACAACTATTTCGAATTAAATGGTTGTGATAAATGGGTATCAAAATGTATTAAACAAAAAAAACAAAGACCAGTTTCAACAAGAATGCTTTGTTTTTATTGCAGAATCGCCTTAAAAATTCATGTTAATTATCGTATTTTCAAAAACAATTAACAATTTGAAAACTGCTTTTCATTTTTACCTTACTAAATTGATATATTACGCAAATACGCATATGTGGTAGTCGCCACTTGCCGCTCAGTGAGTCTAGAAGGTGGTAGGATTTACAGAGAAGACAGAATATGTTGTCTCTGTGACACAAACAACATTGATGACGAGTTCCATTTCATTATGAATTGTAGAACATTTAAACTATAGAAAGAAGGAAATGTTTACGGAACTACTGTTAGTCAAACCCTAATATATCTTTAAAGTTGATCAACATTTTAACTTCAAATATTGTAATATAAGAAAAACTATGTAAAAAATATAAATGTGAAAGTCAGCTCTCCATGTTAATTTAATTGTATCGTTTACACATGCATGTAATAATTTTACCTTATAGTTATGTTTATGTATGTTCTTGATAACTAGTAATTGAAGTTTTATGAGAAATAAAATATTCGTATTCCTTTAAACCATAAATTACAGTACACGAAGACAGCCTAAGGGTAAAGTACAAGTGAATATATCATAAAGATTATATTTAATCCTCATCCGTACGCGTCCTTGTAAATGCAAAACTCTGGATTTTACTTGGTTCAATGTTCAGTGGTAAGTATTTCATATATGCGCAGGTCCTGAGACAGAAAATCGAATTATTCATTCACTTATGGTCTTCAAAAATAACGATTGCGGGATGATGGACAGGAAGACTTCAAGCGTAAGAGTGTGAACTAGCTGTCAGTAACTTAAGTACTCTCAGATCTTTTCTTGCTAGTGTCTTTTTGTTGTTCTGGTACACAAGTGAATCTTTCATTGTTGAAGACCCTTTAGCGACTATAAAAGATGAACAGGAATAAAAACGCTGACCATTGATAATTTGTATTTTTGTTAAGCATTGACTTTGTGTGCGATTACTGTCCCGTGTATGTTTACTCCATATTCCTTTATTTTCTATAAAAGCGTTTGTCTTGACAGTAAGTTGACACGACTTATGACGTTACGCCACGAGTTATCGTTCCTGACGTTATCGAATAACGTTCACACAAACAAGTCAATGCAGCCGGTTCTGCAATCACAAAGTGATTAAATAATAAAAAAAAAAATATTTTTGGAAACTATTTGACATTTTTATGGTAACTTTTTCTAGATGCAGAGTGTCGAAAGTTTGTATGCAATACGTAACGGTAAACGTTTTGACATAGGTTGCTTTATCGTGTTCCAGCACTTCTTCTGTTCATTTTAACCTTTAAAAATGAATTACTATATACTTTTAATTTATATTCTCCTTTTTTTAATATTTAAGCATCTGCACGATTTATCTATATGTTCTTATGAAAAATAGACTGAGTTTTATCACTTTATTTCATTCTTAGTTTATTTTGCAATAAATACTTTTTATGATGCACGCTGTATCCTCATGAAATTTTGTTTTGAAAATAAAAATCTTACATGTATCTTTAGAAACTTAGGATGATGTGTAAAAAAACGGGAATTCGTACAACTATTAATTCGGGTTAAAATGGTCGTCAAAATCACCGCTCGGACAAAATGGAAAAAGGAAATTGATTTGGATGAGAATAAGGATAGAATAAGTCGAAAAAGTACAATACAAGCAGACTTTGAAACTCAAACAGAAAATAGTTTGTTAGTATGGAAATTCAATGAAAAAAAAAGTGGTTTAACTTGGTTATTTTGCCGAATAACATTCTATGTGTTCCAAATGTAAACAGTCTCATAAAACCGTTATAGTTTCGGAAACATTTTAAAAATAAAGTGCTAGCTAGACCAAATTTACACAGGACATACAGTAACATCGGAATCAGGCCTGAGAAGGTTACCGTAGGCTGAGAAATACATAGAAACTTGATTCGGAAAAAACAAAATAAAAAAATCAGGTCCCGTTAGAGTCTGATTAAAGCCAGTCCCAAGTATCCACTTGCGTCTATAAACGCAAGCTAATAGTTGGGACTGGCTTTAGTCACTAAGTAAGACTGGTTCGTTAAAAAAAATCTCGAAATTTACAAGCAAACGACTGACTTATTAGTATTCAAATAGCAGAAAGAGACTGAAATAGCTAGATCTTGAAATCATTTAGATTTTCTATTCGTGTTAATTTCCGCTTGCATGGGTACTCGCTGGTAGTGTAGTTTTTTTGTGTGTGATTTGAGTTGAAAAAGATGTACATGTATAAGTTCGGAGACAAAACGACTAAAAGAGAATTAACATTGTTGCCTTGTTAGGCCATGGGGGGCTAATTGCTAATAATATACCCTCATTGTCCGGTGTCAGTCCAAATTTTTCTCAAACATTTTCCCGGATCGGCTCTATTACAAAACCTACCTAGTATTGTATTCAAGTTAGTGTTAACTTGTTCTCGTTCTGAACATGCATGAAATATTTGCCACTGGACGTAAAGCAACCTTACCAACAATCAATCCTACAACTTACACCCGTTACTTGAAACTTTAATTGTTAAAATTTAAATCATTGCCTATAATTTTTTCAAAGAAATCGACAAAATTTACGAACATTTAGGCAAAAAGAAATATATACGTTACCGCTTGATAATTATGGAAGTGGGGTAACATGAGACTTTATTTATAAAAAGTACAAGTACAAATAAAATAAAAAAAATAGATATGTAACATATTATTTGTACACCAGTTTGCTGTTAGAACGATTAATAGAGAAATGGGATATGCAATTTATAAGATAGCTACAGTTGGACATTTAACTACATCAAAACCAAATACACCAAGCAAATTAATTGTGACTAATGCTAACTGGACGAGTATCTTTTTATTTCTAATTTGTAGTCAGTTTACTAAACGACGGTTCCCTAAATAGGAAAGTTTTGATAAGTATAATTATCACAGTAACATTTCAGTCTCCTAGTACATATTTGTTTAAGTCCTAAAACTTTTGTTCTTCTGGAGAAAATTCCAACCACAATGAAATAAGGAGGTGCGGTAAAATTACCAATTAATCAACTTTCTACCAAATACAAAATGACGGAAATGTTAGCTTGCTTACATTGCTACTTCATTTTATATCTCAAAATTACCATTCCATTATATGAACTGCATATTCAAAAATTTGTTTTGTCACCAATATCCTAATAGAGCACGTATCATCATACTGTTTCACCCGTGTCCGTTCTACCGTCAATCGCGCACTTGGTGTATACATATAGGGTTTATACGGCTTATTATTAAGGACTGAGTGCTGTCTTTTTGCTTCAGGTTTAAATTATGTACCTGGTGTTACCAAAAATGTACTCATATTAAAGGTGCGCATTTCGTCTTGGTTTCCTTTATTTTTTGTTCATGACAGGTTGCTGGATTAGACGTTTTGGTAAAATATAAAAGACACGCAGACTCAGGCTTACATCTCCTACATGAGGAATTTCAAGCTGAACCTTTTATATTTCGCATTTGCAGTTTGTTGTACTTAAAGAATGCATGTATGATCTCAAGATTTGTTTCGTAAATAATATTCCACAAATGACACTGTTCAACTTTGTGAAATTTTTCATACAATTTGCACTGTTTGTCCGACTTACTGAGCTTGTATTGTATTGTCCCGAACATGCATGAACTATTTGCCACTGAACGTAAAACAACCATCAAAAACCGAGCAATTATAAAACTGTTTACTGAATCATATTTTTAAAGTACAATATTTCTGCATTGATGAAGCAACGACACCACCATTACCTTAAATGATGGAGTAAAAAACTCAGTAATTCAAATGAATCACACGTGAAATTTTTCATGTTATTTTCACGTGAACTTTGCAAAAATATGAAGGTATTTTTCATGATTTTCATTAAATTTTAGAAAAAAGATTTTATTTTAATAAAGTAATTTTTAAAAATTCCGGTGATTTATGCATGAACCATTATCATAAGTTTCACGTGTAACCAACCAGTATAAGCAAGTTTCAAGTATTTCAAATGACAATTTACACTTAGACTATAGCCACACAGTAGGACAGTAAATGCACAAAAGACAAGTAAATCAGAAACATGCATGGATCACGCAAAAACATGCAGGGGCGACACCGGAGTAATGGGAGTTTGCTTCTTGCAAGACATTCGCCGTGAAAACAATTTGATATGAAGACAAGCCTTTGTTTCAACTTTGTTTTAAAATTTCCAACATAAGGCTGTTACGGCCCAGGTCAATGTTCTTAAGCATCACATATTTTTCTTTCATTTTATTGTTAGCTTTCTTAAATAAAAATTCACATATTATAGACTATATTTTTTTATAATTTCTTTTTTGTTCAATTTCAGTTAAACACTATTTCTGATTTCTTTTTTATATTTTTTAAATGTCTTTTTCTTTTTCTTCATCTTTTTGAAACCCTGGTTTTGTATTACCACTGACCAGTTCAGTAAAGAAACAGCTGCTTCATGTTTGCATAAATGTGTTTGTAACCAATCTATAGCTAACATGCTATTATTTCCATATTTTTTATTCCGTGTCTATAGATAATCTCGATCGGGGAGACAAGATTTATTTTGTCGTTTGGTTGCTTGTCTGGCGTAAACTAATCGATTTACCTCATACTTTGAAGTTAGATGGGGATTGTTTTTAAATAAATGCTTTAATTTTAGTACTCTCTGATGTATTTATGATGGCTTGGTTTGAAGCGAGAACAGACGAAAAATGCGGACTAGTCCTTAAATTAAAGGATGCGAAAAGATATATTAATGTAACTTTTCCAAAGTTCAAGTTGATCAATTATTGATTTAAGTGAATAAATCAAATTTATTTTCTCGAGGAATAAATCAAATCTAAACATATATATTGTTAGGTATACTGTTCCCAAATTGAATAGTATACAAATCCTAGTTCTTATATTACAGTAATAATTATTCATCGGCGAAAAGGATAGTATCTTTATTGTGTTGGAAGAATCGTAAAAGTGTTTTATTTTCTAAATTCTATTTATTTACTCGGACATCGTAGAGTTTAAAATTCTTTTTTTTTTACCATATTGGACTTCATATTGTGTATTGAATTGAAACACGAACGCGGACCTCGATGAGAACACCTGGATTGAAAGTTTGCAAACGTTCCAACCAATGAAATTCATTTTGATATGTAACGCGAACTTCAACGAAAGCATCTAGATGAAATATTTTATGTATACGACAATTAGTTTTTATTAAGACATTACCGCTCAAATATAGTTAATAAAAATTATATCAGAGCAACAATGCATAATTGTTTCTTTTCCATTCTTGTTTATTTTAATAATGTTTATGTTGATTTTAATTTGGTAGGTAGACTTATATTAAATGCCCTAAACGTAAATATACGGTTTTTTTTAAATGCATTAGACGTAAGATAATGTCGACTTAGAGCAAGTCAAGGTTGTAAAACTTAAATCAACCAACCCATCGTTATCACAGACTAAAATTTATCTCATATAAACAGAATATATGTTCATAGCAAGACTTTGTGTACGTCACGGTGCATGACAGCACACTAATCCCTGCACAAAATCGGAACCACAATTCACAATTTCGTATTGTGCTGCTTTTCCACAATTTACGCCCGTTTCGCGTCAGTGACCGATATTACAATTTGACACAGCTTTAAAAGTTTATTGAGCTGTTCCTTCATTTACAATGCTGTGCAAGACGTAACTGTTTATTAAATTCAACAAATGTCAGCAGTATCTTCATTAATTTTATTATTTAACACAACATTGTTTTTATTACAAGCTATTTCATATATCAATATACAGCTAGGGAATATTTGTTGTTGACCGAAAATATAAGATACATCGATTTAAACTATGTGAAAAATAAATAATTTTTGTAAGTTACTTTAATTTCCGTGTCTATATTTAATTAACGAGTACACTATAGTAAGACAGAAAAAGAGAAACGGAAATATACAGGAATACCTAAAGTTTCGTAGGTCATTGCAATGAACCATGCATTACTTACATGTCACAAGTTTGTTTTCATAGCACTCAGCAAGTTTTGAAACGAATATGTGAGATAAAGATCTACTGCATTTGGGCAAATTAAAAATATGTTAAACATCTAACTATTTTATTTTTAACAGATTCACAAGTTTTGAATTTTTTAAACCGTCAATATTTTATTGTTTTTATTTAAATTCCTTATATGTTACGTGTATTGATCATTTATTTGTTTGAATTGTGAAGTATATGACTTTAATAAGAATACACGCATTTATATATATAAGTCGATAAAGTTTGAAACAAATAAACGAAAGATACATCGATGTTGTTTTGCTTGAGTGATTTACCTGTTAAAAGCTCGGGTCGCAACACGGTTTAAAACGAATTAATACCAGTTTGAAATAGTTTAACGGGGGCGTGGCCTATTTGTTTGACGTAACTTACCGCCAACTTGAATTAAATTGAACGACTGCAAGCGAATCTATTTGACTGGCATTAAAATGATTTGATATGTATTGAAATAAATTAAAAATGATTTTTAATTTTTGTCAATCTTTATCAAATGACGATTAACCTCATTTAAACAGCGTTAATGCGTTTTTGTCCGATCAAGTTAAATTCGGGTTACTAGTGTTAGTTTTCCTCTGATTATTATTAGGACTTTCCACTTTTCTGTTATTAGGGCTTTCCGTTTGTTGTGGAATTTTTTATTGGTTTTCTTCTAATTATTAGGTCTTTTCACTTTTCCGTGGAACGACCTATTGGTTTTCTTCCGATTATTATTTTTTTTTCTTCCGCCTAATTTTTTTCCTTCGCTCTTTTTTTGTTTTGCAAGATGTCGCCTAGATATTTGGAATGTGATATCGAACAGTTTATACGCTTTTTAAACTGACACCGCTTAACAGAATACTTTTCCATATAAAAATTATCTCCCCGAATACTGGTTCTTGTGATCTCTAAGGCTTCGCACCCGTATAAGGAACCGGCAAATTTATTTTTCCAAATTGCTCGTTATATCCTTAGGATGTTCTGTTTTATTTTGACCGAAGCCGTATAGAGATTCCATATGAGTGTTATTTCCCCTTTTGTATTTGAAATTTTGAAATGTATTTAAAACTGGAAAACCATCAGTGATAGAGGCCTAGGGTCTTTTACTTTTAATTTGAGGTCCTTGGTTAAAAAAAAATGAGGTCAAGGTCATGTTCAAAATTTTTATTTTGACTCGTTATTTCTTATTTTCAGAAATTTTATAAGATATCCACAAAATATTTTAACACAACTGTTAGGTGCGACGTGTCGTAACACGTAAATTTTAGATGAAAGGGTACGTAGACGTTTGAGGCGAGTTTTCCTCCCTTTTATATCTAATATTAGTTGTATGGTAATATAACTCATTAACAGTATAAGGTAGAGGCCTATAGTCTTTTGATTTGAGGTCCTTAGCTGATGACCTTGAAAATGAGCTCAAGGTCATAGGTAAATTTAACGTTCTAGATTTTGACCTTTGCTTTAACTTCATAAGTATACATGATAAAGCCATGGGGCTTTTACCATTAGGTTGCAAGCAATGTGATCTAGAAAAAGCCAACCGGAAGTGACCTTTTGTAAACCGAAAGAAGCTATATTTTTGTACTAAATTAATGTAAAAGTATATAGAACCATATATTTTTGGAATCAGTGTCAAGTAAACTATAAAAAAATACTGGAAGTAACATGTTTTAAACCGGAAGTAAAAAATGATCTTCCAAATTTATATCTGTTTGTATAGAAACCATATATTTTTGGAATCAGCGTTCAATAAGCTGTTATTTGACGTTAAATTGTCATTTAAAACCAAATTTAATATTTTCATATGAAAAAAGATCTATACTGGTGGAAAGACCATCGATGGTTCTCTGAACAATTGTTTTTTAATTATCATTTTTTTTCTTCTTCAGCCACATACGGTGCGTTTTGATTTTGCAAGATGTTGTTTATATTTCTTGCATATGATATCGAACAGTGATTGTATATTTAGATTTAGTAAAACGTAATTGTAATTGAGTAATCATAAGTGATATCGACCTAGGATCTTTTGATTTGAGCTACTTTGTTCCCCAAAAAAGAAAATACGATTAAGGTTTGAGGTCAAAGTCAATTTTAAATTTGGAGTTTGGCTTATTTTCACAACTTTTCAAACCCGATATAAGATACAACAACATATGTTTACTTAATTGTTAGTTTCGACATGTCGTAACACATACAAATTCGAACGTATGCCTTTTCATCACCGAGAGAATTCTTACTAAAGTCATTTGTATCCTTTTTAAAAATTATTTAAATCAATGTAAGTTGGGTAAAGGTGTTCCGTTATCTATTATATTCACTGCAACATAGAGGTTAGGACCAACCAACATCAATCAACAACGAAATCCTTAGTTAAAAAGTGGTTACCTATGTAAACAAAGACCAAAATGGCGGCAAATACGGAATAGAAATCTTACAGGTCGACAGCCACGTGAGTTAATCTTATCACCACCTTCTTACACAATCAAAAGATGTCACAACTTATTCCATTTCTATTTGCATTGTCACTTGGATATCAACTATGTCTTGCCAAAAAAGCAGACCAACACAATATTTTGACAAAATCAAAACAAGGAGAGCATATGTTTACAAGTATTAACAACTACAAACCTGAGTATATAAAGCATTTTACCATCATTGACCACATTAGAACAGAAATACTTAGTATGAAACAGAGAGGATTAAGATATCGTTAAATAATAAACCATCTCACCTATCTTTCAATGATACTAATTCTTATATCAAACGATGTAAATTTTAACCCTAGACCTGAATGTCCAAACACCAGTGGAACTATATATCTAGGTGGCTCATGCGACCAACCAGTTACATGGCAAGAACGAGGTATAGTATGTGATACATGCAACAGTTGGTACCACATCAGTTGCCAGGCTATGCAAACTAAATCCTACCTAGAACATGTGAATGACTCAGCCATTGCATGGGATTGCATTATGTGTAATTGTCCAAATGACTCCAACCTCTACTATTCTTTGGTATTCAGCACTTCAAATCAATTCAGCATTCTATCAAATACATCCATCAGTAGTCCAACATCTGGCATCATAAAACCATTACATACTTTAACACCAGAACGAAAAACACAAAATAAAGAGGAGCAAGAAGATTCAAATCCTAAGACTATTAAAGTATTAAATGTCAACTTCCAGTCAATAAGAAACAAACAAGGCGAACTGATAAATAATTGAAAGCACAAAGCCAGATATAATTTTTGGAACTGAAACCTGGCTTGATTCATCAATAAAAGACTCGCAATACCTTCCAGATGGTTATAATGTTTACAGAAATGACAGAAACTTGAATGGAGGGGGAGTACTCATTGCCGTCAAAGACACATACATCACATCATCAGTACCATAATTCTAAACTGATTGTGAAATTGTTTGGTGCAAGATGGAAATTGTCGGGCATTAAACTGTCTATCTATCTAGTTACTACAACCCCAAAACATCAACGAAAACGGATATAATGAATATGGAATAAGCATTGTAAGAGCCAGTAAAATACGAAACGTACATCAAATAAGAGTTTTTTTATTTAGAAATATGCAAATGGTGATATAACTGATGAATCAAATATAATTAAAAAGTAGGGTCTTTTAATTTCAGGTCCTTGGTTGATGCCCTTAAAATTCAGCTTAAGGTCATAGGTTAATTTGACGTTCTAGATTTTGACCATTGCTTTTACCTCATTTGTATTGTGATAAAGTCATCTGACATTTTGCATTATGTTTCAAGCAATTTAACCTTTAAAAAGCCAACCGGATTTTGCCTTGTTTAAACCGGAAGTAGCTATTTTTTGTACTAAATTAATAAAAAGTTTATAGAATCAGATATGTATGGTATCAGTTTCAATTGAACGTTTGAATAATACCGAAAGTAACATTTTTCGAACCGTCAATAACAAATTATCTCCCTTATTGAAACAATATTGCATAGAAACCATATTTTTTTTGGCATTAGCGTACAATAAGCTATCATTTGACGCTAGAAATTACATTTTAACCCGAATTTTACTAATTTCATATCAAAATACATGGTTTCGGGTGAAAATACCTTCAACTGTTCTCTCTGAACAATTGGTTTTAAATAAAAAAAATTCTCCCCCGATCTTTTTTTTCTGACGGTGCTTTTTCGTTTCGCAAGATATCGCTTAGAGTTTGTGCATATGGAATCGAACAGTTATTGCGATTTTGAAACTGATCCTGTTTAGCCGAACACTTTTTATTGTAAGAGTTATCTCCCCAAACACTATTTTTCTTGTGTGTACGCATCTCCTTCGCAATCATAAATGGTTATGAAAAATGTATGTCACCAATTCGCTCGTCATAACCTCAGAATCTTCTAATAGTTTGACCGAAGTAGTCCAGAGCCTCTGTATAATATTTATTTTCCCTTTTTGTAATCTTAATCAGAAAAAATGTTTTTGTTAATGGTAAAAAAAAATCATAAAAACATGGTGTCTTTTTGGTTTGATGTCCTTGGTCCAAAACAAAGAGAATATTAGGTCAAAGTCGAAGGTCAAGATCGTGTTCTAAATTTTATTTTGGCTTATTTTCACTTCTTTTTAGAAACCATCTACAGTACTTGTAACCTTAGGCGTTACTGTTTTAGCGATCAATCAGCGGTCATCGATCAGTCACCGATCAGTCAAGTTCGCGTCAAACTCATGTCAGCAATCCGACAGACTTAAAGTAAAAGTAATTGACTGATCGGACTGATCGTACGGATAGTACCGATCGACCTTGCTGACGGATTGAACTTTAATACATGTACGTCACATGATAAACTAATACAAATTACGAAATCTTAATTCCGTTTAATTTAATTAAAATGGCGATCCGTGAAATTCGAATGTTCAAGTGCAACTGATACATTTTTTATTAATTATTTATCAAAGTTTTATGAATTGAAATAAAAAGCAATGCTCAGATAAAACCTAAATTAAAATATCATCATCAAAGAATGGTCTTTTTCGTTTTTATTTAGGTGATATATTTTCAAACCCGACAAGTTCTAAAACGGTGTTTATATCGCGATTTTGATTTTATTATTTTCCAAAACAAATCGGGAAACAAAATGAAAAGATCAGTTATCAGAAAAATTTCCGTCTTTTATTTTCAATATTTTAAATTTTTGTATCCTTATCAACATAAAATTCTCATCACAATCACGGACTTTCTATATTCATATATTCCTGTCACAATTAAAGCCTTTGAAATAACAAATTACAAAAAAAATATGCTGTTTGTTTAACAAGAAATATGAATAATTGTAAACAAGGCTAACAAAATTACATTATATTTTTCTGATAGTCTTTTTTACCTTAATAAAAACATTAACAAGTATAAAAATCCAATGGTGGTCAATATATTTCATGAAAATAAAGAAATAATTGTATGTTTGTTCAACACAAACCAACTTTAAGCAGATTTATTCTTGAATTATTCACATTTTCTACAAAAAAACATTTGAAATTCATTTATAACATCTGATTGAAATTGAAGTTACAATTTTTTCCAATGTGAGAAGAAATATTTGCATTTTAGACAACGCGAACAAACGTTTAATATGTTTTTCCTTTAAGTAAACATAATTTATGAAGAACAACCAATCCTGATGAACAAAAAGTACTAAAATCATATGACGGTTAATAATTTGTATCAAAATAAAGCAATAACTGCATTCTTTTCCACAAAAATGAAAGTTTAAGTATTTGAATTCTTATTATATCTCAATTCTAATTAAAAGACTTGTTTTGAGATGTTAATCATAACTGCTTTCAAATAAAATAGTATCATTTTTAATAAAATCAAGAATAGTTGTGGTTATTTAATACAATGCCAACAAAATTTTAGTATTATTTTTCTGACATTTTTTAAATTCTATGAAAAAAAACTATTCTAAACTATAAAAAGTACAAAAATTCAATGGCGGTCAATATTTTTCAATAAAATGAAGAAATATTTGCAATTTAGGCAACGCTTACAAAAATTTAATATCTTTTTCCTTAAAGTAAGCATATTTTATGAAGAACAGCAAATCCTGATTTACAAAAAGTACTGACATCATATGGCGGTTAATGATTTGTATCAAAATAAAGCAACAACTGCATTCTTATTCAACAAAAATAAACGTTTAAGTATTTTAATTCTCATTATATCTCAATTCTTATAAGAAGACTTGTCTCAAGATGGTAAAAATAACTGATTTCAAATAAAGTAGTATCATTTTTGATAAAAAGAAGAACAATTTTTTTTGGTTATTAAAAAACAATGCAAATAATATTTTAGGATGATTTCTCTGACATTCTTTTAATTTTATGAAAAACGACCTATTCTAAACTATATAAAGAACAAACATCAAATGATGGTCAATAATATCCATTCAAAATGAAGAATTGATTGCATCCTGATTTAACAAAATCAAAAGTATACACATTCTTGTCCTTAAAATATTCACATTTTTTACAAAATTAGTCATAAAAAGGCATTTATATATATAAATAACAACTGACTGAAATTGAAATTACAATATTTTCCAATATGAGAAGAAATATTTGCATTTTTGGCAACGCATACAAAAATTTAATATCATTTTCCTTAAGGTAAGCACATTTTATGAAGAACAGCCAATCCTGATTACAAAATAATCTTATAACTGTGCAGTTTAGAAATCACTGGAAAAATCATAGATAATGATGGAATGATTGCAACTTTACATTGTTCTAGTAACTTCTTTTTTACAGTTTTCTAGATCTTTCCTTTCTACAGTATTCTAGAGATTACCGTGACAACTATATATATATACAGACACTAAAGTTAAAGTTAAAGTTGCAGACATAGACAAAGACATCGATAGACATTAATATTTACAGCAGTTGGATTGACACTTTTTTATATTACAATTAACATCATACTAGATTGTGACTTTAGTATTGGACGTAATATTCTGATTGGATTCCACAGAAGATTCCAATATAAAGATAAGATAAAAGATCGGACATATATAATTCAAAAGTGTGTAATTCTTCTAGTAAACTTGTGTATAATAAATCTTGTTAAATTTTATCATTGATTTGTGTTTTTTGTTGTCTACAATTTGAAGGTGATTTCTGGCCGTAACACAACGATTTTTTATTTTAAAAGTTATAATACAAAGTCAACATCGAATTGTCTCATTAAACCTGTATTAAAAAAGTCTCATTTCATTATTAATTAGTACAAAATATAGGTCATAATAACATGACAGAGATTGTTTGTGTCAGTGTGCATTTGATGAATATACAAAAAGCAAATTTAAGACAAAGCGCCCTCATAAGCCTGGATTTGGCTGGTCATCCATAGTTAACGGTGTTTTCTCCAAAATGACGTTATGCCTCCATAAGCTCGGATATGTTGTGGCGGATCATATATTACCTAATTCAAAAATTTTTTACAGCAAATATCATTACAAATTGTACTTTTTTTCTACCAACACCAGAGAAATTGATAATAGTCTAGTAATGCCCTCGGGAACTTACGGCATCCAATAGTTTCCGGATGCTCTATCTGTTAACACTACAGCAGACAAATTGCATTTTTAATAATTGTACATTTTTGTTATTCGGTTATATTCATCAAAACCGATCAGATCTTTCCAATAACATGATTTCGTTATTAATTTGAGCTATCCGGTGTCGAAAGAGAACTTGCAAACGATTTGACGGAAGGGAAATAGAAACTTATATGTAAAGAAACAAAATGTCTGATACAATATCCCTGGTTCTAATATGTTATTATTTGTTACTATAATTGTAACTAACAAGGTTGTGTTTGAATTTGTCTGTTGAAAAAGTACCAGTTCCTTTGGAGAAGCATCAGACTTCACTGATGCAACGCTTTAGGAAAAAACAATCTTTACGTCTCCTTTTCTTAATAGTTAGACACGGCTGGTAATCTACACACGCAGAACATTCAGTTCTGCAATAAAAACCGATAGAGGATTTTCCGGTTATGCTTGAGTGGAGTAATTGTCACCGCTTCGAAAGGTATGTACATTTCTAAATCGCAATTGATAGTTATAGTAACTGTTATAGTTCAAAATGTGGCAAATCGAATAATGCTCTGCTGTGGTGAAGACTTTAACGAAGAATGAATGACTTTTATCAAATTCTTAAAAAATAATTTTGACGTTCTTAATTTATTCTAACAAATTGTAAACATTATAACATTTTTCTTAATGTGTCTTAACATATTTTTGGTACTTTGAATTTAGTAAGAAGTATAAAAATGGAGTAGATTAGTACTGTCTCTGATGAGTTCGTTTAGGGGCGGTTGAGCGATCACAAACATGTTTGATAAATTCATATGTTTGTCACGAGCAAGTAGTTGAGTTGTTGCTTTTGGTTCATGTCTTTCATATTCATTTTTCGTAAATTGTGTTGTTATAAATCAGTTATAAAAAGTTTCATATTTAGGTTTCATATCGGAGGCCTTTCATAGACAAATTTATAGTATGGTATTTTTTCTTTGTTGAGAATCTGCCGGGTTGCCTATAATTGTTTTCGTCAACTTCATTTTAATAAGGACTGTTAAAATCTTAAACAATCTGTTGAATCAAATTCAGTGTTAAAAAAAATCATCGAAGAGACACAAAATCAAAAATTATTTAAAACTGTTAAGAATATGTTTAGCAATATGTAAACTGATCAAACTTTTAAGAAAAATTTAGAAACATTTTTATAAAGATTAATACTTTTAGAATGATAAAAAAAAACTGCATAAAATATTCGACAAAAATATTCATTTAAGAATCTGGTGAGCTATGAGGACAAATAATCTTGTACTGGCTTTGGCTCCTAGTACAAAACGTATCGACAATTAAAAACAATTGTTCGGAGAACAATTGCCTCCGAACAATTGCAGGTATTTCCACCCTTAATGATATATGTAGATATGAAAATATGAAAATTCGATTAAGAATAAAATTTCCAAAAAACATATGGTTTCTTTACAATTTTTTTTAAAAGGGAGATAGTTTGTTACTTTTGGGTATAAAAAATGTCACTTCCGGTATTATTTGGTAGTTTAATTGACACCTAATGCAAAACGTCCCATGTCTTTATCATGTATGCATATGAGGTCAACGCAGAGGTATTACTTGTGATAAATTAAAGAGAAGCACAAGTAATACCTCTGCATAAAAAATCAAACACTCATGATAAAGGAAACTATAGACCTGTGAGTATATTGCCCATGATTTAAAAAAATTAAGAGGTCTTTAGAAAATCAACTTGTGGAATATTTTAATTCATTTTTCCACATTTTTCTGTAAGCTTTCCGAAAAAGATACGGATTCCAAACCGATTTATTAAAAAAAAATTGAAGATTGGAAAAAGACTTTAGATCAGAGTAAATTTGTAGCAGCTATATTAATGGATTTGTCCAAAGCTTTTGACCGCCTACCCCATGACCTCCTCATACTAAAACTAAAATCCTACGGTGTGTCCACCTCCTCTCTTAAACTCTTGGAAAGCTATTTAACTAATAGAAAACAGAGTGTTAAAGTAGGTACTAATTCAAGCTATTGGCAAACCATGTTTAAAGGGGTGCAACAAGGGTCGATATTAGGGCCGACATTATTTAACACTTTTTTAATGACATTTTCTATTTTATTCATAAAAGTGAACTCTTATAATTATGCAGACGACAACACCCTTTCATACACAGATAAAGATTTAGATAAACTAATTAGTACTTTAGAAGATCAAAGCAAAATTTTGATAAATTTGTTCTCAATAAATAGAATGAAAGCTAATCAACAAAAATGTCAAGAGATAGCTTTAGGTAAACATACCAAAGACAAAAACCTAAAATTTAAATAAGAAGGTAATGGAATAGAATGTGAAAATAACGTTAAACTTCTAGGTGTAACAATAGATTTAAAACTAAAATCAAAAGAACATGTCTCTATAATCTGTAAAAAAGCATCCAAACAATTAAATGTATTAAAAAGAATAAGTAAACACCTGACTAAACTCGGAAAATTAACAGTTTCATATTCCTTCATAATGTCCATCTTTAATTACTGCCCACTAGTTTGGCACTTTTGTGGGGAGATTAATACCAAAAAAGTTTGATAAAAATTCAAGGGAGAGCACTGAGGTTTATCTATTAAGACTTTTGAGCACGTTATGAAGACTTTTCAGCAGGTTATGAAGATCTACTTTGTAAATCAAAATTACCATCATTAAAATAAAAAGAATGCGAACATTGATTATGGAAGTTTTCAAAATTTTTAATAAAGATTGTCCTGTATATCTCCATGATTTAATACACTTCAAGGAAAACACTTACTCTTTCAGATATTAGAATACAGCCGATCTACCACATGGAAGAACAACTCAGATGTTCTTCAATCTGTAAGGTATGCGGGTGCTTGACTTTGGAAAGAGCTGCCAGATGAGCTTCGTAAGCAATCATCTTTAAATCAAATCAAGAACTTGATAAATTCTTGGTCTGCCAATGTTTTGTTCGCAAAACCAGTTAATTTCTGTTCATTATTTTTGTTTTAATGCTTTGTTTTCAGCATGGCAAATTTATTTGTTATCTTTACTATAGTGCTTCTGCTATGTTAAAAACATTCTTAGGATATAACGAGCAATTTGATTAAATAAAACTGTGGTAATAGAGTACGGTTGGGAAGGAGTAGTATACATAAGAAAAAAACAGTGTTAGGGGAGATAACTCTTACAAAGTTAAGTTTTTTTTGTTTCGCTGTGTCACTTTCAAATACTTATTTTTAAATCTGTGTATGATATAATATACAAAAAACGTAAGCGAAAATTTTGAGAAAAAAAACGATACAGTGGATTTAAAATTTAGGCGGAACAAAAAAATATAATCAGAATAAAAGCGATAGGTATTTCCACGGAGAAGTAGAAATACCTGTTAATCAGAACAAATTCAATAGGTCTTTCTACAGAAAAGTTGAAAGACTCATCATTAGAAAAATTAAAATATAAACAAAATTACGACTGAGAAATAAAAAGGATAAAGTCATGAAACATAAAAGCATCAGAGATAGGAATTTTCATAGTTTCTAACTGGAAAATTCTTCATTTACCTTCAAATACATGTCTATGGATTAACCTAAATTGCAAGTGGTGGAAATGATGATTTCAATATTAAAATCGTCTCGTTTGTCATAGATTCTGGTACTGAGATGACCGCTTTTGTCAAATTTAAGGTAAAAGTCTAAAATCCGGACAGATCACACCGTTTCTATTTTTTTTTTAAATTTCTAATTCTGGAGGAAATATTAATGGAACACAATCAGAAAAGTTTGGATTGCTTATGAAAAAATCACAATCAATATATCTGAATGTGAAATTAAATGATATTTTGATTATCTTGTTTTTTATAATTGTCTAACGAAACTCCGACTGATATGGAAAAAAGAAAAGGACCGTATGACAGGAGAAGAAGCACAATTCGTACCCTTAGGAATGCCGACAATTTCAACAAATATGTTGTCAATAAGAAACTCCAGCATACGGATCACTTGTTAGTCTTCAAATCATGCTTTACTTTTTTATTCACTACTAATTAACGATACTATTTTGGTATCCCAAAGTAATCAATTTATATCTTATGCTACCATTTTAAATTTTATGTTGAAAAGCATTGAGGATAATTACTTTAAGACGATTTTTCAATTCACATAGGTAATGGTGGTTTACAGTGCTGAAACAATTTAAAGTTTTGATTGAACCAATTTCAGAGAAAGATCGAGATTTATAATTATCCAAAAGTTCTTTAGATTTTTTTATAATCCACATATGGTTAGTACCACTACGCGAGTAAACAGTTTCACAGTATTTTTGAAGACTCCCTTTCAATGCGAACATAATTTTTGTCAACTTATGGACAATTATTTCGTCAAATATGCCAATGAGCCGGCAATGAATCGTTGTTTGTACTGATTTTTTGAAGCTTGGGTATTTAATACAAACAAGGCAATTAGTCATCCGATTTGCACTTAGATGTAATTTTCATTGGAGCCATGATAGAACTATGATTCGCCATTACCTCACCCTTGTCAAATGATATGTTGTTGTGTGTTGGATTACCTGAGTGCTAATTTATTCCTAATTCTTTTATAAGACATTTATAGAAGTACAATTGACAGACAAAAATAATATTATTTGAAGGTTTGTCCGCAAAAACAGGAAAAAAAAACTTAATTTGAGGAGTTGATAGACATTTCACAGCATCTGTGTCTCTATAGACGGACTGTGACTGTATGCAGTTTCGGGAATCTGTATTTACTCATTCACATTATATAGTGTATATAAATAATTAATTTTTATAATCAATTCAACCAATTTAAATTCTATTATACATTAAAATGTTTGTTTTGTTCGGTTTTGTTTTCAAAATATGTGGAAATTGACTGCTAAATAAATGTTCACCAAACGGAACACTCTATATGTTTACGACTTATTCGAATTTTCTTCTATTTAGTCAACGCATTGCCAGTAATTGACTTTTGCTCAATATTTGATTACTAGTATCTTACAGATCTATCTTTTGTACATGACTAGTCATCATACTGTAGAATTTACAATTTGTCAATATTTTCCAAAGGTCAAAATTTGTCATACTTGAAAATACATGAAATATGTCGAATAACTGTATTTGTACATGATTTGTCACTAATTATATATGTTATAATATGCTTATCGGTATCTTTCATTTAATAAGTGAAATTCATTATGAAACATGTAGCTTGTTGTTAAAATATGATGTCCAAAAGGATGGTGGCTAGGTAAATTGCATAGCCTCATTTTGCAGAGCAAACATAGTCTGATGAAAGTTTTTCGTTAAATGTTTCTTCAGGATAATGATGTGATGAATTGAGCATTTTTTAAATCAAAATCTGAGATTTTTAGTATGACGCTCTTTGCATGATTCGTAAAAAGATTACTAACTAAAGTGTTGAATTTATTGATAATTGATGGCTGATGAAATCATTTGTCTGCATAAAAGCTAAATAATGTTATGATGCACAACTAGTTTTGTTTTTGTTGTAATTTACTAACGAAACTGAGCAAAATTATGTATCACCTTGGTAGCCATATAGTGTTTAATGTCCTCTAAAAACAATACATTATTTAGTTACGTTAAGGTGGCCCGGGCCTATTCGAAGTTTCTATCAGACGTGCCGTATTTTTTGTTATTTTATTCTTTAGAGAAAGTGAATCGAATTGATGGAAAAATAAAAAGGGGGTCACGGACCATTTAAGCTCAAAATTTTACTTTTAAACAGGTATGCAAAAGGGACCATTTTTCAATGAAATGATAGGGAAAATAGAGGTGTTGACATATTTTTAAACGTACTATGACACTTGGTCCAAAACTGTAATATAAAAAGCTAAAATATAGCTTCAAAGAATGGGCAAATAAAAAACATAGGTCACAGACAAGGAAATAAAATATTTTGCCTTAAAACTCAAATTTTGGCGGAAAAATAGTGAAAATGGGTGAAATGTCATTTTGAGCCTTTCACACATACACATAATAACGAAAATATTCTTTTGGTGACATAACTACAATGATTGTACATTTCTAATCAATCAAAATATTAAAAAATAATATCGAATTTACGACACATACTTTTCGTGTGCATTGTAATCCATACGTGAAATTATACGCTGCCGAATAGTCCCAATCCACCTAAATTCCATTCTTAAATTTTCTGAATTATCCACTGCGGTAAATGCAGTGCATTTCAGACAATTCGCTTTGAATCAATGCGGTACTGTTTATTATCTTTTTCAGCCAATACAGTTTAAAGTTGACGTGTAGAGATAAATAACCTAATCAGTCTGAACATATATTGCACTTATATTAATCGATGTCAGGAAATTGTCTGGTAAGTACTGAATTTACCGCCGGGAATCTGAAATTTACCGAAAGAGTGAAAATGACTTAACAATTTATCGTTCATTATTGTATATGCTGTTCAAAACTAGTGAAAGTTGACTTATGGGAAATTCTAAAACTGAATTCAGTAACATCATTTTGTCAACCAAGTACCAAAATGAAAAATGGCAAAGTTTGGAACCATATCAGAAGGACTGGCAAGACTATCTCATTATTATATTTTACAATTTTGTTTAATTTATTTTCAAGGAATTAAAACTTTAATAAGACAATCAACCCTCTCCTTACCTGGACAGTAATATACTAGCCCACCATAATAACAATATATGCAGCAGATAAGTTGAAAGGCATTTACTTATCAGATTGTCACAAGGCACAAATGCAATTAACAAAAAGTGCTGATTTGACGGTACTTGCAAAACCATTAACAGCAAAGAAAAAATATGTATTCAAGACAAAATAAAACATGTTTAGTTACTATAACGTTCATCCGTTGCTGCGTACTATAAGGTAAATGGAATAGTGTTAGAAGATCGGATAATGTGTATATGCCTCGAAAAAATTATAAAGTACAATTTATTACTGTAAGACATTTGGGCAACAAATAATTATAAAACGAGGTTAAGTGCTGACTTACGCAAAAGGCAAAGTCTGATGTTCTTAGAATTTCAATTAATACTGAAATATTCAGAACAATATTAGGTTATCTGGAGCACCTCAGATTAGACCCAGTTTTTTGGATGAGTTCCTGTTGATCAATTTTGAGTTTTCTATGTTGTGTTTTATTAACTGTTGTTTGTCATTTGTTTTTTATTTGTTTTTTGTGGGGTTTTTTTGTTCGTCCTATAGACATCTCTGTGTATAAACTGCAGTTAAAGTTAATTATTTTCGTTTTTATTATTGAAATTTGATATAAAATATAGGATTATACACATAGCATATCTACTTTACGTAATGTATACTTACAGTATGAAGGGTAAATTAAAACAACGATTGAAACAAATGCAATATCCATCTTGTTGACCCGCAATATTGATAATCCTTTACTTCCTGAATGAATCAAGGAAGCATTTCGATACACATACACTACACTTATACACCTATTTAATCTGAAGTCTTATAGGACTTCAAACTCGTTCAGTATATTTGTAGTTACGTTCTCTATTTATTGAAGCGAGAATTTGTTTGTTTTTGTATTTAACGAGAATGTTATTAACTACTATGACAAATATAGTTATTTAAACAAATAACAGGAAATTCTTAATGAGCTAAAAGGTACTGGTTACGATATTTTGTTGTAAAATTTGAATATTGTTGTTTGATATATTAAAGGGGCACTAGCTACGAGATATATGAAAAACCTAATAAATTATAATTTTTGACTCAATCAGTAATGAAATACAAATAGTGAAATAATAATTCCTTTTTAGTAGCCAATAAGGTTCAAATTTGTCAAAATAAGCAAAAAAACATTGTGACCTCATTGATTCCGTATTCATGTGAACTTTAATTTAGCCCCTTAGCTTGAAATGGATAACACGTGAATTGTATGTGGAAAGTTATTCAAAGGAAGAAAATGTCAACATTGAAAGTGAAACAAAGGTAAATCATTTGATTGACTGATTAGATCCACAAATAACATTCTAATACAGGTAAAAACGATGATAAACATTTATTTATTATCTGTAATATTAAATTTAATAGACCTAGAATAATTCAACAGCATGTGTTGGCTTAATCTATTTATATCTATATTTATGTTTACATCGCTTATATGGTCATTGGATGACTATAGAGGTCAACTCGATAAATAATTAGATAGCGTCTAGACTCAAATACACACGAAACAAAGCTACGTATTTTCATGCCTGTACCTTGTTTATTGTTTTATTTAGACTTTTAATAGTTTGGATAAATGTTTTACATAGTTATAAATCAAATATGAGAATTTGATTAGAATCGGTGAACATGAATTTGACAGCTAGTGCCCCTTTAAAAAGTAAAATATCAAAAATATCAAAATCTGACGAAAATTCAAAACGGAAAGTCCATAATCAAATGGCAAAATCTGAAACACATCAAACAAATCGATATTGAATGTCATATTCCTGACTTGGAACAGGTATTTTTCTTATCTAAAAAAGCTGGATTAAACATTGTAAAATAACCCTATTGGTTAAATTGCTGAATTGCACGAAATCATTTTGTCTACCTGGTTCTTTTCAAGTTTTATACCTACATTATGTCAATTGCATTAAGTTGTTTAAACTCAGAAAAAAATATTTGTAATGTAAACACTGTATGTTTACCAAGTATCAACAATAAAACTTAAAGATTAACGGCATTCCTTCACACGTGATACATTATGGTATCAATAGACCAAGTGGTTTCAGAGGAGAAGGTCGTTGTCCAATATAAGCAACATTTGCAGTTCTATATTGAAACAGTGGAAGAATTGCTTTTAATTTTCTTAATTTGATCACCATCTATAGAGAACACATCTGGGAATACATTTTTTTTAACTATCTTTAATTTTGTTAAGTAGTAGAAGATTGGCGCACATTTAAAATGAATCTGTCGGACTTCAAATTTTGCAAAGAAAAGCAACAGAACGTCAAATAGAACTAGCGTATAGGATATGATAATCTTGGAAAAGGAATCTGATAATGTACGTGTAGATTTAAAAAAAAAAGTTGCTTAAACAAAACTGAATGATAACATACACACAAAACATAACCAGTTTAAGACCTGATAATCTTTGATCAAATCAAAATAAAAAGGTTATATTTTAACATCAATGCAAACACAACTGTTAAGCTCTTAGTACAAGGCTGGTCTTCATTTTTATATATTTTTTCCATATAGCATACCGTCTCCTAAATTATTATGGATTTAAATCTGTATACATTTGAAGAAATCATAAGTTGTAAAAGTAGCTGAAACTTATAAATGGGAATGTATAGCTATAGGTTGGTCCCCTCCGTAAAACATTCAGTATGCCTTCGGAATATACAAATATTAACGGTCGGTATGAGCTAATGATGGCCTTGAACTTGAACGTTTCGGTTCCCGGTTTGACGACGTCCACATACGGTAGCAGTTGAAATGGCGTTAAACGTCAGACTGAAGTAATTTCTTGATCAGTTCGTGGAAACATCCCAAACTCATTAATTCTTGATTTATAACAGGGGGAAACATAATTATATTGAAGCAAAGGCTTTTTATCGAGCATCGGCAAAATAGCAAATATTATATTTGACCAGCTCTGATTAATATAACTGAGCTAATTCTATAGAAATCTATTGCATCATCATAAATTTGATAAAAAAATAATAATATATACAATATAACATAGACAATCGCATAGCTCCAAAAATATTGCTTTTGAAATAATAGCTTGTTATTTGAATTGCATACCATATCTTTAAATAAAATAGGTTTCAACTTGGCTTCAGCTTACCAGGGACTTGCTATTCTAACGGAACTTAATTGTCTCTATTAGTTTTAATTAATTTTATTATTATCATTTATACATAAAATGTCCCTCTGCTAACTTATATTCTATTTTTCCAGTGCCGGCAAAATGACACTAAATTAATGGTGCCGGTAAAATAGCCATTTCTATAGAAATAGGCTATTTTGCCGGTTTGAACTAAGATATTTCACACAGTGCCGGCAAAATAGTAACTGCCTTTTATTTAGCAATAAAGAAATATAGATTACATGTCGACTGCTTTCCTCATTCAATAATTTCCTATCCCTTCCTCATAAATGCTGAATTTGTTTTTATTGGTGGTACACCATCAGGCTGTTGTTGGATATACATGAGTGGGGGGTTAAATCGCTGTTATTTTTAAACTCTCTCCCTTTAAGCTTTCATTTCTTGAATGACACATTCCAGCCCCCCCCCCCCCCCACCTCTTCCATTTTTTTTAATCCCACATCCCCACTTTTATTTATCCCTGTCCGGTAAACATAAAAACAGTTTTGCTATAATTATATACTGACCATGACTGATTTGATTAAGCCTTTTAGGGATTTTTTTTTATATTCATATTTTTACAGAAGGGAAATGTCAAAATGAATCTCTGTCCTCCTTTTAACTGGTGTATTGTAGTTTTTTTTGTCCCAACATTTTTAAATTATGAAGCTTATTCTTGTTTTGAAGCATCCAACCTGGACAATTATAAAGTACATGCAATTCTTTCAACTTCGAATCTTTTTACAGCGTCTTCAACCTATGCCAACATTTGATAACAATATATTCAACCTATGCCTACAAACAAAATACAATAGGTGTTGTTATAGCAATTATTAATAGATAAAAGGTAAAATACAGTCAGTATATTTAAGCATTAAAATATTACTCTTTGAAAATTCAGAAACAAAAATAAATTATTTTCAAAATTGTGTTGTAGTGAAAATGGAATAATTCAAAAATTTCTAAAAGGACAAAAATTGTTAAGGTAGCACTATACAAAGATTTTATAACTCCAACTCCCAAGTTTTAAAATGCTGTAACTTTCTTAATAGTACTTGAAAATTTATAAAATGGTAGTTTTGGATAGCTAACAGATTACTCTTTCAAATAAATGCAATGTTAGTATTATGCAACAATTATGTAACCAATTATAATGTTAACTGTGTCTAAAATATTTTTCACCAAATTTCCTTTTTCAAATGAAATTAGCTTCTGCATAGGTATCCCTAGAGGGTTGATTTTATTATATGTTGTTCCTATGGCCATTATCTACAAAAGGGTGTCTCAGATTTCAGATAGAATGTATAGAACAAATTTTACACCTAATTGAACATTGTCTTCTTTTATGTGGTTAGGATGTTTACACTAATTAGAGATTTATGAGAGAATGGAACACCATAGAGACAATCTGAGACACCCTTTTGAAGCCCATGAAGTGTTGATTAAGATCCCGTTAAAATTTTCTGTATAGTTAAAGAGATGATAGAGCTAAATTCATTCAAGTGAACGTACCCAGATTTTGCCACTAATTACATAATAATTGATTACATAATGATTGCATAATAAAAATATTGCATTCATTTAAAAGATTAATCTTTTATCTATCTATATATACCTCTTTTATTATTTTCTATGCATTCATAAGAAAGTTACAGCATTTCAAATGTTAGTGATTGGAAGTAAAAAAATCTTTGTATTGTGCTACCTTAAATAGAACCCTTGATATAAGCAAAATTATGTTGAAAATCATTTAAAATTCATAATAAAAAATAGACTAAATTTCTGAAATAAAACACTTAAATATAACAATACTTGAGAAAAAAAGTAGTTAAAAAGCTATTCTATTGGTGCAAAATTTTATGAAAATTATTATTCATAGTTCTGTTGTATTTAATATGCAACATACTTCAACAAGCAACAAATTATACAAATATACCATACTTCAACAGATTTTTTTTTAAATCAAATTACTTTTGCAATATAAAATTAAAAATGAATATCAGATAGAATGATTTTTTGGTTAATTTATAGACAGTGACTTTCCAGTTTGACAGTGCACCCTTTATTTACTTTGTTTTAGTTTAAAAATTAAAGTACTCTGTGTTTGTTTATTTATTATATTGAGATTTATGGGATCACGTCTTGCAGAGTATTCTACAAAGTTTCATGAGAACTACTGAAAGCATTTTTTAGTTTTTGTCCGAATCTAGAGAAATCCGTTTTTCTGACAAATATATGACTCTGTAACTCAGAAACGTGAAATCTAAAATTTATGAAAATCAAAAGGGAGCTCTTGTCAATAGATATAAACAATTCACCAAAATTTCGCAAGTTGGTGAAAGCATTCTTTTTAATGAAACCAGATTCTCCGCAGGGCGCAGCTTTATACGACCGCAGAGGTCGAACCCTGAACGGTTTGGGCTAGTATGGACACAACATTCACACTGGATACAGCTCTAAATTTGGATTGTGATTAAATAGTTGACACAGCATAGGTTTCTGACACAGAATGAATGTGATCTAATGAACTTAAAATGTTTTCTTTTGCTTTTGAGCAATTCACTATGCTGTTGAATATTAATCCTTTGATATTTGAAGAAATTTTCTTTTTCATTTCTGAAATCTGAAATAAGAACAATTGAACCCCACCAATTTTTTTTTCCACCTCCCCCTTTCATTATTCCAAAAATGATTTCAATTCAAATTTCTAATGGAGTTTTCAACAATAACTACTCATTTAAATACATCATAAAATATAAAATGTCATACAGTCATGATTTAAGTTGATTTGACTACTATTCTGGACAACGAAAGATAACTCCAATGCATGGCAAATTTCAAATGAAGTTCTTTAATCTAAAGTTTTTGTCAAATTTCCAATGGAATTTATTAATAACAAAGTTTTTGGCAAATTTCCAATATACATAATTTAAGAGCAGTTTAGGTGAGCTTTTAAAATGAGTTTCAATTACCGACCTTACACTGCTTTTAAATTATGTTTTATACTTAAGTAATTGTCCATTAACCTGGAAACCCTCCCTCCTTTTTTGCACCTTTTTCCTTAACGGTTTGAGCTATAACTCCCAAAGACAATTCTTTCCATCCCTTTGTGGTATTCCAATATCCAAAATCTAAATACATGGTTAGATTCATCATATCAAAGAACCCAAAGAATTCAATTTTTGATGAAATCAAATAAAGTTCAATTTTGGACCCTTTAGACCTCAATGTGGACCAATTTGATAACTGGTCCTAAATATCAAAAATCTAAATACATGGTTAGATTCAACATATTGAATTTTAGTTGAAATCAAACAAAGTTTAATTTTGGACCCCGATTTTGACCAAATTGAAAACTGGGCTCATAATAACAAAACTAAGTACATGTTTAGATTCAGCATATCAAAGAACCCAAAGAATTCAATTTTTGTTAAAATCAAACTAAGTTTAATTTTGGACCCTTTGGACCTTAATGTAGACCAATTTGAAAACGGGACCAAAAATTAAGAATCTAAATACACGGTTAGATTCAGCATATAAAAAAACCCAATAGTTAAATTTTTGATGAAATCAAACAAAGTTTAATTTTGGACCCTTTTGGCCCCTAATTCGTTGGGAACAAAACTCCAAAAATCCATCCAAACCTTCCTTTTGTGATCATAAACCTTGTATTAAAATTTCATAGATTTCTATTAACTTATACTAAAGTTACTGTGCAAAAACCAAGAAAAATGCTTATTTTGGGACCTGTTTTTGGCCCCTAATTCTTAAACTGTTTGGACTCCCAAAATCAATCCCAACCTTCCTTTTGTGGTTATAGATCGTATGTTAAAATTTCATAGATTTCTGTTTACTTATTCTAAAAACATGTTCTTGGATTAATTTGCACTTCTCATAAGTGCAAATTGGAACCACACTTTTTTTTTGTCGTAGAATCATCAAATTTGGCAATAATGTACCTCTGGGGATAAATAACACAATACAAAAAAAAAATTGGTGTGGCTCGCCCGGTTCGGCAACTGGAGTGAAAATAGTGACAAAATCCTGTAGGATATTTTTTTCTCCCATAGGATTTTTAAAAATCCTACAGGATTTTGAGAAATCCTATAGGATAAAGTCATAATCCCATAGGATATTTTTTATATCCTACAGGATATTTAAATCCTAAGGGATTTATAATCCCTTAGGAGAATAAAAATATCCTATAGGATATAGTTTCGCCCTTAGGATTAAAAAAATCCCTTAGGAAAAATAAAAGCATTTCCTATAGGATATTTTTTATCCTACAGGATATTAGTCTAATAAAATAATCCCATGGGATTAAAAATATCCGATAGGATTAATAAATATCCTAAGGGATTTCATAACAGAAAAAATATCCTGTGGGATAAAAAAGAATCCTAAGGGTAATAAATAAATCCCAAGGGTAATAAATAAATCCTAAGGGAGATTAAAAATCCTAAGGGAGATTAAAAATCCTATGGGAGATCAAAGCAACTCATAAGAGAGAAAAAAATCCTATGGGAGAAAGAAATATCCTATAGGAGAAATAAATATCCTATAGGAGAAACAAATATCCTATGGGAGAATGAAATATCTTAGAGAAAAATCTATTTGTGAACTCAACCAAAGAACAGAGAATAGTTTTATATGTTTTTGTAGTAGGTAAGGATATTATTTTATTGGAGCAGACCAAATATTCCCAGATATTATTGTTTAAGAACTGTTAATTTTTCTACCAATGACACAAATTACCGATAAGTGTACTTCAAACATGGAGCTTGCATTGAGTTACTGCTACTGGTCCGTTTGTTATTTTATGTTTATTATTGCCATTTGCGTAGTTTCTTCTGTTACCTATTTCTACATTTGACTCTGGCTTCTTTTAAATCGAGTTTTCTCTTGTTTAATGCATTGTGGTTGTTTATTCCTCATTTGCTAAATGAATAGGGGCCGGTTGAGATATCAAAAGTCATGAGTATACATCCATCGCCTGTCTCAAAGCAGAAACCTTTATCCTTTGGTAATCTCATGTGCTTTTTTTCAATTTAAGTTCAAAAGTGCATTTTAGTGTTTAGTGTAGCAACCATTTCTCTGAACTATTATTCATTATTGTTTAGTGACAAAAGAGGCCCGCCTCTATGTGCGGAATTTTCTTTCTGCATAGAGGACTCATCATTTTGAACTCATCAGGGTTCCTGTACTCAACCGACTTGTTGGGTACTGAGACATGACTGTGACACCATCTGAACAAAAACTGTGAATAAAATCAGAAGCAATTTTAAAACAACACATGGTGTTGGGGCTAAGAATACCACCAGCTTTTCATTGAAAGTAATGACAAGACAGAAACATGCGTCCAACGGGTATATCCAATACACTACAATTACTTAAACAACTTTGAAAATCGTACATAAGTGTTTTTTATTTTTTTATTTAGTATAGCTTGCTTTCCGTGAAGATATTTTTATTGTGGAGATGCCTGGATAGATTTGCCAGTAACCATACTTCTTCTATTGTGTCCTCAATATGCATGTAGTATTTGCAACTGAACATTTACATTAACTTTCACCAATAAATTCTTCAACAAAATTTGATAATAACTGAAATTTTATGGAACTAAACACTAGATGTAACTAAAGACAGTATTGTTCACCTAGGTCTATGTGCATCTCTGACAACAGACACATCAACACGTTAGGCTAGAATATCACGGTACGTCTAAACACTGCTAAGGACTCCTTAGTGCACTAAGGACTATACAATTCCACTAAGGACTAGAAGGAGTGCTGTTGTGTGTAGTATTTTTACATATTATGTTAGAGATTGATATTTCATGCATAAATTTCAAATTTTATAGAAAAATAATCATAAATAAACAAGATATTCAACATTATTTAGGCACGTGCCCGTTTTTCTTTGATATGCCGAAAATCAATGAACCGTTTGACACGTGCCAAATGACAAAACAATTCATTAAACAATCATAATCTTTTTATTTTAGGTAATAAACAATTGTATTTAAAAAAATGTATGCTTAATATTTATAATTAAATGTGTTGTTCTTATGAAAAATGATTACAGAACAAATAATTTTGTTTTTGTTTTACTTCTTTCCCGACAAAGTTATTTGCCACAGGTGCACGACTTTGATGTGCGCCTACTAAATGACTAATAAGTTAGAGTGTGGTCAGCTTGTTATGTAAGAGATATGAAGACAAAACAAATATATATATTGATAAGTGTTTTGTTTTTATTTTAATTTCGACAAAGATGCGTGTATATAAACAAATGGTTTCACTAAAACAATACGATGGAATTGAGAGAGAGAAAATTATGTGTCGTTCTTGGGGTTTATCCAAACCATTAGTTTTCAACCAGCTTGATATTTGTTTACAAAGGCTCCATACGGCACTTATTTGTTTGTATATTTCGACATTTTATTATTCTTCTAAAAGTAAAAGAAGTTAAATAAATCATTTCCCGATTTTAAGTCAGATTAAGTTTCATTTTCAAATATATAAAAGAGACAAATGTTTTAAAAATGTTCCACAGTTTTTAGTACAGTATTCACGAATTTTTTTTTCAGTATGTGTAAATTTAGAGCTAAAGATATAATTCTGACAGAGAAAGAGAATGCTTCGTATGAATGCCTTGAAAATATGCCTTTACCACATGATGTGTAAATAATTATTTTTTGTAATGCAATATAATCAGAATATTTAAACCTAAATATATCACGCGAAAAAAATAAAAAGCCGACAGAAATATTTTCAACTATAATTTCTTTAAATATACTTTTCTTAAAGAAGAACAAGTATCACAGGCACTTGTCTCAGAGGTAAACGGACAGAAAGTCACAGGACAAAAAGTCACAAATAATTTTTTGACAATTGTTTAAATATATTTTGATATGTTTTCTTTTTATTACATATATTCACATTTTAGTTAGGGAAATTGCTTATAAACCTTGATAAATGAAAATGTATTAAATTTTAATCATGAAAAGGATATATTTATTGGCAAAATGAAGCCATTTAAGTGCCAAGCCACTATTGACATTTTGTTTTCATAACAATCAAGACAATTATTTGATGATTTTTGATATTTATTGAATACATTTTAACAACAAAGGTGCTTCATATATGATACTTCAAGAAAAATACAAAAAAAAATAATTTCAAAATAAGTTTTTTCATGTTCAAAGAAAAATTATCTCAAATAGAATTGTGACTTTTTGTCCTGTGACTTTTTGTCCGTGACTTTTTGTCCGTGACTTTTTGTCCTGTGACTTTCTGTCCTACATTCGTCTCAGAAAAGGTATATAGGAATTTTTTTTTCTGAGACAAATGCCTGTGGCAAGTATGTCAGAAGGAAATCCGATTTGTATTGTTTTTAACAAATTGTCTGCTTAACATATCGTACGAAATAATTTATGAAATAATGACTATGTGCTATGCGCTTTATTCACGGTTGAAGGCCCGAAATATATTACTCAAACGGGTCATATATGAACTTAGTGTGTTGCATGTAGTAAAAATGCATTATCTTATTGGTTTCGTTTTGTCCAGTTATACATTTTTTAAAATGTCTTCATATATGAAAATAAATTTTGAACAGTGCACCATAAGAAACAAACTAAAGTGTTCCAGCTCCAAACCAGTCTATTGTTCAAACGCATGTACGTCGTCGCCTGTCACCACATTAAAGCACGCTTGCAAGAAAAAATAAACAGAATAGAGATACGGGTACAAAACACATTATAGATAATGTGTCCGACCACCTGAAAAATAAAATTGGTTCAAGAGACAAAGAACGCTACGAAATATTAGATTAATTTTTCGGTACTACCGGGCTTATCACAGCCCAATAACAAGATGAATTTAATGAAAACGCAACAATCATCTGCCGGTTATCCAAACTTCAACACGTACTTTAAAAAAAATATATATAAATGTGAATTAAATATCTATAAAAATTTGTATTTCAGTCACTTATTAATATGAACATCAAATAAAAATCCGACATTAGATATATTTCTCTGGTGACAAATTTATTATTTACAAGAAATATACACTTGAGAAAATACTTCTTCATTCAGATTTTTTTGTTAATAAAATTTCAACAACAATTCATTTATTAGTATCCAACTTTACCAAAAGGATTCCCGTGTAATCAATTAATATGTAATTTGACACGTGTCAAACGGTTCATGGATTTTCGGCATATCAAAGAAAAACAGGCACGTGTCTAAATAATGTTGAATATCTCCTTAATTTATTATAATTTTTCTATAAAATTTGAAATTTATGCATTAAATATCAATTTCTACGTAATATGAAAAGAAATTGCATGTAACAGCTCTCCATCTAGTTCTTAGTGGCATGTTATCAGTCCTTAGTGCACTAAGGACTCCTTAGCAGTGTTTAGACACACCCAGAATATCATTCGTAACTAAAACTTTAAAAAAAATCTTTATTGCTGATAATTTCAGAGATTAAAAGGACAAATCATTTTGCTTTTGTTTTATTTCTCTTCCTATAAATATTTTCGTGTGCATGGCTTTGATGGGCGCCAACTCTTAAATTAGAATATGGTGAGCTTGTTAAAATGTTTATACATGTATTAAAAAGTTTTATCAAGAAAATGTAATAGAAATGTCGACAATAACAAACTGAGATATTCTATGCTGAAAATAGATATAAATATAATAAGTGGTATGAGTGTTAATATTACAGTTGATTTGGCAATGGAGAAAAATGTTCGTATCCATCAAAAATTTTAAAACTTTACACACTCTGTGTTCTCTTTGATTTTTTTTTTTTTTTTTATAAAAACCTATCTCCATTTCCAAGTTGTGGTCCCTTACGCGGAATTTTGTTGAAATTTGAAGACTATTAAAAAGTTAATAAGTCAAAGAATAGCCTTCAACATTTGAGGCTTTTTATAGCCAAGGCTGCGTTTAGTTTAAACATATTTTATTTAAAAATTGAATAGGTCAAAGAACAGCCTTCAACACGGATCCTTGGAAATTAGAAAATTTGCAATTAGAGGCCGCAAGAATAGTAACAGGTCTACTAATATTTACAAAACCTGAAACTTTATATTCTGAGGTTGCCTGGGAATCTCTTTTTGAAAGAATAAGGATGTAGTCGTAATTGCGTGTCGATATCTTGTCAATCGTACTGTTGTTTTATTCGACTAACTAACTTTATACGGAAAATTTTTGCATTTTTTTTAAATTACCATGGTCTGTTGTTTTTAAACTGTTAATATTGGAATTAAGTAAAGAGTCAAAGTTGAAATCATGAATAAGTGTTCCGTGAAAATTGTTTTCGAAAATATAATTTGTTCATAATTCTTTAAAGTAATAAACTTTTTTCAAATAAATTCTGATCTTCCCTCATCTGATCACCAGCATGGCTTAAGGTATTACTTCCAAAGGTATTGCAAGGGGTGTGAGGTGACACTTCCAGGTATTCAAGCGATTTCCTGTCGGACTTGCAAGTTCATGCATCGTTTCACTTCTGCAGGTAATATTCAGTGTACACGGCCGATAACTTATAACTTTCCATTTTGAACTATCAGATGTATAATATACAACTCTGTCTTACTTGTCATAACTAAACTCATACGTTTGTTTATAAATAACATTTCTGGTGTAAAATAAAAATATAAATAATACCCAAAAAATAAGATTTGATGAAATTACAATCTATTTAAATAGTTTTTCCTTTGGGAAAATGTAATATATACTCGATGTCAATAGTGAAGGACAGATTGGAACATACCAGAAATATTGATTTAAAAAAATGTACGCACTTGTCGATGATTCGTCTATACGACTGGGTAGAAAGTTACGGAACTATAGCGCAATTTAAAATATATACATGTATACATTAAACATAAGAAAAAAACATATATTTTGAATAAATTGGGGTAAAAGTTTTGTAAATAGACTAGTCCACGTATGCCAACAGTATGTAATCATCGAATGTCGATAGACTATTGTATACCAAAAGAAGAAGACGAAGAAGAAGAAGAGAACCAATTTGATTTAGATACAGGTCGATGTTTAACTTGCTTTGGTTCATCGAAGTTGTGGACATAGTAAAATCACAGATTTATATTGACGTTACGCACGGTATTGGTGCCACTTAGCGTTACACGACGTTCCTAATAAAACAACGATTTTGACGTTGTTCCAAAAAATGTACGCACTTGTCGACGATTCGTTTATACGACTGGGTAGAAAGTTACGGAACAAGACTGAAAAATACGGAACAAGACGGAACAAGACTGAAAGTTATGGAACAAGACGGAACAAGACTGAAAAAGTTTCAAACGTTGACCTTATATTTTACTCATGTGAAAATGCCGCTTATAGTACAGAGAATTTCGATGTTGCTTCTTTATATGTTTTTATTTTTTTCAAGCGGGTGCAAATGCAAAATTCCATTTAATTAAGATAATTTTTAATATTTGAAAAGAATTGTCTGCAACAGTAACACAAAATAACAATTTGATGTCTTGTAAAATGATTTAAATATATAAAAAAGATGTGGTATGATTGCCAATGAGACCACATTTCACAAGAGACCAAATTGTCACAAAAATAAACAACTATAGGTCACTGTACGGCCTTCAACAATGAACAAAGTCCATACCGCATAGTCTGTTTTACAAGGCCCCGAAATGACAATGTAAAACAATTCAGTCGAGAAAACTAACTGCCTCATTCATGTTACAAAATGAACGAAAAAGTCTGTTTTGTATATTTTTTTACTTTTTTTTTTTATCTTCGAAATGTTTTAAAACTTTAAAATGTGAGGCTCTTATTTTATCAACACTTTAATTCTTGGACTATTATACTAACGTTAATATAATAGTCCCAGAATTTTATTTTTTATTTTTCTTAAACAGTGACTTATATATTGTAGGCAAGTAATTAAGAAAATTCAGGTTATCAAGGAATTTTCACATTTTGTACATAAATCAGGCCGTTAGTTTTCTCGTTTGAATTTTTTTTTACATTTATCATTTCGGGTCTTTTATAAATGACTACAAGGTTAGGGTTTTGCTCATTGTTGATTGCATATAGAAATAAGATTGTTATGTATGCCACTGGACGAACACTAATTGTGAATATTTTTATGGGAAACTATTGAGTATCAAAGTTCCAAATTAATTTCGGGATTTATTTTCTTTCTCGATATTCAATAACAGAAAAAAAATTGCTTGTCCGCTAAATAGGGATTTTCTTGTTAAACATCGTTAAAAAGATGTGTGTCTAAGGTGAACGCCACAAGAACCCTGTAATACTAGTACGAGAGTATAGCATGTAAACATTCCTTCTTAATGATATGGTTGTTTTGGAAATCTTTTCTTACAACTCATGTCGGCGCTAACATGTCCTTTAGTAGTTATTTTTTTTTCTCCAAAAGTCCAATTTCACGTTTCCGCATTTTCGTGCATTACTTTTCCGAAATAAGTAGCGGCGTTTTTACGTTTCCGCAAATTGGTATTACTTTTCCAGAAAAAGAAATTACTATTCCGGAAAAAGATTAATTAAGGTATACCTGTTGATTGAAATAATAAAAAATAAATATTTATTAAGTTAAAGGTCATCATAACAAAGTCTACAGTAATACATATACATTCACCGTTTACTAGATTTGTATTTTGGTCAAGAAAGAAGTCCATCTTTTCCTTTTCATATTTCTGAACGTTTTTTTTTTTAAAGTTAGAGTTATCATCTTTATGCAAAATTGAATGATTTCGTATACTAGTAGTATTACGTTTTCTGTGTCTCTTAGATTTTTTAAGAATACATTTTCGCATGCTTAAACGTGATAAAGAAAGCACGTCAACTGTTGGACTCGTGAAAATATTTTTCAACTTTTTAAAGCTTCATCTGTGTGATCGAAATTGTCGAAAGATTCTTATGACAATTTTAATAAAAAGTGATGCAAGTACAAGGACCAGACGATATGATATAATTGGCACTAGGGAATGAATTATAGAAGTAAACTATTTCAAAATAAATAATTCAATATTTTATATTAATAACATCTTTATGCCCGCGTCACACTGTCCCGATTTTTATGCCGATGGCATCACGATTATGGAAATTTTCAAAATCGGGACTGATCGTATCCAGATCGGGCTATTCGTAGTGCCATCTTTAACCATCGTAGAACCATTGGCCACTTTTTCTAGCCTTCGGGAACAACTTCGGGAAGGGTTCTAAATTTTTTAACATGTTAAAAAATCCCCGAAGGTGCGTCCGATGTTGAGGGTTCGTATTGAGTTCGTATCACCATCTTCACCATCGTAATGTCACCGGGAATGCATCTTTGAGAATCGTATTGCATTCGTGTTTCCATCGTTTTCATCGGGCAGTTTTGACATTACGATGTCTACACGAATGAATCACTAAGCTACCCGAAGGTCTTACGATGGCAACACGACTTCGTGTAGATCTCGTAATTCCGTCGTGTTGCCATCGAATAAAAGTACGAAGGCGACAAGATGGAACTACGACGGCTATAAATCCAGCTAAATATAAGTTAATTTTCGCGCTAAAATACATTTAAAGTGCCACTCGCGATATGCACTGGTCAGTCTAATACGACAGTTAAGAAAGACGTTCACAAAACATGGGGCTCATATCATATGATTCTATGAGAACAAGAAAGGCGACAGCGTTGTTTCTATTAATTCAAATGAACAAGAAGAGCAGCTATTACAGGCTCAGGATTTACTTTTACAAGTAAAATATTATTTTTTGTCAATTTCTCATATCAAGTAACACAATGAAAATCATAAACGCGCCTCGTACACCAACACTGCAGGTACACGTATATAGGGAAACCAACTTTTTCTTCATTATTCTGATATTTTATGTATCGTCTGATCGCTGAGTTGTTATCACACGAATGTTTACTCCATAACCATTTTGTTTTCTATATGTCATATTTTGCCGCATTTGTTGCTTTCCCCACATCCTTCTATTTGTCTACATTATTATGATATTCTCCTGGAAAGAGCTCTTTTTAAAGAAAAGGGATCAACGAACCCATTACCTTACCTTTAAGATAGATCAGTAAACATGGGCATAATTATGGGTGATTATTCAGACTAGTGCACATATTTTACAGTTCAAACAAGGCAAGCCGAGCCTGGCATCCCCTCGTATGTAACATATTGGGGACAAATATGGACACTCTATTTGTATATGACACATGCAGAAAATTGTAAATTGAATATGCATATTTGACACATAAACTATTTTTTTAGAAATCAACCAAAACATTCAGTAACTGGAAATACCTTTAATATTGTCTTTAGAACCAGCTGGTAAGAAAATGAGCAACCAATTTCCTGTGTATTATGCTATTTCAAGGAGAAAAAACAAGTCCATCTGAATGACCTTGACCTTTGGCCTTGAACGTAAAAAATGTCATATCATTACAAGGAGGAACAATATACCAAATGTGGTTAAAATCTTTTGAAGCATATTGGTTTTAGAGTGTCCACAAGGGTGATATTGCCTTGTATTACAACTGCCACTGTGACCTTGACCTTTAAACTTTAAAGTCAATAGCGCTTAAGATATTCTTAACGAGTAGCTCCATTCACAATTTAAAACGCGTGATGCCTTCGGCATATATTTTAAATGCATCGTAAGCTGTACACGACGTCTTTTAGACATCGTATGGCCATCGCGCCATCATCGTAATCCATCGTGTAGCCTTCGTAATCCATCGTGTAGTCTTCGTTATCCATCGTGTAGGCTTCGGCTGAGATATGAAGCTTAAATACCCGTCTTCGGTTAACCTTCGTATGTCCATCTTTTGCTATCGTATATAATTTCGGCACCATCGTATAGACTTCGTTATTAATCGTACTTGCTTCGGTCACTTTTTGGTATTTTAACGAGATCGGGACCAACTTCGTACGAACTTACAATTTTCGCATTCGGGTGTCCATCGTAAATAAAAATCGGGACAGTGTGACGCGGGCATTAAGAATTACAAAATTTAATGTTTTATCGACACATGCCACGTTCAATATTGATTGCAATCTGTGTAATCGATTGAAATTCATGATCATTCAACCATGGACCGCTAATCACGCACGTGTGTACAAACAGTTTGACTATGAATATGTTTTTTTCGGCGACTGTTTTTTTCGTCATGTGTTTGGTATTTCAATTGGTTTATAAACAAATTATGGATATCAATAGGTCAATCGGGGAAAAAAATATTCCATTTATCACAAGTTCCAAGAAATGGTTTGACACGAAATAAAGATATGTATCTGCTTTTAAGCTATTCTATAAAATATATATATAATAACGTTACTTAAAACTGCGTAAAAAAAACTGAACCATTTGTCGATAAAAAACGGACGAACGAAATTGTAAAAAATATATATTATCTATATTTATTTTTTTAGTATATTTATTCTAGTTTATAAATCAAAGGTTGATCACCAGCAGTATGTGTGCCTTACTAGTTTATAATGTCGTGGACTGTGATGTATGCTGCCACCTTCGAGACGTATTTGCTAACGGTTTGTGGCACCGTTAAAGTCCACAATTCCTCTAAAGTCCACAACACCGCTAAAGTCCACAACAATTTTCCGCTAAAGTCCACAACGCCGCTAATACTAGTACGAGAGTATAGCATGTAAACATTCCTTCTTAATGATATGGTTGTTTTGGAAATCTTTTCTTACAACTCATGTCGGCGCTAACATGTCCTTTAGTAGTTATTTTTTTTTCTCCAAAAGTCCAATTTCACGTTTCCGCATTTTCGTGCATTACTTTTCCGAAATAAGTAGCGGCGTTTTTACGTTTCCGCAAATTGGTATTACTTTTCCAGAAAAAGAAATTACTATTCCGGAAAAAGATTAATTAAGGTATACCTGTTGATTGAAATAATAAAAAATAAATATTTATTAAGTTAAAGGTCATCATAACAAAGTCTACAGTAATACATATACATTCACCGTTTACTAGATTTGTATTTTGGTCAAGAAAGAAGTCCATCTTTTCCTTTTCATATTTCTGAACGTTTTTTTTTTAAAGTTAGAGTTATCATCTTTATGCAAAATTGAATGATTTCGTATACTAGTAGTATTACGTTTTCTGTGTCTCTTAGATTTTTTAAGAATACATTTTCGCATGCTTAAACGTGATAAAGAAAGCACGTCAACTGTTGGACTCGTGAAAATATTTTTCAACTTTTTAAAGCTTCATCTGTGTGATCGAAATTGTCGAAAGATTCTTATGACAATTTTAATAAAAAGTGATGCAAGTACAAGGGACCAGACGATATGATATAATTGGCACTAGGGAATGAATTATAGAAGTAAACTATTTCAAAATAAATAATTCAATATTTTATATTAATAACATCTTTAAGAATTACAAAATTTAATGTTTTATCGACACATGCCACGTTCAATATTGATTGCAATCTGTGTAATCGATTGAAATTCATGATCATTCAACCATGGACCGCTAATCACGCACGTGTGTACAAACAGTTTGACTATGAATATGTTTTTTTCGGCGACTGTTTTTTTCGTCATGTGTTTGGTATTTCAATTGGTTTATAAACAAATTATGGATATCAATAGGTCAATCGGGAAAAAAAATATTCCATTTATCACAAGTTCCAAGAAATGGTTTGACACGAAATAAAGATATGTATCTGCTTTTAAGCTATTCTATAAAATATATATATAATAACGTTACTTAAAACTGCGTAAAAAAAACTGAACCATTTGTCGATAAAAAACGGACGAACGAAATTGTAAAAAATATATATTATCTATATTTATTTTTTTTGTATATTTATTCTAGTTTATAAATCAAAGGTTGATCACCAGCAGTATGTGTGCCTTACTAGTTTATAATGTCGTGGACTGTGATGTATGCTGCCACCTTCGAGACGTATTTGCTAACGGTTTGTGGCACCGTTAAAGTCCACAATTCCTCTAAAGTCCACAACACCGCTAAAGTCCACAACAATTTTCCGCTAAAGTCCACAACGCCGCTAAAGTCCACAAAATTTCCGCTAAAGTCCACAAAATGACCTCCGCTAAAGTCCACAAGAAAACACCGTTAAACAACAACAAGTTCCGCTATAGTCCACAAAAAAGCACCGTTAAAGTCCAAACATTTTTTTTTTCATTATCAAAAGACAATTTTCTGTTTTTTACGCCCTATATTATAGATCTTATTAAAAGCACGGACTTTTGTTCTTAGAAAGTATTTCTTGTCAGCATAAATTCTATTTTGATGAATGAAAAAATTATAGTATTTGCTTTATCGATTTTTATGCAATTTTCTATCAATCAAACAGACAACATTTCTGAAAAGTTATCTAACTATTATACTCTTTTTATTCTTTAGTAAATATTTGTTCATCCACAAGAAACTCCAACATAGCGTTCTCTTTATGTATATATGCTGGAGACAAAATTTGGAGCCTATATTTGATATTTAAATTTCCTTTGCAATATCTATAAAACATAAGTAAGATTTCCATTCAGTGTCTGTTAGGTTCCACAGCAGCCAAAACGGTCCGTAAATCTCAAAAAAAGACTTGGATCCATCATGTTCTTTTTTTAAATCAAAATAATGATAAAGAATACCACACATTCATGCATTTTGTGGTGCTCAGCAGATTTCCATCACTCTTTGGTTTGCATATAAAAAAGAAGATATGGTATGATTGCCAATGAGACAACTGTCCACAAGAGACCAAAATGACACAGACATTAATATAAACAACTGTTTGTTTTGTTTTCAAAAAGGAAAATGAATTTGTTTCAGAATGAAAGATGAATTGAATAAATTATACGCGGATGTGGTTCTGTATTGTGTATTATCCATGATGAGTACAAGTATAAGTTTTTTTTCAACAATGCTACATGTATATATACATATGTTCCAGACAATATGAGTATATCTGATTTGAACCCTTACGCGTACAATGTGGACCATATAAGTATACCTGAACGTATACTCGTACCGTATGAGTATACTCGTTTGGTTTAGTATGAGGTCGACCATACATGTGCATTTGTCAAATTTATCAAGAGTCAGAAAATGAAATAAAAACTTTAACCAAATAAACTAGAGTCTCTAAAGAGCCTGTGTCGCTCACCTGTATTTACTGATCCTTTGGAAATCATGTAAAATAAGGTTAAAATCATAATTTATAGTATAAGATATCATTAGAGACTATAATAATATCTAAGATAATAGCAAAGAACTCAGGGACAGCAACCCAACAACTGGTTGTCTGAAAATTTCAGGGCAGATATATCTAAATCTGATGAACATGTTTGTCACCGTCAGATTTGCTCTAAATGCTTCAGTTTCAGAGATATAAACCAAAAACTGATTTTACCCTATGTACTATTTTTAGCCATGTCTGCCATCTTCGTTCGCGGGCAGGGTCATCGGACACATTTTTAAAACTATATACATGTACTCTTATGATGATTGTGGATAAGTTTATAGTTACACTTTGTTTAAGTAATTTCAGAGGAGAAGATTTTTGTAAAAGTTAACGACGACGACGACGACGCCGGACGATGCTCAAATTGCAATTGAAGTTATGGAAGTACATACAAGTCATGTATATTTTGGAAGATAAGTTTTTAGAACATTTAGGAACGTTTTACTTCAAAAACCGATAAGCCAGTAAAGTAAAATGGTCAAAAGTATTTGTCACCTATAATTAGTTGTTATATATATCATGAAATCTACGGATATTTTTCATAACAAATATTTAGGAACTATTTCGTGTAATGCGGGGTTCACACATTGCCGATTATTGCTCCCGTTTGAGATCAGACAGCGATACGACACGAAAAGTGAAAAAGTCGGATTAGTATCCTCAATTATCTGGAATGTCCTATTATTGTCTGAACGCAGTCGTTTTAGTTCGTAACAGATTCCTACTGGTCGGGAAGGGTCCGAATAGTTCGGCAAAGCACCCCGACAGTTAGGTGCGTCCCGTAACATTCGGGGAAACTCAGCCGATTTTGTCTAGTCGGATTACAATCGTGCCTATGTCGTGACAGATTCTGCTGTATCGGATCGAATTCCTAACAATGTTCTGTGTATTCGGGACGGTGTCCTGTGGAACGGGAATGATCTGGAGAAGTCCCGACAATAACAGAATACAATACGACTGAGACCAGACAAAGCCGTTTGCAATGCGATAGAGCGGACCGTGATAGGATTACGTTCCGACAGTACCTGATCATCCCGATTATGCCGACAGTTTTCAAACGGATAACTTCCGTCAGCGTCGGTTCACTGTCTTGTCACTGTCTGATCTCTGTCGGATTACATTCGGTAGAATCGGGACGCAGTCGTGACAGACTCGGTAGAATTTTACCTGGCGAAAGATACAAATCGAATTTCCATCCACGATTCACAGGATCTTGATCAGACTTTTGACAAATTTTAATCGGGAATGGTCCTGTCAAGGACGGCAGTAAAAATCGTGAATGTGTGACCCCAGCTTTAGATTTTAATCAAAATTAGTACCAACAGAAGCAGACCTCTCATAGGTTTATTTGTTTATTTGGTAATTTATCTATTTTGAAGCGTTAATTCTCAATTTCTGATGATATAACACAAAGTTTATATCTTATCCAAAAATTTGATTTACACCAAAAATGAAAAACAAAACTAACCGAAGAAAAGTATGACCAATTAAAAAAAAACTTGCCGACGTATTTGTGTGTTGAGAAATCCAGAACTAATAAAAATAAGTGTCTATGAGCATTGGAGGGTGTGGATATAGGATAAAGACAGGATGTGGATATAGAACAAAGGCGATAGGAACGTTCATCTTGCATTGAGCCCGAACACCAACAATTGTTGAACTATCCTATAGTCATATTGATTGATAAAATGTACGTCACATCAAAGTTCACGGTATCGCTTTCAGAGTTAATTTCGTTTCTTTATTCTCTTTTAAAGATACTTTTTTAGTATTTTGAAAAGGCTGAATGGAAGACTAGTATGAAGTTTTAAGCTGAAACTTTTACGAATTATATAATATCAAAGAATGTTTCTGTTCTTTTCAATACAATTTTATTGGTTTAATACTGTAGAACAGATTTAGTGTTTTGTGGTTTATAGAAATTAATCTTGTGAGTAATTTTACATGTGATTAAAACACTTTACCAAGATAAACAACTAGTGTATGTATATTTTCTTAAGCCCCATTTATGGGCATTGGTTTTTTCTTTTGAATGGTTTTACACTTGTAATTGTTGGGGACTTTTATAGCTGGCTGTTCCGTGTGAGCCAAGGTTCCGTGTTGAAGGCCGTACCTTGACCTATAATGGTCTTTTATAAATTTTAACTTGGATAGAGAGTTGTCTTATTGGCACTGTGACTCATACCACATCTTCCTATATCGATCAAATCAGGTTTTGTTGTGACATTTTGGTAGAAACCCATTCAACGCATCGATATCTGCTACTAATCGATAAAAATATAACTTAAGGATGTACTTAGGTGAGGTTTTGGCATTTGCGTCAAATGTTCGGACTCCTTGGTGTTTTTCCATACAATACAATGTAAAATATTTTGCCCCATAACACCAATTTAATTTTTTCATATAAGACTTAATAGCTCATGAAAGGTCATTTACCAAAATTTTAAAATATTCTTAATTTTCTTTCTTTTGTTTTGAGACCTAATAATACCAATGCAAATATAAGGTAAAAGACCGAGTCAGCCTTTTCTCGCCATATTTTAAATCTCAAATATCTAGAAAAGGAGGTCCATGACCTATCAATATTTTTAGCTTATTTTTATCCTTAATTGATGCTCTACCAGCTTATAGTATCAATTTTAACTTCTTAATTTATTAATTTTCACCTAACCTCACCTAAGTACATCCTTAAAGCATAGAATATTTTCTTTTTTATTTGGAATTTATCATACTGGCTTCATTTTTCCGTTCTGAAAATCATAACAGAAACTAATAACATTAAACGTTGGTTAAAAGTTTTGCGACAGGAGACCTTTGGGAATTCATAAACTTAGTATTTTTTTTGTTTAATGATATAATCAAGATTGTTGCATGCCGTTCAAATGTTATAGATTAGGAGGCACATTTGCTTTGTACATTAATTATGTCAAAAAGTGATTATATGCAAAGAATAAGAGAAAAAAAATACTTGTTGAATGCAGTAATAATAAATAACGAATTTGCAAACTTTTTAGAAATGATGTCCAAATTGGCCATCAAGATCAAAATTGATAGAACAAAATCATATACCGATACTGTACTTTTTTCATGTATCAAACTGATAAAAAAAAATACTACCGAGAAGAAAGGCCAATGCTTTGTATTGTACTAACGGGATAAAAATAACGAATAATTATAGGTTTTTAACAATAAAAAAATTGGTGCGGACTTTAACGGTGCTTTTTTGTGGACTTTAGCGGAACTTGTTATTGTGGACTTTAACGGCGTTTTCTTGTGGACTTTAGCGGAGGTAATTTTGTGGACTTTAGCGGAAAGTTTGTGGACTTTAGCGGCGTTGTGGACTTTAGCGGAAATTTGTTGTGGACTTTAGCGGTGTTGTGGACTTTAGAGGAATTGTGGACTTTAACGGTGCCACAACGGTTCATTAAAAAAGAGGGTCAGGATGGGGTCGATGAATAGTGAATAATGGGTTAAAAGTGCCGAATAAAGGAAAATAAATAATGACTACAGAAACATAGAGAAAAAGATAAGGAATAGAGAATGACGAAGTGCTTATATATATAAAGAACACAGAAAAAGACTGAACAATTATAGAATTAAGGACCCCCGTACAGGTCCTCATACAATTGACACATCTTATTTTCACACCTAGCAGTTTCTTGGTATATACACATAGTGGTCAGCGTACATCTGCAATGTTCAATCAGGTGTGAAATTTTAATCTGGTAATTGAGATTAAATATAAAAGATGAATATAATGATTATTTCATTATAGTGTCGCACATTGGTCTTACAGTTAAAACAAAGATCGATAGCCAGCCTTCATAAAATTACGAGACACTAAATTAACAATAAAATTAATTAAAATATATACAATTATGAATTAGTTACAACAAGGATTTGTATAGTTACACACACATCTTTATCAATGAAATCCAGGATTTGTTTAGTAAATCTTTGATGAAATTAAAATAATATCCACATTTGATATAAGTAGAGACATATAATACATATGTATTATATGTCCCTGATATAAGTAACAAAATAAACGAATAAAATCTTTATTAAAATGCTCATATTCTGATGATGGATATTATAATAAAATTGTCAATTGAAATTATCTTTGCAAAAGAAAATAAAGGTATATAAACTTGGGATTTTATTTGAAACACATCACAGTAACCTTTATGTAAGAAACAAATATGCACAAAGAAAGACAAAAATAATACTGAAGATATATTGTTTGTAAATCATAATTTCATTAAAACTTTTTTCTTCTAATAAAAAAACTATTTATTGTACGAGCTAAAAACTTTTGTTTGTATTTACAGTTCATATGAGCAATACATCTTTTCTCTGTGTTCATTCTGTCAAAGTTAATATGTTCACGTGATGTTTTAAAAAGTTCATATTGGAAGTCTGTATATAAAAGACAGACCATTAAAACATGTATTTCGTTTTCCACACAGTTCGAACTACAAAATTTACAAAGTCTATCATTAAATGGTATCTGCGGTATGGAATATCGTTCCGTCTTAACGGCTAGCAAAGTTATGATTTCGCAGAAAAAAATATGAAGATGTTAAATAAAATTATTTAAACCTTTCTCACAGACTTTTTCCCAACGTGTACACTTTGATTACATTTTTGTGACTTTCGTCCTACTTATAAAAACATGTGCGACTTTTCCCTCAGCATACATTTAAATCATGGGTTTCGTAGAAATACTACAAAGGACCTCCTTAGTGCACTAAGAACAAAATTGTACACTAATGACCTGATGGAAAGATACTATCACAACGGATATGGCATCTAGAAAAAGACTTTGTAAAAAATCATAAAATCAAATTTTATAATTATGTCATTTTTAATTAGAAAGTTATCTAATATTTTCTCGACACGTGCTTCAATCGGTTGATTGCCACCTTTAGTGTAATCTATCAAACTTTCAAACTTTATTAATCAAACTCAGACGCAGTAACTGCGCTACAGGAGCATCACATATGTATAGTATATTATAATTACAGATGACAGAATGAGTATAGAAATTATCTTACATGTATATATTAAACTATATGATTTCAAGTCATTTGAACTTATACAAATGTATTATATATACAAAGTAAATATAGGTAGTAGCATTATTGTATATATATTATAATTATTAACACATATTTCAAAGGTAATACACAAGTTCATGCTTCAACTATGTTTTGAGTGTACTCGATTCGGTTACAGTACGTGACACCACCACGTGTAAATAGAGTGTTGTGTTATGGAATGTAAATAAATATGTCATCCGAGTACTGGATCATGAGAGTACTCGATCGTAAAGTAATGGGACTTTTCAGTTTGACTCTATAAGAGTTTTACAATCTTTTGGAGGAACCATGATAGGTGAGTAAGAACTTGTGTATTACCAATATTCAACATTTTATTCATTTTTGACTCACTGGGTACAGTAACCCGTTATATATTTAGTTCGGATATCTTTCAATTCATTACAGCAGAAAATATAATGGAATTCGTTTCCAACAACTTGTTTACAGAGATTGCACAATCTTTCATTCCTTGGTATACCAGCCCAACGTCCCGTCTCTATCGGAAATTTGAGATTGCATGTTCTCAGTTTACATATATAGTTTCTATTTACAGGATTTAACCGTAAAAGATAATCTTCTAATTCAAACTCTGTCTTAAACTTAGAATAATATTCCCCTCGTGAAGAATTAGACACATCTGAAAACCACTTTTGTATAAATTGATCGTGCAATCTCTGTCTTACAACATTTTTTATAAATTCAGGATTTACATATTCTTGGTTATTCCATATCTCACTAAAACCCGTTTCATCAAATATAGATTTAATATAATTAATCCAGAGCATATTTCTATTGCCATTTTCATTTAGTTTGAAAAGTAATTTGTACATTTTACCAGATAATTTGTCTGTATTTCCAACTAGTTTGTTCCAGAAACACAGCATTTTTAATTTTATCTGTATTTCTAAAGGGTATCGCCCAAGTTCTCCATACACCATAAAAGTAGGCGTACTTGATCTAATCAGTAGAAATTCATGTTCGCTCAACCCTGTCCCGTTTATAATCCGCTTGTATATACCGATTTTAACATGTATATGGTATTTCAAGTTGTTCTCTTGGTTTTTTTCGTTTGTTTGTTTCTGCCGTGTTTATTCTGTGTGGTAATTTTTTTACTTCTAAGGTAATAGCGTCTTCTCAAATATTTTCAGTTTTTGGAAATGTTTATCCTTTTTTTTTTTATTTTAAAAATACAAATAATTGTAAACACTCCACGGAAAGGTGAGGTTTAATACTTGGTTGCTTAACGTCCAGTGGCCTATACTTCACTTTTTTTCTGATTTCAGAAACCATGCCTCACCGCAAGGTTTTTAAAAGGATAGAACACAGGCAAATGCAAAAAGATTCTAATGACTATCTTTGCTGCCTAGGTCTCTATATAATGATTTATGTTTTACTGGATACTAAACTCCTGTTCTACAAAAACAAATATATTCAGTTTAAGTGAGGTTTTAGTCTGATCTAAGTTCTGATGTGATTTACTGAGAATGTTTCACTTATTTATAAGAGGCAGTACCAAACATGTTTATCTTTAACATGTGGTCAGGTTAAATACATATAGGGTTAAACACTTTCCTCGACATGTTTAGGAGAGGAACATATTTAGGGTACGAACTTGTTTACAAATGCATTACGAGTATAGATATGTGTAATTTGATGTTCAGGCCCCGGCTAAACACATTTTTAGACTGTAAATATGACTTATTTATTTCTTACAGCTACTTCAATTTCAACGTTTGTGGATAGGTGTTTCATTGACAGCCATACCACATCTCCTTTTGCTTATTTTTGTTGTATATATTTTTTTTCATTTTCCTTGTCTTTTAAAAAATATTCCATTATAAATTTTATTTGATGCCGAAAATAAGAATACGAAGAGTTATTTGTTAAATGCTATAACTAAGCGAAGTAAAACAACCATTAATAATTGTGTATAAGAGCATCATATATATTTATAAAAAAAAATCATATATATTTATAAAAAAAAATCAAATACAAGCAGACATACCATTTGTGACACCAATTTCATTTATTTCCAAATCTTAAAATCTTATATTTCCACAGTTGTCCAGTTCTTTAGCGTCTCTTAATAATGACAGAACGGGCTTTAGAGTCATATGATTAAGTTAACTAAATTATTTAGTTCTCCCATGCACATTGTGAATTATATTTCTTACATCACTGCTTATTACATTATACAATAAAATGGTATTCATCTTCAATTGTTGAATAAAGATGAATTGTTAAAAAAAAAAGCATTGACATCAGTTTTAAAGTTATCGTTCATAGAAGACAGTTATGATTTATATTCTCTTTTAAAAACGTAATATAGTATTTACCCCTTGGAGTTTTTCTATATTACTTCTGTAATCGAATTTGAAGAACCCCACGGACGCCACATACTCTCATATATCTCTCAAGGTATAATGATAGTCTGTAAACTCTAGTGTTGTAAATAAGGAAATGAAATCGCAAAAGCTTTGTTTCTCACTTTGTATCTCAAAATTGGCTTCTTTAAATAAACAAAGAAGCTTACATAGCAATTTCCTTAGAACCAAAATAAAACAAAGGCAAAGTAAACACAAAAATTTTGAATTGTGGTTCCATTTTGCAGGCTTTCCCTGAATCGTTTATTCCTTCTATAGTTCCTGAGTGGAATAAACCTGATACAAAACATTGCAGTGTCAACTCTATATCTAAATTTGAGAAAGAATTGAAAACAAAAACCAATATCTTTTGGTAGGAAATTAAATATTAATTTTTAACGCAATTGCGATGCTCCGCTTTATTCTAAAACTATGAAATTTTTCCAGCTTATATTACAAATGACCTGTTTTGCAAATGTGTGTCAGATATTGTGGATCGGTACGTCTAAATAACAACACAGGACTTCCTGTACGAATAGGGACATAAAAAGTATACCCAAGGCAAGTTATAGATATAGGAAGATGTGGTGTGAGTGTGAGATATAGGAAGATGTGGTATAGATATGCATTCGGCACTTTATTTATTTCAAAAAATATTCGTGTATTGAAAAATTTGTGTAAATTAGAAATATCAATATAGACGTATGTTCTCCAGGTTAATCCCCAATCTCTCATTCTTGTTGCTCGTTTTGTGCAAACTTGTCATGCGCAAAATCTGTATGTTATTATATGTAAAAATATCGTTCCTTGTACCATTAAACTTGGTTTTATAAGAAATAAAGAATCTTGATAGAAAATTTAATTTTTGATCTTATACTTTTTGTTTTGATAAAATCAATTCAATATTTGAGAAGCTATTTACAAAAAACGTTAAATACACTTTTCGTTTTGTTTCAACTTTATAATGAAACTCGTCCTCAATTTCACCTAATTTTACATAAAGTATATATAATAAATAAAATGTTCTCTTTAACTATTTTGCCATCTACCAATATCAATAGACATTTTTTTAATTGTGTTCAAAGTTCTAAATCTACAAAAGAATAACTATTTTTGTAACATTGAATACCAAAGAAAGCTTCGCAAGTTAAACTGTTTTTTTGGCATAATTGTTTTTATTCCCCCTTTTCTGAAACTCCTGATAGAATAGAACATCAAAAAACAGCTTACACATGCACATTTGTTTAAAAAAATATTTTTCGCCATTAAAACTCATTCTTGTCCCGTATGACATTTCCTGAACGAGTGAAAATCTGAAATAATTTATTTTATTAAGCTTATATCTTTATTGCGGTAGCCTATTATTGAAAAAGGGTATGATTTTAAATTTCATGAAGTAAGATTCATACCACCAGAGACATTCAATATACTAGTAAACAAAAGAAACGACACAAGGCAATACATTAATCATATAAAATAAAATTAGATACAAAAGCTTTGCTCATTGTGGGAAGCCGTAAGGTGAACTACATGTATAGTTGTTAATTTCTATGTCATTCGTCTCTTTGGCAATCATACCACATCTTCTATTTTTTATATAAATTTGCGTTCATCAGCTTCATGTGGACCTTGGTGGAAAGCAATAGTCTGAAGTTGTCTCATTCACAATCGAACCACATCTACTTTTTATTCTGTCCAAAACCGGGAATGATAGCTGCAATAGGCAGCGATTAAAAAACAACAGCATAAAGCATCGTAGTGGCCATCTTAGTCTGTTAACTTATTTTCACGTTGGTAGGAATAGGGGGGGGGGGGGCTTTACTTTTTCAGCAAGGTTAAGTCGAAAGTCGAGCTGATGAAGTCAAGAGTGGACAATATTTCTGTGCTCAAGTCTACCCTTTGGGTTCGAAAAAAGGGATTAAGAGTAAATATTGATGAGACAACAACCCAACAACACAGACAATCAAGATATTGAAAGTTTTTTTTACAGTCTTTTGGTTTTTTTTTTTATTATAGAGAGATCCCTATACACCTTATCAAGCCAAACAAAAACGTTCCATGTATAAATAAAGTAAGGAGCTAATTTCATATTACCTGCCATTAAAAATATCACAAAAGGCACATACATATTTTGTGAAAAGTTTAACCATACCATTTTTATAATATCAATTCGTGGAAATCAAACCAAGTACATGAAATAAAAATCAGTACAAGGAAAATACTTCTCTATTTATCAACGATTTAGTAGATATATAATGAACGTTGAATATGCCTTATATCCAGACCTGTCCAGAGACAAATTCAAGTTCCAAATGTTATACTGAATATGAACCCTGTTCTAGACTGATAGTGTCGAGAAAGATTTTTAACGTGCTAGTTCACAAGGTAACACTCCGCATTTGGACATCATTTAGCCACTCGAGCATACCAGTCTTTTTTTACAGATATATCATGTAATGGAGGAGAGGTGTAATTTAATTATTAATTCCACTTGCTTAGCGGAGGAACAGCAATTTTAAATGTTGACGTATTTGGATTGACCAGGCCGGGATTTGAACCCACGATTTCCCGCACTAAGTGCAAAAACATAACCAAGAGAAATCTGAAATATAGTATCATACCAAAAAAACTAAAGTGCTATAAATAATCCAATCTAAAAGAACTCTCCCTTTTATTTAAGCCATCAAAATGCATTTAACCAGTTGATATTATTAAAAACTGTACTTGAAAAACGATGGTCGATTTAAGCATAGATTTCATGCACGGAAGACTTCTGCACATTTGGTACTCTTGCACAATTAATTGAGGCAGCTCTGTTTTTTATTCAATATATCCTCATTTTGCATTACCATTCCAAGTTCCATGTCCATTTTCTCAGTCGACCTTTTATATTTGCTATGAAAAGCCTACCTATTGTGTTCTCGTTATGAACATACATGTAATATTTGCCACAGGACGTAAAACAAACAACATTTATTAAACAGACTCATTAATAATTAATATCATGAAAACCATATACGAAGGCAAGATTTGCACAATCCTATAAAGTAATATTTCCATGTATCCGTTTCGATAATTATTGAAACTATAACGACCCTTTTCAGGGTTGCGTTTAATATCGTAGCAGCTACGCAGTGCGACGTAAATTTATGACTATTGAACGAGAAGCTAGCTTAGCTGCAATTAATATCTATGTAGCAGCTAGGCTAGCCACCCGTTCAAAAGTCATAAATCTACATAGCCCTATATAGCCGATAAGATATTGAACATCCGATAGGATTTATATATCCCATAGGATATTTAAAATATCCTACGGGATTATGACTTTATCCTATAGGATTTCTCAAAATCCTGTAGGATTTTTAAAAATCCTATGGGAGAAAAAAATATCCTACAGGATTTTGTCACTGTTTTCGCTCCAGTTGCCGAACCGGGCGAGCCATATCAAATTTATTTTTGTATTGTGTTATTTATCCCCAGAGGTACATTATTGCCAAATTTGATGATTCTACGACAAAAAAAAGTGTGGTTCCAATTTGCACTTATGAGAAGTGCAAATTAATCCAAGAACATGTTTAAAGTTATTGTGCGAAAACCAAGAAAAATGCTTATTTGGGCCCTTTTTGGCCCCTAATTCCTAAACTGTTGGGATCAAAACACCCAAAATCAATCCCAACCTTCCTTTTATGGTCATAAACCGTGTGTTAAAATTTCATAGATTTCTATTAATTTTTACTTAAGTTAGAGTGCGAAAACCAAATGTCTTCGGACGAAGACGACGGACGACGCCAACATGATACCAATATACGACCATAAAAATTTCAATTTTTGCGGTCGTATAAAAAAAACCTCAACTCAGAAACGAAAAAATCTATTTATCAAAGAAAACAAAAGGGAGCTACGTCAATAGATATAAACAAAGTTTTATGCAAATTTGTAAATGGGTTTTAAAGTTAATGTCCAACATGTTGACGACGGACGGACAGACCGTCAACTGTATACCACAATATGTTCCGTAAACGGGCATATAAAAATTATCTTGATTCTTAATGTCTTTTCTGTGGCCATCTTAACTAGTTGAAAAGATATAAAGGTGAAGCTATATCTTAATACAGGAAATAAAATACTATATATAGTACCCGCCTTAGAACAATTACCCTCAAACTCAATCCCAGCCTTCTCTTTGTAGTACAATTTTAGATAGATATTTTTATATACAAGTTACTGTCTGGAAACTACAAAAATGCCGGTCGTTGGCCCTGGATTCCTGTATGTTTTGAGCAATTACCTTTAAACTCAATCCCAGCCTTACATATGTGATATGGAACCTTGTGGTCAAGGTCACACGAAACCTGCCAACGGTCGTCTGCCTTACAATCATTTCACAAATCAAATACAGTTTACCTATTGCCTACAGTATCAACGTTATCCGAAATGAAGTTGAGGTCAGGTAAACCCCGTCTGATAGGCATGTAGACATTGCACGGAACCAATATACCAATGCAAATAGTTAACATATTACTCATAATAATGGGCATTCACGCAACAAAACTTGAAATGAGCAAGACGCCACATCTTGATACGACTGCAGATGTTAAACCCTGAAGGCTGAACAATATTTGACAAAACGTTCAAGCTTGATACAGCTTTGTTTTTCGATTGTGTTTAAAATTTGACACACTAAAGGTTTCCGAAACCGAATGAATGTGGTCTATGCATGTAAAAAACTTTAAATTAGACATATACCTACATTTGCATTAGGGTCCAGTATCCAAAATCTAAATGTTTGGGTAGATTCAGCATTTTAAACCACCAACAAAACATATATTATTTTAACTAATTTTTGACCCTTCGGACCTTAATATGAGCCATGACAGACCAAAAATCAAAATTCAAAGTACACTGTTAGATCCAGCATATCAAAGAAACTAACAAAATTCAATTTATGTTGAAACCAAACAAAACTATATTTTGGACCTATAATGACTTTTGTCATTTCGGGGCCTTTTATAACTGACAATGACGTATGGGCATTAATCATTGTTGAAGGCTGTACAGTAACCAATAGTTGTTGATTTCTGTGATTTCTCTTGTGGAGAGTTGTCTCATCGGCAATTATACCACATCATCTTTTTTTACATTTAATGTGAACGAAATTCCAAAAGTTTCATTTTGGACCCTTAAAATTAGACACAATATGAAAATTCTGAATTCACAAATATATCCAGCATATCAACCAAACTAACAAATTCAATATTTGTTGAAATCAAACAAAATTAAAATTAGGATCTAAAATTAGCTCAATATGGACCAAATTCAAAAAGGACTAACAAATTAGAAATAGTGTGTACACTGTAAGTTTTGGCTAATCAAAGAGACTTAATAATATTTTGTTTAATGAATTCAAATAAAGTTTTTAATTTTGGACCCTTTAGACCTCAATGTTGACCAATGTAAAAACGGGACCCAAAAATCCAAAATAGCAATATACTTTGATTCCGCATACAAAAGGACCCCACAATTTCAAGACTTTGAATTAAACCCCATTGAAACAATACCGTTTGTATAAATTGCTTAATTCTAAAAATACATTCTACTTTTGCTCAAACAAACGAGAGACTACTATAGTGGACTAATGTCAACAACAGGGCACTATTAATCAATATTTACTGTCACATAAACATTATAGAAGATATACAATCAATTTATGAAGTAATAAGTTGTAGAAAAGTAGAGACAATAACCTCTTTTTGGGCAGCAATAAACTCAGGAAATAAATATATAGATTTTAATTCTTAAATTCATTATTTTTTTAGAAATACATTTATGGAACACAACCGGATCTTTTCTACGAAAAAAATAACATAATTTTATCCCAATGTTTCAGTCAACATTTTGACAAAATCCATCCATATATCTGCACATAACACAATTTTGCTCAAATTCTGACACCTCAAGTTGTATTGTCTGACTTCACGTTACTCTTTTGTTCATTACTTCACATCTCTCATTACATCTTGGTAGTTTTAAACCATCAGTTTACTTGTTTATCATTGTTCCTGAAAGAAAAAAGTGCATATTATTGTACATGTATATAACAAATGTTGATGTCCAATGTATGTAAAACAAAAAAATATGCATTCATCATGTCCATTAATGTGGCATGGAAAAAAATCCACTTCTAGTTTTTATACATTTCATGGTATTTTCTGATATTTTTAATGCAGCAATTAAAACAAAAAAAATGCTGACTTGTGATTTATCATTTGGCAGAGGTAAAATTTCATATTTCTGACTTGTGATTAAGCTAAGAAACACGGATGATGAATTAAGACACTTGCAAGTGAATAATTCAACCTCATTGAATACCTATTCATGTGATCTTCAATGAAACTCTTAGCTAGAAATGGATAATGCATAGTTGATGTGTGTTAGGCTATTAATCATGTAATAGAAAAGAATGTCAACATTGAAAGTAAATTAAAGGTAAATCATTAGATTGACTGATTCGATCCACAAACAAATCTTTCTTATACAGGTAAAATCGAAAACTACTGGTAGCTTATTGTTTTAACCTTACAAGTTTATACATGGATATAAATACTTGTACATACTTGTATATATCAGTTAGACTGAAATCCATTTCAGTCTGATATAAAATGATCTTAAATCACTGATTCAAGTTACATTTTGTCCAGAAATGTTGGAAGTAAGAGGTGTCTTTCTTTAATAATCACCAATTTTAAAGGTACTAGTAGTATAAATAAAACACTAGACTAAGTGATTTAATTTTATTGTACTTTACATATACTGTACAATATTTATCAACCAGGGACTAATTATGTTCATATATGAAATCCAATTTAGTTTATTTGAAATCACCTCAGTAAATAGTTTCTGGTGTTTTCTTTCATTATCAGGTATGGAATGTCAGACCTTTTTACTAGGGTCATCCCTCTGACATACATGTAAGAAAGCTAGTCCTACTGTACCTAGGCCCTCTCGTGTCAAATACTGGTAGACCATTTCTGAAAGCCAATTCAACTATAAACATTGATTTCAAAAATTCAGATAACACAAATTCAAAGTGAGGTCAATAAATAGTCTTTTAATCAAAGCAAGTTTTAATTTAGATCTATGGAATATAAAAAAGTTTCAAGACCTGCTTTCTTTCAAATTCCCTCATGAGATTTATTGACTTGAATTTTCTCACTCTATTATATAAACCATGATATTTAAAACAGATATTCAAATGATTTAAAAGGATGTTTATGCTAAAACAATATAATTGTGAAAGTCCAGGTCTATTTCTGTATACATGTTTTATTGTCAGTGGTGGATCCAGAACTTTTCATAAGGGGGGGGGGGGGGACCCACTGACTGAACTAAAGTCACGAAAGGGGGGGGGGCGGCCACACAGGACCGCCCCCCCCCCTGAAACCGCCTATGATTGTACCCTTTAAAGAGATTTGTCTCATTGGCTGTCATACCACATGTTGTTTTTACAAAGATAAATTACATTAAATTAAAAAGGCCAAAAAATTAACTGACCTGTAGGAAAATGAAAACAATTACAAACAATGTACATGTTCCATAGGGATACATATTTTGCCTTGCAAAAGTCTTCCTTGAGTCACTAACCCAATGTCTGAGTCTGGTACATGTAAATTAAAAATAGATACAAATTTAGTAAAATAATTGTTGAGGGTCTTTCAATGTCTTATGACGGAAAAATGTGGAAATTTCTGGTGGACTTGCTGAAAGCATTAATATGTGCCCCACTGTTTTAGGGTTTGTATGACCGAATGATTTTTTGTCTGACAAAGTTTGTGATACATTGCTGAAAGGCTTCAAAGCCAAAAATAAATATAAAAGCCTTTCAATACCTCATCATTATTTGGACTAACAACAAGTGTCATCGGATACAGACAGCCTGAGAACCTTAGCTAAATTTATCAATATGTTTTTTTTTATCCTAGGCTTGTACATTTGTACTTCTTTCCAAAATTTCACTTGATGTAGCTGTTTATACAAAGATGACACCCCCCTTTTTTTGGGAGGGGGTCTACCATAACATAACGAATCGGGGTCCACTATAAACCCAGGTCTTTGATTTGTAGACATGTTTTGAGGATCACTGCTTCTCAAATTGCTTCTGTGTACGCCTTTTTGAGCCCCCTGTCACAGGTTTCACATCATAAAAACACAACTTGTACAAATCTTTCTTAGTGAAAATAGAGGAAATTACTGCATTTTTTCTTCAATGCCGACAAAAAAAAAAACGAGCAGCATGTTTATAAATTACTTAGAAAGCTTGCAAAGTTGTTTTTAACAAATTTTGGGGCTAAAGTTGAGAGTTTGACACAAAAAGAAGGGCCTAGCGGCTACTTCAAAAGCTTGCCCATTAGGGTTACACGCCATTATTCCGACAGCCCATTAGTCCGACAGCTCATTAATCCGACAACCCATTGTTCCGACAGCCCATTGCTCCGACAACCCATTAGTCCGACAACCCAATAGTCCGACAGCCCATTAATCCGACAGCCCATTAATCCGACAACCCATTTGTGCGACACTTTAGAAAAAAAATATTAGGTGGTTTCAGTGTAAAAACGTCCGTCTAAGGGTCTATTCCATAACGTATGAATACAGAAATCTTCTGTGTATGTTTATACCATTGTTAATGTACAGAATTATTTTCTTATGGATTAACTTCAAACTCCGTATATATACGGAAATATGATGCAAAGGTTCCTTGCTAACTTAAATACAGACAATTGGCAATCATACCACCTCTTCTTATTTGAATGTGAAGAATTGGAATTAGTTATAGAGTGTTTTTTATAGTTTGTTCTTATATTTGTACTATATCACAACTGCATATGCCAGTCCAGGTTTGGGAGGGTTGGCTCCTTTAGACATGTTTAACCCCGACACATTCTGTATGTGCCTGTCCCAAGTTATGAACCTGTAGATAAGTGGTAGTCTTTGATCCATGTATGTCATATTTGTTTTACGGAAGTTGTTTTTAAAAAGTCCATGATAGTCTAGCATATGTCGCGGCATTTTTAACGGACTATAAGGTATGGATTTTTCTCATTGATTAAGGCAGTATGGTTTCCTATATATCCTACATCAACTTCAGTTAAACTTTGGTGGATAGTTGCCTCAATGGCAAGCAATTACAACATCTCCTCATTTTTATATTTCACAAGAACAAACAAATGACAATAAAATTAGTAAAACCAACATATTATATGTATTGACCTCCAATTTGAATCTTTTTCTGTCGCGATTGTTTTTAACCAATTATATAAAATGAAAAAGAACCTCATTGTGATACATTAAGAGTTCAAGTTTTGTATGGTCCGAAATGTCCCTATAGCTCGAAATAACACGCTATAATATCCTACATCTTCGTTTTCTGCAGCATAAAACAGGAATATCAAGGCGTTGGTCAATCATATGTTTCTGAGGTGGGGTGGGGCATACATATTCTAGAGTTTACTTTTTTCCCAATAAAATTACAAAACAAAACAAAGTTCAAGTAATGATTTTCGATTTTACTGAAATTGCACAACAGTGTAAATCATTGCATTCCAGTACTGGTCAATGTTTCTGTTGCCAGCTCTGTATGTGGCCTGCAATCGATCAATTCTAGCCTGTAAACGTCTATATTTAAGCCTCCGGGTAGGCGGATTGTCACCGCGATTACTTGCCTGTATACCAAGAACCGATCTGCGTTCTTCTTTTTTCACTTTTTTTATGAAATACCAAATATTGGGGTGTTTCCTCCCAACGGTTGTATTCCACCTGTGGTTAAAACCTGAAAAGAAGAATAAAAACGACGTTGTGTTAATAAACCTGAAACCATGGCACCAAGTATCCGGCAAAAATAGGGTACTCCGATCGTAAGATAAATGTAGTTTTCATATTACAACGTACATGTTACACGTTTAACAAGTATAGATAATTAAATGAAAATGGGCAATAACCATACAGCACACGATTGTTTTCTGCTCAGTGAATCCGCGCGTAATATGATTGCACTATCTAGTAACAAAACGCGACCGTTTAAAAACTTAATCGCAAACTTATTGGTCAATGATTATTTTATGATTTGCATAGTATCGAATTCATAACAGTGTGGCTATGGACATTGATTGGCGCACTTTAATATCCCATTGACTGGGACAGATTAGGTGAACGATCGTCTATAACGCCCATTGCTCACGACGTCCTTAATATAAACATTTAAACCGTGGGGTCACCAAAGGTTCTCAACGCCTATATAAAATAATTCGAAATACTAATCAGGAATTTGTGTTTTGATTTATATTGATTAATTAAACGTCCTTTACTTGTGTTTTTGTTATGTTTCGACAATCAATTTTCATAATAAGATATCGCAAAGCCATGTTCTTTCAGAAAAAAGAATGACTTACTGAATGCATGTATTGATTGATTATCTTTTTCGGATTTAACAATTTCGATTGTCGAGTTATGTAATCTTTTAACTTTTATCTGGTCTAATTTTATTTTAGAACGAATGCATAATCCACTTTCAAAAGTTGTGCAAATAATAAACATAAAGACAAATGAAAGCGACACGTCTTACGGTTACGGAGGGAAATTTTGTCAAAGTTTGGCGGAACAAGAAGAATAATAATAATAATAATCAGAAGAAATACAGTAAGGTCTTTCCCTTTAGTAAAAGGAAAGACCTTAATAATAATCAGAAGAAATACAGTAAGGTCTTTCCCTTTAGTAAAAGGAAAGACCTTAATAATCAGAAGAAATACAGTAAGGTCTTTCCCTTTAGTAAAAGGAAAGACCTTAATAATAATAATAATAATAAACTGTCAATTGTTCTTGAACAATTGAGAGGTCTTTCCTTTTTTAATGTAAAATACATGTTCCAACAGACGTAGAATGTATTGAAAAGGTAAAGGTCAACCTTAAAAAGCTCGAAAACACACTAAAAATCCTTTCAATACGGTTAAAAACACTAAATTCGCTATTTGGGACATGACCTTGACCTTTGACCTTTTGACCTTTGTCAAGGTCATTGGTCCCCAATGCCATTACTGAAGACCCCAAGGGTCTAGGACCTTTGGTTATATAGTAAAAGCTGATTTTGTCTTTTCAAAAACCTAAAACAGGGGTTATGCCCCTTATAGAAAGGTAAAATCTCTTTGGTCAAAATGTAACAAAGTTGCGCCATTATGACCCAAACATTTTCCACCATTTAAAACTTCTGTAAGTATAATGGTTTCTGAGATTATCCCATAACAAGGTGTTAGGTCAGAGGTCAAGGTCAACATACAAATTTGACCTTGAGATATTTTTTAAAGATACATGAAATGATGATGATTGGTGAAGATCCTATGTGTCTACGACTTACGGTTTCTGAGTTTTGGTGGCCAACCGACACTGGTTAATTTTCATAGGGGCATAACCCTACCAATGAGTCGTTGAATCTTTTCGATCCAAATGTAACGAAGAACCCGGGACTGGTCCTGAACAAATTTCACCCTTCATTTTTTTTCTACCTATTACGGTTACGGTGTTGGAACGATAACAAGGTTTTTGGGTTTCGGAGGGATTACTCCGAACCGACAAAATATTTCGACTCACAGGGTGAGTTCCAGATAGGTATTCATGACACCAATACAAAGTGTGAACATGAAAGCGACATGGTTTACGGTTACGGAGGGAAATTTTGTCAAAGTTTGGCGGAACAAGAAGAATAATAATTAAACTGTCAATTGTTCTTGAACAATTGAGAGGTCTTTCCTTTTGTAATGTAAAATACACGTTCCAACAGACGGAGAATGTATTGAAAAGGTCAAGGTCAACCTTAAAAAGCTCCAAAACACACTAAAAATGCTTTATATAAGGTTAAAAACACTAAATTCGCTATCTGGGACATGACCTTGACCTTTGACCTTTTGACCTTTGTCAAGGTCAATCGTCCCCAATGCCATTACTGAAGACCCCAAGGGTCTAGGACCTTTGGTTATATAGTAAAAGCTGATTTTGTCTTTTCAGAAACCTAAAACAGGGTTATGCCCCTTATAGAAAGGTCAAATCTCTTTGGTCAAAATGTAACAAAGTTGCGCCATAATGACCCAAACATTTTCCACTATTTAAAACTTATGTAAGTATAATGGTTTCTGAGATTATCCCATAACAAGGTGTTAGGTCAAAGGTCAAGGTCAACATACAAATTTGACCTTGAGGTTTTTTTCAAAGATACATGAATTGATGATGATTGGTGAAGATCCTAGGTCTCTACGACTTACGGTTTCTGAGTTTTGGTGGTCCACCGACACCGGTTAATTTTCATAGGGGCATAACCCTACCAATGAGTCGTTGAATCTTTTCGATCCAAATGTAACGAAGAACCGGGGTCTGGTCCTGAACAAATTTCACCCTTTGTTTTTTTTCTACCTATTACGGTTACGGTGTTGGAACGATAACAAGGTTTTTTGGTTTCGGAAGGATTACTCCGAACCGACAAAATATTTCGACTAATAGGGTGAGTTCTGGATAGATATTCAGGACACCGATACAAAGTGTGAACAAGAAAGCGACACGTCTTACGGTTACGGAGGCTAACTGCGTCAAAGTTTGGCGGAAGAATAATAATAATAATAATAAACAGAAGAAATACAGTAAGGTCTTTCCCTTTTGTAAAAGGAAAGACCTTAATAATTAAACTGTCAATTGTTCTTGAACAATTGAGAGGTCTTTCCTTTTTTAATGTAAAATACATGTTCCAACAGACGTAGAATGTATTGAAAAGGTCAAGGTCAACCTTAAAAAGCTCGAAAACACACTAAAAATCCTTTACATAAGGTTAAAAACACTAAATTCGCTATCTGGGACATGACCTTGACCTTTGACCTTTTGACCTTTGTCAAGGTCATTGGTCCCCAATGCCATTAATGAAGACCCCAAGGGTCTAGGACCTTTGGTTATATAGTAAAAGCTGATTTTGTCTTTTCAAAAACCTAAAACAGGGGTTATGCCCCTTATAGAAAGGTCAAATCTCTTTGATCAAAATGTAACAAAGTTGCGCCATAATGACCCAAACATTTTCCACCATTTAAAACTTCTGTAAGTATAATGGTTTCTGAGATTATCCCATAACAAGGTGTTAGGTCAAAGGTCAAGGTCAACATACAAATTTGACCTTGAGGTATTTTACAAAGATACATGAATTGATGATGAATGGTGAAGATCCTAGGTGTCTACGACTTACGGTTTCTGAGTTTTGGTGGTCCACCGACACCGGTTAATTTTCATAGGGGCATAACCCTACCAATGAGTCGTTGAATCTTTTCGATCCAAATGTAACGAAGAACCGGGGTCAGGTCCTGAACAAATTTCACCCTTCGGTTTTTTTCTACCTTTTACGGTTACAGTGTTGGAACGATAACAAGGTTTTTTGGTTTCGGAGGGATTACTCCGAACCGACAAAATATTTCGACTAACAGGGTGAGTTCCAGATAGATATTCATGACACCAATACAAAGTGTGAACATGAAAGCGACACGTCTTACGGTTAAGGCTGCTAACTTCGTCAAAGTTTGGCGGAACAAAAAGAATAATAATTAAACTGTCAATTGTTCTTGAACAATTGAGAGGTCTTTCCTTTTGTAATGTAAAATACATGTTCCAACAGACGTAGAATGTATTGAAAAGGTCAAGGTCAACCTTAAAAAGCTCCAAAACACACTAAAAATCCTTTATATAAGGTTAAAAACACTAAATTCGCTATCTGGGTCATGACCTTGACCTTTGACCTTCTGACCTTTGTCAAGGTCATTAGTCCCCAATGCCATTACTGAAGACCCCAAGGGTCTAGGACCTTTGGTTATATAGTAAAAGCTGATTTTGTCTTTTCAGAAACCTAAAACAGGGGTTATGCCCCTTATAGAAAGGTCAAATTTCTTTGGTCAAAATATAACAAAGTTGCGCCATAATGACCCAAACATTTTCTACTATTTAAAACTTCTGTAAGTATAATGGTTTCTGAGATTATCCCATAACAAGGTGTTAGGTCAAAGGTCAAGGTCAACATACAAATTTGACCTTGAGGTTTTTTTCAAAGATACATGAATTGATGATGATTGGTGAAGGTCCCAGGTCTCTACGACTTACGGTTTCTGAGTTTTGGTGTTCCACCGACACCGGTTAATTTTCATAGGGGCATAACCCTACCAATGAGTCGTTGAATCTTTTCGATCTAAATGTAACGAAGAACCGGGGTCAGGTCCTGAACAAATTTCACCCTTCGCTTTTTTTCTACCTATTACGGTTACGGTGTTGGAACGATAACAAGGTTTTTTGGTTTCGGAGGGATAACTCCGAACCGACAAAATATTTTGACTAACAGGGTGAGTTCCAGATAGATATTCATGACAACAATACAAAGTGTAAACATGAAAGCGACACGTCTTACGGTTAAGGCTGCTAACTTCGTCAAAGTTTGGCGGAACAAAAAGAATAATAATCAGAAGAAATACAGTAAGGTCTTTCCTTATAGAAAAGGAAAGACCTTAATTAAACTGTCAATTGTTCTTGAACAATTGAGAGGTCTTTCCTTTTGTAATGTAAAATACATGTTCAAATAGACGTAGAATGTATTGAAAAGCTTTAAAACACACTGAAAAACCTTTAAATAAGGTTAAAAACACCAAATTTGCTATATGGGACATGACCTTGACCTTTGACCTTTTGACCTTTGTCAAGGTCATTAGTCCCCAATGTCATTGCCGAAGACCCCATGGGTCTAGGACCTTTGGTTATATAGTAAAAGATGATTTTGTCTTTCCAGAAACCTAAAACAGGTTTTATGCCCCTTAAAAAAAGGTCAAATCTCTTCGGTCAAAATGTAACAAAGTTGTGCCGTAATGACCCAAACATTTTCCACTATTTAAAACTTCTGTAGGTATAATGGTTTCTGAGATTATCCCATAACAAGGTGTTAGGTCGAAGGTCAAGGTCAACATACAAATTTGACCTTGAGATATTTTTCAAAGATACATAAATTGATGATGATTGGTGAAGATCCTAGGTGTCTACGACTTACGGTTTCTGAGTTTTGGTGGTCAACCGACACCGGTTAATTTTCATAGGGGCATAACCCTACCAATGAGTCGTTGAATCTTTTCGATCCAAATGTAACGAAAACCAGGGTCTGGTCCTGAACAAATTTCACCCTTTGTTTTTTTTCTACCTATTACGGTTACGGTGTTGGAACGATAACAAGGTTTTTGGGTTTCGGAGGGATTACTCCGAACCGACAAAATATTTCGACTCACAGGGTGAGTTCCGGATAGGTATTCATGACACAGATACAAAGTGTGAACATGAAAGCGACACGTCTTACGGTTACGGAGGCTAACTTCGTCAAAGTTTGGCGGAACAAAAAGAATAATAATTAAACTGTCAATTGTTCTTGAACAATTGAGAGGTCTTTCCTTTTCGTAATGTAAAATACATGTTTCAACAGACGTAGAATGTATTGAAAAGGTCAAGGTCAACCTTAAAAAGCTCGAAAACACATTAAAAATCCTTTAAATAAGGTTAAAAACACTAAATTCACTATCTGGGACATGACCTTGACCTTTTGACCTTTGTCAAGGTCATTGGTCCCCAATGCCATTACTGAAGACCCCAAGGGTCTAGGACCTTTGGTTATATAGTAAAAGCTGATTTTGTCTTTTCAAAAACCTAAAACAGGGGTTATGCCCCTTATAGAAAGGTCAAATCTCTTCGGTCAAAATGTAACAAAGTTGCGCCATAATGACCCAAACATTTTCCACCATTTAAAACTTCTGTAAGTATAATGGTTTCTGAGATTATCCCATAACAAGGTGTTAGGTCAAAGGTCAAGGTCAACATACAAATTTGACCTTGAGGTATTTTTGAAAGTCTCATGAAATGTTGATGAATGGTGAAGATCCTAGGTCTCTACGATTTACGGTTTCTGAGTTTTGGTGGTCCACCGACACCGGTTAATTTTCAAAGGGGCATAACCCTACCAATGAGTCGTTGAATCTTTTCTAATCAAATGTAACGAAGAACCGGGGTCTGGTCCTGAACAAATTTCACCCTTCGTTTTTTTTCTATCTATTACGGTTACGGTGTTGGAACGATAACAAGGTTTTTTGGTTTCGGAGGGATTACTCCGAACCGACAAAATATTTCGACTAACAGGGTGAGTTCCGGATAGGTATTCATGACACCGATACAAAGTGAGAACATGAAAGCGACACGTCTTACGGTTTAGGCTGCTAACTTCGTCAAAGTTTGGCGGAAAAAGAATAATAATAAACAGAAGAAATACAGTAAGGTCTTTCCTTATAGAAAAAGGAAAGACCTTAATTAAAATGTCTGAGAGAGGTCTTTCCTTTTCGAAATGTAAAGTACATGTTCCAATAGGCGTAGAATGCATTGAAAAGCTCTCAAACACACATAAAACCGTTAAAAAATGACAAAAACAATAAATTCGATAATTTGGACATGACCTTGACTTTTGACCTTGTGACCTTTGTGAAGGTCATTGGTCCACAATGTCATTGTAAAAGACCCCATGGGTCTAGGACTTTTCGTTCAAGAGTTAAAGCTAATTTTACCTTTTCAGAAACCGTTAACGGCGGTTATGCCCCTTAAGAATATGTCAAATCCTTTCGGTCAAAATGTAAAAAAGTTGTGCCTCAGTCACCTTAAAATTTTTCACTGTTTACTATTTCTGTAAGATTAACCGTTTTTGAGATATCGACTAAAAAGTTGAAAGGTCAAAGGTCAAGGTCAACCTTAAAAACACTTAAAACACACTCAAAATGCTTAAAATAAGGTTAAAAACACATAATTCGCTATCTGGGACATGACCTTGACCTTTGACCTTGTGACCTTTGTCAAGGTCATTAGTCCCCAATGTCATTGGTGAAGACCCCACGGGTCTAGGACCTTTGGTTATATAGTAAAAGCTGATTTTGTCTTTTCAGAAACCTAAATCAGGGTTATGCCCCTTACAGAAAGGTCAAATCTCTTCGGTCAAAATGTAACAAAGTTGCGCCATAATGACCCAAACATTTTCCACTATTTAAAACTTCTGTAAGTATAATGGTTTCTGAGATTATCCCATAACAAGGTGTTAGGTCAAAGGTCAAGGTCAACATACAAATTTGACCTTGAGGTATTTTTCAAAGATACATGAATTGATGATGAATGGTGAAGATCCTAGGTGTCTACGACTTAAGGTTTCTGAGTTTTGTTGGCCAACCGACACCGGTTAATTTTCAGAGGGGCATAACCCTACCAATGAGTCGTTGAATCTTTTCGATCCAAATGTAACGAAGAACCGGGGTCTGGTCCTGAACAAATTTCACCCTTCGGTTTTTTTTCTACCTATTACGGTTACGGTGTTGGAACGATAACAAGGTTTTTGGGTTTCGGAGGAATAACTCCGAACCGACAAAATATTTCGACTAACAGGGTGAGTTCCAGATAGATATTCATGACACCGATACAAAGTGTGAACATGAAAGCGACACGTCTTACGGTTAAGGCTGCTAACTTCGTCAAAGTTTGGCGGAAGAATAATAATAATAATAAACAGAAGAAATACAGTAAGGTCTTTCCCTTTTGTAAAAGGAAAGACCTTAATAAAATGTCAATTGTTCTTTAACAATTGAGAGGTCTTTCCTTTTCAAAATGTAAAATACATGTTCCAATAGTCGGAGGATGCATTGAAAAGCTCTCAAACACACATAACACCGTTGAAAAATGACAAAAACAATAAATTCGATAATTTGCACATGACCTTGACTTTTGACCTTGTAATCTTTGTGAAGGTCATTGGTCCACAATGTCATTGTAAAAGACCCCATGGGTCTAGGACTTTTCGTTCAAGAGTTAAAGCTAATTTTACCTTTTCAGAAACCGTTAACGGCGGTTATGCCCCTTAATAATATGTCAAATCCTTTCGGTCAAAATGTAAAAAAGTTGTGCCTCAGTCACCTAAACATTTTTCACTGTTTACTATTTCTGTAAGATTAACCGTTTATGAGATATCGACTAAAAAGTCAAAAGGTCAAAGGTCAAGGTCAACCTTAAAAACATTTAAAACACACTAAAAACCCTTAAAATAAGGTCAAAAACACATAATTCGCTATCTGGGACATGACCTTGACCTTTGACCTTGTGACCTTTGTCAAGGTCATTAGTCCCCAATGTCATTGTTGAAGACCCCACGGGTCTAGGACCTTTGGTTATATAGTAAAAGCTGATTTTGTCTTTTCAGAAACCTAAAATAGGGGTTATGCCCCTTACAGAAAGGTCAAATCTCTTCGGTCAAAATGTAACAAAGTTGCGCCATAATGACCCAAACATTTTCCACTATTTAAAACTTCTGTAAGTATAATGGTTTTTGAGTTGTTCTGATAACAAGGTGTTAGGTCAAAGGTCAAGGTCAACATACACATTTGACCTTGAGGTATTTTTGAAAGTCTCATGAATTGTTGATGAATGGTGAAGATCCTAGGTCTCTACGATTTACGGTTTCTGAGTTTTGGTGGTCCACCGACACCGGTTAATTTTCAAAGGGGCATAACCCTACCAATGAGTCGTTGAATCTTTTCGAATCAAATGTAACGAAGAACCGGGGTCTGGTCCTGAACAAATTTCACCCTTCGTTTTTTTTCTATCTATTACGGTTACGGTGTTGGAACGATAACAAGGTTTTTTGGTTTCGGAGGGATTACTCCGAACCGACAAAATATTTCGACTAACAGGGTGAGTTCCGGATAGGTATTCATGACACCGATACAAAGTGAGAACATGAAAGCGACACGTCTTACGGTTTAGGCTGCTTACTTCGTCAAAGTTTGGCGGAAAAAGAATAATAATAATAAACAGAAGAAATACAGTAAGGTCTTTCCTTATAGAAAAAGGAAAGACCTTAATAAGCTGTCAATTGTTCTTGAACAATTGAGAGGTCTTTCCTTTTGTAATGTAAAATACACAATCCAACAGACGTAGAATGTATTGAAAAGGTCAAGGTCAACCTTAAAAAGCTCAAAAACACACTAAAAATGCTTTATATAAGGTTAAAAACACTAAATTCGCTATCTGGGACATGACCTTGACCTTTGACCTTTTGACCTTTGTCAAGGTCATCAGTCCCCAATGCCATTACTGAAGACCCCAAGGGTCTAGGACCTTTGGTTATATAGTAAAAGCTGATTTTGTCTTTCCAGAAACCTAAAACAGGGGTTATGCCCCTTATAGAAAGGTCAAATCTCTTTGGTCAAAATGTAACAAAGTTGCGCCATAATGACTCAAACATTTTCCACTATTTAAAACTTCTGTAAGTATAATGGTTTCTGAGATTATCCCATAACAAGGTGTTAGGTCAAAGGTCAAGGTCAACATACAAATTTGACCTTGAGGTTTTTTTCAAAGATACATGAATTGATGATGATTGGTGAAGATCCTAGGTCTCTACGACTTACGGTTTCTGAGTTTTGGTGTTCCACCGACACCGGTTAATTTTCATAGGGGCATAACCCTACCAATGAGTCGTTGAATCTTTTCGATCCAAATGTAACGAAGAACCGGGGTCTGGTCCTGAACAAATTTCACCCTTTGTTTTTTTTCTACCTATTACGGTTACGGTGTTGGAACGATAACAAGGTTTTTTGGTTTCGGAGGGATTACTCCGAACCGACAAAATATTTCGACTAATAGGGTGAGTTCTGTATAGATATTCATGACACCGATACAAAGTGTGAACAAGAAAGCGACACGTCTTACGGTTACGGAGGCTAACTGCGTCAAAGTTTGGCGGAAGAATAATAATAATAATAATAATAATAAACAGAAGAAATACAGTAAGGTCTTTCCCTTTTGTAAAAGGAAAGACCTTAATCAGAAGAAATACAGTAAGGTCTTTCCCTTTAGTAAAAGGAAAGACCTTAATAATAATAATCAGAAGAAATACAGTAAGGTCTTTCCCTTTAGTAAAAGGAAAGACCTTAAATATACTTCTGCCCTGTCTTTTTCGTACTTGAAAGTTATTGGATAGTAACAAAAGCTATTTGGATTAAACCTTGTGAAATTTGCATGCATTTACGTTATTGTATTGGCAAAATCTATCATTTGGTGTATATAGAAAACTTAAACCGTTCTGCTATACTGCTACTATACTTGTGAAAAACACTTGGCAACAGAAACGCATTCATCTTATCTATATAAAAAAAATCGACCCAATTTACATAGAAATGGACGTCTTCGTGCATTTGTGATCCCAAATAAAATATGTTCCGGACCTTATGAGTATTTGGACCATACGTGTATGGTTGGACCATATTGGTATACCCTTATGGTCATGATATATGCGTATGGTCCAAATACTCATTTGGTCCGGAACACATACATGATATTCTGTGCGTTGTCGGTCGTCTATTAATTTTTTTCTTTTGTTGATGGATTTGACGTCTGTCTGTGAGTGATTATTTGTTCATGACTTAAAACTTACTTGCAAATAATTTAAAAACAAGACTTGATTTATAAAAATGTCCAAACAAACCATGATTTTTTTAAACATACATCACATCCATTGCAAAAGGCTAAAATCCGCCAGGTCTTTAATTTCAACTAAGTGAGTTGACTAAATTAATGTTGCGGACCATTTCCAATTTCCATTAGGTATCCCTATTTTTTTCTCTCTCATCTTTTATGTTTGTTTTTTTCATCCCAAGACCTCTTGGAGCTTTCATTCTATAAAGTGTGTATTTTGCTAATGGTCGAAGGCCATACGGGGACCTATAGCTTGATAACGCCTGTTGGTCCCTGGAAAGAATGTGTCTGATTGTCTATCACACTTCATATTCTTATTTTAACATGCAGTTATATCTATGATAAGAATGAAAATTGAATTGTCATTGAGACAAAAACCCAACCAAAGAGCAAAAAAAAAAAAGAAAAAAAAAAGCCCAAGGCAACATGTAGATCTTTCGTATCAAGGGAATTGCTATAAATATATTTATTTCAGGTTAATAGTATTAGGCCATACTCAAGTTATAAAATAGATCTCGTCGTCAACTTTTGCAACCAGCTTCTATGTTTCTATAATGCACTGTTCATCTTTTTTGGGCTTCGACTTTTCCATTGGACAGACAATTTTGTTTTCGACTGTTTTAAAAAGATGCATTTTTTTACAAAATCATACAAGTAAGGAGTCTCTGGCCTTTGGTAGTGCTGTATGTTAATTAATGTTTGTTTATTTATTTGTTTAGGAAATAAGTATGACGTACATTTTCACTGAACTAGGACACTTTTTATAATAGTTTTTCGATATCGCTCGGGCAAAAATAATCACGAATATAATGCCTACCCATGCATTGAAAAAAAACGGGTATAAACTACAGAGTGCAGCTTCCAACAAGAATACAAGATTTATTGATTTTCAAAATGCGACCAAAATTAAAAATTTGCTCGCAGCGGAAAAAATTCAACAGTTTGATTTTCATTGAAATAAAATAATTGTTATGATTTACACACCGTTACTTTTTCCAATATAAATATTCGAACTATTTTGTTTGTTGTTTCCTTTATAAATTTACATCATTTTTAAAAAGACCACGCGTCTTCGATATTTAGAAGACTATAAAAGCGATGTTCATTATCTTTCTTCTGCTGTAAGTTTAATTTAGTTATTTTGTGTCATAATTGCCATCTCGTATGTTTTAAATTTGAATAAAGAAGATTCAGGTTGTCTTATACGTCAATGATACACACAAAAAAACACGATAACAAATAAAATAAGGTGCAACATTCATTCTCCTTGAAAAGAATACATCACATGGATGTAATTTTTGTAAGAAAAATACCAATTTCGTGAGAAGTTGTGTGTTGGACTTGAAGAGCCAAGGCAAACTGACAAATATCTGAATGAACGAATCGATTTATGGTATATAAAAAAAACAAAGCCCACATGCTTAGCATTGAATAAATACAAGGTCACTCTTAAATGATCACAACGTAGAAGTTTTTGTTCTCTTAATCAATAAGATATTTTCTGAAATAACGCGGGTCCCTATTAACTTAAAAGTTTTTTTGTTTTTTTTTACCATGAATAAACTTTTTTTTTTATTATTATTTATTGATATCAGCTCTGGACATTAATATTCTTAAAAGTGAAACTGTTGTAAGTGATGGTATAACAATTATTTCCTTAAATGATTTGTGAAAAGAAAGTTTCATTTTATGTATCAGAATTTGTAACAAATGATTATTTAAATCCCCACTTGAAGGCCTCCGATAGACTGAGTGAGCATAAAATCATCGCCCACGACAAACAATTTAAAGGTAAACTTTTCAGTACAATTACTAATAAACGTTTTACTGTCGACCACACTGTTATGAATTTTGTTCTATTAGGAAATACGTTTATTTGATTGGCTGAGATAGCTTCCGGTAGTGGATCCGGACGTTATTAGAATTTAATCAAGTTTTAGCTTTCTAAAAAGCTATGGACTGCTTCGCCCTACACTAATTTAAGGTTATATATGTGCATGTGGTTGCTAAATTGGTATTGGCAATGTGGTATTTTTAGATTTTGATTGATATACAATGGATGTACTTTAAGAGTGTGCGTTATACACCCATGGTTTTAAAAAACAATTCTTGTTAAAAATTAAAACAATTGTAAATTTAGACACGACTTATAAGGTGTGCTTTTCTGGAGGTGTGCCTATATTGTCAAAAATTATGAAATACAGATAATAATGCACATTTACCTCAAATCACGTGTGATAGAAGTGGAGAAATCAAATTCCTTATCTTCAATCGTAAATAAATCTTTAAAGTTGTTTTAAAGGGGCTACGATGACAAGATAAAAACTGATAATGATGTTCTGACGGATAGACGGACTGGTCAAAAACAGTTTACCCTTCGGACCGAAACAAAAGTTGAGTTTGATATAAGGATGTTATTATGTGTTTAAAATTACAGGGTTAATTGTCAGTTACTTTGTCAACGTAATTTTATTTTCCACTTACCCTCAACGTGATTATTGGTTCGATTGTCCATATCCCTGTTGAACACATTCCATGTTGCCGGTTGGAACTGACCATTGAGATAATTGCGCTCAAAATAGAGCAGGTCTGGAGATCTCTCAAACCATGATATCTCCTGCATAGGTTTCTGGTGGCTACATCTTGCACAAACAAATGAAAATTCTGTCGCACAACTGCTACAGGGAGGTACGCTATGGCCATCAGCTTGCGAATGCACCTTTTTAGTCTTGCACTTCTGTTGTAAGAGCGTCTTAGTCCCTCTTTTTGTACACGCCTCCAGACACTTTTACAAAAATGAAAAAAGCAGCCCATGATACGAGAATTTGGAAAGTCTGTATGAGCAGCAGTCATTATAGCGGTTTCGAAATCAGATATTATATTGGTAGGGGTAAGTTGGTTATTTGTTAGGCGGGAGTATCGCCTCTTCAGATGTCCCAAATTTGGCGATAATTAGCCACATTTCTGTCAGTCATCAAGGCAAATACAAGAGGTATAACTCTGTCCCTATAAAATCCATGGATGGTTAGAAATTGCTTGTAAGGAGCTGGTGTAGATTTAAATGTTGCATCAATATAGATGTCGTTGCATTGACCCAAACAACGGAGTGCTTGTGTCGTGCAAAAAACAGCAATGCCCCATACATTATCCAATTTACTGAGAAAACGGTTCCCATCTAGCGTAACGCGCCAGCGTCCACGAATGTCGACGTCATTTATTGATGCTGGTATCTCAGGCATGTATCTTCTTCTTGTTAGGTCAAGAGAAGATCTTACACTGTCATACGTAGGGATATTGTCCCTTTCTGCTGGAGGGATCTGATGGGCTATATCGTCATATGCCTCTCGAACTGTAAGGGAAGGGTTATCCGCCACCGCAGCCGTCATTTGTCGTCTTATATTGGAACTCAGAATTAAATCTTGGTCCTCTGGGTGATCATGTTGACCAACCTGGGAAAGATTTTTTTAATATTAAATTATGTTTCCTAGCATCATTTAGTAAGATATATAAAAAGGATCAAAAGTTTATTTAAGTGGATTTATTTCGTTTTCCTAATTCATATTACTATTCGGTCAAACAGGTATCTATCCTTCGATATATTTACTAATTATGGACTTCAACCGAGGTCAGGTCAGTACTTTATTATATATGGACCTGTTCAGATTATATGGATCGAGGACGAAGTCCGAGGTTCATTATAATCTTACAGGTCCATATAACGTATTTACTGAGTGAACACTCCTACATTTGTATATTACATATGTAGATCATATTGTAAGTTTGAAAACGATATTGATTCGATGTTACTATTTTTGGAAATGATATTGACGATATTTACAGAGTATATCAATATCGAGGATAAACTTCAAATTTGATTATATATTGGCTAACAATCTGATTCCTAACTATAATAAGATTTAAAAAGCGTTTTGGTATATTTAGTTTTAAATGGTTAAGGTGGTATGGTTGTCTTTCGCCAATTATTGTAAATAACAAAGAATCTAAGGTGCAGATTTTCAATTAAATGATCAAAATTTGAGGAGAAGTGTCGATAAATAATGTAAGTTTTCATTCAAAAGAATGACAAAATAAGATTTAAACTTATAAACATTAATATATTTACGTGCATAGATTATTTTTGATTGACTTTTAATACTTTTAGATTGACACTTTAAGGGGAGGTAACTTAAAAAAAAGAGTTTTCTGAAAGATTCAAGATGAAATTTTACCAGTTCTTATTTTAACCATTTTAATCGGAAAAAATACGGTAACACTATCTTTTCTTTTGATATTCTGACAGCATTTTGTAAAAGCTATCTTTTCGTATTTTATTTTACAAGTATATATTTCAGTTTAGCTTCTACATGTTCTTATCACATAATGATTTTTTTCCCTGTATAATCCATATAAAATTTGTCATTGTGCCACGACCTGTAGCCTTAGTAAATACTCAGTGACCTATCAGTTTTATTCTATTTTTGAACATATCACAATCTATACTACGTTTTGGCAAAATATGAAAAAGTTATATCATTTTAAGTTAATTCTCCAATACCACCTTAAACTAGAGTATTTTTTTTTAAAAGGACTTCAAATGAAGTGGAAGGAACCAACTTGTTTTTGGTATGCGCATGTTTTATCGACGGTTAAAACGTCGAATTCAATGATTGATACATGTACATAAAGGGTATGCGAACTCTGGCGATTATAATATTTCTGGGCACTTTATATGAGTTTGTCAATCGATATTTTAGATAATCGGACTAAGGTGTTCAGACTTTACACCAAAAGTTTGGAAGTATAGATATATTGGTTGATTTGTTAAGTTAAAATGGATAACACTCACATGAAGTACATCTATATTTGGTTCCTCGTCATCAAAATTGATCAAATTTGTTCTAAGTGGGGCTCTGCATGCAGGACGCCAGCATCTCCAATGTACTTTATCGAGTCTGGTTTTGTTTTTTTTTGGTACTTAAAACCATTGTAAATCAAAATGTGTCCTCCTCTTCTTCCGCGAGTTACATATGCCATCCTTCAGTTGGGATAACTTGGAGGAAATGCCACGAGGAGGACGAATTTCGCACGATTTTAATGATTGAAGCTGATTGGATGATCTTTGTGAAGATGCAATGCATCGTACCATTGATTGCTTTTTTTAAGAAGTCACATGTTCTATGCCCAAGAACATTTCTAAGATTTCCATCAATTGGTCGTTGCCATCTAATTTGCATAATCGGAGGATCACTGCATACAATCTATTTCAGGAAAATTAAAGGGGCTCTTGATTTTCTAATAGAAATACAACCCTGAAACTTCAAGAGGATTCCGAATTACAAACTACAACATAGTCATGAATATTGTTTGAAACTTTCGCAAAGATGGTGAAGGACCTAATAAAAGCAATCGAGAACACATCAAAATCTTTTATATTTTACTTGTGTTTGTACTGTTTTTTTCAAGCCACATCTTTGTCTGATATATCTTACTATCTCACTTAGTCATGACCCTCTTCTACACGGGACTTCTTGCTATCTCTGTTGTACATGTGATTGTTTGCGTGTATCTTGTTGTGCGTCCGCAACTTTTTAGAATATCGGCTGCCATTTTATTCATTTACGTTTGTTTTTATAATTGCACCCCAAGCATTGAAAAAAGTTTTAATTCTCAAACATTTTCAAACTGCCCTGCCCCTGTTCCAACTGCTTCATCATGTTTATGATAAAATTGAATTGTTTAATTGGTTCGTGATACAAAATCAGTTCCACTTCATAATACATGTAAATCAAGTGTCATGTCGTATGTGTGATTGACCGTTATGATAATTGCACGTGTACTGTCTCTATATTTCGCGGGTACATGGTACCCGAACAATTCATCAAACACAAGGTATGTGTCTTTGGAGGAGCCAGCGTTGCTTATTTTTACGGTTGAAAGTGCTGCGACCTAAGATGGCAACTCAGATCATGCTGATATGTGTTTGGTAAATGGTGGCGGAACTCTAGTCCGTTGATTCAAAAGTGAGGAAATCGAAGATATGATAACAAAAATCGTGTCAATCAACAGAAATAAAAACAAACCATGGACTAGAACAGCTGATAAGGACAATGGAAACCCGCGCCGAAAATTTAATAAAATTGAAATTCCCGGACTCTTCAAACAAGAAACAGAGAATGTGTCCATGGGGGGCACATGTGATGCCCCTGATTGCCTACCTCATACAGTTATAAAGGGGCATAACTGAAGAACGATACAATTGACACTACCCAATGTGTACTTGGTCAGAGTTTTGTGCTAATAAGTAATGCTTTTATATTTCATAGAATTTAGTTGAGATAAATTTACTCCAGTTAGAGAACGAAAACGAAAAATGTAGCATTTTTTTTTTATTTGATAAGGGGCATAACTCTAGAACGAACACAGAGGCCGAAAACAAATTAAACTTGATATGTGTTGTGTGGTAATTAGCATTGTGTATAGTTTCATAACATTTGGTGAAGACAAACTAAAGTTGAAGGACTGAAGCCAACCTTTGGACGGACGAACGGACGGACACGAGTAAAACTTTTGAGGAATTAAACTGAAGGGTAACGAGGGTAAAGATTTACAATAGGCATGTGTATTAACCAAAGGCACTGATACAAATATCCTGTAAGAGAAAAATTAAACGAATCTAAACGGACAACCACCAATATTATCGAGGACGGAGTTGCTCTTTTAAAGTATAATTAATCGACACAACTATTACCGATGCATTGTCGGAATAATGAGTTGTCGGAGTATTGGGCTGTCGGAGTATTGGGCTGTCGGAATAATGGGCTGTCGGAATAATGGGCTGTCGGAGTATTGGGCTGTCGGAGTAATGGGCTGTCGGAGTAATGGGATGTCGGAATAATGGTTGTCGGACTAATGGGATGTCACCCCCATTAGTGGGCGATTAATAATTGTTCAAAAAAAGTTAGACCACACGAATTGGGTGAGTTTTGTCTATCTTACTTTCAATTTAGGCATCATCTTCGAAGCGGCAAAGAGGAACAACAATGCGTAACTGCGCATGCTTGAGATCGTTCATTTCAAATAGTAAAATTAGCCCATACCGGACGGTATTGTCAAGAATTTCAATAAAGGCCGGGAAACAGACTAGTATAGCTTAAACACTAACGCAGAAGGTGGTTTCATTTATTAATAAATGATAATGTTAACTCTTCAGGCGTATTTTCCATCATGATTTGAATATTTATAACAAAATTCATAACAAAAATCAAAAACATTTATTAAAACAAGATAATATGAACACGTGGCCATTTATAAACTGACGCTGTTTACTGTTATGAATTTATCTTTTGCTTTCATTGGAATTTGGTCTTATCAGTTTAGACTCTGTTGTCATGTAGTTTATTTGTTATTCTATTGTCGGTATATAGAGGTCCAGGCCACCGTTTCACAAAGCCTTCTTAACTTCCGTTTACGATCCGTTTACGTGCGGTTCTGCGTTCCCGCTACGGGTGTTTCACAAAGGCATCGTAAAGGACGACTAAGTCGATCGTAAGTTACGCACTGTGCATCATCGTAAGTGTAGCGTAAAACTGAACTCTCTAAAACAGGAGGTGTGAATCGGGGATTATTTACAACGAAAATGGCGCAGTCTTCTTTCATTGACTGGAATAAATTGCAGACGATCATCTGCGCGTGTAAGTATTCATTAGAATTATAGATAAAATGGAGAAGGTTAAAAAAGAGAGACAGCCCAATTTTACACATGACGAGATTATCATTCTGATTGACGAGGTCGAACAGTCAAAGGATGTGCTATTTTCTTCTTTTTCGTCCACACTTGACAACAACAAAAAACAGAAAGGATGGGAATTGATCAGTCAGAAGTAAAATATTATTGATCAGTGAAAGTTCACTGTAAAAATATGTCCAGATAATAATTATACATGTTGATGGCTGTGTATAAGCACAACTATAAATTTAGCTTAACAAACGGAATCCGGGCTTGTTCGCCCTGATTCACGTTCGACATCAAGATTAACAGTTGGTACATCATTGTTTTTATTAATTTCAAGCTGAATATTTTATCAAAACAAAATGTTTGTTTTTATTATTAATCCATCAAAAGACGAGTACATATATCACAATAATCAGTGATCCGAAATTAATTTTAATGATCATAAACCACAGGTGCTTGAGGACAGGATCCTGTATGAGCCCCATTTAGTCCCTCCCCCTTATTATTATTAATCTCAGATTTTTCGATATATATCACTTATTTGTACCACACATGTACAGACTCGGGTTTTCTACACATTGATATTGTATAATATCAGCCGCGAGCCACAATGTGAACCTTTTTGGGGAGTGAGTGCAGTGGCTGATATTTTACGATATCTATACGAAGCAAACCCCATTACCTTTTTATAGTTCTATTACAGTAACTGGTCTTTTCTTTCTCCCTAAGACAATTTTACGCTTGACGAAAACAAGCTTGATAACGTCTCCTCTTGCATTGTGACGTCACTGATAACTTATCCTCTTACATTGTGATGTCGCTGATAATGCCTGGTCACGTTTTGAAGTCTTGATACGAGAATTACAGAGCGACAGAGCAGGGTGATATAGGCGTAGGGAATGACGATAAATACTAATATACCATATTTATACTCTAAATATGCATGTTTACTATCAACGTGAATCTTGACTATAGTCCTCTAGCACCTGTGTCATAAACAAGCCATAAACCTTTAAAATATTTCCATATTTCCATAAATTACAAGAATATGTACCGTAGAAATATCTGAATAAGTTTATTCGACTTTAATGCCCTGAATATTAATATTTTTCAGTTGGGGCGAAAGGTCTCTATGGGCAAAAAATCTCGGAATGAACATATCCAGGGCGATAGGTCAAACGGACCAGATACCAAACAAAAGGGGGGTACAAATGTATCTGTGAATTATACATGTACATGTAAAGTGTTATCGTGTACCATTGCAAACTCATACCACTACAAACAAACTCGTACCAATGCTAACTTGCAGTTCTGCCAACTTTTAATGAAGCAAATGTGTGAGATTTGGTCAAAATTGAAAAGGCCAAAGAGAAAAAAAACAATAGTTCAAAGGGAAATGCCGCCTTAAAAGCATGAACATGCATGAAACTCACACTAGATGCATGAGACTTGGCAGTCCTGAACTTGTAAGAGTTATAAACTTGTACCAACGTATCTAAATAGTGTGTGACTATGTTTGTTTTGTATTTTCTTATCATTAAAAACTATTCTGATTGCCTATTCAGGATTGATAAGATCCCCCATTCGTTATGAGCTTTGCTCCTTGTTGAAGGCAATACTATGACCTATAGTATGATGATAGTTGTTAATTTCTTTTTCATTTGGTCTCTTGTGCATGGATAGTCATGACAGTTGTCTAATTGGCAATCATACCACATCTGTTTTATATTGTAAATCCTTTTCATGATTTACAATTCAGACATCATTGTTGCTATTAATTCCAAACTAACTATTTTATCAATCAAAACATTGGTTTATTATTAATCCTTCAATGACCATTTTTACAACAATAAGTTAGGTACATGTATATTATGTCATTGACCAATTAATGCTTTAAATTAAACAAGCCATAAACTTTTTAATAATTCAAAGATATATATTTGAATAAGTAAAAATATCAATAACCGTTGATTTTATTATTAATCTATGGTATATTTCAAGAGCATTGTGTATAATAACAGCTAATTAGTTTTTAACACAGCCAAATTTGCTATTACTGTTGTGTATTATGTAATGAACTAATGATTGAATAACATAGTTCTTTAGTCTTCGTAGATCTATTCCTACTTGAAGTCTTTTTGAGTCTACGACAAGCAGAACATGATATTTTATACCATTGAATATTAAGCCATAGTCATGAAGATCGATTACTTGATTGGTGTTCCGTTAATGTAGCCGCAGAACAAAAACGCGAGAGCTATTTTTGAATATTTCTACAATTTTAAGTAGTTTTCTACTCACAAACACAATAATATTTTAAACATTTATTAACATAATTTTTTTTTAACACTTGTTTACTTTTATGTTGTTTTAAAATATCAATTTGACTTGAATTTGGGATCCTGCTAACATGTTTAACCCCGCCACATTCAAAATGTATGTGCCTGTCCCAAGTCAGGAGCCTGTAATTCAGTGTCGTTTGTTTATGTGTAACATTTTTGTTTTTCGTTCAATTTTTGTGCATAAATAAGTTAGTTTGCTTGTTTGAATTGTTTTACATTGTCATTTCGGGGCCTTTTATATCTGACTATGCGGTATGGGCTTTGCTCATTGTTGAAGGCCGTACGATGACATATAGTTGATAATTTCTGTGTTATGTTGGTCTCTTGTGGAGAGTTGTCTTATTGACAATCATACCACATCTTCTTTTTTATATTTATATGAGTATATTAAATAAACATGTATATACCAATAGTAAGCTAAGTCAGTTTATATCTTGTTTTTCGTCTGACTATACAAAAGGCGAGAAGAGCTACTTTGATAGATCAGGTTGACTGATAAGCTGTCTATATAAAGTAATGGGACAATGCATGGCATGAAGACATCACCAAATCACCGTATGCAATACTCAAAAAGACATCCAGAGATTACCATATAGTCATCAACTACCCACCAACAGGCCGTGAGCTTTGGTTGGCTCTTAACTCAAATCCAAGAGCACAGCAAAATGTCAAAATATTCTATTCAAACTGGGTGACCTGGGAGAAAAACATTGAAATTTTCCAAAGAAACACACACACCCCTCAACTTTTAATAAGGAGATTTGGTATTAATGCAAATGAGTCAACTATCCAACAAAGTTCAAATGTAGTGGATGTAAGCAATTATATATAGGCAACCATATAATCTTCAACAATGAGACAAAACATACGGTATTGTCGGCTACAATAGTCCATGAATTGAAAAATATGAAACAGTTCAATTGAGAAAAATAACGGCCTATTTTAAAACAACATGAATTACGAAAAACACATATAAAAGACATCAACCAACGAAAACCACTGAACTACATGCTCCTGACTTGGAGCAGGCACATGCAATATATTGTGGCGTTTAACATGCTTGTTAGCAGCTGGGACAGTTTTGTTACAGCACACCATAAGAACAAACATACAAATCAGTGGAAAGGGCTTAACGTATGAGATCGATACAAAACAGAAGGAAAAAAAAAAGGTCTAACAAAAACACATACCGAATGTGGCAGGGTATTTTTACCTCGTTTTCAAACAATCAAAGTACTGAAGTACTGAACATCGAATGACTGCAAGTTCTTTTGGATTGTCACAAGCACTTGTCTCAGAAAAAAAATCACATCTCTATACTTGAAGTTAATGTACAGATATATTTTTTTTGAAACTCAGTACACATATTCTATATAATATGATCTTTTTAATTTCAATGCCAAATATAGAGTTCTGACCCTCAATTCCACGGTCCACTAGACATGGAAAATGATAGTGCAAGTGGGGCATTTATGTGGTATGGACACATTCTTATTCAAATCCTTTATTAAAGAATTCAGTAAATTTACTACAGATAACACTACATTTGTAAATTAGACGAACTAATCTAATCAAAATGTATATATGTGAGCGACACAGGCTCTTTAGAACCTCTAGTTATATATATAGTTTAGACCTTTGGTTTTCCCGTTTGAATGGTTTTACACTAGTCATTTTGGAGGATCCGTATAACTTGCTATTCGGTGTGTGCCAAGGATTCGTGTTGAAGAGGGTACTTTAACCTATAATAGTTTCCTTCTACACACTGTGACTTGGGTGGAGAGTTGTCTCATTGGCACTCATACCACATCTTCTTATATCTATGTATTATTTCGATATGTTTAATTTGGGTCTGGAGCTGGTATGTCAGTTACTGCTAGTAGTTCTTTGTTAATTTATGAATCATATTCATTTTGTGTAGTTTCTTTTGTTTACTATTTTGTCATCGGACTCGGATTTCTGTTAAACTGAGTTTTTCTGTGCATATTGTTGTGTGTTTGTTTATTCTACATGAGCTAGATATAGTTGTATAGTCGGAGGGTTGAGATCTCCCAAAGCATGTTTAGCCCCGCCGTAATTTTGCGCCTGTCCCAAGACAGGAGACTCTGATCTTTGTTAGTTTTTTTATGTTTTTTTTTTTTTTTTTTTATCTACATGTAAGTTAAGTGTGACGTCCATTTTCACATAACTAGTATATATTTTTATTTAGAGACGAGCTGAAGCCCGCCTCATGGTTGCGAGATTTTTTCGTTGTGTTGAAGACTCATTGGTGGCCTTCGGCTGTGCACTTTGGTTAGGCTGTTGTTTCTTTGACACGTTTTTTTATTTCCATTCTCAATTTTAATGATTGATTGATTGATTGATTGATCATTTTTCTACAAGCAAAAGTCATGATCATTTGAGAATCCTTTATTTGTATTGTAGTGTTAATTTCACCAATGAAACTCGACATTTATGTTTGTCTTAATATTAAATTTCTTTGTAAACTCTATAGATTTCGATTTTGATATTGTTTTTGCAAGTTTCCATAATAGATTTCCGGTAATTGTTCTGCATAAAACCCTATGGGAAAGCACATTAACTAAATTTTCCAAACGTTTATTGGAACCTTACGATTTGGCAAGGTGTTGCAACCTGTAATGTAAAAAAGTTACAGCCGATTGCACTGAGTGTGTAGGCAAAGGTAGCCTATCCTTGGTTAGCTTGCTTGTATTATTAGGTTAGGTAAACTACCCTCCTTTAAGAGTAGACTAGTTCGACAGATCACCAATCAATCTGTCTGTAGGACTAGACTCCTTCTACAGGAGGGTGGTATACCTTACCTAGTTACTTCATAGTTCAGCTAACAGACAAGCGATCCAAAGATATTACCTTTGTCTACACACTCAATATAATCGGCTGTAATGAAAATGCGGAGTTTGTGAGACCAGGTTCAAGCAACCAGTCGGTAGCAGTCAGTTTTCAAAAAATATAAAAACAAATATTGCATAAGACTCAAACGTACTTCAAATGTCATTATTAATATATAACCACTATATCATCAGTTTTTAATATATAATTAAGCAGTCAAATACACTATTCAATGAATTTTAAAATTTCATTTCTGGTTCATTTAAGAATTAAATGCTTTTTTTGTTACTTCATTCAGGTGTAAAGCGTTGACCGAAATACATGTTGTATGATGTTCTGAAAATGTGCGCACAGTCAACGCTTTTACAACCCTGTGAAGTTACAAAAAGAAGCATTCAATACTTATAATTACATTTTTTAGCTAGGATCATGAAAACACGATTTTTATCAAGTTTTTATTAAATTCACCTTTGCACTTTATTTTGGGACCTCGTGTCATCATGAATGATGAATTTCATTGAGTAATACAATTGCGTAAGGAATAACATGAGATGTGCAGTTAGCCAATAACGAATTATTATGAAACATACATCTTATGTTATTATAAGTTATATAAAGGCAAAATCAACCGCTTTCGATATATTACACAGCATACTGCCCGCTTTACATTTTAAATAGTCAACACTTTGAGTGTTTATAGAATCGTAAATAATTATGATTTTTTTTTAATGATGGCAAAATTGCACTATTGGGTGAAATAGCTTTCCTTATTATCGGCAGCCAGTCAAATAGTTCATAAAAAGGAATAATAATTCTGCACTAAAAGAAAAGAAAGTTGCACTCCTGCTTTTTTTTTGCCACACAAAACTGTTTTTACAAAACATTCTACCTCTGAACTAGTGGATTTCGCTTAAATATGACTGGACAAAAGGTTTATTTTTTGTATTCAAAGTATGGTGGGCAAGTAAATTATTTATTAGCTTAAAAAAGATTGATCCGTGCTATAAATTAACTTGTAATTTTGATCAAGTAGGCCCTAGATCTCTAGCTTACGTTCTCGCCTAGTGCAGATAAAAGTATTGCCGCAGAATTTTCTTTATTAACTGTCCGGTAAGGGTTGGGTAGGGTATACGACCTCAACTTTAGATCTACTTTAGAAAAAAAAACTAAGCAGAACAGTACCCTGGATTTTTCTACTGTAGACCGCAGCTACCCAGCTTCCCCTTGCACCTAGTGAGGACAATTCTTATTACATTTTCGGTAAGGGTGGGGCGTTCGATCCCAACTTTGGACCTATCTTTGAAATATTATAAGCTAAACAGCAACCTTGATTTTTTTCTCCAGCAGACATCAGCTACCCAGCTCCCCTTTACACATTGTGCGGACAGAAGTATTTCCGTAGACATTTGTTTATATACTTTTATGTAAAGATGGGGTAGGGTGGGTAACTGCGGTCCACTTGAAAAAAAATTACAGGGACTTATGGCACGCCGTTTTTATATTTATTCAAAGTTGAAGATATCTTATTTATTTAACAAGATATCTTATTAAGTATTTAAGATATCTTTAATTTTTATAAGATATCTTATTTAATTTGAAAGTAAATAAGATATCTCTATTAGTTTATAAGATATCTCTATTAGTTTATAAGATATCTCTATAAGTTAATAAGATATCTCTATTAATTAATAAGATCTCTTATAAAGTATATAAGATATCTTACTTCTTTATAAAGATATCTTTTAAATACATACTTTATAAAATATCTTATTAATTAATAGAGATATCTTATAAACTAATAGAGATATCTTATTAACTTACGGAGATATCTTATATATTAAATAAGATATCTCTATAAGTTAACAAGATATCTTATAAACTAATAGAGATATCTTATTAACTTACGGAGATATCTTATATATTAAATAAGATATCTCTATAAGTTAACAAGATATCTCTCAAAGTTTATAAGATATCTCTATTAGTTTATAAGATATCTCTATAAGTTAATAAGATATATCTAAAAGTTTATTAGATATCTCTATTAGTTTATAAGATATCTCTATAAGTTAATAAAATATCTCTATAAGTTAATAAGATATCTCTAAAAGTTTATATGATATCTCTATTAGTTTATAAGATATCTCTATAAGTTAATAATATATCTCTATTAATTAATAAGATATCTTATAAAGTATATAAGATATCTTACTTCTTTTTAAAGATATCTTTTAAATACATACTTTATAAGATATCTTATTAATTAAAAGAGATATCTTATAAACTAATAGAGATATCTTATTAATTACTAGAGATATATTATAAACTAATAGAGATATCTTATTAATTAATAGAGATATCTTATAAACTAATAGAGATATCTTATTAACTTATGGAGATATCTTATTAAGTAAATAAGATATCTCTATTATTAACTATATAAAAGATATCTTATAAATTAATAGAGATATCTTATATTTTAAATAAGATATCTTATATATTTAATAAGATATCTTTATAAACATTTTAATAAGATATCTTATTTAATATATAAGATATCTTATTAAATAAATCAGATATCTCAATTAATATATAAGATATCTCATTTTGTTATTAAGATATCTCAATTAGTTTATAAGATATCTTATTTATCTAAATAAGATATCTCGAAATTGAATAAATATAATAACGGCGTGCCATAGGGACTCCAATGTGGTGTGGTCTATGCAGAACATGCGGAAATCTATGGTAGTTTGCAAAATAAAAGTCTTTTTTTATAATGTTATATGTAAAATGTTGGTAAATAATGAAAGCATGCTTCTGAATTAATAGACATAGAAATAAAGAGAAACCATATGATAACCAATAGCAATCTCCCAGAGACAAACTAACGTTCATTAAGACAACTAGTATGATGGTCTGGATTCGGGGTTCTTAATTTCTGTATTCTGTGATATTTTATGCCATATTTCTCTATTCTTTATACTTTTTGACAATTATTCTCTTATCATTACATTTTAACACCATTATTCTAGCTATTTTATTTATTTCTTGGTCCATTGTCTCTATTGTTTATATTTTTTGTCCACTATTCCCAATTCCATAATCCCCCATCAACGACCTCTAGTTAATGTCACCTTATAGTCTTCACAAATAAGCAAAATTAATACCTTATAGGCTCCTAATGACAACCCAATTTAATATCCCAGTTTGAATTATGAAATTGCGGAAATTTTGAAAATTAAATCAAGCAAAAAACATTATCGTCCTCGTAGTTCGTAAAATACTGGCAGATGGATCTTGGTCATCAATTCTAATAAACTTGGATCGACCTTTCTAAACTTAAAAGTAATAAAGTTCACGCATCCATATTGTTCCGATTGCTAAAGACTTTTGCATCCGTCGACATTATCTTCGATTAAAGTAATACTGATCTGACAACCGCTGTGCATGTATACTTTAATGACATTTAAATGATTGACAAATGACAACATTGTCATTGTTTGAATGACAATTAAACTGTGTTGGAAAGATAACATAAATACACTTTCGTTTTTTGTTTTTGTGAAATCAAAAATGAAAAATGAAAACACTTTCATTTTTCGATTTTAGTTTTTGAGAAATCAAAATTGAAAAATGAAAATACTTTTGTTTTTCGTTTTTTGTTTGTGAAATCAAAAACGAAAAACGAAAACACTTTTGTTTTTCATTTTAATTTTTAAGAAATCAAAAACGAAAAATGAAAACACTTTCGTTTTTCGTTTTGGTTTTTAAGAAATCAAAAACGAAAAATGAGAACACTTTCGCTTTTCATTTTGGTTTTTATGAAATCAAAACCGAAAAATGAAAACACTTTCGTTTTTTGTTTTTTGTTTTTGATATTTCAAAACGAAAAACGAATGGACGCAGATATACACGGACCGGCCTTCCGTTATTTTTCAACGAAAAAAGAAAAAAATGGTTATATTAAACAGTGCGAACATCATTTTAGTATATTTCTGTTTTAATCTTTTAATTTATGAAAAACAAACCATTCTGAATTATAAAAAGTATAAAAATCCAATAAACGTCAGTCATTTCCATTAAAAAAATATATTGCATTCTTATTTAGCAATAACAAAAGTTTATGCATATTTATCACTTGTTTATCAGATCGTATAGAAAAAAGTAAAATCACAAAAATACTGAGCTCAGAGGAAAATCAATTCGGAAAGTCCATAATCACATGGCAAAATAAAATAACAAAACGCATCAAAAACGAATGGACAAGAACTGTCATATTCCTGACTTGGTACAGGAATTTTCAAATGTAGAAAATGGTGGATTAAACCTGGTTTTATAGCGCTAACCCTATCACTTTGATGACAGTCTCATCAAATATCGTTATATTTACAATGATGCGTTACCTAGACAGACAAAATAAATAAAATAGTCAAACTATGGGTACAGCAGTCATCATCGTGTAACAATTTTAGAAGGAACAATTTAACAGAACACAAAAACATCTATCTACAAACACATTCATTGATTTGCGTGTCTGACATCAGAAAATTGTATACGTCACATATATTTGTCGGTCAATGTACATACAAACAATTTGACACATATCCAGAAATCAACGCCACTTTGCTTATTTGAATATTATACTAAAGAAATCGGATACGGGTCACGGAAATTACATTAAAATGATAGGGAATTTTGAAAAAAATGTCTGTTTTAATTTTAATTTAAGTGATAGACAGGTTGCCGGGGCAGAAAATGAATATACACAACAATATACACCATTTAAACGAAACATAATGACTGTTGTTGCAAAAATACAGGTTCCTGAGCTATTTTAAAAATCGAAGCGAGAGGCCTTTCACATTGCAGTGTAAAATACAGGCTAAAATGGCTGAAACGTCAAATTTGCAAACTTCGTGTTGAAAATTGGCTTACAAGGTCATTACAAAAACAGGTTGCCGGGGTGAAATATGAAACTTGAATTTCCAAAGAATAAGCAAGTCAAAACCTTGTATGTGTAGTCGTTGAACTCTAGGTTCCCACGTAAAATTAAAATGTCACTATTTCAAGAAGAATAAACTCACGAAGGCACGAAAAATTCACTAAATTCGCGTTCATTGTTTTGATTTTGACCGCCTGACAACTTTACGGAAATATCAAAGTGATTGTTAATAAGGACTCTGTGACGGGCAACTTATAATATCCGTGTTTTAAAGATTTTAATAATATCAAGCCTATCACAGTCCAGATCAAAGTACTATCACGTGGTACAATTCTCATTTACATATTATGAATATTAATTAGCAAAACCACTACTAATTTCTGGCTATGAATTTCACATAGGCAATGTTAGCATACAGGGTTAAAAAATCGAAAGTATGTAAGAATAAATTTCAGAAATAGACCGAGATTATATAGAATTGATAAGAATCCACAAATAGTTAATTCCACTACGCGATTGAATAATTTTGACGTTTGTGGTTCAACTTATTTTGTAATTCATAATAGAAATATATCTTAATGACATAAAATAGAACAATATCATACTGACGGAATCTTTTAGAGTACAGAGTCAAGTTATAAGAACCCAAGACATACAAAAAGTCGCATATACAAAACAAACTACTAGGAAATGAAAGACAATACGAACACATTGACGGGATGTATAAGTACCGAGCCACGTTAAACGGATATCACATAAAACAATCCAACAGTAAAAGTAATATAAATAATAGAACAAAGACAAATGAAAGAACAATAAAACACGTTGTTAAGATGATAAACAACATTAGTACGCAGAATCTAAACATCAAGACCATCATGTAGTATTTGTGAAGTTGACACGGAATATTTATCAACAAGGTCTTGGTACCTTCCGTTGATCTTTTTTTTTCGGAAAAGGACGAGACGTTCTTTGACATATCCCTGGTTCATCAAACTTCCACTCAGACACCGATGACGTTTTACAAAGTCTGAGTAGGAGCTGCAAGCTACTAGAAAAACACTTAAAATATCTAAATGCCTTTATTATGACTGATTGCAATTGGGGTTGCATTATTTCAAGATATTTAAGAAGAAGTATTTCCTTTTTAGGCAACATGAACAAAAATTTAGTACAATGTATCTTTTTTTTTTTTTTAAACATTCAGCATTTTTGATGGAAAACAACTAATCATGATGTACACAAAATATTGAAATCATATGGTGGCTCATAATTTCTATCAAAAGAAAGAAATTATTGCATTCTTATTCAACACAAACAAAAGTTTAAGAATTTTAATCGTTTTGTTTAGATTCTATGATTAGAAAACTTTTATTGATGCCTTTGAAATAACCGAAGACATAATGGTTGTATTTAATGTCTCTGAAATAACTACTTACAAATAACATTGCATTATTTGAAAAAAAATATATGTTGGTTAATTAAACCAAGGCATGCCTTAACACAATGGTTAAACTTTATCTGTTCTGTTTAACTGTTTTTATTTTCATCATCTAGTGCCATTATTGCGACCAAGTTGTTTCAAACAAATGAGTTAATGTGTCTTCGTAGAGCTCTGCTTTTATCAAATATAAATACTGTAAAGTTCGTATCACATAAGAATTTTAATTATACACGTATCCGTCAGATCCATACATAACACTAATTTACTGATAGTTCGCTATTAACTGTTGTTACGGTAACTCTTACATTGCTTATTTGACGTATCTGACGTATTCTATGGGTCATTGATCAGTCAAACATTCATCACCAATCATTATCCGATCAGTAAAGTTTACGTCAATAAGTAACGCGTAAGTACTGTCGTGAAAATTTTTTGAAATACACAAAAATTAGACACAATATAGCGATTCTATATTCTCCGGAAGGGGAAGCAGATCATGTTCTACATGTGACTATTGTTACAAACCCGGTTAATAGTCAAATTTGGTAAGTCATATTCGTGAAAAGTAAACGTGATTGTTGTAAGGAACATATCCAACTCGTGATGTCGTTCGAAAAATCTACCAACGGATAGTTTCAACTTCACTAGTTATAACTCATGGTTCAAAAGCTTCCTTGTGTGCAGCAACCCTCTATCAAGAAAATCATGATAAGAAATATAAGCACGGGAATATCGTATCAACTGAGAGATATTTACTTCGTATGCAGGCGCTGCTTGAATGTTGCAACATAGAACTGAAAGTTTACAATAGGGAAGATGAAACTAAAATATGTGCATTGAACGACACTTACTCATTTAATGAAATCAAAGTACCTCACTTTAAATGGTGCTATGTCTTCAAAAATGTATATATCTTTTAAAGAATCCAATAGGTAATATTAAATACAAGTTCATGATTTTTTAAACTAATAAAGACATAGTGTCACTTTTCGAATTACAGACAGCATTTTGGTTAATCAAATATATCGAGTACATTCTATATTTTTAAATCAAAGAATAAAATTGTTAACTATTAGTAAAATACATGTACATTATTTTTTATAAGTGTTTTATTTTGAACTTTGTTTATACATACCTACATGTTTGCATCATTAACATTCAAATGAAGACACTTTATATTCTGCCAGCAAGATGTCTTCAAATTCTATAAGTGTTATCCTTGTTCAACGTTTATACAATAATATGTTAGGTTTATCGAAACAGAATTTACACACTAACAACCAGAAATGTACCACTGTTTGTTGATATTGACAACACTTTGAGAAATTATCACTTAGTTTGCTTATAATGTCTGTACAGACCAGTCTTAAAGTTCCTAACCGAACTGTTTTTTTAAAACAGGTTGTTTTGAAAATAAAATAAAATGGAAAGCTAAACTTATGCTTGCAAGTTTAGTAATCATAACGTTTTATTACACAGGAGGGCAGACTAACCTCTTTTCAATATTCGGCGACCTGCTTTTTTTTAATTGCTTCCACAAGAAAAGCTAAAGTCTAATTTATATATAATATGCTATCATTGTTAGACGACATATAGTATACATAAATGAGACATCATCCAAACGACAAAAATGCTTTGAAAATATATATAGTACATGAAAGGGTCTAAAATAGTTGAAAGAAAACGAAAAAATATTCGCAGATCTGCAATAATCTAGGCTGAATCACATGAGATGAGACTGTCAAATGACATTAAATCTGATTTTTCCTATCTTTATCAATGTCATTAAATCAAATAAGGCTAAAAACTCGTGAATAGTAAATTTCAAAACGTTGAACCCAAACCAAAAACTTTCTCTGTTTTGTTACGAACAACAAAATATTGCAATTTGGAATTTGACATTTTTAATTAAACTATTCCCTCTCCGTTTCCAAATAATAACATGCAAATTTTGCTTGAAGATAACGGACGAATCAAGGGCTAAAAAATAAAATAAAATAAAATGTATTTTTTTTGACAAAATATAATTTAGTTAATCCTACATGATAATGAAAATGATATCAAAAGACAACACTTATTGAACAGATTGATAAAAGGAGATTTAAACAATATCACTAAGTTTTATATGCTGCACACTGAAGTATAAATACTTACTGACAATGATTAATATGGCTAAATGCTTTGTCAACGTCCCACCTATGTTTGAACTACACTGGTATGTTCCTTCGTCGTCCTTTCCAATAGTTGATATTTGTAAATCATAGTTACCTAAAATGCTCAGTCTTTCACGTATCCCTTGTAAGTTGGGATTGATAAGAGTATCAACGGTATATTGCACACTTGTTGTTCTATTGAATATAAATCTCCATATAATGGAATTTATTTCCTTTTATAATGTACACAACAATAACACAGTATCTCCAAGACTATGGGAGTATTCTGTTGATGTTTGTGTAAGACTTAAAATAGATCATAGAACTAAAGATGGTAGAACTCTTTCAATAGTAATGCAATTTGTCATATTTTATTGGGATCATCCGACAATAAAAGTCAAAGTACGAAATGTTACAAAACAAAGTGTTCCTTTATTTCAAAATTATCAGGAAGTCTTTTGAACATATTGCATTGCAAACTTCATAGAAACTATATAATTATATAGTAAATACGCATAAATAAACCTATCATTTTATACCAAAAATGACAAGCAATAAACCGGAAGTACCTAATACCTTAGTTATTACAGACAAAAGTATATAAAAACCATATATGTTATGGACTCAGTGTGAATAAAGTAATCATATGAGACCGGAATTGTCATTTTTTAAGGCGGAAATTGACAATTATCTCCCTTTTTTCAGGCAAAATATATAGAAACCATATATCTATTGAAACAGTATGAAAACCTATGTTAGGACGTTAATATTTATTTTGAATAAAGCAGGAGAAGCTTCTCAAACATAATTTAGAAAATTGATTTGGAAAGACTTTCAATTGTTCTCTGACAAGTGATCTTTATCTTTTTTAAGTTCTTGTGAAGAAAAAAAACAGTTCATTTATTGAAGCATCAGACTTGACTGATGCAGCTTTTAGGGGCAAACAGTTTTGTTTTCGTCTAACTGTTGATAGATAGATAAACATCTTATTCTCTAAAAACTTAATACAAGTTTACTGAGAAAACACATACGTGAACAAGTACAATATTTGAGGGCAAACAAGTGTAGTAAGAAACAGGCATCCAGTATATTTGTGACATTCTAAAGTAAGTGCTCATCCAACTCTGAAATGATATTTATTACTTGAATTTGTATTCAATATGTGTTCTCATTCTAAAAAGAATTAATGATGTCCGACTTTGCCTAAACAAATTTTTAACATTTTAAGTGACTTTTATTAAACCCTCAAAGCATATTTTTGACGTTCTCAATTTTTAACCAATTCTTAATATTCTAACCTTTTTACTAAATTGGTCCAACTATATTTTTGGTACTATCAATTTTTGGTAAGAAGTCTAAAAATATATAAGATGTGTACTGTTTCTTATGAGTAAAGTTATTTTCGACTGTTTTTTTATAGTTTGTTTTTATTGTGTGCTACATAAGTCTCACCAGTGACGCTCATATCAACTTATCTATAAAGCCAAACAAGTACAAAGTTGAAGAGCATTGAGGATTCAAAATTCCAAAAAGTTGTGCCAAACACGGCTAAGGTAATATATGCCTGGGATAAGAAAATCCTTAGTTGTTCGAAAAAATTCAAACAGGAAATTTATAAAACTGACCACATTATTGATATTCATGTCAACTAAAACTTTCATCCATTGCTGCGTACTAAATATCTATAAGCGTCGAAATATTCATAAAGTACCATAATACTTATAGACAACGCGTAATAATAAATACAAAGTTAAGTGTTGACTTATGCAAAAAGCCAGGTCTGTTGTTAAAATTATTAGGATTTCCATTAATGCTGAAACAGAAATAACGATATAAAAATATCTTGAGATTCTTTAAGTTATCAAAATTACCAGGCCTATAATTTAATACGCGTTTCGTCTACATAAGACTCATCATTGACGCTTATATAAAAAAAGTTATAAAGCCAAACATGGACAAAGTTGAAGAGCATTGATGACCCAAATTCCCAAAAGTTCTGCCAAATACGGTTAAGATCAGCCCCTGTTTTTGGTTGAGTTCTTGTTTTTTATAGTCTTTAGTTTTCTATGTAGTGTTTTGTTAACCGTTGTCATTTGTCACCTCACAGTAAAAACTGCCTTTAAAGTACAATAGGTCGTATTGACGTAGAAATCTGACCTAAAAAAAATTAGGGTAAACCAAAACAGCATTATTTCTACTTACTGTAATTAATACTTACAGCTTGAAGGAAAAAGTAAAACAGCTATGGAGACGAATGCAATATCCATCATGTTGTCTCGCACTATCGACATTTATTTACTTCCTGATTGGAGTAAGGAAGAATTTTAATACACATACACTACACTTATACATCTATTCAACCTGAAGTTTTGATAGGACTTTAAACTCGTTCGGTATCTTTAAAGTAACGTATTTCTTTCTATCGAAGAAATAATTTGTTCGGTTTTGTATTAACGTGAAGGTTATTAACTGCTAAAATACTATGATGTGTATGTTTTTTAAACAAATTATAGGAAATCCTAAATGAGTTACAAGACTCTGGTGACGATGTCGTGCTGTAAAATTTATATATTGTTTTTGATAAATTAAAACGCATCTTATTTGTCATATTGCTGAAACACAAAATTATTTTGTTTACCTGGTTCTATCAAAGTTTAATAAATTTGTCATTTGCAATATGTTCTTTTTACTCAGATTTCTTTTGTAAAGTACACACTGTATTTTTACCAAGTATTAACAATAAAACTTAAAGCTAAACAGCGTGATAAATTATGGTATTAATAGCCCAATTATTTCAGAGGAGAAGGTCATGTTATAAAGTCAGCAACAATTACATTGAATTATGTTAATATACCTAAAGTTAATATTATGAATTGATTTCAGTTTCTCAATTTGGTTACAATCTAGAGAGGACACATCTGGGAAAACATTTTTAAAGCACTATCTAATTTCATTCAAAGTAACTTTAATTATTAATTTTGCTATGTAGTAGGGAATCGGCACACATTTACAATAAATTTGATGAACGTTTATATTCAAACTAGTTGCATAAATAAAATCGAATGGTAACATACAAAAAAAAAGCATAAGCCTTTTTGAGAACTGATAATGTTTGATCAAATAAAAATAAAAGGTTATATTTTAAAATCAATGCAAAACAAATCTTGAGTTGAAAGTACAAGGCTGCTAGTTTTCATATATTGTTTTTATATAACACACCTACTTTCAACTTGTTAAGGATTTCTATTTGTATAAATTTGAAGATGGTATTAATTGTAAACGTAGCTGAAACTTATTGTTAAATCCTCGGTCACATCTTACTGGATGGCTCGAACGGTTGAAAATAAAAGTTGTACGTTGACAAAATTGTTATCCGTTTGGAGTCCGTTGATGTATTGACCAAATAAAACGCGTAACGAATGCACAACTGACACGCACCGGATATGCAACGTACGAGAAACGGAAACGTACCGGACAGAACGGATGTCGAAAGTTCATCCAACGGACGAGTACCGCAAAAAACGGACCCCTAACGGAAGCTTACCGGATAAAACGGATGAACAAGATATACGGAAAAATTAAAGGCGACAATAAAAAGACATGTAAATCGCATAAATATTCAAAATGTTTCTGTGTAACTAGTTTTAATTTGTTCTTCAAAATCCGTTTCAGATCCGTTAATCGTCCGTTTTATTCGTTATACGTCCGGTAGGAGTCCGTTTCACAATTGTTCAACATCAGTTTTATCCGGTAAACGTCCGTTAAAAGTCTGTTGGTGAATTTATCTCCCAGACCTCCAACAGATGCATAACAGATACGTAACGGATACAAAACGGATACCGAATGGAGGAGTACCGTACAAAACTGACGCCCACCGGACGTTCAACGGACATTTCATCCGCTGGACGTCTGTTCAAAGTTTAGAACATGCTCAAAATTTTCCACCGGACAGAACGGACGTCAACGGATACAACTTACGCTAAACGGACATGTGACGGATATTGACGGACGTATAACTGACGTCTAACGGACAATAACGGACGTCTAACGGACATGAACGGATTAAAAAAAAAAGTTATCCGTTAGACATCCGTTCGAGCTATCCGTTAAGGTGTGATCGAGGCTTTAGGATGTATAGCTATAAAATTAACCAAATAAATGGTTACCTTTAAATCATTATGTTTATTCTTAAGACTTAATACCAATCATGATTTTAATATTCATGACAAAATTCAAAACAAATCAAAAACGTTTAATTTATAAAAAATATTTAATATGAATACGTGTCCATTTATAAACTGACGCTGTTTACTGTTATGCGTTCATCTTTTGTTTTTATTGGAATTCTGTCTAATCATTTTAGACTCTCTTAATATGTAGTTTATTTATTATTCTTAAAGTCGATGTATATAAGTCAAAGTTTTAACATACCAGAATGTTCAAACCCATTAATAACAAAATCAAAATCAAAATCGACTATATTTGCATTCTTTTACCATTGGGATTGTTAGACAATGGATTAGAATGCGAGATCTATTATGCAATCTACGTAGTTTTATCATCATGTTCATTTTAATTGTCTGTCAAAATAATCTAAAATGCAAATTTAAATTTGCTAAACTTACCACGTCGCTAATTTGGTACAAACTTAAAAACACATTCATGTACGTTTGATAAATTTAAGATTTATGTCTATCAGGTCGGGAACTCTAGATTTCCTGACGTCAGAATATATTTGCATAGTAATTTCCCCAAAAGAAGGTAAACAAAGCCTTGCAAAACAGACCAACCGAGTCAATCAACTACAATGCATTGTGGGCTACTACAAGTTTACTACCACTTAAAAACACGTGGAATTAGTGGGAAAACTGTCGACTAATATAGTGTCTGGGACTTTTATAAAACATGTTTTTGTTCAGTGAATAGGTTTAATGTAACAAATATAACATAATCTTCAATGCTCAGATAAAAAAAATATTTTTAACTTGCTTCACGATTCAACTTTCTTTTTCGCCTTGTAAAAGTAGTTGAACAGGTTTTGTCCATTATTAATATTATGCATTGCACGTGAAACAGTGAAATTTCCAATGTAAAGTGACCACTTCAACTATAAAAATCATGTGAGTTCTTTTAAACCTGTCAACACGGTTTGAAGGAATGGGTTACACGTCTGTCTATATACTGTATATTACATTAATTTGTAGGATCCTTTACTATAGATAATTTAGCTGATCTGTAACAATAACATCTCCATGCCTTATATATCATGTACTGTAGTACGCCGCTAGATTAAAACTGACGTGGAAAGGTAACACATGCCCACCGAAAGCTCTTTTTTTGAGAGCCCAGGTGGTCGTGTGGTCTAGCGGGACGGCTGCAGTGCAGGCGATTTGGTGTCACGATATCACAGTAGCATGGGTTCGAATCCCGGCGAGGGAAGAACCAAAAATTTGCGAAAGCAAATTTACAGATCTAACATTGTTGGGTTGATGTTTAGACGAGTTGTATATACATTATGTACACAGCCATGTATCACCATCATTGATGGCGATCCGATGGATACATCTGTTGTAGAGTTGTCACTGACTCAGACGTACTTATGAATATAATTATTTTCTGTGACTGTATATTACATTAATTTGTAGGATCCTTTACTATAGATAATTTAGCTGATCTGTAACAATAACATCTCCATGCCTTATATATCATGTACTGTAGTACGCCGCTAGATTAAAACTGACGTGGAAAGGTAACACATGCCCACCGAAAGCTCTTTTTTTGAGAGCCCAGGTGGTCGTGTGGTCTAGCGGGACGGCTGCAGTGCAGGCGATTTGGTGTCACGATATCACAGTAGCATGGGTTCGAATCCCGGCGAGGGAAGAACCAAAAATTTGCGAAAGCAAATTTACAGATCTAACATTGTTGGGTTGATGTTTAGACGAGTTGTATATACATTATGTACACAGCCATGTATCACCATCATTGATGGCGATCCGATGGATACATCTGTTGTAGAGTTGTCACTGACTCAGACGTACTTATGAATATAATTATTTTCTGTGACTGTATATTACATTAATTTGTAGGATCCTTTACTATAGATAATTTAGCTGATCTGTAACAATAACATCTCCATGCCTTATATATCATGTACTGTAGTACGCCGCTAGATTAAAACTGACGTGGAAAGGTAACACATGCCCACCGAAAGCTCTTTTTTTGAGAGCCCAGGTGGTCGTGTGGTCTAGCGGGACGGCTGCAGTGCAGGCGATTTGGTGTCACGGTATCACAGTAGCATGGGTTCGAATCCCGGCGAGGGAAGAACCAAAAATTTGCGAAAGCAAATTTACAGATCTAACATTGTTGGGTTGATGTTTAGACGAGTTGTATATACATTATGTACACAGCCATGTATCACCATCATTGATGGCGATCCGATGGATACATCTGTTGTAGAGTTGTCACTGACTCAGACGTACTTATGAATATAATTATTTTCTGTGACTGTATATTACATTAATTTGTAGGATCCTTTACTATAGATAATTTAGCTGATCTGTAACAATAACATCTCCATGCCTTATATATCATGTACTGTAGTACGCCGCTAGATTAAAACTGACGTGGAAAGGTAACACATGCCCACCGAAAGCTCTTTTTTTGAGAGAACAGGTGGTCGTGTGGTCTAGCGGGACGGCTGCAGTGCAGGCGATTTGGTGTCACGATATCACAGTAGCATGGGTTCGAATCCCGGCGAGGGAAGAACCAAAAATTTGCGAAAGCAAATTTACAGATCTAACATTGTTGGGTTGATGTTTAGACAAGTTGTATATACATTATGTACACAGCCATGTATCACCATCATTGATGGCGATCCGATGGATACATCTGTTGTAGAGTTGTCACTGACTCAGACGTACTTATGAATATAATTATTTTCTGTGACTGTATATTACATTAATTTGTAGGATCCTTTACTATAGATAATTTAGCTGATCTGTAACAATAACATCTCCATGCCTTATATATCATGTACTGTAGTACGCCGCTAGATTAAAACTGACGTGGAAAGGTAACACATGCCCACCGAAAGCTCTTTTTTTGAGAGCCCAGGTGGTCGTGTGGTCTAGCGGGACGGCTGCAGTGCAGGCGATTTGGTGTCACGATATCACAGTAGCATGGGTTCGAATCCCGGCGAGGGAAGAACCAAAAATTTGCGAAAGCAAATTTACAGATCTAACATTGTTGGGTTGATGTTTAGACGAGTTGTATATACATTATGTACACAGCCATGTATCACCATCATTGATGGCGATCCGATGGATACATCTGTTGTAGAGTTGTCACTGACTCAGACGTACTTATGAATATAATTATTTTCTGTGACTGTATATTACATTAATTTGTAGGATCCTTTACTATAGATAATTTAGCTGATCTGTAACAATAACATCTCCATGCCTTATATATCATGTACTGTAGTACGCCGCTAGATTAAAACTGACGTGGAAAGGTAACACATGCCCACCGAAAGCTCTTTTTTTGAGAGCCCAGGTGGTCGTGTGGTCTAGCGGGACGGCTGCAGTGCAGGCGATTTGGTGTCACGATATCACAGTAGCATGGGTTCGAATCCCGGCGAGGGAAGAACCAAAAATTTGCGAAAGCAAATTTACAGATCTAACATTGTTGGGTTGATGTTTAGACGAGTTGTATATACATTATGTACACAGCCATGTATCACCATCATTGATGGCGATCCGATGGATACATCTGTTGTAGAGTTGTCACTGACTCAGACGTACTTATGAATATAATTATTTTCTGTGACTGTATATTACATTAATTTGTAGGATCCTTTACTATAGATAATTTAGCTGATCTGTAACAATAACATCTCCATGCCTTATATATCATGTACTGTAGTACGCCGCTAGATTAAAAACTGACGTGGAAAGGTAACACATGCCCACCGAAAGCTCTTTTTTTGAGAGCCCAGGTGGTCGTGTGGTCTAGCGGGACGGCTGCAGTGCAGGCGATTTGGTGTCACGATATCACAGTAGCATGGGTTCGAATCCCGGCGAGGGAAGAACCAAAAATTTGCGAAAGCAAATTTACAGATCTAACATTGTTGGGTTGATGTTTAGACGAGTTGTATATACATTATGTACACAGCCATATATCACCATCATTGATGGCGATCCGATGGATACATCTGTTGTAGAGTTGTCACTGACTCAGACGTACTTATGAATATAATTATTTTCTGTGACTGTATATTACATAAATTTGTAGGATCCTTTACTATAGATAATTTAGCTGATCTGTAACAATAACATCTCCATGCCTTATATATCATGTACTGTAGTACGCCGCTAGATTAAAACTGACGTGGAAAGGTAACACATGCCCACCGAAAGCTCTTTTTTTGAGAGCCCAGGTGGTCGTGTGGTCTAGCGGGACGGCTGCAGTGCAGGCGATTTGGTGTCACGATATCACAGTAGCATGGGTTCGAATCCCGGCGAGGGAAGAACCAAAAATTTGCGAAAGCAAATTTACAGATCTAACATTGTTGGGTTGATGTTTAGACGAGTTGTATATATATATATATATATATATATGCTATTGGATTTTTCGTATCCTGTATAAGGGCATACATGTACGATACAGTTTTGATCCCACGGTGATTTTTTTACGAAAATTTGCACACAATCTATTTGTCAACTTGTCAATTCAATTATGTAATAAAAGATATACCTTCGTGTGCTATTTTAAGATATAAATGGGGTCAAAGTTTTATACATTTACGCAAAATTTAGGTTTTGTGAACATTTCTATTCCTTGGATAGACATACCTAACTTTTTTGTTTGAAAAGATAAACACATTTTTTGTAATTTTGTAAAAATATTTGGAAAATCTTCTTTACATAAGCAGATGATAAGTATGTCCTAAATTGATATAACAGTTGTTTGGAAATAATTAATTTTTATCAAAGTTTCAGGATTTTAGCTGAAAAAAACGGGTTTTTTTTGCTGTATAAATAATCTTCAGGACCTGATCTAAAAGTAGGTACATCACATTCAGTATTCTCATAAATTTGTGGTATAAAAAGTGGGGACGGTAAATAGCTAAATGTAATGTTTTGTATACATTTGTCCATCGATGAAGTCCGTCTGTTGCTAATTTTATCCCAAAATATACCTAAGAGGTATTTTTATCGTTCGGCTGCTGTCCTATTGACTTTATACCTGCATTATCTTCATTTAATTATATCCTCCAAATCAAAGTCGGTGCCATGTTACCCATTTAGGTTTTCAAAAACGTGCTTTGTATATAGAAATAAGAAGATGAGATATGATTACCAATGAGACAACTATCCACCAAAGTTCAAATGAAGTGGATGTAAGCGATTATAGTCAACCGTAAGGCCTTCAGCAATGAGAAAAATCCTTACCGTATAGTCGGCTATAAATGGCCCCGATTGACGATTACACATTTTTGTTTCTTAAATACATACCATTCCTCGATTTAAATGACTTTTTAATCATAAAAGAAGGTACAATATCATAACATCAACTTTATAAAAAGCTGGGACATTTTAGTGACCTCAACAGATATTTGACACACTCTAAGTCTTCTCATCTTTTACGAACCCAAAATTCAAGGATCCCTTTTTTTTTTAACTATCTGAATGAAAGTTTGTCTTATGGGTAATTCTGTTTTTCACTGTTGTTTTGTTGCTGTCTTGTGGACGAATACCTGAAATCATCGTGTAATCAACAATCATAATAATTGCTATATTTCGGGTAATTCAAACACTCATTTCTTCGCATAGAAACAATTCTTTGTTATTCTGAGCATGGAACGAATACTTTATATCACGGACTATACATGGGGATACAAAAAATGAAAAACTAAGCGAAATTGTAAATCCCGCAATGCATGAAAAAATGTGTTGTATTTCAGTAAATAGCACGTGTTCTCGGTTGATTGTAAATACGTAGTAGTCCATCATGCATTGTTACTCATTTAATGGATTGGTCAAAAACCCAGGTAAAACAAATTTGCGTCATATGTAAATAAACAATTACATGTGCGAGGACATACGTATGCTAATTTATGCAAATCCATATAAGGTAGTGTTCTCGACCTGTCTATTTATGATTGTAAAAATAAAAATAAAAACAACAACAGTACAGTGATAAATCACAAACTGTTGCTTCATGTATATCAACCAGTGTAGCAGTCTTGGTAACCCATGGTAACCTATAGTAAGAATCAAATAATTTCTCTTCTGAGCCGCCAGAACACTTTATCACAGAAGTTTTTTAAACAGATATAAGCTAAATCAGTTCTTTGCGTTTGGTACATTTTTGAAAATTCTTTGAATTATTTCACTCATCCATAATTCTTTGTCCTGTCTTAGTAATGCTTTAAGTTAGTTTTAGATTTATCAGCTCTTTCACGTTTGTATATGGTTTTGAATATGCAAATATTCTTGCGTTGATGATTATAGCTGATAATGATGTGACCTTGGTCTCTATAGAAAAAAGGAAGAAATATATAAAACTACTTTTTTCTTAACTTTATATGGATTGTCAATTTATTATTTATAACTGTTGATGTCAATGTCTTTTGGTTTTGTGAGTCTTTGTTTACTCCTTGGTTTTGATTGTTATTGTATTATATAATTCAGGAAGAAAAGCAATTTGCGCACATCGTACTCAAATAGGTCCCTAAGAATTTTTTATTGCGATAACAGACAGTATGTTCTTCTTCTCGTTCAGTCTGTGTTAAAGATGTTGGCTGTTTTGTTTTTAAATTAGTTTCTTTTACGAAAATAATGAGCTATGTATTGTATATAAGTTTCATTCTACCTAGCCACTAGACTTTTTAGACAACCTTGGATATCAAATTTCATAGGTTTTTGGAAACGTACTAGGTGCCTATATAGAAAGAGGAAAGACGTGCCAGACATGTCGAAATTCCGATCTTCGAAAAATGAAGAATAACGGATATGTTAAGAGTTGTTGTCAAAGTAAAACAAAATGGCTCAAGTCTTTGTACATTATGTGTTAATTAAAACTGCTTACAGAATGAATCCATTCACTAAAATTTGTAATTAAAATCTGATAAGGTTGGGTACCTAGAATAAAAATTTAACACCAACAAAGGAAGAGGTAGGAATTAAGTTTTCTTTTTAAGTTTTAGTTGACTTCTAATTGATATCTAATTTTTAAAAGCATTGGTTGACAACATACAGTAAATGGATAATCAATCCAGGACCATCATTGCTGATCGGCAAAAGTGAAACTCGTCAAAATCAAACTTTTCCAATAAAAATATTTGATCGTTGAAAATTTAAGGATTAATGTTTGGTGCTGATAACAAATACTGTCCAAAAGGGATGTTTCAGTAAATACACTGATCAGATGTCTGTTTATAACGACTATATTCATTCACTCTATCGAGTAAAGTATTGTTGAAAATCTAAATTAGATCTGCTTAAACAACATTTTTAGTTTACATATTTTATGTCACAGTTGTTCTTAAAAAAGAGCACTGCATGTAGACATCATGAATTGTTCTACTATTGACACTATACAATTAACCAAACTAATTATAAAAAAAGATGTGGTATGAGTGCCAATGAGAAAACTCTCCACAAGAGACTGAAATAATATAAAAACTAACATTTATAGGTCACCACACGGCCTTCAACAATGAGCAAACCCCATACCACATAGTCAGCTATATAGGCCCCGAAATGGTAATGTAAAACATTTTCAAACTAGACAACTGATGGCCCAATTCATGTTATCAATGCAACTTGTCTAAAATGAATTCCAATCTAGCTCTTGAATAAAATTGAGAATGGAAATGGGAAATGTGTCAAAAAAACAACAACCCGACCATAGATCAGACAACAGCAGAAGGTCACCAACAGGTCTTCAATGCAGCAAAAAATGCCCGCACCCGGACGCGTCCTTTATCTGGTCCCTTAACAAATATATATACTAGTTCAGTGATAATGAACGCCACACTAAACTCCAAATTGTACACAAGAAACTAAAATAAAAAATAATACAAGACTAACAAAGACCAGAGCCTCCTGACTTAACGACAAACCTTGCTGTGCTTCTGTGAATAATTTCTAAATCAGTCGTTTAAACTGTTTCCATGGCATGAACTTGTATATCTGACCTTACAAGAGAAGAATTACTATATTTTGAAGGCTTTACGGTGAGAGATATTTTCCAAAATGAATGTCATTTAGTCGATGATCATTTGTTTTTGAATGGTTGTTGACAGTTGGTAAATAGTTTTGATGAATACGTCAACTGAGTCTTTGATATAAGTGTTATTCATTTTACTATATTGCATTGTGTTACCTTCTCACTATTAGAAGATAAAAATAGAAAGGAGTTTTCTTGAAATCGTGGGAAAAGTTATATGTTGATCACAAATCACAGTGTTCTGTAATAAGATGCATGCAATGCCATGCAACATTTATCTTAATTCGTTATTTGACGTTGACTATAGAAACCCTACTTAAGGAGTATAAGGATGAATGAGAACGATGTAAAAAAGATGAATGTCCAGCAGATAAATTCCAAACATCTTGGCATAATAAAGACAAGTCATGGACTAACAGATAGACAGACCAAATACACAGACGCGCGAAAAAGATAATTTTAATTCTCCGTTCACTCCTTAAGTATATAAAAAATGAAGTGACAGAAGTAACCAAGAGGACATTCAAAAGTGTGTGAAACTACTAGTAGTTTAGTTGATATCGTTTATTCATGTCTATCATAATTGTTTTTCATAGAATTATTTAATAGCAATTAGGGCGTTAGCTTTCTCAGTTGAAATGATTCGTATTTTTCGTTTATGTTAAGATCTTTAAAAACCAACAATGCAGTATGTATTTTTTAAATTAGGGTTAAAGGCCGAACGGATTACTATAACTGCTTGCAACCAATATATTTGATCTTAGGATGATAGTTGTCTCTTTGAAACATTCCCCATTTTCCATTCTCAATTTGATTTAAATCAAATAACTAGAAATTGATATTCTCCTAATTGTCAAAGCCATATTCTAAAAAATCCTGAACTAATATATATATTTATTTAGGGGCTAGCTGAAGCACTCCTCCTGGTGCGGGAATTTCTTGCTGCATTGCAGACTTATTGGTGACCTTCTGTTGTTTTCTGTTCTATGGTCGGGTTGTTGTCTCCTTGACACATTCCCCATTCCAAGTCTCAATTTTTGCAAGAATAAGTCAAAACTGATTAACCCAAAGCTTCATTTGTAAAAATTGTTATGCTTCATGATGCATGCGAGATTGTAGAAAGAACAAATATAAAAAAAAAGTTATATCAGTATATAAATTGTATATTCATTATTATGCTTATGTTAACTTTAATTGATCAATAATCCTATCAATCTTGAACAAATTTCATGAGGTTCAACAGTTATGAAGATTCAAGTAAATGTATTATAACTTATAGAAAAATAAATAACATATTTCGAGATTCACATGACAGAAATATCTTAATATCAAAAATATCAGCAGTGTGAATCAATATTGCATCAATCAGATACACGTATTATTAAATAATTAAAGTCAATTTGTTATTGAAAAGTATAACAATATCTTAAAACCAATCTTTTTAAAAAAATTTACAGATTATTTTCATAGAATAGTGTACATAATACTGTTTAATTTGGAGGGTAAATCTGACTTATACAAAATAATACTTCCAACTTGTAATAAAATTGATCAGATGATTCTTAGTGTACAAGAATAATCAGATACTTGCAGTGGACATAAGTATTCGTGGTTAATCGTTTTGAACACGGGTTTGTTCCTTTTTTTTATATTTTTTTTTTGTATATTATCAGAAAAATACTAGAATTAAAATCATATCGGTCATCATGAATTTGACAGATAGTATTAATTTAATACTTTCTAAACTATGTCAATTTTACTGTGAATGTAAGCTTAAAAGTAAATCACAATGACGCCATAACATGCTGAATCTGACATAGTTTATTAAATTTTGCTAAAGGGCTTTACACAAATCGATACGTAATTCCTCTAATAAAAGTTATGTTTAAAAATCATGTATTTTGGTTTGATGACTTGGCTTATATATGAATATAAATTACCAGGACCAGTGTTAACGAAGCTGTCGTATGACTAGGATGTATCTTAAGATAATCGTATGCCACATTTTAGCCCTTAGTAAGAGTCTTAATTCCCCGAGGATAAGATATGTCCTAAACTTAAGATAGACACATAGGTTATTACAGAAGGCCTTGGGATAGTCATAAAACATATAATGTATAAAGTCTTAAGATAAAAACATCACATTTGACATTTGGACTTCAGTTGGTATTTCAATTATTTATTTTTGCGAAGATAGTATCAAATCGCCTCTCCAAAAAAATGTTTATCAACATATCTCAACAGTATTTCAACAGGATTGCATATAAGGGAAATAATCTTTTTACAATAAAGTCCTGCATTATATGCATATACTACAGACAAAAATAAATCACAAAAATACTAAACTTCGAGGAATATCAAAAACGGAAAGTCCCTAATCAAGTGATAAAATCAAAAGCTCAAACACATACAAATAAATGGACAACAACTGTGATATTGCCTACTATTAGATTTGTAGGCGAATTATTTCACAAAAAGCTTTCATACATCAACAGAGGGCGTTCCTAGCATTCATTTGTTTTTATTTGAGAACAAAATAATTATCACAAGTACTTTCACTGTTTGTTTTAGAAGTAACCTGAAGAAACATTTAGGATTTATTTGGGGCAGTACTTTAAGAACTAAAATCGCTATTTAATAAATATATAAACTTTTAGCCACCGCTTTACAAGCAGAGCCAAATACAATGAAAGTCCCAACTATGTATTGGCTTCCGAAGCTACACAAAACCCCGTACAAATATAGATTTATTTCGTCTTCAAGCCATTGTTCAACTACTAAATTGTCTATTCTTCTTACCAGCACACTTGGTACAATTAAAAACCTGATAATAAATTGTTCAAATAAGGCCTTCGAAAATAGTGGAATAAATTACTTTTGGAGTGTCAAGAACTCGTTGGAAGTACTTGATAAATTGCATGCTTATATTGGTGATTTTGAATCTGTTCAAAGTTTTGATTTTTCTACCCTGTATACCACATTGCCTCACATTCTCATTAAGAAAAAATTCACACACCTAATTAAATGGGCATTCAAAAAATCAGAATGTGAATATATATGTTCAAACTCTTTTAGGTCATTTTTTAGTAGCAATAAACAAAAAAACTATGTTAATTGGACATGCTTTGATACTATATATGCCCTTGAATTTTTACTAGATAACATTTTTGTTCGCTTTGGGGATTCCGTATATCGTCAGATTATCGGAATTCCAATGGGGACTAACTGTGCACCACTTATTGCGGACCTGTTTTTGTATTGTTATGAGTTACAATTTATGACAAAAATAAGCAAAGACCCATCGAAACAACATCTGATAAACAAATTTAATAATACTTTTAGATATTTGGATGATATTTTGGCTCTCAATAATGACGACTTCAGTATGTATATTAATGAAATTTATCCTGTTGAACTTACTTTAAATAAAGCTAATACTAACAATGACCACTGCCCTTTTATCGATCTTGACATCTATATCACTAATGGAAAGCTTAATACTAAAATTTATGATAAAAGGGATGATTTTTCATTTCCTATCGTTAATTATCCGTTTTTAGATGGTGACGTTCCCTTGTCACCATCTTACGGTGTTTATATATCTCAACTTGTACGATTCGCTCGTGTATGTAACAATGTTTTAGATTTTAACGAGAGAAATTTATGTATTACTGAAAAATTATTACATCAGGGTTTTCGATATCACAAACTAGTCAAAACATTTACTAAATTTTATCATCGGTATAAAGACATCATTCGTAAATATAGCTCAACATGCAGACTTCTAATACGTTCAGGTATTTCACATCCAATTTTTTATGGTAATATTCTTTATAAAGCACAAAGGTGTCAGTATTCACCTCAGAAACTTACAAAACCTTTGAATAGACTTATTAAGAAGGGATATAATTACGATACTGTTGTCAAGTCATTAAAGATTGCATATTTTGGCGTTAATATTGAGTCACTGATAAGGTCTTTGCATCGGAACTAAACACATTTATTCTAAAAACAGTTGTTGGCATGACACGGGTTATGTTCTTCTCATATATGTTATGATGGTATGATACTAAACCCCTAACGGGAAGGATTGTGCCTGATGTTCATATGATGAAATCATAATCTTTCAGTCAGTTTAATTGAAGTCTGGAGCTGGCATGTCAGTTAACTGCTAGTAGTCTGTTGTTATTTATGTATTATTGTCATTTTGTTTATTTTCTTTGGTTACATCTTCTGACATCAGACTCGGATTTCTCTTGAACTGAATTTTAATGTGCGTATTGTTATGCGTTTACTTTACTACATTGGTTAGAGGTATAGGGGGAGGGTTGAGATCTCACAAACATGTTTAACCCCGCCGCATTTTTGCGCCTGTCCCAAGTCAGGAGCCTCTGGCCTTTGTTAGTCTTGTATTATTTTAATTTTAGTTTCTTGTGTACAATTTGGAAATTAGTATGGCGTTCATTATCACTGGACTAGTATATATTTGTTTAGGGGCCAGCTGAAGGACGCCTCCGGGTGCGGGAATTTCTCGCTACATTGAAGACCTGTTGGTGACCCTCTGCTGTTGTTTTTTATTTGGTCGGGTTGTTGTCTCTTTGACACATTCCCCATTTCCATTCTCAATTTTATATACATATTTGCAGACCAATTGTAAATAATATTTCCCTATACTGCTACAAATATAACTATATACATAACAACTTTTTTTTTAAACACAATAGTATAAGACATTTAAAAATGTATGTGTTTTCAAAGTATTCATGTATTTCTTTGTATTCTTATTTCTTAAGTTGTATGTGACTGTATCTTTATCAGAATACTTCATTTTCATACACTTTTTCTGTTTGCTCTGGAATAAAATAAACTAGTGAATAAAAAAAATAGATGATACAATTTTAAAATGTATCGACTATCATTGATTGTAATTCAATAAAGAACATCCAATCTTGAATATTCAACAAGTGTGTTATACATGGTACAATATAAAGGAATAGTACAATTTGATATTCTTGGAATTGACAGCCTGATTAACATTTCTCTTCTCTGAAAGTACAGCTACGAAATAAAGAGAATATTCATTACTTGCGTCATAACAGTTTTACTATATGCATACCGTCTTTATCCATTTATTTTCATAAATAAAACATAAGTGATAGGATGATGCTAAAAATCGACCCGAACATTAAACAGAGTGATTTTGCAACATGCAGCATCATAGATAAACAGTTACACATTACAAAGCTTTAATAAAAAAAAATTAGCAAGATCGACTTGAATAATAGAAAATATTTGAAGTAGTCAAGGAACTAAGAGCTATCAATGTGACACAATATGTTTAAAAATGCCTTACTTGTCAATGCTACTCGAGTTGAAATGTTCACCGTAATATTAGGAAACACTTACCTTGTGCTGTGTTTACTTCCATTTTCTCGCTAGAATCATTTGGTTTCTTGAATTGGTTTTTGCCGGCTTGTTGTCTACAAAAATAAAGTAAATCTCATCCATGACTTACATTTATATTATTAAACATTACAGATAGAAATGTCTAAGTAATAACTTTTACAAATCAACGAAATCACTCCGATCTTAATTTTGAAATTTTGGTATTACATAATAAACAGCCATCAATTATTAACGTGAAGTTCATATGTCGAAATCTGGATTGCAAGTCCGTTGAATTCGCCTTATATCTCATTTCGCAAACATATTGTTATTTTAAGAAATCTACATCTTCTTATCATCCTGTTAAAACTTTGTTGAATGAGACGTGTGATCCCTCCTTTACTACATATTTTCTATTCGGCTTGTTTTCTACTAGTGATTTAGCGTTTAATTCATATTCCGTAATATGTAAAGTTATTATTGTTATGATTATCAAATGTAAGGTTTCTCTCTCTCTCTCTCTCTCTCTCTCTCTCTCTCTCTCTCTCTCTCTCTCTCTCTCTCTCTCTCTCTCTCTCTCCTCTCTCTCTCTCTCTCTCTCTCTCTCTCTCTCTCTCTCTCTCTCATTCTCTCTCTCTCTGTATATATATATATATATACTATAGATATCTTTGGCTGGTTTGATCAGTACACAAGTTAAGAACTTTAGACAAAAATCATCCAAAACGCGAGAATAAACCTACATGTAAGAGTAATGATTTAAAAACAACTTTCATGTTCAAATCCTAATACAGGTAAAACGCGATAAAAAATTGATTTAGAATACTAATTTGGACTTGCCTATGAGTTAATTTATCACGGTAATGGCACGAGTATATCTATTGAACCCTTACGAGTTGTAAAACAAAACTGCATATATATTTTGAAATAATTATAAGATATTGTTATATCCTAGATCGCATTCTAACTGAGTTGTCAAAAATTTCGTCGAATAATTAGTTTTGAAATAGGTACTCGAGTAAATCCCATACAGTTCATATAAATATCAATAATATTGTTACATTTCTCGGAAAATACTATATTTATTTGAAATTTGAAACCCAACAAGAAATACTAATCTGTTCATAAAAGAGGGACGAAAGATACCAAAGGGACAGTCAAACTCATACATCTAAAACAAACTGACAACGCCATGGCTAAAAATGAAAAGGACAAACAAACAACAGCACACACGACACAACATAGAAAACTAAAGAATAAGCAACACGAACCCCACCAAAAAAGTAGGGGTGATCTCAGGTGCTCCGGAAGGGTAAGCAGATCCTGCTCCACATGTGGCACCCGTCGTGTTACTGATGTGATAACAAATCCGGTAAATAGTCTAATTCGGTAGGTCACATTCATGAAAGGGAGGGGATTGTAGTTACGATGTAAGGAACATATCCGATATCATTTGTGAAACGGTTATTCCATAACGGTCAACCAACTCGTGATGGCGGCCGTAAAATTTACGAAGGGATGATTTCAACTTCACCATTTGTAACTCTTGGTTTAATAGCTTCCTTGTGAGCAGCAACCATCTATCAAGAAAATCATGATAGGAAATGCAAGCACGGGAATATCGTATCAGTTGGGAGATATATATCCCGTATGCAGGTGCTGCTGGAATGTTGCTACTTAGAAATGGAAAGTTCACAATTGGAAAGCTTAAATCATCTCTTTTGTCGTAAAGTTTTGTTTTTAACCGACCCTCATTGTCAATTTCTAGATGTAAGTCAAGATATGAGGCCGACTTAACTGTATCTATAGTATCTTTTATCTCTAGCTCGATTGGATAGATGCGTTCCACATAGTCACCAAATTTTGAATTATTTAGTGAAAGAACATCATCTATGTAACGAAAAGTAGAGTTAAAGGATATTGCTAACTTCTCATCTTTCTTCCTAAGAAGTTGCTGCAAGAAGTCAGCCTCATAATAATAAAGAAACAAGTCGGCAAGTAGAGGGGCACAGTTTGTTCCCATTGGAATGCCGACAGTCTGTTGAAAAACACGTCCTCCGAACGTAACAAATATGTTGTCAATCAAGAAATCAAACATCTTGATAATATCAGTTTCAGAGAATTTTTTGTTCGAATCAGAGTGATCCTTTACAAAGTAGGATTTATCCCTCCCTAAGACAAGATACTTGTATCTACGTTGGCCATTGTTTTTTACGTAGCAAAGCAATACCAACTCTTTAAATTTGTTTTTAAGTTTGGAATGTGGAATACTAGTGTAATGAAAAAAAAAAAGTCAAATAATTTAATACTGTTACACGATGAAAGAGAGTTAGATTGTATGTACTCTAAAAGATCTTTGGAATTTTTAAGTATCCACATCTGATTCACGTCCCCTCTAGAATAGGCAGTTTCACAATAGCTTTGAAGCCCGTCTTTGATTGCTGATAGAATAGATGTTAATAATTTCGAAAGAGGTTTTGTGAAGCACTTGGAAGACCCAGCAATATACCGTTGTTTGTAAGGACACTTATGTAGTTTAGGTATCCAATATAGTGATCGCAGATCCAGTTCTTCATCTTTGGTTGAAATTCCAAAGGAACACAGAACAGACCTATGATTATCCAGGATTTCCTCTTTGGTAAGTGTCGTGAGGGTATATGTTGAGTTTCCAAGTGAATTGTCAATACCTAATTCGTTGATCAAGCAGTTAATGTAATGAGTCTTACACACACAAACGATGTTGTTTGGAGCTTTATCTGCGGGAACAACAACATATTTGTCATGGAGGTAGGATTGGTGCTTTGCAACATTTGGGTCTTTAAAGATGGACGTAGCATGGGCATTGATAGACCCATTCAGTTTTTTAATTCTGATTTGTATCAACGACCTCACTGCCTTACTCCATTCGGAAAGAGTGTCTACGTCTTCCTTCTCGCGCTTAGCCCATTGCCTGGCATAATCCTCAACTGAGTCCATCAAAATTTTAAAGTTGTATTTCCAATTGATGGATTTAGGCTCACGATATTTCGGACCCTTCGATAACACGTTTCGCAGAAAACTGCTATTAACAATGTTGAGGTCACCGGTAATAACGTGGCCAGCAGGATTATATGTGAATTGGGAACTAGCACAAGTGCAATCAGGAGGTTTAGACTTGAAGTCGTCAATATCGAGATCCTGCAAAACGTGTCAAATCATAAAATGCATGAAATAAATAATTGAGAACTTCTTCAAAAGAAAGCCATCATTACATGTTTGAGAGTGGACTTGGTAAAAAAACAACTCAAACAGATTCAACGACGGAAAGTTAAAAATAGTATAATTTAAGCGTATATGATATTGCCGTTTCAAAATTAAATATATATCGGTTTAAAAACAGTACTTACTTTTTAGGTTGTTTCTGTTCTAAAATGGCAATAACAATTATTCATAAGATTAAACTATAGATACAGTCAATATGTTTTTTTTTTAATAATGGGCTCTTAAATTTAAACTGAAGGGTACTAGAATTTAACACTCGTGCATATTTTTACCTAAAATTAAACTAAAAACCGACAAATACATTTGTTTATAATAAAACAATGTATTTTAATGTCAATTTAATCTGACTGTGTCATAATCGAAAACAAAATAGATATTCGAATATTTGTAATAGTCCAGAAGAAAGTATTCTTTAATAGAATCATTTTATAAACTATAAAATTAGTAATGAACATAACACATTGCACAGTATATATATATACGCCATATACGTATTTCTGGATTCATCTTATTTGGAACGTTCATCGTCAAGGACGTTAAAAATCTATATGGCAAAAAAATCATACAATGTTGGCCCAATGAATCAAATCTCAATAGTACATATTTCTTTTTAATTGTTATTTTACCTTTCTGGTTTTTCATTTCGGCATAAATGCTTGGTTTATCTTTGACACCTAGATCTTCGTAAACGCCCATCGAGCTAAAAACAAAAATATTTAGGAGAGTAATTGAAGTAAAAAGTAAAATAACAAAAATATTGAACTCCGAAGCAAAATTCAAATTGCAAAGTCCTTAATCAATCAGCAAAATGTAATGATTAAACACATCGAACGAATGGATAACAACAGTCATATTCCTGACTTGGTACAGACATTTTTAAATGTAGAAAATGGTGGATTGAACCTGGTTTTATAGCGCTAATCCCCACTTGTATGACAGTCGCATCAAATTCCGACTATAATTTACTAAACATAACAAGTTAGAGCTTTCACTATATGGAAATAATATTTAATTGTTTGTTTGCCTCAGCTGGTTTGATAGATACATGTAATGATCAACACCCAAAACGTGCATACAAATTTACATATAAGAAGCTGTAGAATTGTCATAAAGCAACTATTTATAGAGTACATATATACAAAGACTATGTTATCATGCATACATGATATTGATTATTTTAATGCCTACATTTTCGTTTTTAAAAACATTTCACAAATAGGTTGCACTATCATCTTATCAAATAATAATTTATGATATACTATTTAAGAGATGACGCATGGACACGTGTTCTCTTGGTAAAAATAATAACCCCCCACTGTCCCTCTTGTGAAATTATGCAATTTTAAAGACTTTATTCTGGTGAAGATTCATTATTTGTTTCGCTCACACATTCATACTTTAACAAATGAATGCTTCATATACTTCAAATAATTTGTATTTCAAATGTTTGCGTTGTATTTTTGCAAGATGATTGCTTGGCCTTCAAAGCACTTTTAATTCGTCACCTACTGACGTTTGTAGTCTAAATTTCATTTCAGAAAAGAACAGTGATTGTTTTCTTTTAAAATAAAGAAAAATAAAACTGTATAATTATGTTCGTTGTTATTTTACATTTGTAAGCTTCGTTATATGTGATCAATAGTTGAACGTTTGCTGTCGATTGATATTTCATGTACAAGTTTTACCTTTGCTGATTTGTGTTTAAATGTTTATTAATTCACATTAAAATGAAACCGAATTAAATACTTATTTAGATCCCATTTTATTGTCAGAAGTAACGAGTATAGTTTTGAGATATAAAATTTTATTTTTTCAGATATACACATAATAAAAATACTTACGATTTCGATGATATTATACCTAATAAAAAAAAAAGTGATAAAGAAATGTTATCAATCAATTAAACTATAGCTTTTAAATAACGGCAAAAATAATAGGAATATTTCAACAAAAATATACGGCGTTGTAACTATTTTGCATCGAGGTGGATGGCAAATAAAGTCCCTGGACGAGCTAAGATATTCACAGATATTTTAAAAGAAAGATGTACCTTCTGACCTTCTGCTGTTGTCTTCTCTACGATTGGTTTGTTGTCTCTTTGACAAATTCCCCATTTCCATTCTCAATTTTACACAATAAATTAAACAAGTCAAACCGATTTTGTGTAAATTTTATTATAATTATTAAATATAATTTTGGATGTTACGCATCTTCTTATTGGCTGACAGTTTTCTGTAGATCAACTCATAGACAAAATTTTGTAATGTGACCCCGGCTAAAACTAGACTTTAAATTAAATTATAATCATTATGGATGACTGTTGTATTATTTATATCAATGGAATGAAAAACAGTAAATAGTGAGTACCATATCTCAATGCGCCAATCTGTTAACAAACAAAAAAAAAGGTATTATCATTCCTACATGTACATCACCATGTATACAAAATAAGCTGAGTTTATTGCAAATGTGACACTTCTCACTAAAACTTTGACATTCTGTTGATTTTCATTGTCTCAGGGGCACATTACATTCTCGAATTTCCATAAAATACGCATCATATATTTTGTACAATGAGATCAATTGAAATTTTCAAATACATTTAATAGAAATCTGCCTCAGGTATATATCTTTTTTGCGTATAAGCAGTAAGTGTTATATAAGGAAACTCGTTTAAATTTAGAATTGTATTATGTTACTTAAGAACATTTACTATTTTCATATATATATTATATATATATATTATATATATATATTATATATGATCCTTGCCAAAAAGACAAGTATTTGTAATGCATTTTACCATACACACCTTTAGCATTCTCTAAATCCTCATAAACACTCTGTTTGTCCATGGTCCCAAGTGTTTCGTAAGTTTTACTAGATCTGTAAGACATACAGGATCATTATAATAAAAATTCTATCAACAATTGGTATAATACGTAAATATCATTTGCAAAATCTAATATCAGAAACTAATTTTTTTGAAATATTTTACGTATGAAGAGGATATTGACAGATAAGAGTTATTTAAGATCTAGAAAACCAAATTATTCAGTACATTTAGCCTCTTAGTTTTGTAATTAAACAGAAGAACAAACCACAACATGAGATGTAGCTCAAACTGAATGAGATTGGAGGTAACATCAACATGTTAATTGTATTTTTGGTTTACTCGAGTCGGGTCCGATGATATGACGTATTTATATATAGATCACTATGCAATTGCTTACGTTAAATTTATGCAAAACGAATTTATATTAGCATGTATCTTACGAAATTTATAATTAGACAACGTATGTTGATGGTGTGTTAATACTGACGGGGAAATCAATTGCAACCTTTCACATAATTGTGAGAAAAAAGTGAGAAATTCAAATACTTTTTGTTTTGAATTTTTGTAAAATATCTGTTTTCCCTTTCGATTGCTTTGTTGTAATATAACATAAGTTCTGTTTTTCAACAGTTTTGATTCAATGAAAAATTCCTCACAACCACAAAAAAGCCAAAGCATTACTTTCATGTTTAATTAAATATGAACAGAAAATAATACTTGATATCATTTGTGCGTCTTAGGCGCTTTTGTTGATTTACCTTTATCTAGAATGCTAAAACATAAACATTCGAAAGTCAGTATTATGAAATTACACTATCTTTAAAAAAAACGTGAAAACGTCTATCTCTCTATAATAAGTTACAACAAAAGAATCATGTTAAAAAAGAACGTAGCATAACAAGGTTCTTTTCCAAATTACGGTTAGGACAAAAACCGGCAGATTGATAGATTAAACTACAGTCATGAAAATTAAATAACTTTCTAAAGTTGGGCAGATTTCAGAGGCGGATTTAGGGGGGCAGGGGGCCCGCCCCCCCCCCCTTTTGGGGAAAAAATTGTTTCTTATATAGGAAATCATTGAAGCGTGACTGGAGCGGCCCCTCTTAGGTCAGTCAGTGCACTTTTGAAAATTTCTGGATCCGCCACTGGATTTTGTGTCTAAAGCACATCCCTGCTACTTAACTACTGAAGTGTTAACAAACACGACCCTTAAGGATTAATTGAGATATATAAACGCCATAAGCAGTGAACAAAGACAACAGCATGTGTTACTGTTAGAAAATGGGAAATCGACCAGTTGAATTTTCGAATCAACATTTAGTCATACACTCAATTTTTAAATCGTCTACTGTAAACCAACTTATTTCGCGAGCGATTTATTTTCGCGACTTTCGCGAGAGAAAAATAACGCGAATATAAATCGTCGCGAATAAGTAAATCGTTATTAATCTACATCAAGGAATAATAAAATCGCGAATTTTAAAAGCGCGAAATGGACTAGAATTGGTAAAACGCGAAATAAAGTATCCGCGAAAATAAGTTGGTTTACAGTATCTTTGCAATTTTAAAGCATAAATCAAGATAATATGCGACCTCCTACATGCATTTTTTTTAATTTCACTTGGAAATTGAGTTTAAAGATTTTACGTTCTTTAGGAAAGGTAATCTTAGTATTGAAAGGAACTTTCAAGTTTATAAAAATTGAATTGAAATATGGCCGACTTTTAATTCAAAATATATGAAAACACCTTGCACAAATGTATTGAATACAGAATGTTTGTGGTTTTTTACCTGTAGTTATTTTAATGAACATTTTGTGAACAGCTTGGTTTTAAAAAAAAGTGAAAATGAATTCAATACTTCACATTTTTCTTGATTTACTTTCATCGGAAGCTCTCCGAATCTTCTATTTAGAAGCAAAGGATGTACAGAAAGCTTAATGACCAAAACGAACATGCGAATAATCGTGAAATCCATCTTAAGTCTTATTTCATTTGAGGAATTTAATATCAAACAGTTCGTATATACTCACTGTGAATTTTCAACATCTGAAACAATACAATATCTATAAAATAATATTCAGTAAAGTATTTATGTATTATTGTCATTTTGTTTATTTTCTTTGGTTACATCTTCTGACATCAGACTCGGATTTCTCTTGAGCTGAATTTTAATTTGCGTATTGTTATGCGTTTACTTTACTACATTGGTTAGAGGTATAGGGGGAGGGTTGAGATCTCACAAACATGTTTAACCCCGCCGCATTTTTGCGCCTGTCCCAAGTCAGGAGCCTCTGGCCTTTGTTAGTCTTGTGTTATTTTAATTTTAGTTTCTTGTGTACAATTTGGAAATTAGTATGGCGTTCATTATCACTGGACTAGTATATATTTGTTTAGGGGCCAGCTGAAGGACGCCTCCGGGTGCGGGAATTTCTCGCTACATTGAAGACCTGTTGGTGACCCTCTGCTGTTGTTTTTTATTTGGGCGGGTTGTTGTCTCTTTGACACATTCCCCATTTCCATTCTCAATTTTATTTTTTACAGAGTTTGTCTTTAGTGCCGTGTGGAGGCAGTAGAGTGCCTCCCCGTGCTTCAGGTTTATGCTCTTATAATATACTAGATTATGGAGTGTGTGTCCGAGCGAGAACTGCTCTAATTCATTACTTTAGGAATATTTATCAAAAAGTAGTATTTCAATATTCAGCCCCATTCTACTATTTAATACTGATAGCGTTTGACATTTTCAGCCGAACAAATTTATCCATTTTATATACTTCAATTATTGTATGCTGGTTCATATTCTGGACGCCAATCTTTGCTCCTTTATTATATAATTCACTAACAAAACAATTATGAAGCTTAGAAATGGAAAATTACTAAATACTAAACTTGTTCAAAGGGTATCCACACGTCTCAATCTTCAAAATCGGTTATCTAAAAATACTACCATCGCTAACATTTTTAACAATAAAAAACGTGGTTACCCTTCTATCGATAAGTGTCATGCCAAAAAATGACTTACATGTCCCCGTCTTTCAACCAACAATACGGTAAGGTCCACGTTTAATGGTCGCACATTTTCTTTAAATTTTGAAATCTGGAGCTGGCATGTCAGTTAACTGCTAGTAGTCTGTTGTTATTTATGTATTATTGTCATTTTGTTTATTTTCTTTGGTTACATCTTCTGACATCAGACTCGGATTTCTCTTGAACTGAATTTTAATTTGCGTATTGTTATGCGTTTACTTTACTACATTGGTTAGAGGTATAGGGGGAGGGTTGAGATCTCACAAACATGTTTAACCCCGCCGCATTTTTGCGCCTGTCCCAAGTCAGGAGCCTCTGGCCTTTGTTAGTCTTGTGTTATTTTAATTTTAGTTTCTTGTGTACAATTTGGAAATTAGTATGGCGTTCATTATCACTGGACTAGTATATATTTGTTTAGGGGCCAGCTGAAGGACGCCTCCGGGTGCGGGAATTTCTCGCTACATTGAAGACCTGTTGGTGACCCTCTGCTGTTGTTTTTTATTTGGGCGGGTTGTTGTCTCTTTGACACATTCCCCATTTCCATTCTCAATTTTATATTATAATACAAACAATAGCAGGACTACGTATAACAGGAATTGTTTGTTACCAAACAACATTTATTTACAGTTAATTTTGCAGGATACGGCTTCAAAGGTATAAGAACATAATGTGTTTACTTTGCAGTGCTACATCTATATTGTAATGTATTGCGTTTGTAACAATTCATAACATCTACATATAGCTGAATATCCCCAGATGATTCGATATTTCAGAGGTTGTGGTTCTGATTTTGATTCCATTGATAAATGGAATGCCCCTTACACATATACACGCACACACACAAACACACAAACATACAAATGGTTTAAAGGTGTACGCTGTTGTCATCATTACACAGTTCTATGGACGTCATCCTGAGTTGGTTAACCGCTGTGTAATATATGTGTCACAAATGATATTTCACATGTTCCTGTTCACATAACCAGAACTTCCCGATAAAGATACAAAGTGATATAGCAACGAATTGTCATCACAAAAGTAAAATTAAAGGTGATGAAAGTGAAACAGAAGCTGTTTAGCGTTGCAAAGCACCTGATCACAACCCCGGTTTAAATCATAGTTCGTGTTACTCAGTCTTTCATCTTTTATATAGCAGTTGCGCGCTCTTGTTAGTCTTTGTTGTTGTTTTCCGCTTTTTTGCTTTTGTTTATTATTTTGTTATCCGTTTTCGTCGACTTACTGGTTTTGAACACAAAGTCAATTTTGTATTTTTGTCTATTTTATATCATAAAGCTAATTTACCAAATTTATTTTCCACGTCTTCATATTTTTCTCCCTTTTGGATATCCTGAAAGCCGCTGTTTTCATAATACTTCACATTTCTTAAAAAAATATAATAATTGTTTTTTAAACAAAGTTTCAAATATGTAGGTAAACAACAATAGATCGATTTACTATCAGCATTCAAGGTACAATTTTGAGTATAAGAGTATTTAAAAATAAAAATAATTTAAGAAATAATTTTAAATATCTGCCTAGTATTTTACAATTATCTGTTTGGAGATTTTTCTTTTTTTAAATGATTTTGATAAATTGAAAGAATATGTACATGGTAGCTATTTTGCAAAATGTGATATATTTTTCATCGCCTATCATTGACATATTGTTCTTACATAAAACCTATTGCAAACATTTAATAGTCTTCCAGCTAGGATTTGAAAATAGAGGGGCGCGTTTTTAAAAAGGGCACTTTAGCGCGTTCTCACTGAAAAAAATCAAATACTTTGTTACCACATAAAGACATATTTTTAGCAAGCATGTAGCTAAGTTAAATAGCTATTATATACAAGTTTAAAAATCATTTATTCAGAACTATAGATTTTTTCAAAGAAGAGTTCAAATGCAAATAAATAAACAACATTGACAAATCTTCTGTTTTTCTTTTTGAAAAAGGTTGTCACACATTGATTTTCTTTCAAATTTAGTTTCATCACAGTTTAATTTTACAGTTAATATTTTTGTTAATGTCTGTGTTTTTAAGTTTGCCCTAGCTACCTGTGACTTGTCTTTATCAATTCAAGTTGACCTGAGAGAAGATTTTCTCCACCTCTGCTGTACTGAGTGGTTGTACATTGTACATGTCATATTGCAACACTGAATAGTTTTGCAACAAGAGGGTACATAGATAATAGGTTTTTATCGTAATGAATGACAAGGTGAATGAAATAGCTCTAGCAGACTAGATAAGGAACGATCTGTAAGTTCTGCTGATGACACAAGAGCTATAAAGTCCTGTTATTGAATAAGGAGAGTTTCAGGGTCCATTTCAAATGTATTTTCCAGAGCTTCTATCTCTGTATAACCATACATTGTTTCACTGTTGTCTGTTCAATTCAACAAGCATCTCCGTATATTTCATGTTGAGCGTATCTAATAAAATCGGCAATAACTTTGTCAAAACGGATTTCTATCACAGGCACTTGTTCATTGGAAGACCCCCTATCAACGTATATTTACGGAAATATACCCCCTATCAACGATATTTACGGAAATATACGTTGATAGGGGGTCTTCAATGCATAGAAACAAGTGCCTGTGATTTCAATAAGAAAATTGATACAAAAATCGGACTTTCGAGAGCTCCGTAATCGGCACAATAATAAATTGATTCAATTTTGTAAGTTTATTATCAATTCAACAAGCATCTCCGTTTACTTCATGTTGAGCGTATTTAATAATATCAATATTAAAATTAGTCAAAACGGATTTCAATTTAAGGAAAAATGATATAAAAATCGGACTTTCGAGTGCTCCGTAATCGGCGGAATTTACAATAGAAGAACAATTGCGATATTTGATAGAAAACTTTCTTCTTTTCGATTTTTCATAAAGGTAAAAAATCAAATTATTTTTTTACTTTTGATGGTCATTATTCTTGAAAAAAAGATGTAATAGACTGGCAAGTCTTTGATATTTTCTTCTTGTCATTTCCGAGTTGGTAAATTTTTCTTTTTTTCGTCGGCATTTTGCGTGTTGACCTATTGGAATGATTCTTTTTAGATGGACGTTATTTTATAAATAACAAATACAATAAAAATGAACACCGTTCTGCCGTTCACATTTATTTTATAAATTCTATTTTGCATCGTCAGTTGTTAAAATAATAAATTCATTTAACTTCGAAGTTTGGTGCTTCAGGGCAAAGGGATTAGACAGGGTCGTAAATTTCACCTGATTAAGTAATTGAATTATCAAATATGTGATTATATACAGGTAACAAGTGTCAACAATTTTAATTTGTTGTCTTAATGAAGTGTGTGTATAAAGACCTCAACAAAATGGCGACGATATGAGGAAAAAAGATCGTTTTTTAAACTTTTTTTCAAAAGGGCACAGAGGGGCGCAGGGGCGCTTAAAAAAGGCAGAGGGGCGCAAAATTTCGGGGGCGGGGCGCGGCGCCCCTCCATTTCATGCTAGCTGGAACACTAAATTTAATACTAGCATATTTCATTTTTTATTTTTACCATCTTTTAAAATCTAAAGAAGACTAAAATCTGTTTTTCATCTGAGGAAGAAAGATAAGAAGTTAGCAATATCCTTTAACTCTACTTTCCGCTATATAGATGATGTACTTTCACTAAATAATTCAAAATTTGGTGACAATGTTGAACGCATCTGTCCCATCGAACTTGAGATAACGGATACTAAAGGTACAGGTAAGTCGACCTCATATCTTGACTTACATTTAAAAATTGAAAATGAGGGTTGATTGAAAACAAAAGTTTACGACAAAAGAGATGGTTTAAGCTTTCCAATTGTTAACTTTCCATTTCTTAGTAGCAACATTCCAGCAGCACTGCATACGGTGTATATATCTCCCAATTGATACAATATTCCGGTGCTTGCATTTCCGATCATGATTTCCTGGATAGAGGGTTGAAGCTCACAAGGAAGCTATTAAACCAAGAGTTCCAAATGGTGAAATTAAAATCATCATTTCGGACGCCATCACGAGTTGGTTGACTTTTTTGGAATAACCGTTTCACAAATGATATCGGATATGTTCCTTACGTCGTAACTGCAAACCCCTTTCCGTTCATGAATGTGAACTACCGATTTAGACTATTTGCCGGATTTGTTATCACATAAGCAACACGACGGGTGCCATATGTGGAGCAGGATTTGCTTACCCTCTCGGAGCACATGAGATCACCGCTAGTTTTTGGTGGGAATCGTGTTGTTTGTTCTTTAGTTGTTTATGTTATGTCATGTTCACTATTGTTTGTCTTTTTCATTTTTAGCCTTGGCGTTGTCAGTTTATTTTCGATTTATGAGTTTGACTGTCCCTCCCTTTTAAGCAAATATAACAAGATTAGAACGTTCTATGAACATGCCCCTTCATGTTGGTATGAATGAGTTTGATAAAGTCCCGATTTGGTAAAACAAAAAATGACATGTTAAACGTTTGCCTTGTGGTTTTTCATGTTAAACTTATTTTTTATTGAATTTAAGATAATGTTGATGCAGCGGTTCCATAAGTCGTATCTTATATTAACCTTACTATCTATTTTTTTTTAAATTTTGTTCGTTTTTTGGGAAACGTCATTTATATGTTTATATTATCATTTATATTTCCATTAAACATGTTCTTGAATTAGTTTGCACTTCTTATGAGTCCAAATTGGAACCACATAATCATCAAACTTGACTTTAATTTACCTCTAGGGGTAGATAAACAATACCAACCAAATATGGTGTAGTTCACCATGTTCGGCAACTTGAGTGAAAACAGTACATAAATCTAGTACAATATTTTTTCTGTTCGTCCGTCTATCAATGGACTGAATGCAAGCCTATGAATGCTATTAACACATGTTAGGAGCATATTTGCAACGTGCTGTCAATCACCAGCTGGTGGTATAATTAGCCTCAACATCGTGTGTTGTTGAATTTATTGGTTGAGTAAAGGTGTTCTGATAAGTTCAAAGTGTGTCCTCAACGCAGAGAGAAAATACCGCACATGGAGGCAGTCCTCTATTGGTTCCCAACTATAAAGTCCAGGTTATATTGGTAAAATAAAACGGTACTTACTACCAGAACATATAAAGGGTTATTCTCTTAACTTCGGTTTTGTTATCAAATGTATTGTTTTCTCCCATAGGAGATCTCGTTTTTCCGTAGGGTATTTCTTTCTCCCATATGATATTTCCTTCTCCCGTGGGATATTTCTTTCGCCCATAGGCTATTTCTTCCTCCCATAGAATAATTCTATATCCAATGGGATCTGTTTGTCTCTCTTATGATTTGTAGTAATCTTATATAGGAATTTCATTCTCCGTCAGAATTTATTTCTTTCCCTCAGCTTATTTTGTCTGTTATTAAATCCATTCGAATATTTATTGATCCTATCGGGTATTTTTTATCCCACCGTATTATTTCATTAGTCACCTAAGAGTGAAAATATCTCCCGTAGGATATTATATTATCCTAAGGGATTACAAATCCCTTAGTATTTTAACATAACGTATGATATTAAGAATAGTCAATAGAATCATGACTTTATCCTGTAGGATTCCCCAAAATCCTATGGAATTCCTCAAAATCCTGAATGATTTTAAAAAATCCTATGGGAGGAAATAATAGTCCAGAGGTTTTGTTATTGTTTTCACTGCAGCTACAAAACCAGGGTAGTTACTCCAAATTGTTTGTTGTATCGCCAAGTTTGCTGATCATCCGTTAACGTAAATGCGGTTCTAAAGTATACTCATGAAAATTGCAAATCAATCCATGAACATGTTCACATATTTACTTGATATGAAAAAAGTGGTAAGATTGTCATTGAGACAATTCTCCCTTAGTTACCAAACAACGTCAACAAACGGTCTCCGACTAGAGCAAAACAGATACCATAAGCAAGTCATTAAAAGCACACAATTGAGAGTTTAAAAATATCTAAAGATATTAACAATAACGGCCTGATATATTGGCAAACAATAAACGGAATACAAACTAAACCAATTAGATGAAAGCGGACTTACTCATCAGATCGATATATCGAACAAAAATAAGTATATTTAATTATCTATTATTGTTCTGACTGCAAAAGTAGACTACATATGTAACAACGCATAGCAATTTACACCTTTAATGTAATGGTGTTTTTAATACCGTTGCGAGTATAACTCTACTACAAAATGTATTTGTAATAAAATAGAAACTTTTAAACTTACTTTTCTTTTTTATCTTTCCCTGTAAATAGAAACACTCAACCACGTGAGATTATAAATTGCAACAGTATCTAATAATATAAGTAATATTGAACACTTAACATAAATAATAAATTCATTGAAATAAATCACAACTAAAATCGGTTATGAATGTTAGCTTTTGAATGCTCCTGGTATACGTTAACAAGGAAATGCTTTGACTCCTCTTTTTGTGAATGAGAGACAAACTTTTCAGAAAATAACCACCATATCGAAAAAAAAACTACACATAAATGTAACTGCTTACTTTATAATTTACGAATATATACCACTTTCATAAACAAAAGCCTTTTTTACGACTTTCATATTTATTCAATGTTTGCTGAAACTGGGCGGAAGATAGTCAGTTTCTACAATGCCTCAATCATTTTGTTTTCCGGTTGGATAATTTACTGTAATCGTTACCTGAAGTAGTAATTTCAACTTGGTACAACTAAATGGAGGTGGATTCTTGATTTACGTACATTAATAAAAATTTAAAAAAAAGTGTATCAAAAACAATAAAATCAACAGTAAATTATTGCTGTTCAAAATTCATTAATTGATCGAGAGAAATGAAATCCAGGTTTAAAACTAAACCCGAGGAAAACACATCAACTATAAGAGGAAAAAACGGAAGCAACAGAAACACTGAATTGAAAAAAAACGACAATGCATCATAAAACGAAAACGAACTATAAGATAGTAGCTGCCATCTTCCTGACTTGTTACAGGACATTTTAAGAAAAATAGTACTAGTTGTCTTATAAATTCAACTATCAATACTATTTTACCATATTTAAATTAACTTACAAGTGATATTTTCGATTATATTACCATATTTTATGAAAAAAAAGTATATTTAATACAAGCTTAAGAAGAAGAAAACATGACAACCATGTCTTTAAATTGAATCTATTTCGAGTTAAGTATTGTGCAATGTAAGCAAAATGATCATATTTTACTATGATCATAAGCCGATGTTTTTGTTTACTTAAGATTTTACCTTGACTCCTTTTGATTAACAGTATCGCTATAAAAGAGCCGCACCAATCACTAAAGTGACAACAACACCAACTACAGGACCAATCACAGCACTTGATGTCGTAGATTCTGTAACAAGAGTTGCAAGTTTGAAGATCCAAAAATTTATTTCATTATTCCTATCTCCCAATGTTTAAGATATAGATGTATTACGGTTGTGTTAGTTTCGATCAATAATTAAAAAGGAACATTTATAAATATTTCTTTTCGTTTGAAAATTGTTTTTTTTTCGTTTGCTTTTTGTTGTAATTATTTATAGATTGGAATTAGCATATCTGGTTCTAACGTAAATTTGCAACGGTACGTTCTATTAAAAATGTCTGAATATTTTGGCGGTTTCTGAGGGTTGGGTATTATATGTATAGATGTTTTTATATTTCAATACAGCCATGACTCTCACACAGGTTATGTTATTCATAGATGAATATAATATAATACTTGTATCATACCAACATTGATAAAACACAGTTGTACCTGCAGTGTCAGTGAAGACAATTAGAATATCTGTAACGTTACTTCGTTTCATTGCTGTATTTTCAGAAAACATTCTCAGTTCGTATACTTTTCCTTCTCGTAATTTTCTTAATTCATATGTTCTTCGTCTCTTTAGTTCATTTATATCTTCTTCGCCAGCTGATACATTTCTCCACTTCAATAATCCTTGGACTCTGTATTGTATGTAAAATGTTTGTTTATATCCACCACTAGAATTCGGATCCCATTGAACAGTTATAGTTGTTGTTGATGTTGCTGTCTTGCTAAAATTACCTGGTGTTTCTGGTACGCCTAACGGGAAAATATTAAAGATAACGAAAACTCATTTGGTTAACAAATGTTATCTAGTGCATAGTGCTAAGTAAATCTATTCTGGGTGTGATAAGGAACAGGAGCAAAATGTTTTATATAAACATTTGTTGTTGTATAGGTCTATTTCGGATATTTTACATTTTATCATAACAGCGATTATCAAGTAGAAAACATTTATCTATTGCCCTCATTGAATATATTTTTACGAGTACAGTGGTTGTGGTTATATCTCAGTAATTAATAAGAAAATAGCACAAACTCGAGGAAATATTATTCTACTAGTGATATTTTTTAAAGTTAGATATCGTCTATGTCAATCAGCCATATTAATAGCAAAATTTAGACGACAATAGATTACTGGTGTTCATAAGTAAGTATACTAGTGAAAACGGCAAACGCAACGAGAAATGATCATCGTTAAAACATTTTATTACTGATACATGAACACGATGGCCTTGCTTTATATTTAGTGGACATACGTAAAACTGTTTTTCGCTGTCACAGTCATAGACGATGTGAACAAGATGACAACACTATAATGTTATTCATATCAGGAATAAAAATGACAGAAATTTCGGCTAACCATTACAGTAGACACCATATAAAAATAGCATTATTTTCTTCTTCGATTATTGAATAAGTACCAACACAATTACTTTATATATTACACTACTAATTACACTGTTTGGATTGGATGATTAAAAGAGAATTTTCACTCAGTGTGTTTCAAGTAGGCAGATTTTTCTTTAGACGAGATTTAGAACACATTTAAGATAAAAAGGTGCTTAAAAACTGAAAACAAATTCTAATAACGAGAAAATATGTCGAAAGATAAACATACATGTATATGTAAGGATCTAAAATATCACAGTAACTTCACATTGTATGGAAAATGTTGATGCTTGTCAGTACCTGTACAAACGATACTTACTGGCTGTTTCTAATATAATAGTGTGTCTTACATCTGCAAATCCACTTCTAAGTGTAACAGTATAATTAGCTAAGTCATCTGCTTTCAAGTCTCGAATGAACAGTGTTACATTATAGCCATCCAGTTTCACATCCTTTCCATGAATCGTATCAACAACTATGGTAGGAGTGCAGCTTGATTCATATTTTTCTGAATTGTGTGAAATTGGTTTTCCATCACACTCCCATACATAACTGGTAAATTTTGGAACACTATATACATTGACATAAATTTTTACAGATTTCCCGAATTCCCCAAACTGTTTTACCCTGTCCAAGGTATCAGTAGTAAACACTGGCTGAGCTAAAACAGAACAGAGATCTTTCAATTCCGATATATTGCACATTTTTTCCCAAATACCCAAGTATTTATGTATAAAAGAAGTCTGGGCAGGAACGATACACAGCATTTTTTTTTACGTTTCACACAGTAACAAATACATCTATTTATTTCATTAAACCACCAAACTGTTTTTTCACTGTCGAAAGTGTCTGGTGTACATGTAAAGTTTGAATCTGTTATAATAGTACATTGGAATAGATGAATTAGAAAAATCGAAAACGGAAATTTAATGATGCAAGATAACAGAACAATATTATTTTTTTTCCCGAGAAGCACTTCCCGAGATGTTTATATTTTTACAAATCCAAAATCATCAAACAAACAATAATGATATAACAATAATAGTCCTATCTTAGTTTGCTTAATTTAAGCGACTTTTCGTATGCATCAATTATTCTTTTGTTGATCTATAATAAAAACATTGTGAAATATGGAAATATTTACGTGTGACTTTATGTGCTCAGTTTAGATTTTGAAAACATTATTTTAAAAGAATTTGAACTTTTATTTTATTGAAAGAAGAACAAAGCTGAACCATTCTTTCGTTTCTCTCAGGCTTTGTTTTATAATACATATACCGTCCAGTTAGAGATTTCTTACTTAGATATGCATTCGTTTTAGTTTAATTCACTGTTCATGGACGAAATTACTTTACGAAACTGTCTTTCACCATTAAATTGTTAATCCTAATTTGAATAATATTCAATTTTTCTTCGTGTAAGTACTGAGTCAACACCCCTCACCACCCTTTTTAACCTTAACTAACTAGCAATTTAGAATTTTATCTTAAATTGTATTTATTCAATATAGTTGAAGTAAACAGAATAAAGTGACTTAAAAAGTCATCGAACGAACAATAGTAAGTTTTATTTGACAAATACTCTACGTAAAATACACATTTTTGATGACAATATATAAAAAAAAAATTACCTTTCCTGCTTTTTTAACATCAATCTTTGAGAGAAAAACACTGCTTGTTCACTCATAAAAAAAATAAAGATAAGTGATTTGATTGATAGTTTTGTTTTTCTCAATAAAACAAAAATATTTAGTAGCAATTTGAAATTATTTTTGTTTCTAATGTAAAGTGGGTTCTGCATAATTAGGTAAAAAATACAATAATTTGAGGTGGCATCAAATATTCTAATTGTACTTAATACCTAATCAAGCCAATTAAACCCACAACACAAAAGGAAAAAAAATATTCAGCCAACAGTACGAGTTTCTAAGGAAGCGTATTAGCGCCACACATTTTTTTTTTAATTTTTCTTCCTATGTTTGCGTTATAACGCAATAGTTTTGCGTTATAACGCAAACCTTTGCGAAATAACGCAAACCTTGGCGAAATAACGCAAACCTTTGCGATATAATGCAAACCTTTGCGTTTAACGCAAACATTTGTTTTGTCTTATTTCTTATTTCTTATGCAGGATTTTGCATCATTTTCCCCAGACCCCGCAGTATGACTTCCTTCTTCGGCATCGAGTACACATAAAAATTTCCTAGCTACGCCCCTGCAATCAGACTATATACGTTTGAAGTTTCTAAATTTACAAGAAAAAGCATCAAACGAATTCCGGTTTCATTTTATAAACTTCCGAAAGAGAGACGTTAATTATACCAAGCACGGAAAACAGGAAGTTTCTCGCTGCATTGAAGACCCATTGGTGGCGTTATTTTGCCAAGGTTTGCGTTATATCGCAAAGGTTTGCGTTATTTCGCCAAGGTTTGCGTTATAACGCAAAAGTATTGCGTTATAACCCAAACATTTGTTTTATCTTATTTCTTATTTAAGATTCAAAGGAAACAGTAGTTATTAATGGAGGAGGCTGTATATATACAATTTTATATCGCAAAGGTTTGCATTATAACACAAAGGTTTGCGTTATAACGCAAAGGTTTGCGTTATAACGCAAAAATAAGAAGAACAAAAATGTGTGGCGCTAATACGCTTCCGTAAGTTTCTTTTGTTTTTATCTGAATATTTATTTCCTTAAGTTGTTTCTCCTGAAAATAAGATTCTGTGGGGCCCTTTTTAGTCCTCGGAAATCGAGAGAATGCAGGATTTTGCATCAATTTCCCCAGACCCCGCAGTATGACTTCCTTCTTCGGCATCGAGTACACATAAAAAAAGTCATGCAGTCAGACTATATATGTTTGAAGTTTCTAAATTTACAAGGAAAACCATCAAATTAATTCCGGTTTCATTTTATCAACTTCCGAAAGAGAGACATTAATTATACCAAGCACGGAAAACAGGAAGTTTCTCGCTGCATTGAAGACCCATTGGTGGCCTTCGGCTGTTGTCTGCTCTTAAGTAGGTTTGTTGTCTCTTTGACACATATCTCATTTCCATTTTTAATTTTATTCAAAACTGAAAGGATGGAAAATAATCACTGTAAATTAAATTTGGGAACATGTTGAACGCAAGAGGCACCCGTCTTGCACGAAAATTAATAAAAAGCGATACGCGTTGATCGTCAAATAAGAACAAAGCTATACCCTTTACTACTCCCATTAAACTTAAATAGGACTTTTTTTTTTAATGTTTAAGACTTATACATACCTCACAGAAAATTCATAAGTTTCTAAAGAATGTCATATTTTAATTCATCAATTATTTTGGAATCTTCAGAAAAAAATGAAAGGGTGAGAGACAAAGAAGACGTGACAACTGAGTTTTGACACCCGGAGGAAATAGCCATTTTGATTTGTTTTTGCATCAGAAACATGAACACGATGCTGGTTTTCTAAATGGAAAGAGAAGACTAATTTTCAGAATGGAATATAGCTACAGAGTTATCATTAACATACTTGTATAATACCTTTTTACTTACTTCATTACTTTACTTTTATTCTTACAAGATTTACTATATTTTCATTTTAGTAAAATTTTCGATGTGTACGCAACTGCGTTTTTGCGTACGGGTTGCTACGCGCCTCACGTTCATGTGCTTCAACTAACGGTAAATATAATCGACGGATTACGAAAGGCCAAACTAAAAATATTTTAAAATGTCGATGATAGAAGCCAAAAATTACCCTTGGACTTAACGGTAAATGGCATTAATTCTTCGTTTGTCAAAAATTACTACCCCTTATTTTAGAGGACATATTTTGTGATTTTTGAAACATCTAAATAATTATGCTGTAATGGAAAGGATACGTTTCCGCGTCCTACACAGGCTAAATATGTTTGGGTATACAACGACATCATCAGTACACGATTTGGTGTATTGGGCACGTTTTGAACGAAAGGACACGTATCTGAGTGATACATAAACATCAAAACGGATGAATAATTGTGATGATAGTTTAATGAGCGCAATCCCCAAAAAGGGGTAGTTCAAAAATAAAAATAAATCCTCTGATTGAACACATTTGAAGAGAAGGGCGCGTATTTCATATACATCTTTACAGTTTTAATGGCAGTTTAATTGGGCATAAGCATTTGAATAGTCCATAGATTATGGTATAGTTACTATACTTTTCGGGAAAAACTTTTAACACTTTTACAACAGAGATTCGTAGGTATTTTCTGGTACTTATAATATATTTTTTATATAATGAATAAGATGTTCTTATATATTTCTGGTACTGATCTGATATTTTTTATATATTGAATAAGAGGTTCTTACATGTAGAAAAAGAAAAGATTAATTTTTTCCTGACATTGAACAAGAGAATGATATAACAATTTAATCACCAAAAGTGCTAATTAAAAATAAATACCATTATCTTCAAAAGGTCTTTGTGCTCCCAGTTATTATATTTCAAAGTTTTTACGTTGTTTAGCAACATTCTTGAAAAGGTTGATTTCGGCTCGATTTTGTTATGAAATATATTATATTGAATGTTCAATATCAGAGTGATAAATCATTCTAAAAAACGGTTCTGAATAACAGCTACCATTTAATGTAAAGTAGCAAGAGCTTCTTAGTCTTCCTAATTTCGTTATCCCTTTACTTGCTATTCGCACATAATTTACACTGTCCTGATATCAAAATAACATTTGATCATCCAGTATCGCATAGGTTGTATTTCCAACAAATTACCACTCTCATTAACGATTTTCATAATTGTTTCCTTATAAAGATGTTGTGCCGGCTCGGATAACCATGGGCTTCAATTACATTTTATTGTTGTAGTATTGTTATGTTTGAACTGTTAACCTTAGGAACCCATTTATCAAGTAAACTAAATATTTATAGATTAGGTCACTGGTATGATTAACATAATTGAATTGACATATTCTAAATAATAATGATAATATAATTTAATTACCTTCCACAATTACATAACCAGCACCTGTCTGTTGAATCTCGTTGTTGTTGTCCTTAATACCATTACTAGCTGTACAAATATATTCTCCACTGTCCTGATATCTTAACAATACTGGGACATTTGGTAATATCAATGTTTTGTTTCCGTCAAACTCTCGTATTAGCTCTCCGTATCTGGTCCTGTGTTGCCATTTGTGGTATGTATAACTGTCTGGGTTACCACTAGGATTACATATGACTGTACTGATGGCATCATTCTGTATGTAATTGGGACTGTTCACTGTAATGTCTGGAGCATCTGTTATTATAATACAATGATTATGTTCATAACTATAACGATTTCAATAGTCTTCAATCAAAGGCTTACACTTACCCTATTTACCTTATGAATTTGTTACATTTTGTAAATACAGCTGTTTCACAAGCCATGCCTGTTTTTGGGAGATATATGATGTACATACATATATTATTTTGTTAACCTAATGGTTCCCAGTTAAATGTACTAAATTTCAGGAAGACAAATATGAGCTTCTTCGCCAAAACATTACATTGAATTTCAAAAATTGTACGTTAGATTATTTCTTAGTAATGAAGTCTTATTACAGTTGAAAATGTAACCATAACGAATGGTATAAATTTATCAGTTCCCAAACGTAAACATGTTGTCAACCGCAGATATAACTAGCCATAAAATACACTCTTGATGTAATGTTTACGATTTTTTTTTATCAGACATAAATAGAAGAATTTTGGATTGACAAAATATTTGTTATCTTTAAAACAAAAGTGTCTTAGGTGTTGACTCTGATGACAAAACAAAACAGTCATGTTTTAAATGTTGTTCAAGGTTAACACACTTTTGCGTGAATCAATAATAAAGACATGGAAATTGATGCCTTGTGGTAGGTGTTTTCAGTATTTTAAACATTTAGATGGTATCTGCAGTTTAAGTCAATACAAATCAATTACTCCAGTGTAATTTTCCTAAACTTGAAAAGAATTTCTCCTTAATCAAAAGATATCAAACATCAAAGATAAATTTGTATCTCTTGTTGTTAACATTTACGAACAGTCTGTGGTTATATACTTTGAGATATTATTTGTTTGTCAAATCATCGTTTATATTTTACAATACACACATACATTTGGCTTTAAAACACACCTATATACCTCAATATTACACAAGGTCAACTTGATTTTTGTAAGAATAATCATCTGTAGCAAATTCTGCTATGTTTCGATACCGTATTTTTTTTCTATCCCACTGGTGTTTTTTAAATCGTACATCTGCAATTAATTATTCACTAAAAATGTACAAAACGCATAAATCTTACCAGGCCACCAACAGGGTCAATTGTAAATAGCTCTTTCGTGTACCCACAGTAAAATGGAAATACTGACGTGAAATGGGGAAGATGAATAATTTTTCCAAAAGGCAAAGTTAATTTATCTTATCATCCATAAGGCAAAGTTAAAAAGATATTTGGGTTTTTCTAATAGTAAGTAATTTTTTTATTTCTATACTACAATTTTAAATCTTCGATTAGATCTTAGCATCCATAAGGCAAATTTTAAAAGATATTTTAATAAAAAAAATATTTTGGGTTTTTCTAATGGTAAGTAATTTTTATTTCTATACTAAAATTTTAAATTCTATCGATGTCATTCAGATTCTCTGTTAATTGTACTAATACATTTTTGATAACCCAATTAAACATTAGTTTTTAAGCAAAAGATCAGAGACACGTTTATACCCCAATAACCATTGACGGCAAATTTAGAATTGCTATAATGCTGTAGAACAAAATCATTTACAGTTTACATATTTAGAAGGCCTGCTACGTAGGTGAATATAAATAGGCATGTTACTGACCATTTTATATTGTTACTTCGTATTAGTTCGGAGGCAAATGTCTTTGCATGTAAAGTTTCGTCATAATCTGGACAAAATATGACTTTTTCGACTTCATTTTCTGTAGTTGATAAATCATTAATAGTAGATGAAAAAGCCAGAAATTTTAAGTTACCTTTTTTCCCCTTTTGTCCAAAAATAGCACACCACTAAAAAATATCGATCAACATATCTCCTACATGAATAAGTAAAACAATACCTACATTTGACATCTAGTTGTCGTCTCTCCTGTGTACCAATAAGGTCTGCTATGTTTGAGACTTTACACGTGACTTCTTTTGTGTTATAACTTCTGTTAACATTGTATGTGAATGTGGAATGCACTGTATATGTATCTTCTAGTTGTATATGTGAACTTGTATCTTTAGCAAATGTTGTTACATTTGTTGATCCAATATACCATTGGAAACCAGCAGGAGGACGGCTGCCCTCTGATGTGCAGGATACTGTCAACGGAATGGTTTCCTCTGTACTTAAAGAAGTCTGACTGAACATAGGCTTCAGGGGTTTTACTGAAAGGTTGTCAATACATCATGATATAATTTATAATAGTAACACGATTTTTTATGTCACTTAATACCGAGTAAGTTGCATATTTAATACAGGTGTATGTCAGACACATAGAGAATTTTCAATGAAAAAATACCTTGACAATCTGCGCTAACGTGCAATCAATAGAACATGTAAACGTGTAATAAGAACAGAAAAGGTATGTTTGCCCGTTAACGCGGAAGTTTAGATTCAAGTCAAAGTGAATCCAATTTTCTATATCTATTAAAACATGTAAAGTATCTTCAAAAACGCAGATTAAACGATACGTGTTTATAGGAGTACGCGACTTTAATAGTTTAAGTCTGTTGAGCATCAACTGCTTAGGGACCGTGCAATACATCTAAGGCAGATGGAACCGGTGCAAAATTTATTTATGACTAAAAGAAGGGATAATGTCTTATACTGATATTGGCTGTAAAACTCAATGTCCTATGATTTAAATGCAGAAAAAAAGTAGTTGTCCCTATTTTCCACTTCAAATTGCTCAAAGTCTTACAAGACCACATTTTGACTGGTCTAGCACACATTTCATATGACTCAACGTAATCTTAACCGCGCTCTTTGGTCCCATCTTTACTTAATACGTCTGATAAAATATGGTTTCAACAAATTGGTAGCTTGGTTCATTTCCGTCGGTTTTAAGACCTAATTAAAATATTAAAAATAATGGAACTTTTAGTTTCGACTAATGTTAGATAGTAACTTTTCAAACATTTCTATTACTTTTTAAAATCAACTTGATTTTCAAATTACTCTACAGCTATCTCGTTTGTATATTGATCCTACATATTGCAGGTTATTTGGTATTTTTGTGTTTTGCTGTAATTTTTATGACTTTAGTTAATGGGTTAAAAAAAGGCTAAATTTAGATATTCACATTGAAACTGTTTTATAACTTTTCTATATCAACTTGAATTTTTAAAATCACTGGAGGATTGAAACTGTATCGAATGCATTTAACAACAAAGGATCATTTGAACAACAACTTAAAATGGATATATTTACATTTTGTAGTTATCATGAATATTTTTTTAAATGAATTCTGCGTTGAAGGACTTGTAATATTTTACTGGTAATCCGTTTATATAACTATCTGGTGTTTTAAATCACACAATAATCCATCGGTTTTATTAACAGATTATTTTTAATCAGAGGAGATGGCGGCGTAAAAATTTATGGCTAAATAAGTGACATGGTTTGTCACAAAGGATGTTTAAAGACAGGTAAACTAATCATGATGTGGTGTTTTTTTGTGGTTTTTTTTTTGGTTTTGTGGTTTTTTTTTTTTATCATAACTGTTTTAAAGTCCTTTCAAAACATTTTGAAATCGAATTTGTTTTGTTTATACACTTTTTATGAAAGGATTTCAAGAATTCAAAATGTGTTTTTACATCTATGAAAACAAATTCAAGTTTTGTTCTTTATATTCACATTTTTTTTGTTTACATCAATGAATAGAGATTAAAGATGAAAAAATAATGCATACATTAGGAAAACTGATACAACTGACAAATCTCAGCTCAGTTTTCCTACAATATAATAGTAAAATAAAGCATTGATGGAATGTAAAACCGGTCAACATCACAAGAGTTATCCTTGACAAAGTGACTTTTTTGTCATTATACAATTTTTTAACTCAATTTTAATATACTTGAAAACTTAAATTTGTTCAGATGAGAAGTAAAGTTTTCTATACAATGAAAAAGGAGATAATACAAAATTGGAATATCATTCATCCAGAAGTTGAACTACAGTTGGGTGCAGACCAAGCATTACATAAAGTAAACGCAAGTTAACGCCGCGTGCACATATTTCGTTAGTTAACTTCAAATCTCCCGTTTACTAGTAAACGCACGTTTACTATAATTACGTTAACGTAGCTGAAATGGAAATTTCTAATGTCTACCATAGTAAACGGGCGTTTACTATGTGTCCGTTTAGTCAGTAGTAAACGGGCGTTTACTTCAGAATTCTTCAAATTTATTTTTACGTGCACTTAAAAGTAAACGGGCGTTTAGTACAGATTTTACAAGTATATTTTTACGTGCACTTGAAAGTAAACGCACGTTCACTTTTCGCGTTAACTGATTGGGTAAATTTAGAAATAAACTTCAAGTTCATTTGCACATTTATTTTATAAAAACGACCTTTAGTCTTAATATTTTACGTATATGTCTTTCAAACCAGAACAATTCAAAAACTCTTTTAATTCGAAATATTAAATTACACAAAATCACTTTCATTAAGTCCATTAACTTTACTGATAGGCAGATTTTCTATAGTTTTCTTCCAAAAGTAACATGTGTAAATATCGATACGAAAAGAAAGGTTATCCGAGACATCGGAGAATATTTCAATATGATGGGATATAAACATCATGGTTTTTATTGTTTCGTTCCCCATTCATAATTGTCTCTTCGAATTCCTACTATAACTCGGGGTATTTAAAACCATTATTTTTAATCGAAATTCACCTTGTTTGCCTTGGATTTACATGATAAGATTCTGTTTTGACAAATGATAAAAAAAAAGACGTAAATTGTACAGTGTATTGAAAGGAATATCGATAAAGGGTAATATAAGTATGTACATTTGTACCGGTCATCTCGTCAATTTAAATGTTCAAATATTGCTATCTTTACATGGATATAATAAACTAATTTACTATGCAGCTATATATAGTGCTAATATGGTCTGTTTTGGTAAAAATTCGAGTCAGTCTGAGGTAAGAAAACTACTAAAATTTGTTTCAATATTCAATATTTTGAATAAAAAAAGTACATGCTGGCACTCTAAATTGATGCAAACAAATTTTTTTAGTCATAATATTCAAATATTGCTACCTTTTTCATTATACAATCAATCCTTACATGAAAATATAACTCATGTACTATGCAGCTATATAGATTTACATAATAGAATGCTTATATGGTCAGTTTTGGTTGTTGCGAACAAATAATCTTATTATATGAGTCAGTCTGAGGTATGAAAACTACTGAATTTTTTTATGATTCAATATTTTGAATAAAAAAGTACATGCTGGCACTCTAAATTGATGCGAACAAAATTTTTTAGTCATAATATTCAAATATTGCTACCTATTTTCTTATACAATCAATCCTTACATAAAAATATAACTCATTTACTATGCGGCTATATAGATTTACATAATGAAATGCTTATATGGTCAGTTTTTGTTGTTGCGGACAAATAATTTTATTATATGAGTAGGTCTGAGGTATGAAAACTACTGAATTTTGTTTATGATTCAATATTTTGAATAAAAAAAGGACATGCTGGCCCTCTAAATTGATGCGAACAAAATTTTTTAGTCATAATATTCAAATATTGCTACCTATTTTATTATACAATCAATCCATACATGAAAATATAACTCATTTAGGCAGCAACCACAAATATAGTGTATGTTAAATGAAACAAATTATACAAGCAAAATAGTCCCTAACACCAGGTTGCAAAATCTGCTCTGTGTCAATAAACTGTGCATTAAATTAAGGTTTAAATTAACAAATACCATCAGAAGAAGTATGTCAATCTCTTTGTAAAATACATTTTTTGAACACATATTGTCTTCAAACACTTTTCAACACATTATTTACAAAGTTTTTGAAATAATGGTACAACCTTAACCAGAGATTTAAACTGGTACTCTCTATTAGGAAATAAATTTCAAAACTGGTACCACATAACTAAATATACTGTGTATAATTCGGAGTTTAGTATGACGTCCATTATCACTGAACTAGTATACATATTTTAAGGTGCCAGCTGAAGGACGACTCCGGGTGCGGGAGTTTTATCGCTACATTGAAGACCCATTGATGGCCTTTGGCTGTTGACTGCTCTATGGTCGGGTTGTTTTCGCTTTGAAACATTCACCATTTCCTTTCTCAATTTTACAAAACTGGTTCCCATTATTAAATATACTACAATTGCAATAATACTATTTACAGATTGAACACAAGTCGCTGGTCCTGTAAACTTCAGTTTTCCTTCTTTATGCCCCTTAGACACCTAGTGGCAAAAGTTATCATGATTACCCCAAAAATAAACCTATTGGTTTTTCAAAGATTTTAATAGCGAGAAGGATTGTCTCCTGTATAAAAAAAAACTATTTTCAACACATTGTTAGAAACAACTTATTTTTTTTTCAAGAACGCTGAATGTTTTTTTTCAAACACTTGTTCCCAAGTTTGTGGGTTTAGAAGACATTTAATTATTTGAGCCAATGGCTACATGATTATTCATTATTTAATCTCAAAATATTAAAAAAGATTGTTGATAAAAATACATGTATTTGTTCCGGACCAAATGAGTATTTGAATAATGATGATGTTCTTTTGTTCTACTAATTGTTTCTCAGATTGTCCTAATTGTACACTAGTAGCACGATTTCAGTCTGAAACGGTCATTTTGGTCTGATCATATCTTAATTGACTGGATTTACCGCTAGAGGAAAACGTCAAGACTTGTAAGATCGTTAAGTCTCCGTTCACTACTGGACGAACAAACAACTGTCCATACCAGTAACAGTCGTTGTACGACAGTTTTCCATGCAAATACCATTAATTGTTAAGATTTTCTGACAGTGAAAAGCACAATAAGGGCAAATTGATTATGTAAGGGGACATAATTTAACTTAATGCATACATGAGAAATAGACAAACAGTCATCTTAGAGATGTATTCTAGTACATGTATTGTGAAAAAGATTTTCGAATAATAGTTAACTGCAATCTAAAGACTCTTGTTGTATTGCCCTCATAATCTGGAAATGTTTAAAGTAGTATAAGGCATGCTGTAAAATGTGGAATGGACTTAAATATCATTTTCATGATTTGGTGCTTAAACTGTTTCTTTCAGTCAGATTAACCATAAATAGAGTTTGCAATCCAATAATTCCTCCTGAATCACCATGTTTGACTTCTGTGTTGATTTGAAACATCATATATTTGGGTTTTGGACACTCCTTAAGTAAAAATCGTAAGATGAAAAAAAAAGTGAAAATCTGCCAGATGGGGTAGGAATGTAATGTTTCATTTTTTTTTTGGTAAGAAATGAGTGCAGACTAGTATTCTTTATTGTAATATGTTCCAAAGTAAGAAGTCTATGCATTATAGGTGTCATGACTGGTTTCAAGTTTGTTATGTCTTGGTTAATGTGGCACGGTAGTATTTGCATTCCAGAATTTAGGTTGCTCTTTTTTGTACCCTACTTAGGTTAATGTATCTAAACAGTGCGATTGGACAACAAATACAGTATCAACTGAACTTACTTTCCCAAACTGAGGGATGAATCAGGTGTAGAAAAATATGAAATAATTTTACATACAGATGAAAATGAATTTTTGCGAATTTTTTGAAATTTTGTATTCACTGCACCATAAAAGACCTAAAGGTACTAGTGGCCTTAGGTTTTTAAAAATAGCAAAAAAAGTAAACGGTCATGATACACATTCAAATTCATTTGTGAATAGTAAAATGAAAGTACTTCAGTTAACTGTGAATGTAGAATTTTTTGCAGTGTTAGAAAGTGGTGAAAATTCTAAAAAGGCTATCATTATCCCTTATGGGCCAGGAAATACTACAGTGCCACCTTTACTTGTCCATGTTGTTGAAAGTCGGCATTGTCAGCGCTTCAAATGGAAAACTTATTTTACACTTGTTGACATGGTAGATGGACACTACAGTACAATATAAGCTGAGCTGGAAATTACAATTGGTGCGTAGAAATGAATAATATCTAAAAACATGCCTATCAGACATGTTGATGAAAATACATGTATTTGTTCCGGACCAAATGAGTATTTGAATAATGATGATGTTCTTTTGTTCTACTAATTGTTTCTCTGATTGTCCTAATTGTATTTGTTGTATTTCAATTGTAAGTTGTTAGCTCTATAATCGTAATAGAAAATTTAAATCTTTCTATGGTGTGATACTAAACTATTGTTTGAGGTAAGGGTGAAAGTGTGTAACCATTACAACAATGCATTTGTTTGCACTTGTTCTAAGTCTGGAACATGATGTTCGCTGGTTTTCGTTTGTTGATGTGGTTCATAAGTGTTTCTCGTTTTCGTGATTTATTTTAAGATTTGGATTTTTTTTCCAGTTTGAATGGTTTTACACTAGTCTATTTGTGAGCCCATAGCTTAGTGTCGATATGAGCCCAGACCGTTCTCTGATCTTTGGTGGTTTACGTTTACAAATAGTGACTTGGATGGAGAGTTGTCTCATTTAGACTCATGCAACAAATTTTTATACCTTAAGAAGTTAAGAAAATAAAAGCGACTTACGAAAGAAATAACAATCCAAATAACGATGATTTACATAAAATTTAGATAAACCCAAGTTGTTTTCTTAAATTTAATGCAGGGATCAACTAGGTTACCTCCTCATTAGAAGCAGTGGTCTGATTGTAAGTATAAAGGTCTATCATACTATCGTCAAACTTACAATTGAGGTAAACAGTAGCAGTTTTCTTTACAACACTGCTTAACCCTGAATGATTTGCTGAGCATGTAACTGTTTGTCTATCAAAATATCTTGTAACTTGTGGGTTGGTATACTGTACAGACTGGTTACCAGTAACTGACACACCAACACTAGAAACAGTCAGCTTGACTTCAGGAGGGGGTTTCCCATCTACAGCTGTACAGTTTAATGACAAATCTTGTCCTTCTGTACCTAACACTTTGTTATCTTTGACATTTTCTATCAATATATCTGTAGGAGGTCCTGTAAATACAATCATAAGTGAACTGAGAACAAAATCGTTAAAGACTTAATTAGTAATGTTCTTTTGTTCCTGATACTTTCCTATCTTTGACATTCTGAATCAATATATCTGTAGGAGGTCCTGTAAATACAATCATAAGTGAGAAGAATACAAAGTCGTTGAAGACTTAATAAGTAATGTTGCGGTCTGTCCCTGATACTTTCACATCTTCCACATTCTGTATCAATATATCTGTAGAAGGTCCTGTAAATACAATTATGAGTGAACAGAAAACAAAGTCGTTGTATAACTTCTGTAATGCTGCGGAAAAAAATGTATTATGTCTACTACTGTAAATGTGCGTGTATTGTAATTGTATTGTAAAGGATATACTGTAAAAGCAGAAATTTTCGTTGGGGGTTTGATTTCGTTCATTTCGTAGATAATAATTATCCATGAAATTAAAACCACAATGAAAATTTAAGTGTAGAATTACATTATTTTATGATCTGACAAAATATTGTTGACATTATAAAATAATAATTGATGAACATAAAGGAGTATGGCCACGAAGTGCCTATATTGGCCCTGTGAAATGACCAAAAAAATAAATATAAACAAGGTGGATCCCTTATAGTTAAAACATTTCTACAATATCGTTGTTTGTTATTTTTAAAAAAAATCATATTTTCATGACGTCACTAATGTGACGTAACCCCCGAAATCGAACCGGAACGCTCAAAACATCAAAATTTTCGAAGAATTTCACACTTCTTAGTTAAATTTCGCATTGGCCACAGGCCTCGACCAAAGTAACTCTAATCTCATTTTAATTGTTTAACACTTTGAAATCGTTTGCAATATTTATTAGCGTGGTCGAGGCCTGTGGCCACATCGAAAAATAAACTTTTGCAAACAAGTAAATCCGGATTCGACACTGTTATTTCCGATGTACGATAGATTTTGTGGCGAAATGTCTAATGAATCTACCACGAACTTATATTAAACTAAAAACAACTTTTATAGTTCATCGTCTTTTTATAATATTTTGAATACATTCTATTATATTTCGTTTTTTTTTTTTTTGTGTATTGGAATTACATTGCGCATGTTTGTTTCACTTACCAACAGAAATATGGATGAAGGCAGTTTTGCCGGACGGTGACATATTCGGTAATTTTTGTTTTCTCTGACATATACTGTAGACCATTATGTGAATCTTTTCTTGCAACTGAAGCATGCTTTTCTTGGAGATTACATATTGAGGTAAGTCAAAATTAATTTACAGATTTAAATAACAAACAAAATTGGAATAACAAGTTCCGTAGCTTCGTCAACTGCCGACGGATTTTTTTTCCCGTAGTTACAACGTGTTTTGTTTTTTTATTGAAACACAGGACAAATTTGCGGAAAATAAAATGACTAGTAGATAATAAATTCATTGTTATTTTAACACTTAAAAGGGATTTGAAATGTTATGTTTAAGATTGGTCGGCCGGCTTTGCTATAAAAAAAAATGGGGCAGCTTTAAATTAAGGCCGAATTTATTCTACGAAAACCATCTTAAAAAGATCCTAATAACTATACTGAAGCAGTAATATATCATTACTCATGTATGTTCAAAACAAAAAAACAAAAACAAACAAAAGCAGACGACTAGCTTCAGTACCGACTTAAAATTTATATACCACTTGTTTTCCTGCATTGGAATGTTCGACGACGTGGTGTAATGGTTAGAGCGTTACTCTTTAGAGTGACATGACAAAGCTAGTAAGGGTTCGCGGCCCATTGGTATAAAAAGTTTTTTTTTCTTCTTTTTTTTGTATAATATCATTAAACCTAATGCATTACTTTCATTCCTGTGATTGTTTGAATGGATCCACTGATATTTTTTTTTATTTTCTAGTCTTACTGATTAATTGATAACATTATTTTGAAACGTTTCTATTCGGCATTTGATTTTTTTTTAAAACGTTTTTTTATATAGAACTTGCCTTTCTGATGTGTAATAGAAATTAAACAAGTTAAGATACCTGCATATTCAGTCCCCAATAATTAAATTATCAAATATGATATGATCTATAAATACTGTTTGTAGTGTGACTACTAGTGTCGGTGAGTTAGGACTGGGAACTAAATTGTTTTATTACACATTGTCTGTTCAAGTTTCATTCCTGAACATATATGTTTATACACAATAATTAAAAATAAGATGTGTTATACAATTGTTGCTCTGTTAAATATTGTTGGGTTGCTGTTCATTATCACATGCATCAAATCTCTTGTTCTAAACTGCAATCGTGGTTCACGTACTAAGATTCATTTCTTTATTTCACTTCAGAATGCCTGGAAGCGGTCCAAAGTATTACCCGTGCGTTCTATGCAATAAAAGGACTAAACCACATGAAAGAAGATCAATCAATAAATCTGTAGCAAAGTATTTGAGGAAGAATTTTTTGATAACATATAAACAAGAAGACAAAATATGCAATACGTGTAGGCACAAATACTATGTTCAGGAAACCAGACAATCCTCTGTTGTACAGCATATATTATCTGACGATGAAGATTATGCTCCACCAGGAAAACGTAGATCTACTGTTTTATCCAGTCCACCATCAATATCTCTTTCAATACCTTCTACATCAAAAAGCCATTCATACTGTTTCATATGCAAAAAGCCCGGACTAAAGGTAATTGTTGTTCCATCACAAGCAAGATTTTCTGCATTTCTTAAAAAAGAGGTTATAATTCCTGCGGTATGTCGCTGTTGTCCGGGTCATTTGACGGAAGATAATTTTACAGAAGATGCAATAAGTAAAATAAACTGTACCAATGATAATGTCATCCTTAACAGATCTTTAATTATGGATCTTTTGAAGAAGTTAAGATACACAGCCTTACAAAATGAACAATCAAGAATTGACTTACAGATAAAGTTTTATCTGACTCTGACTTTATCAATTTCACCGGTATAAATAAGGACAACTTTAATGATCTTTATTCCTACATCAAAAATACAGTAAGAAATACAGTAAGAAATACACCTACACGAAGCTCAAGAACTTCTCTTGGAATTTTCCTTTTTAAATTAAAATCTGGAATTTCAAATAAAGTGTTATCTACCATTTTCAACATATCAAGATCAAGTTTACGCCGAGCCATTTCATGTGTCAGACAAGCTTTAGTTAAGAATTTCGTACCTGAAAATTTGGGTTTTAAACACATCAGCCATGACGATGTCGTTAATCTGCACACACGACCACTAGCTCAGACTTTATTTGGGGACGGAACAAACACACAGGCTATCTTAGTGCTTGATGGCACCTATATGTATATCCAAAAAAGCGGAAATTTTCATTTTCAAAGACGGTCATATAGCTTACACCAATGGTAGTTGTTACTACTACCGGGTACTTTGTGACTGTTCTTGGACCATATATGGCCGACTGCAAAAATAATGATGCGGCAATCCTCAAACATATGTTTAACACAAATGTAGAAGATATCAAAGAATGAGTACAAGACGATGATATATTTGTCGTTGACAGAGGATTCAGGGACTCATTGGAGCTTCTTGATGATTTGGGGATAAAGGCACAGATGCCAAGCTTTTTAACGAAAGGCCAAAAACAGATGACAACAGATGAAGCCAATGCAAGCAGATTAGTTACTAAGGTTTGTACCCCTACAGCCAAAATACTGTAGTATAATTCTCAAAACTAATTTTGAAACTGCATCACTTTATATAGTATCATGTTAATATATTTTTATCGTTACACAGAAAATGCTCTTATTCATACGAAGCACACCCAACTCAACATATGCCCATTATTACTGCTAAGACTATGACTATTGTGCCACTAATAAGAATAAAGAAAAGTAACTTATAGGACTGCGTATTCTTTTGTTTCCCCCTATGAATAGTTTTTTACACATAAATATCATTTAAACAAACCAAATCGATAAAAAGGTAGCACACCTTCCATAAACGTTTTATATTATGCACACGTGACGGTATTGTTGTTACTGTTCGAAAAAATGACAATGTATATAACATAATTGACATTGACAAACATAGTTTTAATTGCAACCGATTATAAATTTCAGACCTTATGTTTAGAGCTATTTTTCTAATGCATGTAGGTCAAAGGTTTGGTTGGATTTCTTGCTTTTATCGTATAAATGTTTTACTCAAGCATCCAATAGCATTATATAAACTGAATCCCTACCTATGTATTAATTGCAATTGTAAAACTTTATTACAATGTTTTATGCAAACAGTTATATAAACACAGCAAGCAAGCCAACCAAACCTTTAACCTACTTGCTTTAGGAAAATAGCCCTAAATTACTATTTTTCTCATTCTAGGTCCGTTGGGTAGTAGAATCTGCTAATGCAAGAATCAAGAGATGGAAGTATCTGAGCCATGTTTTACCAAATAAACAAGTTCCATATATCGGAGATTATGTTTGCATTGTATGTGGAATATCAAATAAATATTTGCCTCCGTTGTCTCCAGGTAAACATTTTCACTAAGATAGCTCGTATTGATAACTGTGATAATTAGGTATATATGTATATCATGAAATCATAAATAGTGATCAAATCGAATTTGCGACATTTTAAAGACACATTTTTTTTCACTAGGAAATTCGCACTGTGAGAACTGTCATTTTCCACTTGTATTTTTAAGAAAATGTACAAAGAAAAAAAACTTTCTGTAAAAAGTATTAATCACTTTTCCCTACCAATACATTAGAAAGCAAATGAAATAAATTAGGTTAATTGATTAGACATCGATTTTCAAAGGTTTTCTTTAAGTGATATGATAATCCTAATCATTTGTTTGTACAGTAATTAATAATGACCAAGAACTGTCAATCAATGTCATGTAACAGTCTTATAATATGTCTATAATGTCCTGAAGTCGTAATACATTTATTACACAATCAGTGATCTTGGATAATACATCAAAGGTGTGTTAAGGCCAATTAGGGTGTGCAGGTTACAACACTTGATTAGTAAAACTGAGAATGGAAATGGGGAATGTGTCAAAGAGACAACAACCCGACCAACTAAAAAACAACAGCAGAGGGTCACCAACAGGTCTTCAATGTAGCAAGAAATTCCCGCACCCGGAGGCGTCCTTCAGCTGGCCCCTAAACAAATACTGATGTACAGTAGTTGTCGTTTGTTTATGTAATATATACGTGTTTCTCGTTTCTCGTTTTGTTTATATAGATTAGACCGTTGGTTTTCCTGTTTGAATGGTTTTACACTAGTAATTTTGGGGCCCTTTATAGCTTGTTGTTCGGTGTAAGCCAAGGCTCCGTGTTGAAGGCCGTACTTTAACCTATAATGGTTTACATTTTAAATTGTTATTTGTATGGAGAGTTGTCTCATTGGCACTCACACCACATCTTCCTATATCTATATATTTTGTGAAAAACGCCAAAACGTAATGAAAAAAGTTAAAACAATAAATTCCATTAAAATGAAAAAATGACTGCATTCCTATTTAACAAAAAATAATGTTAAAGCATAGATAGCGATGTTACTCCTATTATTACAAACCCAGTTAATAGTCAATATTGGTAGGTCATATTCGTGAAAAGGGAACTTGATTATAATTACAACGTAGGGAATTTATCTGAAATCATCTGTTAAACGGATATTCCGTAACGGTCAACAAATTGATGATGGCGTCCACAATATTTACCAACGGATGATTTCAACTTTACTTATGGTCATTAGCTTCCTTGTGAGCAGCAACCTGCTATCAAGAAAATCATTATCAGGAAATACAAGCCTGGGAATGTCGTATCAATTATTGGGAGATATATACATTGTATGCAGGCGCTGCTGGAATGCGTATAGAAATGGAAAGTTCACAAAAGGGAAGCTGAAACTAAAAGATGTGTATTGAACGACTCATCCTCCTTTATTGACTTCAAAGTACCTCACTTTAAATGGTGCTATGTCTTAAAAAAATATGTAAATATCTTATAAAGAATCCAATAGATAATATCAAATACGTGTCCATGATTTTAAAACTAATTAAGACATAGTGCCACTCTATAAAATTACTAAACCTAACGTGCAATTTTGATTATTTCCCTTTTTGGAAGTTTGATTTTTTAGATTGTTGATTAAGATATCAAAAATAAAAGGGTCGAAAAGAGGGTACCTGTAAATTTTTGGCCTTAAGAATATTCAGCTTACAGCGTTCCTGAAGAGGGTAGATCCAGACTCTTGAAAGCGCTTCGGTCGTAACTTCAACTTTTTTATCAATTGCATAACGATCATATATTGCATAGTATCAATGATTTCAGTTCTAAGTATTGGTCCGGTAGGAACACTGAATGTATGGTATCACAATGAACGTTGTGCTAGTCTCGAATGTGGGAGGTTTTTGATAAAAAAAAAATCGCTGAAATTAGAGGAAGATCAAATATTAGTAGCTTGGAGCCAGGAAACTGTTATAAGGTATCTTAATAAATTGATCATACATAGATGCCAGGATGTAAATTTTGTATTTTACGCCAGACGCGAATTTCGTCTACAAAAGACTTATCAGTGACGCTCGATTCAAATTAAGTTAAAAAGGTCAATGTCATGTTTTTTGTCTCGCTTGGCGGAGTCAAGAATCGAGACATAGGTATTCTGTTTCCGGCGTCGGCAGTGGCGTCAACAGTGCATTAGTTTGTGATAAGGTCTTGATTATGGTGAACCACTAGTGGCAAGTCAAAGATATTTGGTATGCAGTTGTATTAGTATTGGCACATCTCATTACCATGGAGATTCTTTGGCCCAGCCCCCTCAGTTATGATCTAATAACTTTGAAATTTTGCATTTTTTTTCTAGTCTGTGATTATTTTAGTTCATGGAAAACCAATAGTGGTAAGTTAATGATAATTGGTATGCAGTTGTATAAGCGTTGGCATATCTCATTTCCATGGTGATCATTAGGCCCCGCCCCCTCAGTCATTGTCTATTGACTTTGAAACTTTTGCTTAGTTTTCGTGTATTAGTTTGTGATTAAGTTGGTTTATGGGGAACCACAAGTGGTAGGTCAATGATATTTGGTATGTAGTTGTATTAGTATTGGCACATTACCATGGAGATTATTGTACCCCGCCCCTCAGTTAGGGTTTATTGTTTGTTAAGGTTTGTATTAAGGAAGCTAGTAATGATTAGTCAGTGGTATTTGGTATGCAGCTGTATTAGTTATGGCCCATCTCATTTCCATGGAGATTGTTTCATGTTCAAGAATATTGGACATTTTCAAGCGAGATAGTCCACGTTGTTTAAGCATTTTTATAAAAACTCTGATAGTTTTAAATTGCTCACCGAGAGATAAATTCATTATGACACATGATATCATATATGTATTCAAATTAAGTCTCAATAACTTTGGTAAATTGACATAACCTCGGTTTTGAATGTATCTGTGTTATTCTATTGGTCATTTTATTTATCGAAATATATCATGGCCACGGTATATCAAATTCATAAACAAAATACTTCATTTTGATACATTTTTCTGTATCAAATCTCTTTAAATTCGATAGAATTTTCAATAACTATTACCAATTTTTATTTCTAAATAATGAAAACGGGCAAAGCAGAAACTATTATTAAGCCAACTTTTCTATTAAGTCGATCCATTTGTATACTATACATACAACATCTGTCGAACGGAGGTTTGGAGTTTGCATTTCAAAATGCAGTTGACAATAGAAAACATTAATTTAAAATATGTTTTGTTTGATAATTAGATTTTTTCAATCTTATCTGATATGGAAATTTAACTGCGACGAAAAATGGAATTTTTATGAACTTTTTAAAGCATCAACCCATAGTCAAAGGTACAATAACCCCAATATAAACATAAAGGGGGGGGGGGGGGGGGGGGGGGGGGGAGAGAATATGAAAGCTAATTTCAAATGACAATTGACAACAATAAACGCTGACTTAAAATTTTGAAGAATCATATTTGGAAATCCTTCTTAAAGTTCACTTGGTATGGAAATTTTTTATCACATTTAAGGTAAAAAAAGATATATTAAAAATTATAACAGGGTATAAGTGTTTCCAGTTTACATCAATGATAACTATTTATAAGATTTATCAAAGACATAGCACGTGTACTGATTAATGTAAAAAATTAATGTCTTCATTCTTGTGTATGAGTCATGTTCCTTCAGTCATGGTTGATTGAGTTTGAATATTTGCAAAACTAGCATGTTAAAGTGTTGCTATTTTAATTTCAACATTTGTAAAAACACAATTACAAAAAAGCGAGACATATCTCTGTGATAACAATTTATGTAAAAGCTGAACACATTCATATCATATAAACGTATATCATAAACATTATTTTCAGCCTTCAAATGTATGTAATAGTCGCCGTTGTACATTAAGCGCCATCTATCCGTTAATAAGTGTCGGCATTTTGAAAATTGAAAATTATTTTCAAAAGTTAATATCAGCGACAAATGGTAATCTTTTTGGGAATTCGATATTTAAATATTGTCAAAATTACACAAATAACAAATACGGAACAATGATATCCCTTATTACAAAAAAAAATCCCTTTTCCGTTATCGTACGACAATCAACTTTGACCATAGTAAAAGAACACAAGTACCTCTAGTCAGAATGGGGCGTTTAAAAGAGTGTCACGCTGTCAGCTGCATGATGGATTTTTCCATTGTTGGCCATACAACAATGTTGCTCTCGAAAAACCAGTACAATGTAAAACGCTGAATTTTAAGTAAAACATTCACCTGCGGAACGCTAAAAACTGAATATTTGAAAGTCATGTTAATACAAGAACCGAAATATTGAAGAGGTGTTTGGCCAAAGTAAGGTTAAACGTATTAAAATCCATTCACTTTGCCCGAGGGAGTTTAATCCTAAGTTTCTTTGTAGTTTGTATGTAAACAACTTATTTTAAATTATCGATTTTTGGTTGCCAGTGACAACTATTTCATGAATGTTTAAGAACAAATTATCAATAAATACAACAGGTAGCATACGTGTGAACCTCCCGAAGGGAGTACACTAATCCCGTTTGCAGGGGTCTCCTCTCGTTCTCCCTTTTAGGAGAAAAAACTCCCGTGTATGAAATATTTCATGAATGAAAATTTTCAGCCGCCATATTTGATAAATTCTTACTATGTACGGGTGCAATTGACACCTGTGTTAAATTTTACCTGTAAATCAAAGAAGATGTATAATTATATGGCTTCACTTGAGAGCTTGGTTGTCAAACATACTGGTTATCAACGATGTTTTCCCCTGGCTAACTGCCGTTGTTTAATAAAAACTTTGTGTATTGGAAATAATTGAAATACATTTTTTAGTTACTTCCCTTTGAATTATCCTGTTTTAAGTTATTTTGCTTTTAAAAACGTAAATTTCAAAAAGACTTTAAATGAATAATATTTTAATCAAATAATCATAAAAGAATGGTAATTAAATGATATATTGTCTTTTATGATTGATTTTAGTTCCAAGTAATGATACAGACGTAAATAAACAAAATGACAGCGTTCACGTGACACTAGAAGCACACCGAGAGACGAGGAAATAAGGCTTGGACATGAATAGAGTGCCAGCAGCTGATGATAGCTCTTATAGAGTAACGGTCCTTTTCAGGGCCATCAATATTTTACAAAAAAAAACATTCTAGAAATTCTAGAACACAAATGTATTTTCAAACGTCAGCTTTTCTTGACTTTGTTATGTAAAGTTTAAAAAAATATAGAAAGTGTTCGAAAGGTCTTTTCACTGTAAGTTCGGTATAATAAAACAATTGTGGCTCCTTAGAATCGATGAATATCTAAAATTGTCAACCCTTAAAAGATATTTCATATCGGGCTGCGCCTTCTCGTGTTGACAATTTTGGATATTCACCTTTTCAACGGGCCATAATTGTATATTATCGTCATGCAATCGATAAAAAAGAAAACTAAACGTTTAAAGTTGCATGCGACCGCAGTGCTTTATTCTGGATCTACCTTCATCAGGCGAATAATACTATTTGGCCTACCGCGAGTTGTCAGTTTTCACTGTTACAACTAAATGTTGGGCACTGTGGCACCAAATAGCTCTGAATTATCTATCTCAAATGCCAACCTTTAATTTAGTTATATTAGAGATTTAAATCAACTTATTTGATGCCGGTTTAAAAATATAATAATAGATGCACAACCTTCAAAATTCAGGATACTGTTATCCCATGTGATGTTTAATATGGTTTATAAAAAAATAAAATCTCTTCTTTCAATTATTTATTTTGTAATTAAAAATGATTTCATCATATATTACGGATTACAAATGTGTAGAGGTTTGTGATTGGATAACAACACATGTCAGTATATATTCAGGAAACTGCCGACGTATAGTATACATAAATGAGACATCATACAAACGATAAAAGTATTCTGAAACATATATACTACAAGAAAGACCTTTTTTAATTTACTGTGGGTGTACGTGGGGGTCACAGAAATAAAGATTAGTATAATATTCACATTTTATGGAGTTGAACAAACATAAATAGAAGTAGTCATATTAATTGTCAAATATTCTTTGATTTTATTTTTCAAAAATTTATCTCTTTTATCTCTTCTTTCATTTACAATTTTATGCATCAGCATGGATTTAAGGCCTTTCGATCCAGGTTTCTGTTCTGTTTCTTGCTTTTGTGCCGTATTTTTGGCACACAGAACAGTAGTATCCTTCCTCTGTGACTATAAGTCATTTTGAAGTCTTGCTCATATTTGTCTTCACTTGCGTGTCTTTTCCGTTGTTTGGTTGATTTTTGTTCAATTTCCTTAACTTCAACATTACTATCAATTTTATTTAACTTATTTGGTCTAGTATTTTCTTTATCATCATCGTCATCTTCCTTTCTTTCCCCCGATTGATTAATGAAAACATTGAAATTTGACGATTGGACGCCATCTTTGTCAATGAAAACAAGGCGGGATTAGTATTCAAATTTTAACGGTACGGAACCGAAAAAAATCCGGATTTTGAAAAAAAAGCCGACCACCTCCTAAAATCAAAAGGTGGTCGGCTTTCAAAAGAAGGTGGTCGGCACACCCGGCTTAAATGCCGAATGGAAAACACTGATGACTATAAAAAAGAAGATGTTGTATGATTGCCAATGAGACAACTATCCACAAAAGACCAAAATGACACAGACATTAACAACTATAGGTCACCGTACGGCCTTCAACAATGAGCAAAGCCCATACCGCAAAGTCAGATATAAAAGGCCCTGATAAGACAATGTAAAACAATTCAAATGACAAAACTAACTGCCTTATTTATGTAAAAAAAAAATGAACGAAATTCAAATATGTAACACATAAAAAAACGACAACCACTGAATTACAGTGAAGCAATCTTGGCTGAAACAGCAAGCAGTGCCATTTTCTAACGAACCCATGACTATAAATCATGATTGGTAAAGGTTCAAATTGTAAATTATAGATTGGTATCTTTTGTAATCTTTACAAACAATGCAATCATGGTGATTTTTTTTAAATGTGTAATTATATTAGATTCATCCATGTCGATATAAAAAAAAATTAACATTGATATTGAACATGAAGCCGATAAAAAATGTCTCATAACACAAAGCCGTATTCATTAGCATGTACATTGTAGTTTATAACGTTTTTAAAATTGAAATTACGCACGGTTGTCAACTTTTACACATTGTCAAGTAAAATATAGCGTGTTTCAAGTTGAAATTTAGAAACATAGAAAAAATTGGTAATAGAAAGGAAATAGTAGAGTGTTTTGAATATTAACGGAAATAAGTCTTAATTGAAACTCAAATTTCTTAACGTCAATAGCACTTGATATAGGGAACACGGTACTATTACATTTTCCCAGCATTAGGTGGGCCTTTTGTGTACCATAGACAGGTGAAGGAAGTCAACTTAGGAGGGCTGTGATTGGATGTAAGGGTACAATAAAAAAATCTATGAATAACTGCAGTGTGTATATTTACAATATAAATTTTAAAACCCTATTGAAATATTTTCTAGAGAATTATTCGAAAAGGCTTCCAAAATTTAGAGTGCCACCAGCTGATGATAGCTTTTATAGAGTAACGGTCCTTTTCAGGGCCATCAATATTTTACAAAAAAAACATTCTAGAAATTCTAGAACACAAATGTATTTTCAAACGTCAGCTTTTCTTTGACTTTGCTATGTAAAGTTTAAAAAATATAGAAAGTGTTCGATAGGTCTTTTCACTGTTAGTTCGGTATAATAAAACAATTGTGGCCCCTTAGAATCGATGAATATCCAAAGTTGTCAACCCTTAAAAGATATTTCACTTCGGGCTGCGCCTTCTCGTGTTGACAATTTTGGATATTCACCTTTTCAACGGGCCATAATTGTATATTATCGTCATGTAATCGATAAAAAGAAAACTAAACGTTTAAAGTTGCATGCGACCGCAGCTCTTTTTTCTGGATCTACCTTCATCAGGCGAATAATACTATTTTGCCTACTGCGAGTTGTCAGTTTTCACTGTTACAACTAAATGCTGGGCACTGTGGCACCAAATAGCTCTGAATTATCTGTCTCAAATGCCAACCTTTAATTTAGTTATATTAGTGATTTAAATCAACTTATTTGATGCCGGTTTAAAAACATAATAATAGATGCACAACCTTCAAAATTCAGGATACTGTTATTCAATGTGATGTCTAATATGGTTTATAAAAAAACAAATCTCTTCTTTCAATTATTTATTTTGTAATTAAAAATGATTTCATCATATATTACGGATTACAAAAGTGTAGAGGTTTGTGATTGGATAACAACACATGTCAGTATATATTCAGGAAACTGCCGACATATAGTATACATAAATTACAAACAATGCAATCATGGTGATTTTTTTTAAATGTGTAATTATATTAGATTCATCCATGTCGATATAAAAAAAATGATCATTGATATTGAACATGAAGCCGATAAAAAATGTCTCATAACACAAAGCCGTATTCATTAGCATGTACATTGTAGTTTATAACGTTTTTAAAATTGACATTACGCACGTTTGTCAACTTTTACACATTGTCAAGTAAAATATAGCGTGTTTCAAGTTGAAATTTAGAGAAATAGAAAAAATTGGTAATAGAAAGGAAATAGTAGAGTGTTTTGAATATTAACGGAAATAAGTCTTAATTAAAACTCAAATTTCTTAACGTCAATAACACTTGATATAGGGAAAACGGTACTATTACATTTTCCCAACATTAGGTTGGCCTTTTGTGTACCCAAGACAGGTGAAGGAAGTCAACTTAGGAGAGCTGTGATTGGATGTAAGGGTACAATAAAAAATATCTATGAATAACTGCAGTGTGTAAATTTACAATATGAATTTTAAAACCTATTGAAATATTTTCTAGAGAATTATTCGAAAAGGCTTCCAAAATTTCATAAATTTGGTGTAAAATGAGTCAGACGGTGGGCATGAATAACATAAACAAGCTTCGTTGGAAATTGGTCATGATACTATTTGGCTTCAATTTTTAAAATAGAGTAATAAAGTACTAACACCACACATAACTGTTTTATTCAGGTTTTTATTATAAAAACTGGTAAATTTAGAAAATGTAAGTATTGTCGCCTATGGCAGAATAAATAGTACCGTTTTCCCTATAACCCTAGGATTTTGGTGGTCTATAGTTATCTACATGTATATAGTGTGTTGTGTACTGTTGTTTGCCTTTCTGTCAATTTTCCTTTTTTCATGGCATCGGTTGATAAATTGAACATTCCTTGATATTTTCCTCTGAGTTCAGTATTTTTGTGATTTTACTTTTTGGTATGTTTCGCCTATCTTGTAATTCTTTTTTATTGTACTTTTGTCAAAGAGAAATGACAATTTTTATTGGTATTTTATTTCGGAGCATCGTCTAATTTGCTAATATTTTTCTCATATTTTTTATAAGTTAGTCATAAGCTGGATCCCTGCTATTATTTTCCCCTTATCTACACATGGCAAATAAAATTGAGAAAGGAAATGGTGAATATGTCAAAGCGACAACCACCCGATCATAGAGCAAACAACAGCCGAAGGCAACCAATGGGTCTTCAATGTAGCGAGAATTCCCGCACCCGTAGGTGTCCTTCAGCTGGCCCCTAAAATATGCATAATAGTACAGTGATAATGGACGTCATACTAAACTCCGAATTATACACAAGAAACTAAAATTTAAAATCATACAAGACTAACAAAGGCCAGAGGCTCCTGACTTGGGACAGGCGCAAAATTGCGGCGGGGTTAAACATGTTTATGAGATCTCAACCCTCCCCCTATATCTCTAGCCAATGTAGAAAAGTAAAAGAATAACAATACGCACATTAAAATTCAGTTCAAGAGAAGTCCGAGTCTGATGTCAAAAGATGTAACAAAAGAAAATAAATAAAATGACAATAATACATAAATAACAACAGACTACTAGCAGTTAACTGACATGCCAGCTCCAGACCTCAATTAAACTGATTGAAAGATTCTGTCTTCATCATATGAATATCAGGTACAATCCCTCCCGTTAGGGGTTTAGTATCATACTATCATAAAATATATGAGAAGAACATAACCCGTGTCATGCCAACAACTGTTTTTTTAGAAATAAATGTGTTTAGTTCCGATGCAAAGACCCTATCAGTGAATCAATGTTAAAGCCAAAATATGCAATCTTTAATGACCTGACAACAGTATCGTAACTATATCCCCTTTTAATAAGTCTATTTAAAGGTTTTGTTAGTTTCTGAGGAGAATACTGACATTTTTGTGCTTTATAAAGAATATTTCCATAAAATTTTGGATGTGAAATACCTGAACGTATAAGATGTCTGCATGTTGAGTTATATTTACGAATTATTTCCTTATACCGGTGATAAAATTTAGTAAATGTTTTGACCAGTTTGTGATATCGAAAACCCTGGTGTAATAATTTTTCAGTAATACATAAATTTCTCTCGCTAAAATCTAATACATTGTTACATACACGAGCGAATCGTACAAGTTGAGATATATAAACACCATAAGATGGTGACAAGGGAACGTCACCATCTAAAAATGGATAATTAACAATAGGAAATGAAAAATCATCTCTTTTATCATAAATTTTTGTATTAAGCTTCCCGTTTATGATATAGATATCAAGATCGAGGAAAGGGCAGTGGTCATTGTTATCATTAGCTTTATTTAAAGTAAGGTCTACAGGATAAATTTCTTTAGTATACATACTGAAGTCGTCATTATTTAGAGCCAATATATCATCCAAATATCTAAAAGTATTGTTAAATTTTTGTATCAAATGTTGTTTTGATGGGTCTTTGCTAATTTTAGTCATAAATTGTAACTCATAACAATACAAAAACAGGTCCGCAATAAGTGGTGCACAGTTAGTCCCCATTGGAATTCCAATAACTTGACGATATACGGAATCTCCAAAGCGAACAAAAATGTTATCAAGTAAAAATTCAAGTGCATAAATAGTATCAAAGCATGTCCAATTGACATAGTTCTTTTGTTTATTGCTACTAAAAAATGATCTAAAAGAGTTTGAACATATGTACTCGCATTCCGACTTTTTAAATGCCCAGTTAATTAGGGATGTGAATTTTTTCTTAATAAGAATATGAGGCAAAGTGGTATATAGGGTAGAAAAATCAAAACTTTGAACAGATTCAAAATCACCAATATATGCATGCAATTTATCAAGTACTTCCAACGAGTTTTTGACACTCCAAAAGTAATTAATTCCACTATTTTCAAAGGCCTTATTTGAACAATTTATTATCAGGTTTTTTATTGTACCAAGTGTACTAGTAAGTAAAACAGACAATTTAGTAGTTGAACAATGGCTGGAAGATGAAATAAATCTATATTTGTAAGGTTTTTTGTGCAGCTTCGGAAGCCAGTACATAGTTGGGACTTTCATTGTGTTTGGTTCTGCTTGTAAAGAAGTAGCTAAAAGTTTATGTTTGTTACAGATGTCGTTTTCTGAAAATGAAGTCAGTTGGAATGTTGGTGAATTCGTGATTTCCTTTTGCAGAACCTCTATATAAAATTTACGTCAAACAATAATGATATTATTAGCAGCTTTATCAGCCGGGACAAAAACAAATTCCTTGGCTAGTTCTGTTAGTTTATTTTTGATACGCGAAATAGGGTTTTTATAGTTTTTGTTGAGGGTAAAATGTTCTTTAAAATGTTGTATTCGAATATCAACTATCTTCATTACTGAATTAAAAAAAGAGTCCAAAGATTTTTTGTCAGCTTTTTCCCGTTTTACCCATTTCAAACAGTAGGCGCGGAGTGAGTCGTTGATGATATAACGACACTCATTCCAGTTAATAGTTGACGGGGGACGATATTTAGGTCCTTTACTGAGGAATGATTTTAACTCTCGGTCGCGAACGATGTTAAGGTCTCCTGTTATAACATGGGAAATTGGTCCATAGGTGTATTCTGAATTACTGCAATTACACGACATAGGTGTATTTTCAGTGATATTTACATCTTTACACAATTGGCTATAATTAAACACATATTTTCGGGTAGATTTCTTGTAAATATAACAAATGAGAGGGAGTTCAGTATTATCAAAATATCCAGGAATTTGGTCTTTAACAGAATGGTCGTTAAAAATACCGGCAATATTTACAAAATCAAAACCTTTATTGACATACTTTATTTTAATAAAATGTTTTTTATGATCTTCAGGGCGATCAATTTTTGGAAACAGTTTAGAATAACAATATGCCATTATAATTTGGACAATTTCATACTTAGGACTGTAATATGAAATTGTGTTGCAATCCTCTAAAATTTTATTTAATTTATTTATAGGTAAAGAACAAAGCTTGGTTAACAGATAATGTCTGCCGTTGTTTTTTGAAATGGAAATTAGGTCCGAAATATTTGTATGGTTGGTCCGAAATTTTCTTTGATTGCGATTTTTTCTGCGTCCATGAGAACGATTTTTACGAACAGTTTTAGAAACTATATCCAAAATGTTAACAGAATCGGTTCTTGATATATTGCCAATTCCCATGATATTATCATTAAGACCGAGAGGGTAGACTGTCTGTAATTTTTTAAAGTATCAATCGGCCAGTTAACTTTTGTCAAAGACCAAGTTGTATCATGTCTGGGTTATACAGTAGCTACAGTCCAGACAGCAGAGCCATCTTGTGTCATTATGAAAAATGTAAACGTACAGCACTCCACCCTAAGCACTCGTAAGAAATATAAAAACGGTCACATCACTGTAGGGTTAACAAGTCTCCAAGGCAAAATGACAGTGAATCTACATATCTATATATAGGTCCTTCTGTAGAAAATAACATGGGCTTGTGATGTTACACGTGCTTGATGACCTCATAGTCGTCTACATTTACGTTGAGGCTAATGTACACAAAATTGATGACAAGGTAAAAAAGAACTGGCATAGAATCAGACAAAGTCGTAACGCTGCAATTTATGATGCAGGTTTCAGAAGAGGTGTGATCATCGGAGCGATATTAAAAACATTCGAAGATCATGCAATCCAAATTCCTGTCAACACCGGCACTTAAGAAAAAAATCCCGTTGCGAAAAAAACTTTGCCTTAAATCTTTATCTGAAATTATCAATGCTTTAAATGAGCGAATTGATCGGCCTTATTAAAAAAATGTAGAATTTCTGAATGTCGACTGGTTTTTTTCTGCGTGGTTCCCAAAATAATCGTATGCATGGGATCAACGTAAAAAAAACCCGGGTGACATGTTGAAGAGGAAATATACATAACACCGTATATACACACTGGAGTTAAAAAAAAAGAAGATTGGTGCAAGATAGGTATTAGGCAGGAGTCTCTTGTCAGTGTCTGAAGAAAGGTTGTAGATAAAAGGTCGACGGATTTTCTTCCTCTCAGCCTCAGAGCAAATACATAATGATGATTTGGGGGGTATTATATACATGGTGTCGAAACTATAGTCGCCGTCCTGTAAAATTGGCACCGTGTTTATTGTTTAATTTTTGTTAAATTACCAGTCGATTGCGCGCGTTCCCCTGAGGTAACGTTTTTTAATTAGCAGACTCAAAAACATTTCAAAAAGATCCACGTCTGACCTACCTTTAATTATGTTTGCACTGTATAATCCTGACCTTCACATAATTTAAAATTATTTCAATGGTGGAATCCATTGTTATTACCGAAAGTGTTGCTGTGGTGTTTCACACTCAGTCTATTGACAGTAATGTGTGGCCAGTGGTTATTTCATCATAATGACTTCTCCTTTCAATATACATCAATATCTCCGTTCATCCATTATTTCATACGGAAACAAGGAAGACAGAAGAATGAACTGGCCAGCTAAGATTCATTATCTCAATATTATTGATATATGTTGGTGGCTATTAAAATGGGAACCGCAAAACTATCTCATAACATAAATATTACAAAAGACTTGAAACGTGAAATTCTTGATATATGGGACAATCTAACCGATCAACACGACAGGTGCCACATGTGGAGCATGATCTGCATGCCCTTCCGGAGCACCTGAGATCACATCAGGTTTTTTTGGTGGGGTTCGTGTTTCACAGTCTTTAGTTTTCTGTGTCGTTTCTACTGTACTATTATTTTTTCTTTTCTTTTTCACTTTTAGCTATGGCGTTGTCAGTTTATTTTCGATTAATGAGTTTGGCTGTTCCTCTGGTATCATTCGCCCCTCTTTCTTTTTAAATTACTTAACCTCGTTGTATAACAACAGTTCTAAGAGGATTTAACGAGTCATGAGGAATAAATGAGATGTAAGGTGTTCAAAAGTTACTTTCAGGTTCAGATTCGCATGAAATGGCGGCCATTTTATTATTACAAATACTTATGGCGGACAACGTTCCATAATCAGAAATGTAACACAACGATCGCTACAAAATTTGCAAGTTCTATTGCGATAAAAATGAATGCAAGATACAAAGTGAAAAATAAAAGAATCAAAATTACAAAAATAGTTCTCCCAATGAACGATTTTCCAACCTATTCTGTTTTTCGTTCATCATGTTTATTGTTATTTATAGATAACTCGGGTCGTAATTTTCTCTTTTGTAATTTCGGTGCCGTTTAAAGCTGACGACTATTTGGTATGGGGTTTTCGCATAGTTGAAGACTCTATGCTGACCTATAGATGGTAATATCTCCTTATTTTTACATGTAGAAATTACGGATAATCTTAATTTGACTTTTGAAATATACATTTGCATATACATTTGCATAGCTTGTGTTTCAATTCTCAAGCATTCTTCAATGATACACATTAAGAATTGTTGGAACTTCAAACGTACACTGGTACTCAACTACGTACATCAAACAATTTCAACATTGAAATCGCGACATCTGACTATTCGTACAAACCTTTTAAAATGATCTTTTTTTTCTTTTTTTTTTCAATGAAGATTTCAAAAAGTTATTTATATCTAAATATCTTGTGCGGAAAATTTATTTCCGAAGATTCCCTACACATAAAGTCAACATATATATACCGCTGTTCCTTCATCAAGTGAATCTAAGATTCTTCATAACTATATGCATCGAAAATTAGCTTTAGAATATCATTGTGACCATTGAGGTAAAAAATATCGCATTCAAATATTTTGACAAAACATTTTTAGTTAAACTATTGTGAGGTTCCTCTCCGTTATTTCAAATAATAACATGCAAGTTTTGCTTGAAAATAACGGAAGAATCAAGGGCTAAACATATAGGCTGTGTTTTTTTTTTGTTTTTTTTTTGACAACATATAATTTAATTAATCCTACATGATAATGAAAATAATATCAAAAGACAAAAATCATTGGACAGATTGATAAAAGGATATTAAACCAATATCACTAAGCTTTATATGCTGAACATTCAAAGATGTATACTCACTGACAATACTTAATATGGCTAAATGCCCTTTAAACGTTCCTCCAATGTTTGAACTACACTGGTATGTTCCTTCATCATCCGTTTGTATAGTTGATATTTGTAAATCATAGTTTCCTACAATGCTCAGTCTTCCACTTATTCCAACTAAGTTAGGATTGATTCGATTGTCTGTGGAATACTGAATAGTTGTGGTTGAATCAAGTATATATTTCCAAACAATTGGATTGGTATCTCTCTGTATTGTACACAACAATATAACATTATCTCCAAGATTGTGGAAGTATTCTTTTGATGTTTGTGTAAGACCTAAAATATATCAAAGAATAAAAGGTAATATTACTGTTTTCAATAGAAATAATGTTTGCCTTATTGTTTTGGAATCATCAAACAATATACTTCAATGTGTATTTATACTTAATGTTGTAAAATACATTGTTGTTCCATTTCTGTATTGGTTTTATGACTTAAAAACAAAACACAATTAAGATGTTTTAATAATAATTATGTTGTATACAGTAAATATATTTTACTTTTGGCTTGCTACATTTGCTAGACAACTTCTCCAATTTTCAAACTTGCAACCTACCCCAATTGCGAAGGTCCAAACAGGTACATATAATTCATTGCACACTGATTTTTTCAGTGATATAAACACAAATAACTATATATCATAAACAAAAATTAAGCTGACATAACTAACACAGACAGAAATACAGAAGCACGGACAAAATTTAAAACCTGCATTATCAAATTAAAAATTATGCTCAAAGTATATCATACTTTTTTTTTATTATTGGTTAAAGGCTACTGGTACGCTCTGTAATCACTGTAGCAAACATTTTGCATTGCGAATGATTCTTATTTGTCTTTTTGTTATTCATTCAAATTGACCGATGTGACATATGGGTGTCGGAAGAGACATTAAGACAGGATTTGAAAGGAGTGTAAAAAAAAAAGGATATAAAAGGTGGTGAGACAGAAAATATCTGATTCAGTATCATAGCCACTTGTATGTTATTATTTCTACATAATTACATTAGATGTATGTTTCATTATAATACGTTATTCTGATTGGCTAACTGCACATATCGCGTTATTCCTTAGGCAATTGCATTACACACAAAAAATTATCATTCATGATGACACGAGGTCCCAAAATAAAGTGCACAGGTGAATTAAATAAAAACTTTATAAAAATCGTGTTTTCATGATCCTAGCTAGCAATGTAATTATAAGTATTGAATGCTTCTTTTTGTAATTTAATAGGGTTGTAAAAGCGTTGACCGTGCGCACATTTTTAAAATGAAGCGCTTCCGCGCTTCATATAAAACGTACTTTGGTCAACGCTTTTACACCCCAATTTAAGTCACAAAAAGAAGCATTCAATTCTTAATTATTGTAACTAACAAGAGAGTGCTGTTTTGTCTATAATTAATTGAAAAACTATTGGTCCATTTGGCAGAGCATCGACTTATCATGCTTAATTGGTGCAGTGTTTCAGGGAAAACAATGTTGATACCCCGCTTTAAAAAATATGGGGATACTGTTTACCTCTGTATGTCCGTTCCTCTGTCTGTCGATCCATCAACAAGTCTGTCCATCCGTTAGTCCGTCCGTCCGTCCATCATCGTTCCATAAATATGATTCGTCGTATTTTTTTTAAATTTGGTTTCGGGGTTGTTATAAGTCAGCTATATCGTGTGATGCGTTTTTAGATTCATCACTCAACAGCTTCTTGTAACCGAACACTTACACATAATTTTACACATGACATCCAAGTTTAAAATGTTCGTCGCATTTTTTCGAGGAACTCTATTATAAGGATCTCTGAAATTAAATCTCAGTTTTTTTTGAAGTCAGATATACCTTGTGAGGTGTTTTCAGATTTATCACTACATCACTTCCTGTTAATAAAAAAATAAAATTAACGGTACCAATTTTCTTGCACCAGATGCGCATTTCGACAATACATGTCTCTTCAGTGATGCTCGTGGCCAAAATATTTGAAATCCAAAGCTTATATAAAAGATGAAGAGCTATAATCCAAAAGGTCCAAAAAGTATACCCAAAACGTCCAGTATTTTGGCTAGGGCTTTATCATTAATCAATAGCTCACGATTTCACTTGTTCCTTCATCTTTTTTTGTTGTTGAAAGCATCCGATATATTTGTTATATTTTAAAGTCACATGGTAATGAAATGATTATTCATTGTTTGAATTTGTTAAACTTTGTTTTCACATTCCCAAAAATATGGAATAAAACTCTTAAAATTTTAGGAGCATGTATGAACACATTTAAATGTATCACTTTCATTTTTTTCAGCAAATTTCAACAATTAAGGTGATACCCAAAACCTTCACTAAAATTAATTTGGCTCGTTTAATTGTCATAAAATTTGACAAAGTATTTTCTTTGACCCTTTGACAAAAATTAAAAAAATCAACCGTTTTATCAGAAAAATTATACTCAGTCTGGTTATATAGCTGTTTGACAAATACTTATTTTGATCATTGAGAGGCTTAATATTCCCTTAAAACACAGCGTAATTTAAACATTAAGCTGAATTTATAAAGTAATCTCCCTGTAGTGTTAGGTACCACCTTAATTTTATTTTTATTTGTTATTTGCTTAAAACATATATATGTGACTTTGCATTTGAAAGAAGTAATAGAAAGAAGTATTTAAAAAGGAGTAGATTTGTACTGTTTTACTGTACAATATTTAGAAGTAAATATTGTATTTTTTTATAAACATGAGAATTTTATTCTAGTTTTGAAATTCCAATAAAAGCAATACTCATTAGATTTTCCCATTTTTGGTTTAAACATGGAAAGAATATGTTTAGACATAGAATAAGTACTTTGATCACACAACGAAGCAATAGCCAAATAGTTTTAGGAAACACAGACAGTGTGTAGACATTTTTCAGAATGACCAGAAAATGTTTATACAGTTTTAGACAAAACTTGTTCCTTTCAGAACCGGGTGACGTACTTTTAAGACGTATCAGGATAAAAATTCCTGTACTGGTTTAGGCTTCTTGTACAAAAAAATCTAGACAATTATTAAAAAGTTTAACTTACATAATCGACCAAGAAATGAGAAAGGATAAGATCTTCGAAAGTATGTTAGCAGCAGAAATTATGTGAACTTTCGTGTTTTTTTTTTTATATATATCCTACGTGGAGAAAGTTCCCTAACACATTATAACATATTAATGTAACAGGATTACGAATGGAAATAGGCAAACACTTCTAAGATACACACATCATCAATGTTGGTCAAACTAGACCTTTTATATCTATGTTTAATTAATATCTGTAAGAAAACAAAAGATTTAAACTAGTATGTAAATAGGTGAACTGTATCAAATAAAACTCAGGTGTTATGTAAGTTTTTCATCATCTGCTTACTAGATAAAATGCATGTCAAAAGCAACGTTTTCTATTTCATATGACATATGACATAAAAGGCATATATAACTTTTCCAAATCAACATCATGCCAAACCTACACCCGTTTTACATGCACCAGCTGTTTTTCTGTACTCTTTTTTTTTAGGTGTAAACACGGCAGTATGTATGGTTATCAAAGGTACGAAGCCTATAATTTGCCACGCAAGACGCGCGTTTCGTCTAAATAAGTGTATATATCAGTGACGCTCTGATCAAAAGAGTTAGAACGCAAAATTAGTATAAAGTTGTAAATAAAGCATTGAGCAATATTTGTCAATTCTGAAAAAAAAACGACAGTTTAATCATAAATTTCTAAGAGAAGTATGGGCAAACCACAGAAATGTTTGCGAAAGTGCTCGATTTAACTGATTAGAATCCGCTACTTTCCAACATGGAGGATATGAACGAAATAATACATTTACAAAAAAATGTAGGCAATTCGCAATGGTTTCCATTCATATAACAATGGTTACCCTACGGTACATTAAGGTTAAATTAAGGTTAACGAATGTACTGCGAAGAGAAATCCGTAAAAGTAAAAGATTGGGGAAAAACTATAAAATAAAAAAAAAAATCCGATATGAAAAATTCAAACGGTCAAAAAAATAATTGACTACAAGAAAAAAAATATACAAAAATTTGAAAAAATAGAGTAATGATCCTTTAAAAGAGGGACGAAAGATACCAGAGGGACAGTCAAACTCATAAATCGAAAATAAACTGACATGGCTAAAAATAAAAAAGACAAACAGACAAACAATAGTACACATGCCACAACATAACATAAGCAACACGAACCCCATCAAAAACTAAAAAATGATGATCTCAGGTGCTCCGGAAGGGTAAGCAGATCCTGCTCCACATGTCGCACCCGTCGTCTTGCTTGTGTGATAACAAATCCAGTAAATAGTCTAATTCGGTAGGTCACATTCATGAAATGGAAGGGGATTGTAGTACGACGTAAGGAACATATCCGATATTATTTAATATTCCACCAATTAAAAAAAAAAAACACGAAAGACTTCGTCTTAATGGCATGGTCTATAAGGAAAATCAGAAAAAAAGAATATTTGAACTAATCTAGTAGACGAAAACGTTTCTCTGCCATATCTTGAACAATATTAGTTATCTGGGTGTAATTAGGGGTGTACAGAATTTTACACCGTTGTTGAAAATTCGTTCTTCCTGAGGTGCAGCCGAATGGGTGTATGAATTTTCAACAACGGTGTAAAATTCCGTACACCCCTGATTACACCAAGATAACGAATTTATTTCTTATGAACAATTCCTTTACTCATTATGAAACCAGGATGTAAAATGGAAAAATGCCGGGTAATGAAAAATTTCGAGTAACATCTTTTCATCGTCGATGTTTATGCGAATTGTCAAATACTTTTTTTTCCTTCATTTATTAAAAAAAATCAGAAAAAAATTGTTTTCATTTGAGATTTCTGGGAAAATTTATTTTTTTAGATATTTTTTTCTTTTTTTTAAATTTCAAAATAAATTAATTATCCCGAGATGAACAAGGGTGGAGTGTTATTTACATCGGGGTAATTAATAATCTACACAAAATAGCTGAAGTTATCAAACGTCTAGATCCAAATGAAACAAACGGATCTGATGTAATAAATAAAGGCAACAGTAGTATGCCGCTGTTCAAAACTCGTAAATCTATGGACAAAAAACAAAATTTGGGTAACAAACTAAAACTGAGGGAAACGCATTAAATATAAGAGGAGAACAACGAAACGACATTAAAATGTAACATACACAGAAACGGACTAAACATTAGACAATATCCGATGAGAATAACAAATATAACATCAAAACCACATACATGAATTTGGGATAGAAGAGTACCGTGACACGTATTATAGTAATGTGAATTCACACTCAAATATAAGAGAAAACAAACGACACAACGGAAACACAACGTTAAAATGTTACACACACAGAAATGAACTATAATATAACAATGGACATTTTCCTGACTTGGTACAGGACATTTTTAAAGATAACAATGGTGGGTTGAACCTGGTTTTGTGGCACGTCAAACCTCGCACTTTAATGGCAATGTTAAATATAACATTGAAATGACAACATAATATTACAGGACTACAATACAAATAAATAGGAGAACGTATTAGACAAAGAAACTCATGATTAATAGATAACAAAAGGCATCAGGTTTAAAATTCAATACGCCAAAAACGAGCCTCGTCCACACAAGACTCACCAGTGACGCCCAGATATAAAAGATCGAAAGTGAAAAAAGTACAAAGTTGTATAGCACTGAAGATCAAAAGTTGAAAAAGGTTGTGTCAAATACGGCTATGTTTTTATGCTTTGGATAAGAACATCCTTATTATTCAGAACAATTTATGCTATGCACACAGTAAATTTTATCAAATGAATATGAAAGATATACATAATGAAACTGAAGTATTAACTAATTACAGAAAACAAAACCCGAATACATAATGTAAAGACCAACACAGAAAAATAGACACACCCGAATTAGTCCAGGCCTCAACGCAAAAAATCATAAATGACGTCACATACGAATGGTGAAATGGCACAAAAATTACGTCACATGAATTACTGAAACATCACAAAAATGACGTCACGTTTGAAAAACTATATCTCAAAAGTGAGATAGAATTAAGATTGATTTAAGATTATAATAGAACTAAATACTGATTTTACATTTAAACACAATGCACATTGCAATACTTATTAATAGCAATTACCTATAATATATATATATATATGTCCAGTTTGTTTTGAATCCAGCTTGAAACGTAAATTATCGTAGATTACGTTGAACAAAATCAAATCTAATAAATGAAGGCGGTGATTAATTTTCTTTACCATGACACATGAATAGAATAGAAAAGACGTCAACAAATTTGACAAAATCCGACGAAAACCACAAATACAACATCAAACTAAACACATGAATTTGGGATAGACAAGTACCGTAACACGTCTTATAGTAATGCTAATTCACACTCAGCAAAACAGTCACAATCGGGAATAAGTCACGTTCGGTAATTAAAAGATAAGACGACGTATCGAAGACACATCGTATGGATCAACTAATTCGTGATGGTGTCCATAAAATTTACGGAGTGTCAATTTTAATCTGTCCTCCTCATAACTTTGTTGAAGCAGTTTCTGTGTAAGGAGCACACTCCTGTATATGAAGTCCGTATAGTGTGAACAAGCTCGAGAATAACGTATCAATTGTGATATGTAAACACCATACGAAGGGGCAGAGGGTATGTTACTGCTGATAAATGGGAAATTGATAATTGTGAAGTTGAAATCGTCCCGTTAATCATAGTTTTCGTGTGAAGTCGTCCATCTGCGTCAATATTGAGAAAAATATCAAGGTATGAAGCAGTCCTTCTAGTATCAGTAGTATCCTAAATTTCAAGTTCGCTGGGTATATGAGATGTAAGTATTGGCTGAAATATGGGTTATTCAATGATAGAACATCAACAATATATCGGAAAGTAAAATTAAAGAATTTCGCAAGGTGCTTTTTCTTCTTGTCTTTTAGAAGGTTCTGAATGAATTCTGCTTCATACGAGTACAAAAACAAATCGGCCAGCAGGGGTGCACAATTAGTACCAATTGGAATACCGACTGTCTGTTGAAATATAAATCCTCCAATCTCAACAAATATATTGTCGATCAAAAAGTTCAGCATTTTGATCATATCATCTTCAGTATATATTTTGGAAGATTCAGTGTGATTTTTCACAAAATATGAATTATTGTAACCCAAAACAAGAAACTTATATCTACGATTCCCATTTTCATAGAAAAAGCTCTGTTTTATGAGATGGTGAAGTCGATCTTTCAACTGAGCATAGGGAATAGTAGTGTATAGCGTAAAAAAATCAAAAGTCTTGATGTTGCTGCAAAATTGCAAAGATTGTGATCGAAGATTAAGCAGTAGATCTTTCGAATTTTTGAGAATCCACATCTGGTTAACACCACTGGTAGAATACATCTCATCACAATATTTTTGAAGCCCATCTTTAACTGTAGAAAGAATAGTAGTCAGTACTTTAGAAAGATGTTTAGTCGAACATTTTGAAGACCCAGCTATGTATTTATATGGATTTTTATGTAATTTAGGTATCCAGTATAATGAAGGTAATTTTTGTTCGTTTTCTTTGATGTTGATACCAAAAGAAAGAAGGACAGATTTATGATTTTGTAAAATTTTTTCCTCTGTTGTGAGACATTGCAAAAAATGTTATCTACATATCAAGACAATATTATTGGAGGCTTTATCTGCTGGAACAACGACATAATAAGGCATTAGCTGTTAAAAACTTTATGTACTGAAAAATAGTTAAAACCCTTCGATAATCCTTAGACGATAAGGATATCCACCCAGTTGGAAAACACTAGTAGCACGATTTCAGTCTGAAAAGGTCATTTTGGTCTGATCGTATCTTAATTGACTGGATTTACCGCTAGAGGAAAACGTCAAGATTTGTCAGATCGTTAAGTCTCCATTCGGATCGATAGTCTCATTAGGTAAATTAGTCCCGTTAAGGCATGTCAAGATATTTAAGACTGTATCTTCTAGCGAGCTGTTTAGATCCGTTAAGACCGTGTCAGACCAAAACAGACCATGGATACAAACTAACGTCAAGATGTTGTCAGACCGTGTCCAGTCGTGTTCAGATTTTAATAATTTGGACACAAAACGAGTGAAACTTTCCCATTATTTATCAGGGGTTGCTCCCCTTTCAAGAATAAAATAAAACTGTGAAAGAAGACTATTTTTTTTAACTGAAAGTCTACCACGTCTCCTTAATCATGTTATTTAAACAAAACAAATATTCAATTTGAATTCTAACTTCTTCCTATTTAATTATTTAACACTGTTTTATAATTATATATATAAAAAAAGTAGCTCAAAGTCATACTGCTGCACAAATCACCGCGAATTGACTAAAAAAAATCAACAGATTGCCGAAATAATATTTGATTATTGAATATAAGCACCTGAACCTTTATATTTAATGGTTTACAAGTGATTGCAATACGTTTTATATGCAATTACAGACTGTCGTACGTGGTGAAGAATTTGTCATTCATTTTTACACCCTTATTTAATAATAACGGATGTCGGCCGTGAAGACTTGAAAACGTGATCTTAATATGTTAAATTAAATTTAAGATGTAACTATTTTTAAATATTGTAAATGAATGCATTATCATTTATCTTTTTATGTTACCTATATAAATTGCATTTGAGTAAATTTGAGGCAGGGAAAAAAATATATAGATATAACTCTGTCTTTTATCGTTTTCCGTTTATTGTCATGACATTATTTTTGCCAGACTCATGCGTTTGACTTAAGTCTTTCCATCTTTATTTTTTTAATGTGTCTATAATTCGAGAGCCTTTTGTAAAATAAACTACATACCAGAAGCCTTCGTTAAAAAATAAAGTTTGAATATTATAGCAGAAAAAGGCTTATAAATTCATTCAAATTTATATTTGAAACAGGGGCGGATGCAGGAATTTTCGAAAGGGGGGGTGCTAACCCAGGGCACCCAGGGCAAAAGGGGGGGGGGGGTGCAAAACATATGTCCCGATACAAATGCATTGATCGGCAAAAATAAAGGGGGGTGCGCACCCCCGGAACCCCCCCCCCCCTGGATCCGCCACTGTGAAATAGGATAAATAATCATCAAGAAAATGTTAATAAATACGTCAGACACTGTACTTAAAGTACATTTAAAGACCAGGTTACATATATATTACATGCATACAGCATAATAAAGCTGGTTTAATTTGAATGACTATCCATTAGGGACATTTTTCGACGATAATTAATCAAATCTGACAAGTTTAATTAAAAACGGAAAATAATTCTTCGCCCGTAAACGATTTAACGTTACCGTACCCTCTTTATTTTTGTTGCATTCATGTCATGTCGCATGTGTGTCGGCAGTGTCAGCGCTTCTAATAGCTAACTTATTTTACACAAAATCGTTGACATGGTAGAAGGAAACTATAGTACAATATAAGCTGAGCTGGAAATTGCAATTGGTGAGTAGAAATGAATAATATTTTAATACATGTCTATCTGTATCTGTATCTGTATAAGCAATTCCCTCCTTTAAAGGAGCACTTCTTTTCAGAATCGGTTTAAAAGTTCACAATATATATTTACAGGACTATATTTACAGGGGTCTTCGGTATTCAAGAAAGCAAAAATCTACGCCCGTGGGGTGAATGTTGGCTACATTCAATGGCCCTTTCGTTTGTTTGACGGTAGAGCTTTCAAAAGTTCATTTCTTTTGGTATGTAAAGCATAGCACAGTTTTCTATTTATATACTCTACTTTGAAGCAGTTGTCCATACATTTGCATCTACAGCCACATGCGCATAATAATCTACTTGGATCTAAAATAAGCTGTTTATTTATTACTAAGCTGGTTAGGTTAAAGCATTTATCACAGTTTTTAATGCTACGAAGAAAGCAGTCTAATTCATGCAAGTATGGTATACGAGTGTTATTCAGAGGTTTACAGTCTAGAATAAAATGTTCAACAGTTTCTGAATTTTCATTGCAGAGAAGACACGTTGGATCTATTGAGTTTTGGTTAAATGCAGCCTTATTGCTTTGCAGGTAATAAGTTCCTGTTAATAGCTTTAATTTTGGTTGTAGGCGGCTAATATCTTGTGCAGAGGTACCAACACTTGCAAGACATGGATGAGTATTGTGCCATAGAATATTATTTGCAGATAAATTGCGAAGAGAGCTGAATAATGATACTTTTGTCCTGAGTTGTTCATGCCAAACGTTGTCCACTGCCTTCTTAACACTTGCTTTCCATTTGTATCTGCTGACTGGGTTCTGTATAAGTTCATGAGCTGATTGTAGATTGTATTGTGCAAGTAAGCAACGTATTTTAGAAAACCAGTTTTTGGAGTTGAATCCAGATATCGAGAGTTGTCTTTCTGTCAGATCTTTTTCGACAGATGATTCCATACCACAAATCTTGTTGTATATGTTTAAGGCTGCTTTGTGTATAATGCCTTGGAGTGGTATAACTCCTGCTATAGTATAAATTGCTGCATCCGCAGTGTTGTTGGGAAGCGACAAGATTTGTTTAATTGATTTTCGATAGAATACTTCTAGTGGCTCTAAATGTTTATTGTCTGGAAGAAGAATGTCAATTCCATAGATAAGAACTGGAAGAACATAAACGTTGAAAATGTGAAGACAAGTTAGTGGGTTTAGCCCGTTCTTTCCATGCAGACCAGCCCCCATCAGGCTATACATAGTTCGTCTTGCCTTTGAGATGTTTTCATCAACGTGAATGCTGATAGTTTTTTTTAAATCAGAGCTGTGTTTTATGCCAATATGCACAGCTGAATCTGGCTCATTCATTTTTATATTATTAATTTTGAAGTTGAAGCCTGTATCTTTTGAAGGTGGTTCGTGTTTTAATATGACACTTTTGGTTGGTTGGAGTGAGTATTTCTCTTGCATGCTGTAATTCTCAACCGTGCTTATCATTGTTTGGAGGTCATTAGGAGAATTGGCAATGAGAGCAACATCATCTGCGCAAGTCGGGGATCCACAGTATATATTTCCGATGTAGGTACCAAGGCCGCTGTTTTCTAATTGGTCCAATACATCATTGATGTAAACTTTGTACAGTTCAGTGCTTAATATCCCACCTTGTCTTACTCCTTGTTGTACAGGGAATGGTTTTGACATTAGACCGTTCCATTTAATAGAGGTTGTGGCGTATGTACTCAGTTGGCGGATAAGTAGCCAGAGGGTCCCACCTACTCCTGATAGAAAGAGTTTACGATGTAAGCTGTTAAGATTGACAACATCAAATGCTGATTTGGCGTCTAGCAGAGCAACAAAAACAGGCATCTTTTGGTCCATTGATTCTGCTATGGATTCTAGGAGGATGAGGGCACTGTATAGAGGAGATACCCCAGGAGTGAAACCTCTTTGTAATCGGTTTTGGAGAATATCAATGATGTCTCTTAGCAATTTCCTCAGTAGTATTTCCAGGATTTTTCCAATAATTGGGAGTACAGTGATTCCTCTATAATTTTTTGCCTCATTTGGTAGTCCTTTGTTTTTGAATATTGGTGTTAAGATTCCATGTTTTATGCAGTCTGGTATGGTTGCAGAGGAGCAGATGTTGTTGATTATAGATGTTATTGCCTGCAGTAATGTATCTCCACCATATTTGATATGTTCTGCTGTAATACCGTATATATCAGGTGCCTTGTTGGTATTCAGTTGGTTTATGGCTTTGTCAATTTCTTCAGCTGTGAAAGTTAATGGTACAGCATTTTGTTTGCAGATTTCTTCGATAATGTCTATGTAAAATTCTTTGTTGGTATGATCGGAGTTTGTGGTACTCTTCCAGTTCTTATCTGTGGAATTGACATTCTTCTTCCAGACAATAAACATTTAGAGCCACTAGAAGTATTCTATCGAAAATCAATTAAACAAATCTTGTCGCTTCCCAACAACACTGCGGATGCAGCAATTTATACTATAGCAGGAGTTATACCACTCCAAGGCATTGATCCATGATCAATGATTATCAGAATAATCATTGATCATGGATCATCACCCAAGAGTTTGAAGGAAAAATGTTCACATTTGTTAAATTTGTGCATACAGGTATGAATCGACGTTCCAATACTCCACACTCTTGGGTAGTAGCCTGTTCAAAGGCAAAGTAAGAATTTGGGCTTGTTAAAAAATTGTTCTTGTGGTTGGACCCCCCCCCCCCTTTTTTTCATGTTTTTTGGAAGATCAATGCATGATTTAAAAAGTTACATATAAACTAGTATGGTTTAAACCCCCTTTTAAAAATGGCTGGATCCACCCCTGTTTATTGCCTAACATGCATTGACATGTGGGGTATTCACAATGGTACAACATGTATGGTTGTGCAGGATGGCCTATACAACAGTTACAAGACCTAAACCCCTGATCGAGTAATCCTACATATTGTATGTTAATGTATTGATAACTGTCACGTCCTAAATTTGCATGAAATATTTGTCACTTTTTTTTTATTAACCAATAACCAACCAATCTTCACATGTTACGATGTAGTCCGAGACAAGCTTGTCTGGCAAAACAGCCGTTTGGACGTCAGAGTAATCTCGGACTAGTTACGACGATGATATACCTATTTATATAGCCACTGGTGGGTGATGTACAATAATTATAATTTGTCACATATGTTTTAATATGAATACCTTCAACATGTTCAAGGCTTGGGTTTGTATATATGCAATAACCTTAAAATTGCCCGGGGCCAAAAAAAAGAGTATATTGATATTGTGCCCTGACATGCCTGATTCCAAATGATGAGACGGCATTGCGTCCTTAACAACAATTTTTAACACTTTTCATCTTTTGTGATAAGAAATTTAAGATTTTACAGGGTATGATTCATTATTTTGTTATAAATGATTTGTTATGCTCTAAATTTTGTAGAACTTAAATATATGTTATAACAAGAAAAAGAAATTATGTTGAAATTTTTATTTTTATCTTTTGTATATTATTCACTGTCATGACTGTCATGACTAAATAAAAATTAGATCCCACGCATGCGCGGCATAGTTAAATAAGTGCCCGACACGTTATCATCAGTATGTTGATGGATTATAAAGAAGAAGAAGAAGAATCTTATAAATACTATTTGCTTTGTCACCATGTCACGTTGGTAGTAATATTCAACAAATTATATTTTAAAATAAAAAAAGTGTTATAAATTGATCACAACAAGTATAGTGCTATAGCCTCTATTAGACAGTAACCCTTCAATGAAGTATACACCTAAGAAAACATTGATGTAGAAAGAGAGAACATTTTGTTTTAGAAATAGAACCTCAAAAAAGGGTTTTATTCTTCTTCTCATAAGGGACTTATCAATTAAATTGTATAAGTCATAAATTCATTTCTTTACATCATTAAACTTTGTTGTCAAGCAAATTATGATTGCTAGTTTTTCTTGTAGATAAATACAAGTTTATATATAATAAATACTTTATTCTTAATGTATATTTTTTGTAGATAAGATATCACATTGGTTTGAGCATGATTCCCAGCCAGATTATGAAGCGGCATATATCATGTATATCAATGTATATATAGGAAATATATAGTGTCACTAAGTTACTCTCATATGGTACCTCATTTGTACCTGTAGCTATAAATTGTGAAATGGTGGATTCATTCATAATTTTGTGTTACTTATAAAATTGGTTTGGAAATAACGTTGATAGAGCTAACAGCATTATGTCATGATGTACAGTTGATGGGATGATCTGGTTGGACAAAAAGAGAATTGTGAATTGAAAAAATAGCAAACTTACAATTCATAGAAAAAATGTAGGAAATACAATGTACTACATTACTTGGTGACAGAGCATACCTTTGATATTATATATATATATATATATATATATATATATATATATATATATATATATATTATTATATATATATATATATATATATATATATATATATATATATATATATATTTGAAATAAGTAAAATTAACAATTTGAAATAAAGAGAATTTAAAGTTTTCTAGGAATATTAGTAGTGCATCATATCTTAATTCCCTGATTATCTTGGATAGTTATATCATTAAGAATAGAAAATTGGAATAATGGAAATTTCTAGTTTCAGTGAATATCAATCATTGTCAATACTAAAAGTGCAGCATCATGATCATACATCATCTGATTCACCTTGGATAATTATTCATTTGAAATAAGAATTTGGATATAATAAGAGTTTCTATGCTGCCATTGCTATTGTTGGCTACATGTACCACCAGGGAGTGTTAAACCTCCTTTACTTTCCATGAGGGTCTGTCACGGTCCATCACTATTGGTTAGTGTCATATATATGCATGATGATGGAAGTTTTTACCAACCTAGACAAGCTTTACAGCCCTGGCATGGTTGTTGGTTAGAGTCGAATGACAGCTTGCTGTATAGTTATAATAGTCTGAATGTATCTACATGTATTTTAATAATCTTCTAAATTACTGTTCATTCTGAAACTGGCATTTTATAATAGTAGTCAAACATATTAAACAATACATGTACTTCAAAGTATCATTTTATTTTGTCTCGCCTTACACAAAAGTCATGAAAGTTGGTTGTATACAAGAAATTTGTATTACAGTCTTGGGGTGATGATGTAAGCTATTTTATAGAGCTTTACATTTTAAAAGCTAAAAGAGCTGGATGTTTCTTGTCTTGTATTCAGATGCTATAGCTAGTAGCTAATTAATATGTTATGATGTTTCAGTTTGCCATTATATGTACATTGCACCTGACCCCATTTTCATGGTTCAATGACTGCATGTAAAATATACTGTTACTTAATCAATGAAATGCTCTCTTATACTGTATATTTTATATATGTAATTGGATACATTTTATTGTATATGAGTATCTTGAAAGATCTACTTGTCTATCAGGTTGGGTTGACCTGACCTTGACCTTCATGGATAATTTAAGTGATTAAGGTTATTTCAGTTTGATACAATGTTAACATGGTTAGGTTTGTTTCTCAGTTTATACTTCCTAATAAAATTGACACTGGAAATGGGGAATGTGCCAAAAAAGACAACAACCCAACTTCAGCATGTTCAGAGCAGACAATAGCCGAAGGTCATCAATGTTTCTCATAAGCTATAAGCTACATTGTACATGTATAGGATCGCTACTTTTGGCATAATTATGGAATAAATGTAAGTTGTACATGTTTGACATTTTTGAATGGCTTATTTCATCTGACAATGACACCATTTTCATGGTTTTTATGTTTAGTCTTTTTCTCTGTTTCTATGGTTACTATAAACGTTTAACCATAAATTTGGGGTATGGAAGAACTGTGAAATTCAAAAATTCATGAACTTCATGAAATTATCTGTCATATATCTGTCTGAAATGGTTATTTTGACTGGACTTCATTTTAATGGATTATTGGTAATGTAAAGTTTTTTTATGTGATACTTATAGACTAGTAAAATCTTCTTATTACAAAATTTCAATAAAAAGATCATGAATAAGGCCACATTTAAAAGAATGTCTGTTTCCCATCCCAGGGGGCTTATTTTTTACCTGGGTGTGGGGAGGGGAAACAAACAATTTTTATTTTGGCCTAAGGAGATATGGTGAGACGACTATCAACCATTTAAACCATGTAGACCAAGTGATTTACTTGTTAGTCACTATATAATAGGTCACTGCACACCCTTCAACAATGACCAAAAACTAAAACTTTATAATGAGCACTCTATAAAAGGTTCAGCCTGTAATGAGGCATCTGACACAGTTAACGTAAAATATTCAGACGAGAAACCCAACAGTGATGACAATTTGATTTATTATACCATACCCTCCCCCCCTCCCTTGAAGTTAAATGTCTAATCCCTTGGTGTACTGATATAAATAGTATTTTACTGGAAATGTTTCGGAAAATAGATATTGATGCTAACGTAAATATTTTATCCAATAAAAAGACAGGAAATAAGTCGGTGAACCAAAAAGTTCAAATCTAATTGAAAATTAAAGTGCCCATGAACTCACTGATCATGCACGAGTGATTCTATTCATAAAAAGTGTCCGTGTAACAATTAAGAAGAGTCTGTGTATCATCGAAAAAGAGTCTGTGTAACACCCGTTAATGTACTGTTTTTCTATAGCTCTGCAGGGGGGCGGGGGTGAAAGTCGTTCAAAGGTCACTGTACGGCCTTTAACAATGAGCAAAATCCATACAGCATTCTAGTACGGCATACGTTTTACCTCAGCGAACTCTCTGTCTTGGTGATGTATCAATCATTTGCTTCAGGTCGATCCATTTCGCATCTCGTCATGAATATGCGTGATATATTTGCCACTGGACATTAAGGGAGCAATCAATTTATCAGTTTCATTTAGTGATGCATGCTAATTATATATAGTTCTCAAATGATAATTGTCTAAAACTGTTTCCATTTTTGTGTATTTTATTTTTTAGCGTAAATTTTAGAATTTCTTTCCGAATCTTTCTCTTTGCATTTATTTGTTTGTAAACATTTAATAAAGTAGTCCATGTCAGGGGTTAGATTGTATACAGCCAATCTAGGACAAGGGCAGTAGAACAGAAAACAGTCTCCATTGTATACATACATATGCATTTATGTTGAAGCGTAAAACAACGACATGTAGTTGAGCTCGTTTTGGTGAAACAATTACTGTCAAATCTTTATATATATATATATTGGTAAAGTTGTCATAAAAGCAAAAACGGACGAAAAAGTTGGCAACAATTTATAATAAGACTAAACTTATTTTGGCCGTTTCGTTTCTTCTAAAGTGTTAAATTCAACCATGCGACTGGCTTACTTGGAGATTCAGGTGACCTTTTTCGTTTTTAGAAATTTTAATCAAAGTTCGTATATCCCTTCAACGATTTATTCAATTTTTTTTAACGTATAGATAGCGCGAAACTCTCACTACACCATGCATAGACTATTTTTTTTCGACCAAATGCGGCTGCTTATTTATACAACCGAACAACCAAAACGTCTGCACCCAATTTTAGCAAAGATATACTGTCGAACGGGAGATGTGAATATTTCTATACCCAATCAATCATTTGGTTTTGAAAACAATGTTAAAGGTATACATTAATACAACATCAACCCAACGACACATATCAATCAAAACATTAAGAGTCAACACACAGATTTTTGTTATAGAAAGAAACCTATACAGAATAAAAAGCCTAAACCACAACAATACTAAATAATACGGAGCATTGATTTTTTTTAGACAAAAATGCAAGTGTTCCGTAGAAATATTTCACGTACCATTTTTTTTTATTTCGATCGTTGAAAATTATAGCAGGTGTGATATAAATCAGTAGATTTAGGACAAAACTATAATATGGAAATATAATATGAAAATTAAGCCTGCTTTGTACTAGACCGACACACTGAGATGGATTTTTAACGTGTAAGTTCACAAGCTAACAGTTCGAAAGAAGAAAAAAAACTCTTTGTAAGACCCGTTTGGGATTCGGACTAAAGTCCTCTCGCTGTCGAGGTGAACTTATTCTCACGAGACCAACCAGGAGAGAGGTCGCATAGTCATACCAAAAACTCGAGCATAATAAACAGTACAGTTTAACAGAATTATCACCGTTACTAATGCGATTTTAAAGTCATGATCTTATCTAAATTAGATACCGTTATGTGATGTTGGTATCTACACGTATGAATAGAGATGGCCGACATCAGAGTAGATTGAGAGGACCATCGCTCTCTGCAAATTGAAAACTCTTCCTCAATGATGTTAGTGGTCCCACTGTAGCGAGCTGTTGCAAGGCTAAATTTCTATCCTTATTAAATCTTCTCTCATTATTCAGTGGTATTTCAAGTTTACTTTTAATCTTATTGTCGAACGACTATTTGAAGTGCTTCCTATTATATTTAAAACTTGTGTTCTCGTAACGATTATGAACACGAATGAAATATTTGCCACTGGAGGTGACTGAGGCAAACAACAATGAATCACCATCACTAAAATATAAGTATTTGTTCTCACAAAATACTTTGTAATTAATTAGAAGAATGATGACAATTTCTCATCTATTCACGCTTTGATCGAGCCGCTTCAACCTCAAATCTTGCTGCAATTGTTTTACTTTTAGGCTACTAGTATTAAATACTATTGTATTCATTGAAGTTTACAGCGTAGTTTTTTTTATTCAAAAGAATAAATTAATATTTATAAATAAATTGGACTGAACAAACAACACTAATTATTTCGCATTTGCATGTAACGCAGTTTAGAAAAATAAAAGATTGGATTTTTTTTTAGATTAGCACACATGCAACGCATCCCCACTTAGGAGTCCTCCAAAAAGGTAAAATTTACCTGTAAGGGAACATGTATGTCTGGTGTAAGTATATCACTCGTTCCATCTACAATATACGGAAATGACACGACCGGGTATTGTAAAGCTTTGAGGGACTTTTAATGTCAAATTCATATCCCTGGGCGAAGAAATTACCAAGTTTGGAAAACACCGTTTGTACACTGACTTATAAAAGTGTTTATGTCTTTCATGCTGTCTAGTCTGAGAATAAAAGTTTGAGCAGTTTTTGAAGGTAAAAAATAAAGGTTTAATATTATTGCAAAAGTCTGTGAATAATTGAAAATAGGACGTTCCGGAAAACACAAGTCGCTATATTAAATGCTTGTAAATCTCTGTTACATGTGGTGCGCTTCTATTTAAATACCTTTCTGTTAATTAAGAAAGTGTAAAAACATTTATTGAAATCCGGCTGAAAAAAGTGAAAACGAATAGTGACTACATTTTGTATCTAACTTATTTTTCAAATATCGAATACACAAATAAATCTCTAACCATCCACGCTTACAATTTGTTTTTACTGACAGGTGTCTGCTGGCATTCGATTGGATATCAGTTTTATGTAGGCGTAACAATTCATCCCATTTATCCAGTCAGCTGTCTTGTGTGCGATCTCATACGGTTCACATAGTCTAGTTTTTTATAATGATAGCGATAAAAATTATTCGTGCAGAATATACATACACTATAAAACAAAAATACCCTGTCCAAAAATGACTTACGAGACACCATATTAACCAAATAACTATTTAAAAACTAAGACAGCATACATATAAAATATTATCATTCATAACAATTACTATTTAAAAGGGAAATATTATACTATTAGTATCATGGTCCCAGCATTTTAACAAATTTATCAAAACAGGACGTTGTTGCAATGGTGTGACTGGGACTTTACGGTGCGTCTAAAAATAACCTAGGCCGCCTCGGTGCACTATAAGCTCTCGAAACTGCACTAAGACCATGATGGAACACTATAGCGAACTTTCTATACTAATGAAATGTCCATGTGTGGAAAAAAGATCTTACTATACACTTTACGGACATTTAGACTTATTCACTAGCTGTGATATACAGTAGAAGATTTAGCAAGGATAGCAAGGATACAAAAATTACGATATTGATAACGCTAAAAATTAAAAGGAAAGTGTACGCTATGTCGCCCGGAATCCGACACTGACCTAGCAAATTACGACATAATTAAACCATTAGCAACTTTGTAAAAAAATATATAGAAAAAATGTCTTTTCTTTTGCTTAAACTGGGAATATTATGATAATCAGATAAAGGTAATGTCTGTCAAAAAACGTATTTTACGAAATAATTGAAATCGGATTTAGATTAGATTTGTGATCGTTGGAATTTAAATAATCTATCTCTTTATAATTACCTTTTTTAATCAAACGGAACACATATTATAGGAGATGTGGGATATGTTTCAATTTGACAGCAACCAAACGACAAAAAATTATAAATGAATCAAGAGCGCATGTTAAGTCTTCAACAAGAAACAGGTGTCTACACAAAAGGTCTGACAGCGTGAAAGACCAAAACCACACTATTATAAGTCATGGTATTCGAAAGCAGGAGATTAGTACTTTTTCTCCAACAATATGGTTTGATAAATTTCTTTCGAAGTTCATTATACTTTTCACATACTAAAATAAAATGATATTCATCTTCAATTACTTGTTTATCACACCATATTACAAAATCTCGGATATCTCTCAATATTATAAAATCGACAAGTTTCTATATTCAAACAGTGAACAGACTGATTTATGCGGTATTTACAAATAAATGGTTTTATAAATATAATTTACAGCATGATCTAAATAAAATTGTTGGGGTCAAATACATCTATGCAACATACATTTAGGCGAGTCTTCAAAAAAATAGTTCATTTCACTATTAAGGCAGCAACCATTTGATTTCTTGGGGGGGGGGGGCTATGTATTTTTTTTCCAAACATTTTTTTGGCGACAAATTTTTTTTTCTTTCAATATTTGCATTACATATAGTGTCAGCTGAGGGTAAAACAAACATTTTTTTTTCTCAGGGTCAAAAACAAATTTTTTTTTTCTCCAAAACTCGAAACAAACTTTTTTTTCCAAAAAAAAACATAGCCCCCCCCCCCCCTTTCCACCCCAGAAAATCAAATGGTTGCTACCTAAAGCTACCGTTTAATCTATCTTTGAATTCAATTAAAAACAAGTTCACATTTTTTTTTAACCCTAATGTAACCGTATGTTAAAGCGTTGTCATCCGTATCAATAAATTGTTTATCAAAATTGAAGTGCATGAGTATTATTAACGTCTGGGATGAGTGTGAGATTTCTCTGTTGATGGGAATAAACAAAATTTAGCTGAATTTGTATTATTCAAATTAATGAAAAGGCAAGCTAGTGTGTGTTTAAAATGATATTGTTGGAATGGATTTATAACATTAAAAATGTGTGTAACCGATTTTAGGTTGACTTGGACTGCGAATTTGAAAATAATTTATTTGTGAAATCACATTCTTTAAGATGACATATTTTGTAAGTACGTTAACCTTTTATTCTAATTATAGTATCTTTGAAATGCATTTTATAGCTGACTATGCGGTATGTGCTTTGCTCATTGTTGACGGCCGTACGGTGACATATAGTTGTTAATGTCTGTAATTTTGGTCTCTTGTGGACAGTTGTCTCATTCGCAATCATACCACATCTTCTCTTGTATATTTATATAGCTGTTACTTACAACTGTCATGTGTACATGTTCCAGGCTCGTGCCGCTGAAAGAGGTTCCTTTTCAAGTTTGAAAATAGGTGAATAGGTCGGGAAAACTATCAGAAATATATATGATAAAAAAAAAAGTAAAGTTCCCACTACTTTTTTGGTAAACTTTCTTGCTATTCCCGAATGGGTTTTTGTGATTTATGCAATTTTATTCATGGACTAGCTAGCATAAAGAATTACATGTACTTTAAATGTATAAAATAAATTTTTTCTACAATGATATATAATTAGGAATGGAAATTAAAAGCCTAATTCAAAAACATAAAAAGGATATTTTTATTTGTATCTTTAAATATCCTCGAAAATAACTGCGTTTGAAAGCTTCTTTTAATATAATTTACACGTATATCGAAATGTGTTCATACCAATTGTCCCGCTTAATACCGAACCCGCGTAACCTTAAAAATTAAGACATTACACAATCAAAACATTACAATTTTGTTTATTACAGATATTTTATCATATCCACGGTTGAATGCACAATATCCCCACCAAGAGAACCGTCTACTGTTAGAGGTGGGACGACAGCCTAGATGTCGTGTGCAAAAATAATAATCACTTGGTACGGTTTCAGCTTGCGTATTGTAATTTTAAATAGTATAGATCGATTCGTGTTATAAAATCAAACAAACGCTACTGCTTGCACTGATGATCAAAAAATTACTTTTATATATATATATATAAAAAAAACAATGTATTTGTTACATGTTATTGGTATTAAATTGTATATTTTGAAGATCATATTCCGTAATGTTATGCCCTGAATTCTATTCGATGTCTATAAAGCAAATAAAATCTATTTGTACTCGTAACAAAAAGGAGAAAAGATTGGGCTGCCTCTCTTCAATTTTGTCCAGTTACCAAAGTAAAATCAAAATTAAATTCTCCGACAATGCACATGTTGATATATTGTATATGTCATTCCAACACTTACACTTGTTCTTTTATTTGTGTGGCAAATTTAATGACCATTTTAATTCAAAGCTTGGATTTGCATCCTTCATTCTCCAGTACGTTTGAATTTCTACATACATCACAGTCAGTAATTAAAGTTGTGTGTTAAACGTCAATACGAAAGCAAACAATCCATAGTAAAAAAAGATATTTAGAGGGCACATATGTATCTTTCGTCTGACAGCACGTATACACCACAGTTATCGTAAATTATATAAACATATAAAAAAAAATCTATTTTTTTTTTGTTAAGACAAAAAAGAGAAAAGATAAGTGCGGGTAATCCATGCGCCTTGCCTCCTTTATGTTTCGATATCTTAAAAATTAATTATTCTTTTATCTATTATAACACGTGAAAACTACACCGGCGAGTTCCATACATGTCATAAACTTACAGCTGGTCCTGAACATGCATGAAGTATTTGCCACTGGACAACAATCAATCACACTACAACTTATAGTATATATAGTTGTGAAATACAAAATGTATATTATAATGATACATTTAGATGAATAAATAGAATACAAATACACACTACTTTATATAACTGACACAATTTAAAGGAATACTCTCTAAACTATATATATAAGTAGAGAAGCGAAACGTTTCTTTTGAATACTAAACAAACTTCCTAACAGTACATGTTTTTTTAATGGTTTTACATGCGGCGCTCAAATATTTTGCATGGTCTTTTGGTATAGTGTTTAGACATATATGATATTGTAAGAACCTTTAACGTATAATAGATTCACATTCGTTACTTTGCTCAATATAAAAAAAAACATAAGCATTAATTTATATTAAAAACTGAAGGTCAGACATCACTAATACGTGTTCATTCATTCTTTATTAAAGTTTAGACCTTTTTATCAAGAATGATGATGAGAGTAATTGTAAAATATAATAGGCATGTACGTTCTTAATACGTTATGGATCATTGATTTTGTTACCTGTTGACCCGGTTGATTACTAGCACGTGCCATTGAACTCGACCGTTTTAACTAAAACAGATTTTATTTTAAATCAACGCCATATATATATATATATACAAAGTATATACAAAGTACTATATACATATTATATGGATAAGAAAATAAATATTATAAGGATATATTGTTTGAATGAAATTTTTTATACGGTGATACTTTAACACCGTCCCGACAGAGACAGAATGCAGTATATGATCAGGTTTCGGGATCCGGGAAGTCATTTTTCGAATTTCCGAATGTCGGGAATATTTTTTTCCAACTTTCATAGAGTAACTCGCACGAAAAAAAAAAATAAACATACCAAAAAAGCAACAGCTTCAACGGTAAACTAGGACATATATCAACAGAAAACGAATTAAAGAAACTGTCATGCATAAAACAAAAATATGCATGACTGTGTTAATTTGCCTCCGCTGCATTTCTGTGGATTGTCTCATTGGCAATCATACCACATCTCCTTAACCTTTTTAGGTTACGTTTAGGATTTTCCGTTACTAATCTTCAAATACAAAAAACATTTTTACCGGTGTTCACAACATTTCAAGGTTAAATTTATGGCATACATTCTGGTGTGTATACAATTAACGTACGTCCTTGCATTTAATTATCAATATATATTTATATAAACTAACATTTATTAAAAAATAAACAACATATATATATAGACGAATAATTTATTAGTTCCTCAACAAAACAAGAAAAGAAATAAAGAATTAACACAAGATTTAATCTTTTTTTTTAATTAATCAAAATATACTTCAAATTCTAATAATAAAATACATATATACATGTATTAATCTAAAATGCATTATCGAGTAGAAGGGGCGCAACTCGTGGTATCAAACCGGTATACTGAACGGATCAAAACAGGGTCTGAAAATTTTGAACGTTCTTTTGTATCCATGGTCTGTTTTGGTCTGACACGGTCTTAATGGGTCTAAACAACCCGCTAGACGATTCAGTCTTTTCCGTCTTGACACGCCTTAACGAACTGATTTACCTTATGAGGCTATCGATCTGAACGGCGACTTAACTATCTTAAATATCTTTTTTCTAGCGGTAAATCCAGTCAATCAAGATGTGATCAGACCAAAATGACCGTTTCAGACTGAAATCGTGCTACTAGTGAAAACTCTGCACAGTGTATTGTGTATATTTAATAAAGTGATAACCTTTAATTAAGTGATATCGGCAAAAAAGAAAAAAGGAGAAAAACGAACTCCAAGAAAATATTCAAAACGGAAAGCCTTTTTTCAAATGACAAATGTTCAAAGAATCGAACACATCAAACGAATGGACAACAACTGCATAGATGACAATACAAAAGTTCCAATCTGTTGTATTTCGATGTCACTTATTACAGAAATTGTTTTATATCCTGTTCAATAAAGTAACAAAAATAAAGCAGAAGGCTTTAATGAGACTTCGTCGCTCATCTAGTAAAACAGTGATAGATCAAAATCAAGGAAATAGTTGAATTTACCTTCAGTTAATTGATGCAGCTACAGACGAAAAAAAATATCATGTCATCTAAGAATAATATTCCTCATAAGTATTCACTTCACGATTACGGTCGTTTGATTTTTTCAAAGATCGATGCTGTTAAGGCAATTTCGAGTTGATTTTGTAAATGGAAGGTAATCACACAAAACTCATTACATATTCATATATTTAATAAAGAGTTACCTAAAAATAAAGTATAGAAACTATATCTCTAGACTTGGGCATAGGTCTGAGTGATCAGTGAAAGCTATAGTCTAATAAGGAAGTTGACTAGCCAGTTATTAGGAAACTGCATTTGAAATCACATTATTGCATGAGCTTTCATATGCAGTCATTAATGTTATTTCTCTCAGAGAGAAAACACCGTTTACCTGAACCTAAAAAAAGTTTTATAATGTTTTGCAAAAACACACCCATCACTAACCCATTTCAATAATTAGTTTTAATTATTTATTTTTATTTTTATTGTTATGTCTGATTTACTAGGTGATATATTTTCTAAATACCACCTTTACTTTTTTTTGATGACATTATCATTTATTCGCTTTTATTAATATTGTTGATATGTCATTCTTAATTAATGATAAACTTTGAATAAATGACTTTTTGCTCAACTTGAGTTGTATATTAGCAGCAAACTTAGATCAGCCTCCTTATGCATTTTTGTGGGTCTGCTGAACCAGTTTTCGTTGTTGGAGGAAGCCAGAGTAACCAAATCTTTTGAAAATTGATGTCAATTAAGATTGGGGTCAAACACATCTGCCACATGTAGGTTTTTTTAACTCGCAACATCAGTGTTGAAAAACTAGTGATCTTCTACTCAGACCACTCGCTAAAAAAGTCCATATGCATGGTTGTGAATCAGAATATTATCCATTTTGTCCCTAGCACTCATCCTTTTACAGTGATTCAGCACAGGTGATTTTTAACTCGCCTGGGTCGAAAGTCATGGTACAGCGAACTCTTTAACACATAAGTTTGTTTTTTAATTTTGTCATGTGAAATCCTTTATGACATTTCAGCGTGTGCACTCTTGTTAAAAGAATCACCTTTTGTGTAGCATGACACATGATATTCTATAAATAGATTCTAGTTGCATAAACATTTTTATAAATTGCACAAAAAATCTTCGTAGAAAAAAAAATAAGAATTTTGAAACACCTTTTGTGCTAGCTTTTCAAAGAAAAATGATAAATAGGCATTTCAATTTTCTATATTGATTCCCATTGTTAAATTTTTGTGAAGGTTTTAACTCAGGTTTTTTAAACACAAGTGTATAAGATATTTAATTTTAAAATGTATATGTATTATTCCAATTACCTGATTACTCATTTGTTCCTAATTCTTTTGCTAGACATGCATAGAACGATTCACATACAAAGACAATATTCTTTTAAACTGTGTCGGCAGGATCAACAACTTACTTATCATGAGGAGATGATAGACATTTCACAGCCTATCTGTCTATGAAAACAGACTGTGGCAGTATAATCACTATGCAGTTTTGGGATACGGTATATACTCATTTATATTATATGATTGGTAAGAAAATGTTGGGCCAACATTTGGCCAACCACACCAAAATGACAGTTGGTGCCAAGTTGTTGGGCCATCGAGGGGCCAATAGTGTCAAAATAACTGTTGGCTGACTTTCTTCTCTTGTTGTCCTGCCAACGCCAACTATTTACCAACTGTGCCAACGAATCACCAATGTTAGCCCGAAAAAGTATTGTTATTTGGGTCATTGGTCGTACACCAAATTCAAAATAAAGTCATGTCATTGGTTGAATTTTTATTGTTTGAAACATTTTAAACATTTTAAACAAATCATAACGTTTTGTATTACGCTTTTGAAAATACTACCAATTTTGCATTAGATTCTGAAACGGAGAATTTTGTTCACCAACTACAAAAATGAAAAATGAAAAGGTTGCAACTATATCAGGAGGCCTGACACGACTGTCTCTGGGTTCCATTCAACAGAAAATTAAAGACATTTATCGGACGCTTAGACATTTCTCTACCTGGACAGTAATGTACCAGTCCACCATAATAACTATCTAATGCAGATAATTAAAAAGGGACATGACTTATCAGATCGCTACAAGGCACAAACGCAATTAACAAACATTGTAAAACCTGACAATACTTGCAAATTCAAAATCAGACAAGCCTCGGGTTTTTGATGATTTTGTGTTGATCAATCTTGAAGAATTTCCTATGTAGTGTTTTATTAACATCTAATAGAATATCCGACAGTTTAAACTGCCATTAAACAAATAGCACGTTTACTTTAAATAATGGATACTTACAGTATGAAGAGCAAAGTAAAACAATGATTGACAAGAATGCAATATCCATCTTGTTGACACAAAATATCTTTTACTTCCTGAATGGATAAAGGAAGCATATTTACACACATAAACTTCACTTATACACCTATTTAACCTGAAGTGTTATAAAACTTTAATCTCGTTCAGTATATTTGAAGTTAGCTTTTCTGTATAGTGAAGCATGACTTTGTTTGTTTTTGTATCAACCGTGAAGATTATTAAGAGGCCAAGTCAGTAAGCACTTAGCTTCATAAGGAATGTGATTTTTTTTAATTCACATAAAAACTATGCTCAATCATAGGAAATATAACCTAAAAAACATTTTTTACCATATTTGTGCAAATATCGGACTTAAACTGTTTCCATTATATAGTAACGAAGCTCATATAGCATGCTATATAGTCTATAATTTTGGGAAAATCATCAAAAATATGGCATTTTAGCATGTCAAAACAACAAAGAAACTGTAGATAATATTTATTTTCAATAATTCCCATAAGGATATGATCAATTATAACAAATAATAATGTGTCAGTTGTAACTTTATATATTATTTTGTAGTTGCTATGGTAACTCGAAGAAAACATGTGTTTTCGGTTAAATATCAAGAAAAATGTGTTACAATTGTTCAAGTCCCCTGCTTAAAAACGCAACAGAGCTAGTACATGTATATAATAAGGGGTGGGTAGATGAATCATTGTCCATTAATGTTCAGATCCATGGGAAAATATTACATGCATATCTAGACCAGAAGATGTTAGTGGATATTATTATGAATCCTGCTCTGAACTAAATCAACAAATGAAATTCAAATCTTAAGTAAATATGAATTTCCATACTTTTAATAAATATTAGCTGTCAGCTGAATTATAAATTACAGCTATTTTCCTAATACATGTAGAGCAAAACTTCGGTTAGCTCGCTTGCTTTGTTTGTATATTGTACAATCATATTAGGATATGATATTTACAGGTTAAACTTTGCCTATAAATATATTGTTATAAGATGTCAATCTTATCTACAAAGCTTGTATAAACAATTATACAAACAAATCAAGCAAGCCAACCAAAGTTTTACTTTGCAAGCATTAGGAAATCAGCTGTAAAGGTTTTATCTTAAGCCATATTGCAATAATGAGTTAAATGAACCTGTCAGTATAGAAAGTTTAAATATATATATAGAAAGTTTAATATGCTTCAGTCAGTATTCCATTGTGTCAAACAATTGAAACATGTTCCATTATCACATGTATCTAGTAGGAAATTATATGAAGGAGCAGACGTACAAATCTAATATAGGTGGCATAGTTACCAATGCAACCTGAATATCAATCTATAACTCCAGATAAACAGATTTATGTTGCTTCCAATAATCAAAAGTAGGCCAATAGTTTTTGGGTGATTTCTACTTGAAAAGCAATAATGTCTTAACGGGAACTGATTTAAAGCAAAAGAGCACAGAACGTTAAATTATATTTTTTTTTGATAGGAATAGAACATACTGGTAAAAAAAAATTCATATCCTTGTTTTGACTTACATTTGGTTCAACTCTGTTTTCCTTGTCTGCCATTCTTTGAACAAGTTCTTTTCTGCATCTGGAACACACCCCTGTAAAATTAAAATTGAAAATTTAATTGTAGCAAGAAAGCATATTTCAAAACATTCATTTTCATTTAAAAAATAAGAATGATCATAGGGCTGATTCACTTCTCCTGGCTTCTTGGCCTAATTTGCTTATAAATGATAGTACAAAAGGGGTGGTTCATTTTTTTTTATATATGCATGTCCCAAGTTAGATACATCGTTAGTAGTTTTTGCATGTTTTTTCTTCTATGTTCTTAAATTTTTTTCCTTTGGAGATTTTTTTTTTGTACAACTTTTATAGACTTGGGATGATGTCTGATATATTGTTGAAATGTGTAATTTGATGAAGATTGTATGTTTACCTCTAGTCTAGATGTACGTGTTTAGTAATAGTAAAAGTTCAATGATAAGTTAATATTGATATTAAAAGGCCTCCAAACAAAAAGGGGTGTTCAGATAATCGTCCTGAATATTAGTTTTATTCGCCGCTGGTCGTCATCCATTATCATTATTTATTTTACCGTTTTATTATACAGTGAAGTGTTTTTCTTTTGCTAGTATATATTAAAACTTCTTAAATTTTCACCAATCAAAATTAAAAAATGGCAGGTGAATTGTTTCAAACACTTGTGATTATTGGGATTATTATCTTTCACGGTAAATAATAGTAAATCAAATGTGCCTTTTCGGATATATAATATCTGACGGAAAATATTGAATTAACTCCGTATAACTATTATTTAGTCATGGGTCGGTTTTGAGCTTATTATTCTGTATACGGAATGTTCTATAAAAAAAGACCGAATGTTGACTCTAAATATTTTTATTTATCTGTGTCTTTGGGTTGCTGTCGCATTAATGTATACCTTTATCTCCTTTTATTCAAAACCAAGATTTGCTTGGGTATAGAAATATTTACATCTCTAAACCTCTCCCGTTCTACAGTATACCCTTGCTAAATGGGTGCGTTCGTTTGGCTTATTGGTTATATAAATACGCAGCTTTGTCCGATCAAAATATAATAGGAATGTATATCAGATGCCTGGTGCAGTGAGAATTCCACGCTATCTTTATCTTAAAAAAAACATTAGAGGGAAGACAATCTACACGCGAGTTGAATGATTGAAATGTGTAAACAACAAGAAAAGTCAGCTTAATCTTTTTAAATAATTATAAGTCGCATGGCTGATTTTAACAACATTTTTGTGACTTTTGCTAGAACAATAGTAGATGAAAAAAAAAAATATAACAAAACCGATCAGCAAGACAATATAAAAAGAAATGAAACACTCAAAATAAGTTGAATCTTTTTTATAGATTGTTGTCAACCTTTTTTATCATTTTTTCCCCCTTGTATGACAACTATTATACCAGTCTGAGATATAAATAAACTTCAAACAGCAAATGTTGTCACCTAGACGAGGGAGCCGTCATTGTATGCTTCAATATATGAGTTATTGCAACTCAATGAAGATTGTTTTTCTGATGTAGTCCCTCCCCTGTTAGTTTTGCTGGAAATTATACAATGTAACCCTTGGTGTGTACTATGACAACGTTTTTTTAATATTAAAAAAAAAAAGATTAAATGCAAAGAGAAAAATTATGGAAGAAATGCTAAGATTTACGCATAAAAATTCAAATGTAAATAAAAATGAAATATATAAAAATTGTAAAACTGTTTGAGACTATAATCAACTGAGGACAAATTATTATAAATCACTAAATGAAGCTGATTAATTTATTGCTCCTTTGTGTCCAGTGGCAAATATGTCATGCATATTCAAGACTAGATTCAAAGTGGATCAATTTGAAGCAGATGTTTACAAATTTAGAGTGGCACTTTTAACAATAAGGCAGAGCGTTCGTTAGAGGTAAAACGTATACCGTAATAGAATAGATTTGAACCATAATGATCGAACTCGTTAAGTTAAGTAAGCCCTCCTTCCTTTTTTTCTCCACGATAGATGAATGTCATATACAAAACGTCATGAATTTACAAACAATAACGGCCACTATAAGTAAATGAGATATGGACTTTTTTATAAATTAATTCCTATTGCAGCCAACATCTCCCGGTTCGGGACAGGTTATTTATTTCCACAAAATACCGCCTGATTATTGATCGAAGATATTTAAGCAACCAGAAACACTTTGAATCAAACAAATTCTTGAAATGGTAAATAAAGGTATTTTGCTGGGTGTTTTTCCCAATCCTATTTCGGACCCCCTGATTTTAAGAGGGCGTATCTAATTAGTCATGCCCGAATAACTTTTATTGAATTGAACCTCAACTTAAAGACCTACATCGGGTAAATAAGTTCGAGTTACAATCAGCAGACAATAGAAATTCTTTGTGAAATAGGATCGTCCCGGGTATCTTAGAAAATAAATTTGCGTTGAATAACAATGAAAAATGCACGACCAGGTTTGTAACATTTGTTATTGGGGGTCTGTCTTATTTAGCTGGGGTAGCTTATTGTATTCAGTGACACAATTTCCGATAACCAAATGTATGTCTGTATCAGGATCAAATGACATGTACATCAGATTTTTTGTTCAAAGAGTCACATGCAGACTACCAAGTTATTGGTACTAGCTCACATGGACATTTGATTCATATATATGAACTGGCAATTGGAACAGCAACAAAATACATGTAAACATGCACAAACCTGATCCAATTCCAAGTAGGACATGATGATATTTCTTGAGAAAAATAGACTGCTCCTTTGTGATAGTGCCTTTCAAGTTGCTCTTACTGTTTGTACATTTCCATCCTATGGAACATAGTGTACTTGGTCTCCAACCAACACCAAGAGCAAACCTTTAGAAATTGAAAAATTAAAAGGTAATAACTTACTGGAACAATAAATTCTATGTAAAAATCACAACAAAAACAGCCAGGAGTCAGAAAAAATCTTGTTATTACTTTAGTACAGATTGTTCATTTGAGGGTGGATTGACTTTTTTTCTTCTAAGAACAACTTATTTTTTAGACTCAAATAAATACAATGATCTAGTTACCCTAATCTTTATAGCACATCTCAATTTTTTTTCTCATATACATGGGGTCATTGCACAAATCCTATTGATCAGGAATTTGGTAATTGACATTTTCAGCAGTTACAACTTTAGAAAAATAATCATAATTTGGATAGACAAGGGCTCAAGTTCTGGAAAGTTATTCTTATTCTTAAAATAAAAGTAGCCTAGGTACCTGTGTTTCGGGCATATAGTTAGCGTATCATCATCTTCCTCAAAAAGACCAGCTCTTAACTTCAATAATGAACTTTCACTGTCAATACTCCTACGACTTATTGAATATTTGTAAAGATGCGAGTCCACTGAATCTTTACAACATGTTAGGGGAAGAATTCGACTTGGCCAGGTCTTTTTATATTCAATTAAGCCACACTGCTGTACTGTTGAATTAACAAAACTGCAAACAAATTGAGACTCGCCTGTAAATACAAATACATGTATTAATATCATAATGTGAATGTATTTAAGAGAAGTTTAGTTAACAATGGTTAATACTAATTTGTTTTACACCTTTTAGCAAATTTTATAGCAGACTTTACTATATTATAATACAGTATTGTCAAATGATTGTGTTTTGCTCATTGTTGAAGACAATATCAAGTGACTTTCATTTGATTAATTATACTATATGTTATTTGTACAAGCTGGTTTTATTGGCAATTATAATCACATTTATAATTGCTACCTAGATGAAAAAATTTAAGATTTTTTCCCTTCATGAATAGAACAGGTAACTTATCCACTAGTTTGTACTCATATGAGCAACATGACTGCTGCAAATGTGGACCAGGATCTGCTTACCCTTCTGGAGCACCTAGTTTCACATCCAAATTTAATGGGGTTTGTGTTGCTCAGTCTTTAGTTTTCTATGTTGCTTTTAATGTACTTAATATGTTTGTCTTTTTCTTTTTTAGCCATGGCTTTGTCAATTTATTTTCAACTTATGAGTTTGAATTTCCCTTTTGTATCTTTTTTCTCTCTTTTACTCTTGATCTATTGAATAATAATAATATTTGTATTTTAAACAGTAAGCTACGGACAAATTAGATAATTTGTATAAAAATAGAATGGCATGAACTATATTCTACTTTCAATAACAATGAAATTAGGGCAAAACCTTTATTTGGTAATACTAATAGTAGATGCATGTTTCATTATCATTATAATACATTATTTTGATTGGCTAACTGCACATCACATGTTATTCCTTAAGCAATTGCATTACACAATAAAACATATCAGTCATAATAACACAAGGTCCCACAATAAAGTCCACAGATGAATTAAATAAAAAAAAATGATATGACTTGTGGTTTCTTTATCCTATCTAAAAAAAAGTAATTATAAGAATTGAATGCTTCTTTTTGTAACTTCATAGGGTTGTAAAATCGTTGACTGTGCCCAAATTTTTGGAATGAAGAGCTTACACGCTTCATACAAAATGTACTTCGGTCAACACTTTTACACCCTGATGAAGTTACAAAAAGAAGCATTCAATTCTTAAATTTAAATATTTCGCACTATAATGATCATGTGTACTGTACTATGTATTACAAGTCAATATGCACAACTTGGGGGTAAATTTACCTTTAACTAATATTATTTCATATCGGTTAAAAATAAGCTTCTCTTATTGGATAAAAAGAGGTCACATGGCATTCATTATTCTTCAGTAATTAATTTCAGCGGTCACTAACAGAACAAAACGGACCGGAAAACCGGTCATCATACCTGCCAACTGTCACTATTTACGGGGGATTTCCCCCATGGAGGCTCCAAAATAGAAATTTTGAAAGTGTAATTTTGTCCAAAATTGTAAACAAACAATTAATTTTACAATTGCTATAGGCTTGTAAAATTATGAAGAAGCCATAAAAACAACATTAAGATATTTTGAAGGCCCCCTTGAAGGTTTTGTAGGACTATAAGAACCATCTTGCACGTAAAACCCCCATGGGCATTTTGAAAAGTTGGCAGGTATGGGTCATTAACAATCACTTTTACATGATATTGACCGGTGGGGCGTGGTGTGTCTATTTGAGTGACGTAACGAAATAAAACGCAATCGCAATTCAGACTTGTTTACATTTGACAGTTTGGAAGATGGAAGAATCGTCTGCTACTGCAGACAACTATAATGAACATTTTGCAATACTTTCTGAAGCTGACAGAGATAAACTCCTCAGCAACAAGAATGCCGAGAGCACCAAAGCAGCCACCAAATATGCAGTCAAGACTTTTCATGACTATTGCATGGCAGCGGCGAACTATCAGACGATCGTGGCCATTCACCTGCTTCCCGACAATGCTCTTGATCAACTTGAAAAGTTCTACCCATCACTAAGAAACAAGAATGGAGAAAAGTATGCTGTCCAAAGCTTGAGGTCAATACGAGCCGGCATTCAAAGGTAGTTACACTCGAGTTGCATTGTGAATGTTTACTGTTTGCCAGTCTGGAACTTTATTTATATTTGTGCAAGTGCATTTTTTATAGATAATTATGTTACTTTGTGTGTTGATAATTTTAAATATCAATGCATTCCAAACCCGAATCAATTTGTTTACATGTTTTCCAGGCACGTTCCTTTAATTTTCTGGGTAGATATATAAACAAGAAGATGTAGTATGATTGTCAATGAAACAACTCTCCACAAAATGACACAAAAATTGACAACAATGAGCAAATCCCATACCCCATAGTCAGCTTTAAAGGCCCTGATTCTTGTGGGTGTACACTGCAACTGAGTTTGAATAACTAGCTTTAATTTATGTACTTTTTTCATATACTATAATCATGATAAATGTCAAAATGTAGTGAATTGTATGTGTATTTATATGTGTCATTTATTTTTCAGGTACTACACTGAACCCCCACGTAGACGGGAGATCAATATTATCAGTGGTGAAAATTTTAACCGTAGTAAGGTATGTTTGAGGCTGTTTGTATAGACTTGAAAAAAAGTGGACTTGGTGATGTAACTCACAAACCTGTGATTAATGATGAAGACATGGCAAAGACTAAATTTATACATGTACTATGTGGATTTTTTCCAGTTGAACATTTTCCTGTTTTCATTTTATAGTTGTTGTTGAATTGTTAACCATATATGTTTTTGTTACTCATAAAGTTATAGAAAATTTTATTTTGTATTTCATATACTGAAAATTGCACTCAATGAATGGCACTGACTTATAGTCATTTAAAACTATGACCGGCATTCACTCTTTCCTATATAAATACATACACTTGAGGTTACTTTGAATTTAATAATTCTTTTAAAAACATGGTTTCTCAATGAAATAAACATAATAGTTTTTGAATAACTGGTCATTATCGTGATATATGGACAGCCCGTAGGACAGTGGTATTGACTGCGACAGCGATAATGACCTCGCCTTCGGCTCAGTCATTATCACTATCTTAGTCAATACCACTGTCCTGTGGGCAGTCCATATATCACGATAATGACCAGTTATTCAAGAACTATTATATAAATCTTCAACCTGATATGGAACAGAGCATCTAACATATGTACAGACTTACAAACAGACATACATACAGACCAGAAAGCATAATCACCATCATAGGCACAGTGTAAAAAAATAACCATTGTTTAAACATGTATGTGAACCTCTAGTCCAAATAGTTATGACGCCTGGCAAGGCTATTTTAATTTTTTCTGGGAGTAGGAAGGCGTCCCAGAAAAAAAAATAGCCTTGCCAGACGTCATCATTATTTGGACTACTCAACCTCTAAATGTTTTTTGCCTAATTGAGTTATTGGGTTGATGTCCTCCTTGACCTGGCATTTTCTATTATTTACATTATAGACCAAGAAGTTATAACAAGCATGAAGTCTTTAGTCTCAGCATGTGTCTCATATTATATTATAAACAATTTTATGTGCATGCAAAAATGGTAAACCTGGTTGTTATTTTTAAGCACTTTTATTTCATCATGTTCATAGGTATAGGAAGATATGGTGTGAGTGCCAATGAGACAACTCTCCATCCAAATAACAATTTAAAAAAGTAATCCATTATCATAAGGTCAATGTTAAGTAAACCATTATAGGTCATAGACATGATAACAAAATATTGCCTTAAATAAAAAGGGTGGGCATCTTTATAAATAACATATATCAAAAGAAAAAGTTTGGGTCAGGATTCTTATGAAAAATCTCATTATGAATGATAAATTTACAAAATATTTTTGTTTGTCGTTTGAGATTACAAAATCCCCCCCCCCCAAAAAATAGTTTGCTAATATCCACAATCTGACATATTATCTAAAACTTACCATTGGCAGATCAATAGGGGGGTCAGGGGGTTGGAACCCTCTTTTTTTTTATGACAACCAATGGTGAATGCATGTGAATGGGAGCATATAGTTGGACCCCCCTTTTTACTCTGGGTTGGGGCCCCCCTTTTTTAAATGGCTGGATCCGCTCCTGTTTACACTGAAGGAACAGTTATCCCCTTCATTATGACATCATGATTATATTCAAAGACAAAGTCAGTCATTAGTTTAGAACTATCTTTTGAGAAACTTTTTTATTACCATGTTACAGTAGTATATACATGTTATACAGAATTTAAATGTAAATATGAATTTTAAAGAAACTTACAGGCATTGTTTTCTGTCATGTTTTATAATGATTCCTCCTCCTGTTCCACATTATCATTGCTTCAGAGTGAAAAACAAATCCGTCTGCTTGTCTGCTTGTTGACAATGACAATCTTGTCAACTTCCTGTGCATTTAGTTTATCTCTAGGCGAAGAGTTCAATCAGGGGAGATAATCATCTTCAATACATGCACTTTTACTACTATGTTCTGAATCAAATTATATCTTTTCTAGTTGCTGGCTACCAATTTTGATTTTTGAACTTATTAGTCCAAATCATTCATATTGGAGTACATATTGAATATTTCCACAACTGTGTTGCGTTTTTGAGTTTTATCATTTCACAGAAGTCAAGAAAAAATCTGATTTCAGTCGAATCAAAAAGGACCATTTTATCTAACAAACAACAAATTAACACATACTTTTGGGCTATTAATCACTATGAACACTTGAAAATGTCACATTCAATCAGTCTTAGCAATATTTTTTTTATTTGTAATCTATATCAAAATAAAACACAATACTGTAACATTTCACATTTTTCAACACAATTGTTTATCCGTTACCATGGAAACAGTGGATATACAACTTCAGTAACATGTATATGAATTACCAATCATGTATGCTACCATATATCAAAACATCAAAAGGAAATATTTTTTTCACTTTCCGGTCATAATATGGACAATACTTGATAGTTACTGACACTGTCTCTAAAACAACTAAACTACTATGACAAATATTTATTAAAACAAACAACATGAAATCTTATGTGAGTTACAAGGCACTGGTCACGATGATTTGTTGTAAAAATTGTATATTGTTGTTTTATACATATTAAAAAGTGAAATCACAGAAATACTGAACTCCGACGAAAATTAAAAACTGAATATCCATTATCGAATGGCAAAATCAAAATCTAAAACACATCAAACAAATGGATAACATTTGTCAAATTCCTAACCTGGAACAGGCATTTTTATGTAGAAAGTAATGGATTAAACCTGTTTAAACGTACCCTATTGGGTTAATTTCTAAAGCAGGACATTATCTTGTCTACCTGGTTCCTTCAAAGATTTTAAATATACATTTGACATATGCATCACATGTACGTTGGTTTTGATCAGAAAAAAATGTTTGTTATGATAATGTTTCTGATCATATGAGCATTTGGACCGTACTTATACTGTCCGGATCTTATACATAAAAATTTAAATTGATTTTTTTTGTATATCTGAATCATATTTTGGTACTCTCGCCCTAGGTAACACTTACTACCAGAAGGAACGTCATATTTTTATTTACATTTACATGTTTTATCCATGCATGTTCTTTTGCATTTGCATTGTTTGTAAAGTTCCTAAATATTTGAAGAAAATATTCCCAAATTATGTTTAATACGGATAACTGCATACTTCAATTATTATATTATTATTATGCTAAGAAGATTAACAAATTGAATTAGCGTGTCTTTTTCGATAGAAGAAAATGTGATATGAGTCACAATTCCACAGGTCAAAGTACGGTCTTCAATCAAGACGTTCATAAAAATAACTCTGATTTAAAATAATAATATGAATACGTGTACATTTATAAACTGAAACTGTCTATTGTTCTGAGTCCATCTTTTGTTTACATTAAATTTCGGTCTAAGGTAGCAATACACAGTTAGGAGTTTAGTTTCGCATTATGGCCCCTGTGGATTTTTCAAATAGGAAAGTTATTGTGAAATAAAATTCATTTTTAGACAGATGAGTGTTAATTTAGCCTTCAAAGGTAGTTTATAAGAGCATCAAGATTATTTTTTACATGTTTTATGGGCTGTTTTCTGTTTGACAGTCCGTATTTTCATAGCTAGACCGGCCATCGGTCCAGAAATTAATGTACTGTTTACAAACACTCTTTTTCTACACGAAGTTTTTGACGCAATTTTACAAAAAAATGAGATGAAAGACATATGATTTTCATTGGATTTGCTGAATGATATATGTACACAGTTTCAGAAAAGGTATTACTTCAAGCAATTGAAATTCTACTTTTAGTCAAATTTTGGGGAAATATGTGACATCTTTCCCCCCCTTTTTGCAATATTTTATAACAAATAAATGCAGATTGTTGCCATGGATACACCAAAAAGAAATTATATTTTACCATTTTATATACTGGAAATAAAATCTATGAAAGATTCTGATTACATACATATGCCCATATATGACACAAACAGTAAGCTTGATATTGCAAGAAAGCAATGAAAAGGGAATGGTAAAATTCATAAGGGCTAATTTTATTATTTTTTCCTAACTGTTTATTGCTACCTTATGGCATACTTACCAAGCTCAGAATTGTATAATTTAAGACTTTTCATGCCACAAATCTATTGATATTTAGATTCAAAATCAACTTCTGAGTAAATTAAGTGCTTAACAATGACAATGTGTGTCAATTTTATTGTTTACAGTCCTTAGCAACCAAAATTAGACATTTTGACACTAGGCTTTTATTTGTACTCTTTCGGCTTAACGCTTGCTTCTGATGGATTGGGCTGCATGTAGTAGCACAAGTATTGAACGCGTTGGTTTTTTTCTTGCGAATATATCATATTATTGTTTTTATCAAGATTTCATGTTACATTTTGGCATATATTAGATGTATAGTTAAATCAGATGTAAGAAATTGATCCCCATCACCAAGTTTTTAATCAAGTCTTTGGTATGCAATAAGCATAAAGATTAACATTTTTATGATTAAAATTGCTCAATTTTGTACAATGGTGCATCATCAGAGATCTTATTATGATATTCAACATTAAAAAACTGCCAAAAGAGGTACAATTTTTAAGATTTGGCTAAACATTGAGGTAGAGACAAGATTTTACACTTTGACTTGGCACCTTTCTTAAAATCAGTTTTTGTCGCGTTTCAGTGTCAACTGCTAACCTTCATAAAATATTCATTACTCAACCAATTTTCAAAAATAAAAGGCCAATTTACTCGTTTTAGCTAGCAGAACTCAGAAAATAAGTTAAAAGGGAGATTTTGAAAAAAATATTTACTATTAAGGTAGCAATACACAGTTAGGAGTTTAGTTTCGCATTATGGCCCCTGTGGATTTTTCAAATAGGAAAGTTATTGTGAAATAAAATTCATTTTTAGACAGATGAGTGTTAATTTAGCCTTCAAAGGTAGTTTATAAGAGCATCAAGATTATTTTTTACATGTTTTATGGGCTGTTTTCTGTTTGACAGTCCGTATTTTCATAGCTAGACCGGCCATCGGTCCAGAAATTAATGTACTGTTTACAAACACTCTTTTTCTACACGAAGTTTTTGACGCAATTTTACAAAAAAATGAGATGAAAGACATATGATTTTCATTGGATTTGCTGAATGATATATGTACACAGTTTCAGAAAAGGTATTACTTCAAGCAATTGAAATTCTACTTTTAGTCAAATTTTGGGGAAATATGTGACATCTTTCCCCCCCTTTTTGCAATATTTTATAACAAATAAATGCAGATTGTTGCCATGGATACACCAAAAAGAAATTATATTTTACCATTTTATATACTGGAAATAAAATCTATGAAAGATTCTGATTACATACATATGCCCATATATGACACAAACAGTAAGCTTGATATTGCAAGAAAGCAATGAAAAGGGAATGGTAAAATTCATAAGGGCTAATTTTATTATTTTTTCCTAACTGTTTATTGCTACCTAAATATTTGTTTTATACAAATGTTCCCGATACGTTAACGTGAATCGTTGCACGCATCCAGAAACGTGAATAACCGAATGATAACATACAAAAAAGCATTAACCAGTTAAAGGGGTAGTGTACGTAATATAACTACACAACAGAATTTTTTTAAATTTTACATGTGGATTCTACATGTAAAAATACATCAGACTATAAAATAAAAAAAAGGGGGTAATCGTTTTCGTTTTCCAGATACAAGCTGTAGAAACTAACAGCATGATACGCCATAAATACAAAGGATATATAGCGAATATCATAAAAAAACGGCAGTTATTTTTACTTTAGAGTGATTGGTCAACAGATTTTTTTTTTTAAATTCGAAATTTGATTAAAAAATAAACGACGAATCCATTGTGCAAGGAAAGCCCTTATCGTGTTGGTTTTTAAGCTTTATTCTCTTGAAGTTTAATTTTTAGCAGTGAATTATAAAATATTCGGCGACGTTATTGATGTCTACTGTAACGTCACCACAAATCTACTCTATAACGCTATTAAACCCATTGAACCGTATAGTATTTACATACAAATCGTGAGTGTGGTTTACACATTTCCCTAAGTATTGGAAATGCTAAAAAGATAAAAGCATAATCGGTTGACATGGTTGATAATGATACAAATTGAAAAATATTGAAGAATATTTCAGATGCCAAAATAATGCAAATTGGTAAATAAATATACTGCAAGTGAAAGAAAGCTACGGTATGAACTTTAACTCCATCTTTTCTTGATTATACAGGGTTCCACATCCTTTTTGAAATATTTGCATTGTTCCAATAATTTTATATCAAATATAGAGTTGTCCAGATTAGTACAGAATGAGTCTATACATATTTGAAAAGGTTCGGTTATAATATTGGGATAGCTTCTTTTCATTCTGACCATTGCCGTTGCTATTCGAGGTATTGCGTACACAACGCATTCTATTTGTCAAATTCACACACGTACACGTGATTCTAAGAATCTTTTACCATTACTTCTTAAATTAACAGATCGGAGTTGTTTTATATAACTTCCCGTTGCATAGATTACTGCCTGTGTTATGCCTTAGTAATGTGTATATGCGTATTGTTTTAAGTGTAATTCTAAAGCTTTGTGCAATTACTGTTATAGTTACATGCTGTAAATGTGCTATTGTCATGATATAAATGTACTGGTGTCATGATATAAATGTACTGGTGTCATGATATAAATGTACTGGTGTCATGATATTAATGTACTGGTGTCATTTTATACATGTACGTACTATGTAATGCTATACGAATGTACGTATGTAATGGTATACTGCTATGCAATTGTACCGAGAGCAATGTAATGAGAATGCATTCATCCAGTATGATGCTACAAATGTTTCTAATGTAAATTCATTTGAATGTATTCACGGACCAGTATAATGTAAGGAGACCACTTCGAATTAATGATCGTAGCTCATCAAATAAAATCAGGACCTCCACAAATTTCGGAAAGGCGACAAACTTGCTTCGAAAGTTGGCAAGGAGGCTGTTCATAATGTAATGATATACGAGTTTATTTTGCGTATTGTGTTTGTGGCTAATGCAAATACATTGGTTTTGTTTATGTAATATAAAAATAAGGAGATGTGGCATCATTGTAAAATGGACAACTATTTGCCACAGTTTAAGGTAGATCTTTCGGGTTTTTTTTTTCTGAGCGTCCTTTCTGGTCATGTTGCAAAAATACTATTTATTTTACAAATAATTACCAATTATCATTCAATATATAATATAATACGTTTAACTTTAAATTGAAAAATTGAACTATCAATATATTGTTTTCAGGAAAATTACGCCCGTGACCCTTCAATTTGTTATATATATATATATCAGAAGTATTAATAAACGAAATTAGCCCGTCGAATTTTAGACAGTTCTCTCGTTTAATTTTTCTTCAATAAGAAAAACGTAAGTTTCCTATATATACACAAAATGAAATACCCTAAATGTGGTTAATTTCAATGTATTTTTACGAGAAAACAAGGTCCGTGATCTCCAGTTTTTATATTGAAATTTGAAATTAATTTGACCGGAAACTGAGTCTTTGACGAGACATTTATCACCGAAAATTTTGACACCCAAGCTGCCTTATCGAATGAAGTGGATATAAGCAATTATAATAAGCAACAATAAGGCCATCAACCATGAGAAAAATTCCTAACGTTTCGTCAGTTATAAAAGGCCCCGACATAGTAACATTATTGTCTTCTCCCTCTCTCTTCTTCCATATACCATATACCATATATCTTAAATATTGACACTTGAGAAGAAAAAACATACATCAAATGTGTATTCTCTACATGTGGAGACGGATCTGCTTACCATTTCGGAGCATCTGAGATCACCCCTAGTTTTTGCCGGGGCTCGTGTTGTTTATTCTTCAGTTTTCTATGATGTGTCATGTGTACCATTGTTTGTCTTCTTGTCTTTTTCATTTTTAGCCATGGCGTTTTCAGTTTGTTTTAGATTTATGAGTTTGACTGTCCCTTTGGTATCTTTCGTCCCTTTTTTCTGAATGATACACAAAAGAACAACACCAGAATGTATATTTCGATACCCTTTCGAAATTGGAATTTGATCAAGAAAATAAAACTGCATGCCTTTTGTTCTATTTTTATCAGACATGTGTAGTTTCAGTTTCAACTATGGTTCTAACTTTATATTTTACTTTCCCAAAAAATTGCGGACGGAATAGAAGACATCTGTTTATTTTCTGCACTGTGAGAACTGAGATTTAGATGAGATAGATGATTTACTTATTCTGAGATAAATGAGATATATTTCACAGTCTAAAGTTATTGAAGTACGGTCTTCAATCAAGTTGTTAATTAAAAAACTCTTATTTAAAATATTACTAAAAATACTTGTAAATTTATAAACTGAAACTGTTTACAGCTTTTAATATCTATTAAGAAGTTTGTGATGTTTATTAGAAACTAATGTATATTATAGTTCAACATAACTTAAATCTCGAATTAATATAAAAAGTTCAATTGTAATTAAAATAAAACTTGATAACTTAAAATGACGTTGCCTAATTTGATATAAATAACGTAACGTTACTTTAACGATTACCCGGGTCGATAATTGGTCACTTACTAGTTATGACTACCTGCTTTGAAGTTTGAGAGAAATTGTTCGGAAAAAGGGCACTAAATTCTGTATGTAAATCTATAACGACTAATTATGTCAATTTAATTTCTCAGTCGTGATAAAGAAAAAAAAAACCACTTTTTACTTAAAACTTGGCAATGCATTCAAGGAAATGCTTAACGTTGAAAACATTCTCAAAAAATAATGTTTGCGCTTCTTATTTCGCGTTAAGATATCCGTGCGACGTGAACAATTCTGCAATTTTTAGTAATGAGAGCGTTTAATGTGTTTTGATAATTACATTAATCAATGTTTAAAATTTCAACGCAACAGTATTTTTTAACTTCTGCAATATTTTGACTGATGGTTAACCCATCACGTTGTTAAGTTTTCTTTATAAACGAGTGATGTCCGTGTGACCTTGTCATGAAGAACATGCAGGTAAACGTTTTAGATAACGAATGTGCCTGTCATTTTCCCGAGAGAGTAATTCTATATGAGTGTAACAGATGCTTTATATTTGCAACTCTTGGTATTTCCTGTAAAAGAATAATTTCAGTGTCAGGATCAAACAATATTTAAGCTGCGGCAATAGTATATGCTGATAGACTTTAGAAACGCAACACTAGATTAGTTTTGTTTTGTTTTTATCTTTAAATATAGAATTCGCATGAAATAATAAATTGAATATAAAGTTGATTCATTTCTTCATCATCTAAGATGAGTTTAAAATTCGAACGTTGAATTGATTACGTCAAGCTTAAGGTTTTTAATCATGTGGTTATGCACTTACATCCTGTTTTTTCTCTTCATTATTGGTTGTTTCGAACGTCAAAGGCAATGACAGCTGTTAAAAATTTACGGAGAGGTTAACCAATACCGTTGAGAATGTTTTAATTCAAATTTTCCCCTTTCAGATTTTGCCAATTGCCACTCATTTCAGTCTGTGTTTACTTTAATGTGGTGTACACTGTAACCCTAAAAAAACAAACATGTTTTTCATGAAGTCTTTGAATGGCCCCATACCCTATTATCTGGCCATATGTATTGTATCATATCATATTGTAGTGATCGATTCTAAAGAGTTAACTGCTTTATTAACTCCAAAAGCTTGTCACTTGTTTTTTATAGTGGTAAAACTAATATTCTTGTAGAATAACACTATTGATAATGTCCCTTAAAAATGGTGCACATGCACATTCGCCCCTCTTTTAAAAAAAAAGTTATAATTAAATTCTAAAATATTAAGTGTCTCTTTCATACTTGTATTTACATCCCTCTCGTGCTTACAGGTTTGTCAAACTGTGAATTAGCTTGCCTCTCTCTCTCTCTCTCTCTGTCTGTCTCTTGATTTCTTTTACAGAAATAACTTAAGATAATTTAATAGAAAAAAAAGTATAAATATGATCAGGGTTGTATTTCTTTATTTTGCATTGTGAGTCATTAGGAGACTGTACAATTTTCTGTTGCTTCGTGTATGCCCTAGCTTGATTGTGTCTAGACCACTCTTGACATTGTATACATAATAAAGCTAAAACCCAGATCGTTTACTGTATACACTTACTTCTTTGTGTGTTTTATCCTATATCTTAATTCGTGTTGTATTCATATATTTTTATCCTCAGTTTAGTTGACAAATGATGAAGTAAAATTATTCAGGTGTTTCTCCCTATGACTATGCAAAGGTACACTCTAGCTAATACCAATTTTTCGCTGGTCATTTCCTTTATAGTTGTAAGAATAAACATGTATTCCATATTGGTTTGTCGTTCATTTTTTGTACATAAATTAGGCCGTTAGTTTTCTCGTTTGAATTGTTTTACATATTTTATTTCGAGGCCTTATATAGTTGACTTTGTGGTATGTGTTTTGCTCATTGTTGAAGGCCATACAGTGACTTATAGCTGTAAATTTCTGTGTCATTTGGTTTCATGTGGAGAGTCGTCTCGTTGGCAATCATATCATATCTTTTTTGTATGCATTGGTTTGTAATTTGATGTTGGCGAATGCATTGGTAATTGCTCTATCTTAGTTTGTAGAGTTTTCATAGTATTTTCGTTTTCAATGTTTCTCATTTTAGCTTTGTACAGTTTTCGATTAATTTTTATTTTGCATATCTTCATTTAACATTGATTCTATGTGTTTCGATTGCTCTTTCTTTTTTTTTTAATTTGTGCTCTAAGGTTCGTACATGTAGTATTTCCACCCTTTTGGACATAGTTTGCTCATTTTGACTCTAAATTTTTGTATAATCTAGACTAGTTGTCCCTTCGAATAAATTTAGTGATAATATGTTTGTTTTGTACTACATATTGATTTTGTTTGTACTTGTACACATTTATCTGATATAATATTTGTGCCCATTGTTTTTTTTTCAGCTGCTGTTTCTTTGTAGTTCGATTCAAATTTAGCGCACTGTCTAAATTTCGCTTCATCTCGTGATCTAAACATTGGGAGTGAAATACCATGTCACATTTCTACATTAGCTCAATTATCAGTACAACCATTTCAGCATAATTATTATAATTATATTTTTTTGGCTGAAGTATTTGTTTCTTTTTTGCAACAATTTTTATATCTACCCTTTTAACTATACATTTGGGTTGTGGTCTAGTCTCTTAGATATAGCAAGTTTAACCGAGATAGTCATTCTCGTCTGTTGCAATATTTTTTATCACATATGTAATGCACCAAGTGGTCTGTTTGGTTCAGCATGTTGTACTCCATTTATAACACTTTTGAGTAGCTTTAATAATAAAAGTCTCAGTTGTTTTTGATTGCATAGAAACACCAGAATCATCAATATATAATAATGCTGTTTCCAGTTTAGAAACCAGATTTTTTATTTTTGCATCCTGAATTGTTGTGTTTGGCATTGTCTGTATCTGTTCCGCTCACTATCAATAAATGACTGTACATTTCTCCAAGGTATCAATAAGGAACTTTTTATTATGTTAGGATTAGTTGTGTAAGTGACTGCTTCGGTATCTTTTTTATATGGAAAGTCCATTGAACATGTTTTCTCTGGTTATCAGCTGCAGTTGTTTTAGCGAGATTATAGTTGTTAGAGTCATCATCAACCTCAAATATGGAAAACTATCAAATAGTTAAAAAACATGTCACTTTTCAGACGGTTTTTGTCAAAAATGAAAGTGCCGCATCCGTGATCATCCTCAACCTTTATATATGTTATGTATTATCATCAAATGCAACTTACATTTCAATATTATGAATGAACACAAATGCGGCCATTTTCGTTGAAGACGGAAACCGTCTAAAATTGAACGAAACTGCTAAAATTGTGAAGATTTCAGTAATTTGGCGTGACTTAATGATGCTAGTACCAGATATATGTGCATTGTATTGTCAGAAACAGCCCATATTTATTTAGCAAAAGCATTCTACTTTCCAATAAATAACTAAAAGTTTACATTTTAACAATTTTGTAAAACTGCTATATTGTCGGCCCAAAAAGGGGTCTTACTGGACCTACTCCTTTGCCGAACGTAGATATTCAGATGAGTTGCATGAATAAAACCGAATGATAACATACAAAAAAACAGCATAAGCCATTTTAAGACCTGATAATCTTATATTTTAAAATCGATGCAAAAACAGCTCTTGAGTTGTAAGTACAAGGCTGGTAATTTTCATATATTGTGTCATATAACACACCTACTTTCAACTTGTAATGGATTTCGATCTGTATGCATTTGATGAAAGTATTAATTGTAAAAGTAGCTGAAACTTATTATTGAGGATATATAGCTATAAAATTATCCAAGAAATTGGTTTCCTTTATATTATTATGTTTATTCTTAAGACTTACTACCCATCATGATATTAATATTCATAACAAAACAAAACAAATCAAAAACGTTTAATTTACTAATAATATTTAATGTTGATACGTGTCCATTTATAAACTGACGCTGGTAACTGTTACATTTGTTATGCGTTCATCTTGTGTTTTTATTGGAATTCTGTCTAATCATTTTAGACTGTTTTATGATGTAGTTTGTAATTGTTAAAGTCGATGTATAATAGTCAAGGTTTTAACATACTTGAATGTTCAAACCCATTAGCAACCGTCAAAATCAACTATATATGCGTTCTTGTACCATTGGGATTATTAGACAATGGATTAAAATGCGAGATCTAGTATGCAATCTACGTAATTTGATCATCATGTTCATATTAATTGTCTGTCAAAATAATCTAAAATGCAAGTTTAAATTTGCTCAACATACTACGTCGTTAATTTGGTACAAACTTAAAAACACATTCATGTACGTTTGATAAATTTAAGAGTCGTAACTATTGATGATTGTAAAAATCAAAACCAACGACAGATATCAGTAAAGTGATAAATCACAAACTGTTGCTTCACCAGTGTAGCAGTTTTGTTAAGCTATTGTTAGGATCAAACAGTTTCTCTTCTGAAACGCCATAACACTTTACTTTACTTAACAGAAGTGTTTTAAACAGGTATAGGCTAAGTCAGTTCTTTGCTTTGGTTACATGTTTGAAAATTCTTTGAATTATTTCACTCATCCATAATTCTTTGACCTGTCTTAGTAATACTTGAAGTCAGTTTTCGATTTATCAGCTCTTTCACATTTTTAACTGGTTTGAATATCTAAATATTCTTGCCTTGATGATCCCTGAAGATACATAATAGTAAAGCAAAGGAAAATCAGTAGCACTTATATTGTTTACCTTTATAAAATTTAAAGGTAGAACTTATAAAACCACAATCATATTTGAAACTATCATGACCTTCAGTTGTATTGTAGATCTAGCTAATCTATTTGTGCAGACCTTTCAAATCATTCTAGTGTATAATCAATAATTAGGTAGATTTGTAAAATATTACTTATGATGTTTTGTGTTTGTCTGGTGTGCGAACTTATTAGCCTGGTTTTTTTTTTTGGGTAATTCGTTATGAGAACGGTATGTGCAGCTAGTATTGAACCATTTACATGAATTAGATGGTACCAATTCAGTAAATACAGTGCCTGGTTTGTTTTGATAATACCATTTGTCTATGTTAATTCTAAATGATAAATATGAACGAAAGAATATTTGAAACTTCTGTGTTATTTTGGAGAGATGATTACCCTATATTAGTTTTCTTTATAAACGATTGATGTCAGTGTTTATTTTTCATTAAGTTAACTATTTATATAACAAATGTACCTGTCATTTTCTTGAGAGAGTAATTCTGTCTGAGTATACCCGATAATTTATACTTGCAACTATTGATATTACGTTTTAATAGAATAATTGCAATTGCAAGACAAAACACTATTTAAGATGCCTCAATAATATATGTAAATAGATTTTACAATTCAGTTTATACTATCAATACATTTTTTTTCCATTTTCTAGTATTTCTTAATTTGTGTCCATTAGATGCTTATCTTTATGCCTTTAGTGTTTCTTTGGTTCATATGACATGGCTCTGTACTTATACATCCCGTCATTTTGTAAATGTAACATTAAAAATATTAACTTACATATGTGTTTGTTTTTATAGTGATTTAGAGAATATCACAATGCTCCCTGCTGTACCCTTGTTTTAAAATTTTTACTTATTATGTCTGTTTGTTTTGTTCACACAGCGTTGTCAATATGATGGAATTGTATATGAATGTCTTACACAAGTGAAAGGTTTAGCTAGCTATACCACAAGGTTTAATCCAGCATTTTTTACAAAGGAAAACGTCTGTACCATGTTAGGAATATGAAAGTCGTTTTCCACACGTTTGATGTGTTTTAGCTTTTGATTCTTACATTTTGTTATGGACTTTCTGTTTTGAATCTTCCTCGAAGTTCAGTATTTTTGGGATTTTAATTTTTAGAAGCCTATCTTATTCAGTGCATATACATATGTATATGTAAAATTCTTCAATTGATTTTGGATTATTTGAATACGAAATATAATATAAATACAACATGGTAAAAACGAAAAACGACGAAAAGATAAAGTTCTAAGAGAGGATCATTAAATATGTAAGCAAATCCAGCCGCACGGTAATTTATTGTTACAGCCGATGGCCTTGAGTGTGTAGGTAAAGGTAATATCTTTGGTTAGCTTGCTTGCTAGCTTAATCGTTAAATAATTATTAGGTAGGTAAACTGCCCTCTTTTAAGAGGAGACTAGTCCGACAGATAACTAATCTATCTGTATGTAGGACTACGCTAATTCGAAAGGAGGGTAGTATACCTTTACTAATAATGACATAAATACCTCTGAGGACGGCCAGTTGTGGTATAGACCCGATGGTTTCAATACGCACCAAACTTATATCTCAGTGAATATTATTTATTGACAATAGCGATGCATTCAGGCTTGGTGACAAAATGCTTAAGGAACGCATTGGAACGGGCTCAAAGTCTTACAAAATGGAGATTGACGCTTTAGTCAATATTGTTGATTATAGCTGATAATGATGTGACCTTGGCCTCTATAGAAAGTAGGAAGAAATAGATAAAATTGCAGAGTTGCAGTTTTTATTACTTCTTTCTTACATTGCAACTTTTATATGGATTGTCAATAAAATTGAGAATGGAAATGGGGACCGTGTCAAAGAGACAACAACCCGACCATAGAACAGACAACAGCAGAAAATCACCAACAGGTTTTCAATGCAGCGAGAAATTCCCGCACCCGGTGACGTCCTTCAGCTGACCCCAAAACAAATATATATACTAGTTCAGTGATAATGAACGCCAATGCATATATACGTTTATATATTTCAGGAAGAAAAGCAATTTGCTCACATCGTACCCAAATAGGTCCCGATGAATTTGTTATTCCGATAACAGATACGTTCTTCTCCTCGTTTAGTCTTTGTTAGAGATGTTGGCTGATTTGTTTTCAAATCAGTTTCGAGAATAATGAGTTATGTATTGTATATAAATTTCATTTTACCTAGCCACTAGACTTTTTTACAACCTTGGATATCAAATTTCACAGGTTTTTGGAAACGTACTAGGTGCCTACATTTTATAGAAAGACGAAAGACGTGCCAGACATGTCGAAATTCCAATCATCGAAAAATAATGAATAGTGGATATGCAAAGATTTTTTGTCAAAGTAAAAGAAATGGCACAAGTCTTTGTACACCATGTGTTAATTAAAACTGCTTACAGAAGGGGGAAATTCACTAAAGTTGCAATTCGAATCTGATAAGGTTGGGTACCTAGAACAATAATGTAACTCAAACAATGGATGGGGTAGGAATTTAGTTTTCTTTTTAAGTTGACTTCAAGTTTTAACTACAGTATTTATAGCATTCTTGTAAAAAAACCCAGTCCATAGTTATCAAAACTGTCACACTAAAAACTTTTTGAAAAAAGGCTCAAGACATTTTCAGTTTTGTCCTCAGTGTCAACATATCTAGTTTTTAAAAGCATTGGTTGACAACATACAGTGAACTGATAATCAATCCAGGGCCATGATTGCATGATCGGCAAAAGTGAAAACTCGTGAAAATTAAACTTTTCCAATAAAAATACTTGATCGTTGAAAATTTAAGGAATAATGTTTGGTGCTAATAACAAAGTCCATAAGGGATGTTTAGATAAATACATTTGGTTTTTAACGACTTTATCCATTCACTCTATCGAGTATAGTATTGTTGAAAATCTTTGTCAGATCTGCTTAAACTACCTTGTTAGTTGACATATGCTATGTCACAGTTGTTCTTAAAAAAAAGAGCACTGCATGTAGACATTATGGGTTGTTCTGCTATTGCCACTATACAATTAACCAAACTAATTATAAAAAAGATGTGGTATGATTGCCAATGACACAAATCTCCACAAGAGACAAAAATGACACAGAAATTAACAACTATAGGTCACTACACGGCCTTCAACAATGAGCAAAGCTCATACCGCATAGTCAGCTATATAGACCCCGAAATGGTAATGAAAAACATTTTCAAACGAGACAACTTACGGCTTATTCATGTTATCAATGACACCTGTCTAAAATGAATCCCAATCTAGCTCTTGTATCATTGATGTAACATAGCAGGAAACGTAATAATTAACGACAAACCTAGCTGTGCTTCTGTGAATAATTTCAGTCGTTTCATCTGTTTCTATGGCATGAACTTTACAATATCAGGATTGCAATATTTTGAAGGCTTTACGGTGAGAAATATTTGCTAAAGTTAGTGTCATTTAGTCGATAATCATTTGTTTTTGAATGGTTGCTGACATTTGATATATAGTTTTAATGAATACGTCAACTGAGTCTTTGATATAAGTGTTATTCATTTTACTATATTGCATTGTGTTACTTTCCCATTATAATTAGATAATAATAGAAAGGAGCTTTTCTTGAAATCGGGGGAAAAGTGACATGTTGATCACAAATCAAAGTGTTCTGTAATAAGATGCATGCAATGCTGTGCAAACTTGATCTTTATTCGTTATTTGACGTTGACTATACAAATCATACTTAAGTAGAATAGCAATGAATGAGTGCGATGTAAAAAAGATGAATGTCCAGCAGATAAATTAATTCCAAACATCTTGGCATATCAAGTCATGGACTAACAGATAGACAGACCAAAAACACGGACGCGCGAAAAAGATAATTTTAATTCGCCGTTCACTCCTTGAGTATAGAAAATGAAGTAACAGAAGTAACCAAGAGGACATTCAAAAGTCTTTGAAACTACCAGTAGTTTAGTTGATATCGTTGGTTCATGTCTATCATAATTGTTTTTCATAAAATTATTTAATATCAATTAGGGCGTTAATTTTCTCAGTTGAAATGATTCATATTTTTCGTTTATGTTAAGACCTTTAAAAACCAACAATACAGTAATTATTTTTCAAATTGCTGAAAGCCGAACGGATGCCTATAATTGCTTACAACACTATTATATGTGATCTTAGGATGATCGGTGTCTCTTTGAAACATTCCTCATTTCCCATTTCCATTCTCAATTTTTATATTCTCTATATTGTCTAAGCCATATTCTAAATTCTTGAACTAGTATACTTATTTGCTTAGGGGCCAGCTGAATGACGCCTCCTTGTGCGGGAATTTCTTGCTTCATTGAAGACCTATTGGTGTCCTTCTGCTGTTGTCTGTTCTATGGTAGGGTTGTTGTCTCCTTGACACATTCTCCATTTCCATTCTCAATTTTATGCAAGAATAAGTTCAAGCTTATAAACCCAAAGCTTTATTTGTAAAAAAAATGTTATGCTTCATGATGCATGCGAGATTGTAGAAAGAACAAATATAAAAAAAAAGGTTATATCAGTATATAAATTGTATATACATTATTATGCTTATGTTAACTTTAAATGATCACAAATTAAATGTCAATAATCATATCAATCTTGAACAAATTTCATTAGGTTCAACAGTTATGAAGATTCATGAAAACGCATTATAACTTATACCTTTTTACAATAAAGTCCTGCATTATATGCATATATTACCGACAAAAATAAATCACAGAAATTCTAAACTCCGAGGAAATATCCAATACGGAAAGTCTCTAATCAAGTGATAAAATCAAAAGCTCAAACATAAAAAAATGGACAACTGTCATATTCCCTACTTTTAGATTTGTAGGCGAATTATTTCACAAAAAGCTTTCATATATCAACAGAGAGCGTTCCTAGTATTAATTTTTAGATTTGAGAATAAAAAGTTTAGCACAAGTACTTTCACTGGTTGTTCTAGAAGTAACCTGATCCACAAAGAAAAAAAAAAAAAAAAAAGAGTTATTTTGGGCAGTACTTTAAGAACCAAAATCGCTATTTAATAATTATATATATAAATATTTGCAGACCAATTGTAAATGATATTTCCCTATACTGCTACTAATATAACTATATACATAAAAACTTTTTTTTAAACACAATAGTATAAGACATTTAAAAATGTATGTATTTTCAAAGTATTCATGTATTTCTTTGTATTCTTATTTCTTAAGTTGTATGTGACTGTATCTGTATCAGAATACTTCATTTTCGTACACTTTTTCTGTTGGCTCTGGAATAAAATAAACTAGTGAATAAAAAAAATAGATGATACAATTGTAAAATGTATCGACTATCATTGATGGCAATTCATAAAAGAACATCCAATCTGGAATATTCAACAAGTGTGTTATACATGGTACAATATAAAGGAATGGGACAATTTGATATTCTTGGAATTGATAGACTGATTAACATTTCTCTTCTCTGAAAGTACAGCTTCGAAATAAAGAGAATAATCATTACTTAAGCAATAACAGTTTTATTATATGCATACCGTCTTTATCGATTTATTTTCATAAATAAAACAAAAGTAATTGAATGATGCTAAACATCGACCCGAACATTAAACATAGTGATTTTGCAACATGTAGCATCATAAATAAACAGTTTCACATTACAAAGCTTTAATAAAAAAAAATTAGCAAGATCGACTTGAACAATAGAAAATATTTGATTTAGTCAAGTAACTAAGAGCTATCAATGTGACACAATTATTTTCAGAAATGCCTTGCTTGTTAATGCTACTCGAGTTAAAATGTTCACCGTAATATTAGGAAACACTTACCTTGTGCTGTGTTTACTTCCATTTTCTCGCTTGAATCATTTAGTTTCTTGAATTGGTTTTTACCGGCTTGTTGTCTACAAAAATAAAGTAAATCTCATCCATGACTTACATTTATATTATTAAACATTACAGATAGAAATGTCTAAGTAATAACTGTTACAAATCAACGAAATCACTCCGATCTTAATTTTGAAATTTTGGTATTGCAGAATATTACATAATAAACAGCCATCAATTATTAAAGTAAAGTCAATATTTCGAAACCGGGATTGCGAGTCCGTTTAATTCGCCTTACATCTCATTTCGCAAACATATTATTCTTATTAGAAATCTATATCTCCTTATCATCCTGTTAAAACTTGTGTTGAAGGAGACGTGTGATCCCTCCTGCACTACATATTTTCTATTCGCGTTGTTTTCTACTAATGAATTAACGTTTAATTCATATTCCGTAATAGTTATTATTGTTATGATTATCAAATGTAAGGTTCTCTCTCTCTCTCTTTATATATATATATATATATATACTATAGATATCTAAGGCTGGTCTGATCAGTACACAAGTTTAGAACTTTAGACAAAAATCATCCAAAACACGACATAAAATCGCAAGAATAACCCTACATGTAAGAGTAATGATTTGAAAACAACTTTCATGTTCAAATCCTAACACAGGTAAAAAGCGATCAAAAATTGATTTAGCATACTAATTGGGACTAGCGTATGGGTTAATTTATCACGGTAATGGCACGAGTAGATCTATTGAACCCTTACGAGTTGTAAAAATAAACTTGCATATATATTTTGAAATAATTAGATATTGTTATATTCTGGATCGCATTCTAAATGAGTTGTCAAAAATCTCGTCGAATGATTAGTTTTGAAATAGGTACTCGAGTAAATCCCATACATGTAAATATCAATAATATTGTTACATTTCTCGGAAAATACTATATTTTTTTGAAATTTGAACTTCAGCAAAAGAAAGCCATCATTACATGTTTGAGAGTGGACTTCATGAAAAACAACTCAAACAGATTCAACGACGGAAAGTTAAAAAATAGTACAATTAAGGCGTTATATGATATTGCCGTTTCAAAATTAAATATATATTGGTTTTAAAATAGTACTTACTTTTTAGGTTGTTTCTGTTCTAAAAATGATAATAACAATTATTCATAAGATTAAACTGTAGATAGAGTAAATATGGTTTTTTTTAATAATGGGCTCTTAAATTTAAACTGAGGGGTACTATACTTTAACACTCGTGCATATTTTTACCTAAAACTTAAACTAAAAACAACGACAAAAACATTTGTTTATAATAAAACAATGTATTTTAATGTCAATTTAATCTGACTGTGTCATAATCGAAAACAAAATGGATATTCGAATATTTGTAATAGTCCAGAAGAAAATATTCTTTAATAGAAACATTTTATAAACTATAGAATTAGTAATGAACATTACACATTGCACAGTATATATATACGCCAGGGACTTATATCTGGATTCATCTTCATTTGAAACGTTCATCGTGAAGGACATTAAAAATCTTTATGGCAAAAAGATCGTAAAATGTTGGCCCAATGTATCAAATCTCAGTAGTACATATTTCTTTTAAATTGTTAATTTACCTGTCTGGTTTTTCATTTCAGCATGAATGCTTGGTTTATCTTTGACACCTAGAGCTTCGTAAACGCCCATCGAGCTGAAAACAAAAATATTAAGGAGAGTAATTGAAGTAAAAAGTAAAATAACAAAAATATTGAACTCCGAAGCAAAATTCAAAATGCAAAGTCCTTAATCAAATGGCAAAATCTAATGATAAAACACATTGAACAAACGGACAACAACAGTCATATTGCTGACTTGGTACAGACATTTTTAAATGTAGAAAATGGTGGATTGAATCTGGTTTTATAGCGCTTATCCGATCACTTGTATGGCAGTCGCATCAAATTCCGACTATAATTTACTAAACATAACAAGGAAGAGCTTTAACTATATGCAAATAACATTTAATTGTTTGTTTGCCTCAGCTGGATGGATACCAAAACGTGCATACAAATTTACATATAAAAAGCTGTATAATTGTCATTAAGCAACTATTTATACAGTACATATAGACAAAGACTATGTTATCATGCATACATGATATTGATTATTTTAATGTCTACATTTTCGTTTTTAAAGACATTTCACAAATAGGTTGCACTATCATCTTATCAAATAATGATTTATGATATACTATTTAAGAGATGACGCATGGACACATATTCTGTTGGTAAAAATAATAACCCCACTGTCTCTTGTGAAATTATGCAATTTTAAAGACTTCTATTCTGGTAATGAACAATTTTCATAACTTGTAAATTTTAGGTTATTTTCATGACGACTTGTTTAAAGTTGTACTAATTGAACTGTACTGAAGATTCATTATTTATTTCGCTCACACATTCATATTTTAACAAATGAATGCTTCATATACTTCTAGTAATTTGTATTTCAAATGTTTGCGTTGTACTTTGCAAGATGATTGCTTGGCCTTCAACGCACTTTTAATTCGCCGTCACCTACTGAGGTTTTTAGTCTAAATTTCATTTCAGAAAAGAACAGTGATTGTTTTCTTTTAAAATAAAGAAAAATAAAACTGTATAATTACGTTCGTTGTTATTTTACAAATTTGTTAGCTTCGTTATATGTGATCAATAGTTGATTGTTTGCTGTCGATTGATATATCCTGTACAAAAGTTTTACCTTTGCTGATTTGTGTTTAAATGTTTATTAATTCACATTAAAATGAAACCGAATTAAATACTTTTTTAGATCCCATTTAATTGTCAAAAGTAAGGGAGTATAGTTTTGAGATATAAAATTTTATTTTTTCAGATATACACATACTAAAAATACTTACGATTTCGATGATATTCCACCTAAATAAGAAAAAAGTGATAAAGATATGTTATCAATCAATTAAACTATAGCTTTTAAAATAATAGCAAAAATAATAGGAATATTTCAACAAAAATATACGGCGTTGTAACTATTTTGCATCAAGGTGGATGGCAAATAAAGTCCCTGGACGAGCTAAGATATTGACAGATATTTTAAAAGAAACACGTACCTTCTGACCTTCTACTGTTGTCTTCTCTATGGTCGGTTTGTTGTTTCTTTGACACATTCCCTATTTCCCTTCTCAATATTTTACACCATAAATTAAACAAGTCAGACCTATTTTGTGGAAATTATATTATAATTATTAAATATAATTTTGGATAGTACGCATCTTCTTATTGGCTGACAGTATTTTGTAGATCAGCTCATAGAGAAAATTTTGTAATGTGACCTCGGCTTAAACAAGACTTTAAATTAAATTATAATCATTATGGATGACTGTTATATTATTTATATCAATGGAGTGAACAACAGTAAATAGTGAGTGTCGTATTTCAATGCGTCAATCTGTTAACAAAAAAAAAAGGTATTATCGTTACTACATTTTCATCACCATGTATACAAAATAAGCTGAGTGTATTGCAAATGTGACACTTATCACTAAAACTTTGACATTTTGTTGATTTTCATTGTCTCAGGGGCACATTACATTCTCGAAATTCTATAAAATACGCATCATATATTTTGTACAATGAGATCAATTAAAATTTACAAATACATTTAATAAGAAATCTGCCTCAGGTATATATCTTTTTTGCGTTTAAGCAGTAAGTGTTATATAAGGAAACTCGTTTAAATTCAGAATTTTATTATGTTACTTAAGAACATTTACTATTTTCATATATATATATATAATATTATCTAAAAATGAGGGTACTTTTTTCTAAAAATGAGGGTACTTTTTTCTAAAAATGAGGGTACTTTTTTCTAAAAATGAGGGTACTTTTATATGGCCTTCCAAATACCGTTTCGATCCCTAACATCACTGAAGAGACATTTATTGTCGAAATCCGGATCTGGTGTACTAAAAATATATTGACACCGTATGTTTGTGGCATAACATCGTGGCCACAAGTTAAAAAATGTTCTGTTTAGTATTAAATATATATTAAGATATATTTGTTAAATCTTGTGATCAATTTTGTTTGGCAATCGCCAATGGCAGTCAGCAGGGTTAAAGAACACCAGTTGTTCGACCTGTTAGTCAAATGCGTTTTGTTTAAATATACTTTTTCACTTTTTTAATCTTTTTGAAAATGTTGTTTTTGCTGTATTTAGACGCTTCTATAACGAAATTCGTTTTACATGCACACGTATAAAAATTGCGTTTTTTATCCAAAGCAATCATAGGTTTGAACGTAGTTTTCAATTTAGACTCATTTATATTTTTTCGTTTGTGCTTGTATCATATTTTCCCTCCGGTTTATATGATCCGTTCATCCTATATTGACTCTTAAAATTCAAGAGTTTATCTAAAAATGAGGGTACTTTTTTTTCTAAAAATGAGGGTACTTTTAAATGGCCTTCCAAATACCGTTTCGATCCCTAACATCACTGAAGAGACATTTATTGTCGAAATCCGGATCTGGTGTACTAAAAATATATTGACACCGTATGTTTGTGGCATAACATCGTGGCCACAAGTTAAAAAATGTTCTATTTAGTATTAAATATATATTAAGATCCATTTTGTTAAATCTTGTGATCAATTTTATTTGGCAATCGCCAATGGCAGTCAGCAGGGTTAAAGAACATCAGTTGTTCGACCTGTTAGGCAAATGCGTTTTGTTTAAATATACTTTTTCACTTTTTTGGTCTTTTGAAAAATGTTGTTTGTGCTGTTTTTAGACCCTTCTACAACGAAATTGGTTTTACATGCACACATATAAAAATTGCGGTTTTTATCCAACGCAATCATAGGTTTGAACGTAGTTTTCAATTTAGAATCGTATATATGTATATATATATAGATACAGGAAAGATAAAGAATAATTTAAAACAAAGCATCGTCCTTTTTATCCCGTAATATTGGCCAATGGACGTTGCTAACTTCAACTACCAATTATGTATTTTTAAGGTAGCTAAATCCAAGTGCAACATGTACATTGAGCTGCAAAATTTTCTTATTTTCAAAGCAGCTAAATGCAAGAGGTCATATACATTGAGCTGCAAAATTTTCTTATTTTGAAGGCAGTTCAGTGCAACACAGACGTTGAGCTGCAAAAGTTTCTTATCATTTACATCCGATTTCACCTGGATAGATGCACGCTTGATAAAGCTAGTTGGTCTAGCGAAATATTGCGTTTATTTTCATCATTTTGTAAATATTTTAAACATTCTTATATTTACATACTAAATAGTGTGTTAAAATTACATTGTTAGGCAATCTATAATTTTATTTGTGTAATTGAATTAATCTCTGTACTGATTAATCCACACTCCCATAGATTTGTATGTCATGTGCTGCTATTTATAGGCACTTATATATATATATATATATATATATATATATCCAACTGTATATATATATATATATATATATATATACAACTCGTCTAAACATCAACCCAACAATGTTAGATCTGTAAATTTGCTTTCGCAAATTTTGTGTTCTTCCCTCGCCGGGATTCGAACTCATGCTACTGAGATATCGTGACACCAAATCGCCTGCACTGTAACCGGCTAGACCACACGACCACCTGGGCTTCATAAAGGTGAAGCCTTCGATGGCTGGTTTTTACCTTTCCACCTTTTAATCTAGCGTCGTATTAAAGTACATGATATATAAGACATGAATATGTTATTTTTACAGATCAGCTAAATTATCTATAGTAAAGGATCCTACAAATTAATGTAAGATACAGTCACAGAAATATTTATATTTATAAGTACGTCTGAACCAGTGACAAACTCTACAACAGATTTATCAATCGGATCACCAGCAGTGATGGTGATACATGTCTGTGTACATTATGTATATACAACTCGTCTAAACATCAACCCAACAATGTTAGATCTGTAAATTTGCTTTCGCAAATTTTTTGTTCTTTCCTCGCCTGATTCTTAGCCAAAAAGACAAGTATTTGTAATGTATTTTACTATACAGACCTTTAGCATTCTCTAAATCATCATAAACACTTGGTTTGTCCTTGGTACTAAGTGTTTCGTAAGTTTTACTAGATCTGTAAGACATACATGATCATAATAATAAAAATTCTATCAACCATTGGTATAATACGTAAATATCATTTGCAAAATCTAATATCAGAAACTAAGTATTTTTTAAATATTTTACTTATGAAAATTATATTGACAGATAAGAGTTATTGACAGATGTAGAAAATACAATTATTCAGTACACTTAGCCTATAAGTTTTGTTATTAAACAGAAGAACACAAGACATCACGAGATGTAACTCGAACTAAATGAGACCGGAGAAAAAATTAACATGTTATTTGTATTATTGGTTTAATCGAGACGGATCCGGTGATATGACCTTTTTATATATTGATCACAATGCAATTGACTAGCGTTATATTTATGCAAAACGAATTTATATTGATATGTATCTTACGAAATTATTTATAATTAGACAACGCATGTTTATGGTGTGTTAATACTGACGGAGGCATCAATTGCAACCTTTCACATGATTTTGAGAAAAAGCTAAAATTCAAATACTTTTTGTTTTGAATTTTTGTAAAGTATCTGTTTTTCCTTTAGATGGCTTTGAAAGGGAGGCACTGATTTATTGCTGTTGTGTAACATAACATTAATAATTGGAAGTTCTGTTTTCTTTTGATTTCATGATAAATTCCCCACAACCGCAAAAATGTCAAAGCATCACTTTCATGTTTAATCAAATATGAACAGAAAATATTACTTGATATCATTTGTGCGTCTTAAGCGCTTTTGTTAATTTACCTGTATCTGGAATGCTAAAACAGAAACATTCTAAAGTCAGTATTATGAAATTAAACTATTTTTCGAAAAAACGTGAAAATGTCTATCTGACTATAATTATAAGTTACTAAGTAAAAATTCATGTTAAAGAAGAACGTAGCATAACAAGGTTCATTTCCAAATTACGGTTACGACAAAATCGGAAGATTAATATATTAGAAGAGTCATGACAATTAAATAACTTTCTAAAGTTGGGCAAATTTTGTGTCTAAAGCACATCCCTTCTACTAACCTACTGAGGTGTTAACAAACACGACCCTAACGGATTAACTGAGATAAATAAACGCCATAAGCAGTGGAAAAAGTCAACAGTATGAACTATGTCCAGTGCACGATGTTTTGTCGATATTGTCAACATCGCAATGTCAACTTTATAGTGTCGTTATTGTGTTTACATTGTATCCTATCAATATGTTCTATACCTTTCTGTTTACATCGTTCACATCGTATACATTGGGATGTTGACAATATCGTGTCGACATCGTGTTTATATTGTATATATATAGAGTCTATAGCTTTCTGTTTACATCGTTCACATCGTATGCATCGCGATGTTGACAATAACGTGTCAACATCGTGTTTATATTGTATATATAGATATAAAGTCTATACTTTTCTGTTTACATCGTTTACATCGTATACATCGCGATGTTGACAATATTGTGTCAACATCGTATTTATATTGTATATATAGAGTCTATACCTTTCTGTTTACATCGTTCACATCGTATACATCGCGATGTTGACAATATTGTATCAACATTGTGTATATATAGAGTCTATACCTTTCTGTTTACATCGTTCACATCGTATACATCGCGATGTTGACAATATCGTGTCAACATCGTGTTTATATTGTATATATACATATATATATAAAGTCTATACCTTTCTGTTTACATCGTTCACATCGTATACATTGCGATGTTGACAATATTGTGTCAACATTGTGTTTATATTGTATATATATATGTAAAGTCTATACCTTTCTGTTTACATCGTTCACATCGTATACATCGCGATGTTGACAATATTGTGTCAACATCGTGTTTATATTGTATATATAGAGTCTATACCTTTCTGTTTACATCGTTCACATCGTATACATCGCGATGTTGACAATATCGTGTCAACATCATGTTTATATTGTATTTATATATATAAAGTCTATACCTTTCTGTTTACATCGTTCACCTCGTATACATCGTGATGTTGACAATATTGTGTCAACATCGTGTTTATATTATATTTATATATATAAAGTCTATACCTTTTTGTTTACATCGTTCACATCGTATACATCGTGATGTTGACAATATTGTGTCAACATCGTGTTTATATTGTATATATAGTGTCTACACCTTTCTGTTTACATCGTTCACATCGTATACATCGTAATGTTAACAATATAGTGTCAACATCTTGTTGTTGTTGTATATACATTTTTTTTCGTTCTTTTTTTTTTAAATAAGTTAACATGGTTAAGCAGTTAGTTATATAGTTAAAAAAAATCCATTTTTCATGTCGGCGTCTTTTATTGTTAACTATGCCATATAAACTTTGCTCAATGTTAAAGGCCATACGGTTATCTATAGATGTGCCAGTTAGTATGTATGTACTGGGAATTTTACTTATTTGCAATCATACCACTTCTTTTTTATATATACCTTTCTGTTTAAATTGTTCACATAACAATGCTAACAATAATGTGTCAAAATCGTGTTTATATTTTATATTGAGTCTATGGTACGTATATAAACGTTAAACTAACTGCATTTGTTTGCACCTGTCCTTAGTCAGGAATCTGTCGTTCAGTAGTTGTCGTTTGTTGAATTGTTCATACGTGTTTCTGGTTTCATGTTTTTTTACATTAGACCTTTATTTTTCCTGTTCAAATAGTTTTACACTAGTGTTTTTGTGTGCCTATCATAGCTTGCTACTCGATAAAAACCAAAACTCCGTATTAATGACAAACCTATAGGGGTTTACTTATAAAAGATGTAACTTAAATAAAAAGTTGTCTCATTTGAACTTATACCGCATCTTCTTATATGTATACATCGCTATGTTAACGATGTCAACGATGTAAACAATATATAAGAGTTCAAACAATGTTAACGAAGTTGACTAGATATCGGTTTAATATTGTGTACATCGCGATGTTAACGATGTCAACGATGTAAACAATATATAAGAGTTCAAACAATGTCAACGATGTTCACACGACATCGTGTTAACCTTGTAAACAGCACAATGTTAACGATGTCAACGATGTAAACAATATATAAAAGTTCAAACAATGTCAACAATGTTGACAAGACATCGTGTTTACATTGTATACATCGCAATGTTAACGTTGTCAACGATGTAAACAATATATAAGGGATCAAACAATGTAAACGATGTTGACACAACATCGTGTTAACATTGTAAACATCGCGATGTTAACGATGTCAACGATGTAAACAATATATAAGAGTTCAAACAATGTCAACGATGTTGACACGACATCGTGTTTACATTGTATACATCGCAATGTTAACGATGTCAACGATGTAAACAATATATAAGGGTTCAAACAATGTAAACGATGTTGACACAACATCGTGTTTACATTGTATACATCGCGATGTCAACGATGTATACATTATATAAGGGTTCAAACAATGTAAATAATGTTGACACTATATTGTGTTAACATTGTAGATATTGCGATGTCGACAATATTGAATAAACATCCTTCACTGGACATGAATGAACAGTATGTGTAACTGCTAAAAAATGGGAAATCGACAAGTTGAATTTTCGAATCAATATTTAGTCATTCACTCAATTTTTAAATCGTCCATCTGTTGCAATTTTAAAGCATTAGATCAAGATAATAGGCAGGGGTTATTTTGATTTAAATTTTGTGGACAGCTTTGTTTTTGTTTACAACAAGTGAAAATGAATTTAATACTTGACATTTTCCTTGATTTATTTTCACGGAAGCTCTCTGAATCTTCTATTTGGAAGCCAAGGATGTATAGAAAGCTTAATGACCAAAAAGAACATACGAATAATCGTGAAATCAATCTTAAGTTTTATTTCATTTGAGGAATTACATATCAAATAATTCGTATATACTCACTGTGAATTTTCAACGTCTGAAACAATAAAATATCTATAAAATAACATTCAGTAAAGAAGATAATACGAACAATAGCAGGACTATGGATAACAGTGATTGTCTGTTACCAAACAATATTTATTTACAGTTAATTTTGTAGGATACGGCTTCAGACAAATCCAACTGTATAATAACATAATGTTTTTACTTTGTAGTGCTACATATTAATTGTAATGTATTTCGTTTGCAACAATTCATAACATCTTCATATAGCTAAATATCCCCAGACGATTCGATATTTCAGAGGTTGTGGGTCTGATTTTGATTCCATTGATAAAGGAATGTCCCTTATACACACAGACACACAAACAAAGACACAAACATACAAGTGGTTAAAAGGTGTACGTTGTTGTCATCCTTAAACAGTTTTATGGACGTCATCCTGAATTAGGTTCAACGCTGTGTAATATATGTGTCACAAATGATATTTGATATGTTCCTGTTGCCATTACCAGAATTTCCCCGATAAAGATACAATATCACCAAAGTGATATAGCAACGAATTGTAATCACAAAAGTAAAATTAAAGAAGATGTAAGCGAAACATGAGCTGTTTAGTGTTGCAAAGCATCTGATCACAACCCCGGCTTAAATCATAGTTCGTGTTACTCAGTCTTTCATCTTTAAGATAGCAGTTGCGCGCGCTTGTTAGTCTTTGTTGTTGTTTTCCGCTTTTCGCTTTTGTTTATTATTTTGTTATCCGTTTTCGTCGACTTACTGGTTTAGAATGTAAAGTCACTTTTGTATTTTCGCTTATTTTGTATCATAAAGCTAATTTACCAAATTTATTTTCCATGTCTTCATATTTATCTCTCTTTTGGATATCCTTGAAGCCACTGTTTTCATAATACTTCACATTTCTTTAAAAAATGTAATAATTAGTATTTAAAAAAAAGTTTCAAATATGTAGGTAAACAACGTAAAAATCGATTTACTATGAGCATTCAAGATACAATTTTGATCATGAGAGTATTTGAAAATGAAAATAATTTAAGAAATAATTTTAAATATCTGTCTAGTATTTTACAATTATCTGTTTGGAGATTTTTTCCTTATTTAAATGTTTTGATAAATTGAAAGAATATGTAAATGGTAGCTATTTTGCAAACTGTGATACATTTTCCATCGCCTATCATTGACATATTGTACTTATATAAAACCTATTGCAAACACGTAAAGTGTACGTTTTAATACATGTGTATCTTTTTTAAATTTTTACCAATTTTTAAAATCTAAAAAAGTCTAAAATCTTCTTTTCATCTCAGGAAGAAATATAAGAAGTTAGCAATATCATTTAACTCTACTTTCCGTTATATGGATGATGTTCTTTCACTAAATTATTCAAAATTTGGTGACTATGTTGAACGCATCTATCCCATAGACATAGAGATAGAGGATACTACAGATACAGTTAGGTCAACCTCATATCTTGACTTACATCTAGAAATTGACAATATGCACTGATGAAAATTGCAAATTAATCCATGAACATGTTAGTTATATTTGATAGGAAAAAAGTGGTAAGATTGTCATTGAGACAACTCTCCATTTATTACCAAACAACGTCAACAAACGGTCTCCGACTAGAGAAAAACGGATACCATAAGCAAGTCATCAAAAGCACAAAATTGATAGCTTAGACATATCTAAAGATATCAACAATAACGGCCGGATATATTGACAAACAATAAACGGAATACACACTATAACAATTAGATGAACGCCGGCTTACTCATCAGATTGATATATCGAACAAAAACAAGTATATTTAATTATTTATTTGTTCTGACTGCAAAAGTAAACTACTAATGCGGTGACAGAAGTGTCAAAAGTCGTCTAGATTGCAAGTTTAATTAAAAGTGCGAGGTTTGCCATGCCACAAAACCAGGTACAACCCAACATTTGTTTCTTTAAAAATGTCCTGTACCAAGTCAGGAATATGGCCAATGTTATATTAAAGTTCTTTTCTCTGTGTGTGTTACATTTTAACGTTGTGTTTCTGTTGTGTCGTTTATTTTCTCTTGTATTTGAGTGTGAATTCACATTAATATAAGACGTGTCACGGTATTGATGTATCTCAAATTTATGTATTTGGTTTTGATGTTATATTTGTTATTCTCGTCGGATTTTGTCTAATGCTTAGTCCGTTTCTGTGTGTGTTACATTTTAATGTTGTGTCGTTGTTCTCCTCTTATATTTAATGCGTTTCCCTTAGTTTTAGTTTGTTACCCCGATTTTGTTTTTGTCCATATATTTACGAGTTTTGAACAGCGGTATACTACTGTTGCCTTTATTAATCTCCCCAAATAACACACGGCTAAAAATGGTCTTAACTTAAAGACAAATATATCTTCTTTATTTTTTGCCCTGTCGTCAGAATTTCGTATGCTCACATTTTTCTATACAGTCGTTTTAATGACCAGTAGTATACTGGAGAGTTTCAAACCCCTTCTTAAAGATGAAAATGTGTGCATGTTTGCTTACATTAAATTGTATTTTTTTCCTGAAGCTATTGTCATATGTCAAAATATTCTATTGAGTATTTTATTTTCTTCTAATCCATAAAATTTTCTAAGTTTTGACTGTTTAAAATTGAGGTAATTAGAATTGCAAATTCAGACACACACTTTAGTTTCTTCTTCATAGTAGTTATACAAATTATCCCAAATTATTTTAAGCATACAGCATTTCATAAAACTAGTTACTGATAAAAATTTCGGAACCTAAATATTAAAAAAACCTTAAGAAACCAATGGAAAAAAAAAGAGTAAAAAACTTCAATTTCAACACGGAACTTAATCAAATCCCTTCCATCACATTTTGTGTATTAGTCAACAATTTGCTCTCAACTGACATATGGAATTACTACCTTTTTCGCTATTATATACATACATTTTCAATTAATGTGAACTAAAATATGGCACATACTTTGTTATTATATGCTTATATTCTATGTTTTTTGTTATAAAACATCTATTTATATTGTCAGAAAAGTCTTATTGTAAAAATCAAAATAATTGACGGATAGTAAATGTTCCGCGACATATCCGATTCGTCAAGTCTATTGAAACTTGCTCTTTCAAGTCCAAAGAAAATACAACAGACTTCAAAATTTATACAGTGCTTAATATACCAAAAAACATCAACTAAAAGTATGAGTCAATTTACCAGTATAGGGAAGTCGACTTTTGTATCTGCAATGAATATAAAATTGGATGAGGTGAACATCAAGGTGTGTCATGCGATATGTGTGGATTTGAATAACTGCAGGCAGTTGACCATCGTTCATGCTACAAAAGTTACACAAGTAAACAGACGTCTTCCCCCTTAAGAGCGAGGAAGCTTCTAACCTTACATTTAATGACGACAGACATTTATCGGACTGTTGTCTTTCAGTTCAGGGTGTTTGTACGCGTTCTAGAATGCAGTCGTTTAACTGGAGCTCTTGTATATTTTGTTTCAATAACTATGCAAGTTTGAATCAAATGAGCGTTTCAAGAATGTTTTATCCGTGGCAGATAAAATTAAAGTTGAAATAGTTTTTCGTCCATCTTTAAATTTTCAAGTATTATGGTTGCTTACAAAATATTTGCTAAAAACAAAAACAAAAATCCAAACCCCTGGAAGCAGAAATCTCAGATCACGGTTCTGCTTTTATTAATTTTATTTTGGTTATTGACAACGATTAATTGATGAAAAAACAGTCCTCTTCGGATGAACTGTCTCTTCCTTCTTCAATTCAGTCAATTCCTTCGTGTTTTTTTTGCAACTCATTTTATAGTTAGTTACTCGATGATAATGCATACATCAAAGTCTAGTCTCAGGAAATGGCACCAGAGAAATTGCGTAAATGCTTGGCAATTGTTGTATCAATCGTTTATGTGGCCAACAAAGGTTTTATTCCTTTTCATTTAGGATTAGCTTTACAAATGCATGTACCATGAGTTTGGTTTATAACACCTTGTTGGTAATACTAAACTCCTCATAGATACCAGAATTAATTTTTTTTATAAACGCCAGACCCGCATTTCGTCTACAGAAGACTCATCAGTGACGCACGAATTCAACAAAGTTAAAAAGTCCCAATTAAGTACGGCAACATTTAATGCCAATAGGTTTTTTGCTTCGTAAAGTGAAGTGCGATGCTATCTAATAAGTGTTGCCAACATCGAAATTGAACGAATTCAAGATGTGTGTACGTCCCGTATGATGTTTCCCCAGCATCTTTGCAGACAAGCATATGGACCTACTTAGTATTATATCTCCGTTAAATCTAGGCCAGACTGATAGTAACAGTTTGAAGCCAGTATTTGTTGGAACAAATGTCTTCGGCCTTTCTACAATACCTTGTCTGTAATGTAAAGGAAAATCTGTGTGCTAAGAAGAACGTGTTTTTTTTTAGCTGGACCTTCCATGTACAAACCTTTGTCCATGAGTGAAATGTGTACAACTATTAAAACATGTCTTGTGACGGTTGATGAACATAAAGATGATGGAGATAACGCTTGATTTTATATTAGCTTATTGCACTGGAACACACTGTCCCAGTTTATGAGAGGGTTGGCGCCTTTTAAAATGGTAACTGACCCCACCACATTATGTATGTGTCTGTCTCAAGTCATGCAGTTGTTGTTGTTTGTTTCTATATACTATATTTGGTCTTTTTTCTTTTTATTTTGAACATTTATTACGCCGTTATATTTTTCTTTTGTTTTACATTTTTCATTTCGGGAATCGAAGACTATGCAGTATGGATTTTACTCATTATTGAAGTCCGTACGAGTCCTATTATTGTTTATTTATGTGTCAGTTGGTCTCTAATGGAGAGTAGTCTTATTGGCAATCCTATCACATCTTCTTTTTTAAATGGAATACTTTTAAAGCGTGTTGCAAGGGAAAAAAGGGAAAGGTTATGGTTTCAAAACCTATCATGTGATAAACATTGACTAGAGAAAAATACACAAAAACAAATAATACTACGGAAGCAGCAATAATTGTGAAAAATGAAAAGCAAAGAGTAGTCTATAAAAAAAAGTATCCGCAAATTTATTTTAAGGTCATATTGACTGTAGTGTTCAACTGCTGTGGTTTGAAACCTTACCCAATATGATAGTTTAAAAAATAATTTAAAAGTATTGTCCTTCATAACACTTAATTTTTACCGGAATTTGAAATTATTTATAAGGTAAAGGTGCTCTAACTTTTTATGGGCTAAAAACTGAATTTTTGAAGTTTCGTCTATTAAGGAATTGTTTAGATAAAAAAATCTCAATGATAAAGGTTTTATGTATAATAACAAACATTACTTAAGCAAAAACAGTATCGTTTGTATTTAGGTAAAATTAAGAAATAGAAAAAATGTCAAAATTGAAACCCTTCAAAATTTTCACAGATATGTACAGATGACCTTTGACCTCAATTTAGAAAAATGTGACCATATCAAGTCCTGACGACAGGCATATTGTTAAAGTACAAGGTTTTCTCTTTTTAATGATATATTATATAGGTGTTTGTTCAATGGGGATATTAAATAAAAACATATCTGCCTTCAGTCACCGCACTATACACATGTAACAACGAATAGCAATTTACACCTTCTAATGTAATAGTGTTTGCAATACCGTTGCGAATATAACTCTATTATTTGCGATTAAATAGAAACTTCTAAACTTACTTTTCTTTTTTATCTTTCCCTGTAAATAGAACAAAGTCTCCTATTACAGTAGAAAAAATAACGAAAAAAAAATTGAAAATTAAAAAATCTGGAAAATTTACCGAAATTTTCATTGTACTAATGAACTCAAAATCGTTAACTGTTTTTGTCGCTTTTTTTTTATTCCCGCATTTGTGCGAAACGCAGAAATCTACTTCCTTTTTCAGGTCTCCTTGTCGTGAGACTTTGAGTTGTCTAGTAAAATTTGGAACTCAAGGAACACAATACGAAGTCCCCTATAATAGTAGAAAAATCAATAAAAGGATAAAAAAAAAAAAAAAATCGGGCTCATTTCCCGAAATTTTCATTATACTAATGAACTCAAAATCGTTTAAATTTTGTTTTTGTCGCTTTATCTAATTTCCGCATTTGCGCAGAAATCGGCCCGCAGACATGTACTTCCTCTTCCGGTCTCGTTTGTCATGAGACTTTGAGTCGAATATACATTTTTTTTATATGAAAAACCGTTACCTGATGATAGCGTTTCTTTGTTTACATTGAATATGACGTCATAACTAAAATAACGTCACAACTAAGATCCCTAACAATAGAACCAAATTTGGAAACGTTACGGTATTTCCGTTTCTTTTTTAACACATTAGGCACTTAAAATATGTAATTAAAACAAAAAAATTATACAGACTTCGTCCTCTTTCACGGGTAATGCCTGCCTCATATTATTGATCACTTAACATAAATAACACATTCATTGAAATAAATCACCACTAAAATCGGTTATGAATGTTAGCTTCTGAATGCTCCTGGTATACGTAGAAGGAAATGCTTTGCCTATTATTTTTGTGAATGAGAGACAAACTTTTCAGAAAATAACCACCATATCGAAACAAAACTACAAATAAATGTAACTGCTTACTTTTATAGTTACGAATATATACCACTTTCAAAAACAAAAGCCTTTTTTTACGATTTATTTTAGCATGTGATTTATATTAATTCAATGTTTGCTAAAACTGGTCGGAAGATAGTCAGTTTCTACAATGCCTCAATCGTTTCGTTTGTCCGGTTGGATAATTTACTTAAATATTTACATGAAGTAGTAATTTCAACTTGTTACAACTAAAATGGAGGTGGATTCTTGATTTACGTAAATTAATAAAACAAAAAAAGTGTATCAAATACAATAAAATCAACAGTAGATTATTGCTGTTCAAAATTCATAAATTGATCGAAAGAACTGAAATCCAGGTTTAAAACTAAAGCCGATGGAAACACATCAACTATAAGAGAAAAAAACTGAAACAACAGAAAAACTGAATTGAAAAAAACGACAATGCAACATAAAACGAAAACGAACTATAATGTCTGCTCTATGGTCGGGTTGTTGTCTCTTTGACACATTCACCATTTCCATTCTCATTTTATAAGATAGTCTCTGCCATTTTCCTGACTTGTTACAGGATATTTTAAGAAAACAATAAGGAAAGAATAGTACTGGTTATATTATAAATTCAACTATCAATACTATTTTATGGTATTTAAATAAACTTACCAGTGATATTTTCCCTCATATTACCATATTTTATGGATGTAAAAAGTATATGTAATACAAGACGAAGAAAACATGACAACTATGTCGTTAAAGTGAATCCGTTTCGAGTTAGGTATTGTTCAATATAAGCAAAGATCATCTATTACTATGATGATAAGCCAATGTTATTTTTTGCTTAATATTTTACCTTGACTCCTTTTGATTAACAGTATCACTATAAAAGAGACACACACAATTACTAAAGTGACAACAACACCAACTACAGGACCAATCACAGCACTTGATGTCGTAGATTCTGTAACAAAATAATCAACAAGTTATTAGTTTGAAGATTCTTAAATTAATTTAATTAATTATATTTCAAATCTTCCAATATTTAAGATAAAGATGTATTATGGTTGTGTTTATTTTCGATAAAAATTATATATAAACATTTAAATAAACTCATCATAGATACCAGGACTAAATTTGTATATACAACAGACGCGCGTTTTGCCTACAAAAGACTCATCAGTGACGCTCGAATCCAAAAATGTTAAAAAGGAAAAATAAAGTACGAAGATGAATATATTTCATTTCGTTTGAAATTGGTTTTTGTTTCCAATGGTATTTCTAGTAATCGTTTATAGATGGGAACTAGTATAACTTATTTTAATACTAGTTCTCAACAATACGTACAATTTAAAAAGTTTGCTGGTCGGTGCATAAGGCTCGGGAAAAGTTTGGCGGTTTCTACAGGTGGGGTTTAGTGGTACTATATAAAGTTTGGCATTTGAATCTATTAGTATTAAAGCTGTTCACAATTACGTTGAATCGAAGTATGTCACATTGTTATACATACAGTTGCTGTTATGCTTATTGCATCTGTACAATAAAATTGAATAAAATATTATATTGCATGAGAAAATTGTATGTTACTGTGAGGAACTAATCCTATTGTCTTGTTAAGGTAGATGGGGTGTCTAAATTATAATCCATAGATTTTTTTGATAATTTGCCATAATGTAGTTTATAACCTGCTTGTTTCAAAACATTAAGTAAAAGAATGGGTCACCGGACTTATTTTCACACTACAGGTTGTGCAAAATTGTCGATTTAGTATAGAATATGCATGGAAAACCCAATTTTCTTCATTAAAACGAAAACTACATCATAGAATTTTTAGATAAAATAGAGAAGATGGCTGCAATATTATTCTTTCAGATAAGAAAAAGAAAAATGGGGGTCACCGAACTCGTTTTCTGGCTACATAATAAAATGGGTAAATTCCTAACACATTCTATTGTAAAAATAACACAATCTGAATTATCTGCCCTTGCATTTGAGTTATCTCCCCTTATTTGGCAAAGTTGGAAAAAATCGAATCAAACAAAAGCATTTGGTTTATGGTAAAATACAACCATAAATATGATAAAACATTGCATTTGCTATATTATAATGAAAAATGTTACACATGAATTACCTACTTATCTCAAAATTTGCACATTTTATCAAAGATATAGACCTTGTTTTCTGGTATTTCAAAATCCAAGATGGAGGAAGACACCCTATCTACCTTAATAGCCTAATAAATTTAGAGTAGAACTATGCTTTATATTGGAACAAGCAGAGCTAGGGAGGATTAAAGAAGCACTTACTACAGTACCAATTTAATAATACCAACCAATTTACTGCATTGCTTTATCTTTTATTTTGTAAAGTACCAGTTTTATAATATCGTAACAATTTCTTTTAAAATAAAGGCTTTGTGTTCCTTCATGTTTTGATATTTTTATCATTGGTATACATACAACACACATCTTATTGTGATTAGGTAAACCAAAATCTGTCTTTAGTTGATGTGTTCGCTTCAAATAAATATATTCAGCATTACAAAATGATTTGTAAACACGTATATATATTTTTATATTCTATAACAGTGATTCTCTCACAGGTTATGATATTCATCGATGAATATACATATAGTGCTTGTATTATATGTATTTACACATGAAAGCATTTATCCACTATATTGCAACTAGATTGTTGCTAGATGGAATCAATATTTAAATAAACTATGAGCATAATATATGAGAAATTTACAACATCGTATGCTGTAAGCATGGTAAACGTAATGGCACATATGCTATAACAATCACACAGGTGTAGACAGCACAAATGTATAGCGAATTATTAATCCATACCAACATTAATAATACACAGTTGTACCTGTAGTGTCAGTAAAGACACTTAAAATATCTGTAACGTTACTTCTTTTCATTGCTGTATTTTCAGAAAACATTCTCAGTTCGTATACTCTTCCTTCTCGTAAATTTCTTAATTCATATGTTCTTCTTATCTTTAGTTCGTTTATATCTTCTTCGCCAGCTGAAACATTTTTCCACTTCAATAATCCATGGACTCTGTATTGTATGTAAAATGTTTGCTTGTATCCACCACCAGATTTTGGATCCCATTGAACAGTTACAGTTGTAGTTGATTTTGCTGTCTTGCTAAAATTACCTGGTGTTTCTGGTCTGCCTAGCAGAAAAATATTGAGGTTAACGAAAACACATTTTTTTTAACAAATGTTATCTAATACATAGTGCTAAGTAAATCGATTATGACTGTGATAAGGAACGGGAGCAAAATGTTTTATATAAACATGTAGTGTTTTATTGGTCTATTTCGGTTATTTTGCATTTTATCATAACAGCGATTATCAAGTAGAAAACATTTCTGTATTGCCCTCGTTGAATATATTTTTACGAGTACAGTTTTTGTGGTTATATCTCAGTAATTATTAAGAAAACAGTATATATTCGAGGAAATATTATTCTAATAGTGATCTTTTTTTTTAAGTTAGATATCGTTTATGTCAATCAGCCATATTGATAGCAAAATTAAGACCACTGCTTACTGGTGTTCATAAGTAAGTATACTAGTAAAAAAGGCAAATGTAATGATCATTGTTAAAACATTTTAGTACTGATACATGAAAACGATGGATGGCCTTGCTTAATATTCAGTGGATATACGTAAAACTGTTTTTCACTGTCACAGTCATGGACGATGAGAACAAGATGACAACACTATAATGTTGTTCATATCATGAAACTATACGACAGAAATTTCGGCTTACCATTACAGTAGGTACCTATGATTTTTTATTTTAGTTTCTTGTGTATAATTCGAAGTTAAGTATGATGTCCATTATCACTGTACTAGTATACATATTTTTAAGGGGCCAGCTGACGGACGCCTACGAGTGCGGGAGTTTCTCGCTCAATTGAAAACCGATAAGTGGCCTTCGGCTGTTGTCTGCTCTATGGTCGGGTTGTTGTCGCTTTGACACATTCCCCATTTCCTTTCTCAATTTTACCATATAAAAATAGCATTATTTTCTTCTTCTATTATTGAATAAGTACCAACACAATTACTTTATATATTATATCACTAATTACACTGTTTTGATTGGATGATTAAAAGGAAATTTTCACTCAATGTGTTTCAAGTAGGTAGATTTTTCTTTAGACGAATTTAGAACACACTTATAATAAAAAGCTGCTTAAAAACTGAAAACGAATGACATTACATGTAATACCATACCATGGAGTTCATCAAAAATATTATGTCCTTCAAACACTGACAAGTTACATACCTATATAGGGAGATGTTGTAAGATTGTTTATAAGACTTATGTATATTTCACAACACCGTTCAAATGACGAAGAGACAATCAATTATTGGTTAATTTTTTGGAGCTTTTGTAAAATTACAGTTTTAATTCTTTTTGTTGTACATTCCCAGCAAGCATCCGAAGTTGTACAAATGTCGATATTTGGTTGAAAATATTTTATATATTTTGTAGTTAGTGCCCCTTTTCCCTTCAAATTCATTTGATAAGTAAAATACGTATCAACAGGATTTTTTTTTAAATTTACGCCTTTATACTATCTTATGATCATAAACAAGCTTCTGTCCTAGTTTGGAAGAAATGCAGGATATTTAAGAAGGTTGTATAAATTTAAAAAAACGGTTACCTTAACAGAGTGAATGTAATGTTATTTGGCAGAAAAACTAATTCCATATAAGTAAAATACAAATGAGCAGAAGTGTCACTATACAAATCCTTGAGTCGTACAAAAACTTCAGTTTCACCACTGAACCCTGAAATGATGACATCTGCAAGTTTGACATGTACACATTATAATTATTCTATACACCAAATATTGTAGACATATTGATTATAGTATCTGATATATGGACTTGACCACCACAGCCTAACCGTGCTCCCTGATCCATGACATGAGGTCAAGGTAAAATGATAGACCTGGGACATTGTAATGTACGCACATACTAAATATAGTTAACCCATTACACATAATAAGACAGAAGTAAACATTCCATTTTTTTTTATAGTAGTCACTGAACCATGAAAATGAAGTCAAGGACAAGGGACATACGACATACAGAAACATCATAACATAAGGCATCTATATAAAGAGTATGGAGCATTCAGGTTGTACATCTTCTGGAAAAATAAAGCTTTCAAGAAGTAAGTTAACGCCACCGATGCCGCCTCCAGATTCAAATCCCTATGTTGAATGGTATGCGACACAAGCCGTAGGTACGACAAAAATAGATAAAATGCTTCGCCGAGCAGAGCCTGATATGACTGCAGAATTAAACCCTAAACAAAAGAAAGTTTGGACACAATATTCAAGCCTGATACTGTCAGAATTCGGATTGTGATCAAATTTTGGACATAATACAAGTTTTTGACACATCACTAATGTGGTAAAAGATCTTACAAAGTATGAAATGGGATATTTAATTTCCCTAGTATGTCCTGCTATCCAAGATCTAACAACATGATTAGATTCAGCATATAAAAAAAATTGCTTCGCTGAACAGTTGGGGAAAAATGGAAAAAGGTCTGAATTTGGATAGCAATTACATATTTGACACATAATAGGTTTCTAACACAGAATAACTGTAGTGAAAGAACTCAAAATTGGTTATATTCATGTTTTGGGCTTTTCTGCAATACACTATGCTGTTGCGTATTAATCCCCTCCCCCTAAAAAAATCTTTTACCCCACCCGCCAGCCTTTTTCTTTGCAAAATATTTGAAGAAATTTTCTTTTTAATTTCTGAAATCTGAAATAAAAAAACATTGATCCCACCCAATTTTTTTCACCTCCAACCCCTTTCCCCCTTTTAAAAAAAAAATATTTCTCTCAAGATATGGTCATAATCTCAATTCAAACTTCCAATGGAGTTTGCAACCAAAATTACCCATTTGAATACATCATAAAAGTCTTAAAATAGAAATTGACATACATTATCATGGCTAAATTATAACACCTTAATCAGCATTTCTAATAGTAACTTCTAAAAATAAATTGACAACAACACAATTAGTATACATAATTTGAAATCAGTGTAAGGTAGGTAATTCAAACGGTGTGTTTGCATTACCTCTCGTTCACTGCTTTTAAATTATGTATTGTATTTTGTAATTGTCCATTAACTAGTAAGAAATCCTTGTTTCCCCCATATTTGCCCCTAATTCTTAAACGGGTTGAGCCATAACCCACCCCTTTCCCCCTCCAAAACTAGTCCTAACCATCCCTTTGTTGTATGAAACCGTAAACTGATCCATACACCATTCCACAGGTTATAGTCTGGAAACTAGAAAACATATTTGGGCCCCTGTTTGACCCGTTATCAATACACTGTTGAGACCCCAACCCCTAAAGTAATCCCAACCTTCCTTTGGTGATATTAATCCTTCTGATAAAAAATTTATATAGATCCATTTTCTTAAACAACAGTTTTTGTCCAGAAATCAAATATGTCTTCAGACGACGCAGACGGCGCCAACGACGACATCATAGCATTATACGAATGCCAAAAGATTTGCAGTCGTATAAAAAGAAATGATAGTGGAAACAAATAATGTATGATGGACAAAAGAACATGCATTCAAAAAATTATTATATAAGGTACTCTTGGCCCATATACTTACTAGCAGATTCCAATTCGATAGTATGTTTGACAGTTCCAAATTCATTAGTAAGAGATACAGTATAATTCGTAAAGTCCTCTAAATTCAAATCTAGAATTGTCAGTGTCACATTATAACCATCCAGTTGTACTTCCTTTCCATAAATCTTATCCTGAACAATAGTAGGAGAACTTGATGATTTTTGTGTTGTTATTGGTTTTCCAGTACGAGCCCACATATAACTGGTGAATTGTGGAACACTATATACATTAACATATATATCTACTGCTTTACCGATTTCACCAAACTGCTTGACCTTGTCAATGGTATCAGATGTAAACACTGGCTGAGCTGAAATGATACACAAACATGAGAATGCAACAATGATAGTGTGTCTGCCATCACACCCACACTATAACATTTCCATGTTCAGTGACATAGCGTAATATTGCATATATATATAGTAAATATTTGTAAGGGTTCCGCGGAACCCAGTGTCTTGCCTACTTTTGCTGTTAATTGAAGGCTCAACAAAAATGAGGAGAATAAAATAATAAAAATATTCCTCTTGATACTATCTTGTGATTGTAAGAGGCTTCTGTCAAAGTTTGGTAAAGATCCAGGGGTTTATGAATTAAATAAATGTTTTAAAAACTTTAATTGCAAACTGTATGTAATGTTAACTGGTAGAAAAACTTAGTCCATTTATAAGTAAAATACGGAAAAAACAGGATTTTTCTTTACAAAATTTACTTCTTGATACTATCTTATGATCATAAGCAAGCTTCAGGGACAGTTAAGTAAGTTATTAAAATTTCAAAACCTTTCACCTCAGAGTGAATATTTGTGGACGCCGCAGACGACAAAGACGACGATGGAGTGAAGGATCGCCATGTCTCGCTTTTTCGACAAGAGTCGAAGGCTCGACAAAAAGGTCACATCACAATGACACAGTAATAGGAAGGTGTATTAAAAGGACAGATTAAACCAAGACAGCTATTTTTGTTTTACTCTGACACAAAATAGTGCTTTTGATTTCCTTGTTCACTAACCAACAAATTTACAGAAATGAATTATTGGTGTAAAGGAAATATATTTAGACTATTTTGAGCCAACATTTCCTTGTCCATGAGTTTGCATTAAAAATTGAGGATCAATGCGCTCCACAGTATACTAATTTAAGATTTCCAGAAAACAAAGTGGTATTTTTGGAGTACCTCTGTTCGAATTTCAGTTTTTTTTCCTTAAATGTATGTTGAAAATTGGCGAGGCTTGAATATCACATGCATTCTGCTATTTGATGTATTATTACAGCGTTAAATGATTTTTAGGGTTAATGTTTATCTCAGATAATATACTAAAAATTCATAAATAAAATCTCGTTGTAGATCACTGTGCTAGGTAATGTTATTTACACACGGTTCTTCACAGTTTTTTGGAATATTCACAGAATGTATAAAAAATCATTTCATTTAACTAAACATTTGAACGCCCAGTTTTCTGCTAAATAGGTTAACCTATCTGAACGCCTGATCAACAGATACAGGGACAGTTGACCTTTAAATTTTTGTTAAGTTTAACGATAGAAATCTTTTAATAAAGGAATAACACCAAAAAAAAATACTGAGAGGAGCTGTTGGGTAGTATATCAGGTAAATGGAATATATATAACCCAATTACATAATTTTCCTTTCACTACGTTACATTTAAAATATAAGATATGTTTACATAATTTGATCAATCCAGAATTCAAATCAGTCCTTTTTTTCTGTGGATAGTAGTAGTATCTTTTTCAGTTTATACATATTCACTGTACACTGTTTAAACAATAAAATCATTTCTCCTGTTATCCTTGTAAAATATCATCCTTTATTTACCAAGTCATTTACGCTCTGTCTAAAAACTTGGGAACTATCGAATTTGGCAATCGATAATCAGATTCAGTTGAAAGCAGTCCACAGTGGTATACAGCAAACATCCTAGCAGATTTATGTTCCAGAAATTTAATGTCAAAGGCGCTAAAAATCCCTTGATATCACTTGATCTTGAAGGATTATTGTCTTGTCTGAAGTTCTTAATTTTTACGTTGACTCCCCTGTTGGAAAAACGATCCCCAGTTCCATCATGCAATTGCAACATAGCGCCTGAGTATATTATTTGTTTCGATGCATTCAAAGTGGACTCATTAAAGCTTATTGTGAATCCTAGTTCCACACGGAGATTGAATACTCATTCTTGAACTACTATAATTTAATTCTTTTTATTTATCTAAGTGATAAGACTACCAGTCTTATGCCCCTCGAATTTAAGCAGTTGCTACTACTATCACATTTTTTGTAAATAGTCTTGGGGCTGAGGTTAGAACGAATAGAACGAATGCTAGTGGTTGAACTGAAGGGCTCTTCCATTTTTTGGACAAAACCTCAGATATTTCATGTTTGTTTTATAATCTGGGACAGGTATATATGATTTCTTTGAGTCCTGACTGATTCCCCAACCTCTTAGTTTCACCAGATTGAGAACTTGTAGAAATGGAATCCTTTTTGAAATTGTTTTCAGGTATACTTGCTAAGGAGTTTTAAATTTATCACTGGTCTCATGTCCCCTGTTTTCTTTAGGACCAGAAAAATGTGATGTAAACACCGTTTTGTATCTTTAGTGGAAATATTCAACAGCTACTTTTTGTACTAGCTCTTTTGTTTGTGTATCTAAAATATCTAGATTTGTGCAGATGTAAAAGTGTATTATATTCCTGTGGGTTTTATGTTTCTGATATCTAAGAAGTTGATAGTCTGTTTTTTGTTCCATTATTTTATTCAGAAACTAAATAAAACGCCCCCCACAGGCATCTCAAGATGCCAAGCCTTGATATTGCTTACCTTCAAAAAGTCATTTTCTTAGCTGGTATTTTCCTTAACTGTCATATGAGGGACTGTAACAAACCTAGGGTTACTATAAACTGTTTAACCATCATTCAGGAGGAGTGGAATCGATGGCAGTGTGAAGAAACAGATTTGTAATAAACATAACAATGATATTTATTTCAACAGTATTTTGATTTCATCTTTCAATATAATAAACACCAAATACACATTCATCATTCAACAGATAAAGCAATAAATCGGGTGGTCAATATAAAAGGTAGTTGACGGTTCAAGAGATTGATTCAGAATGACATGTTGTTCTACAGGCTCCTATTTATGTCTTTTGGCACTTACTATGACGTTAGAGTAAACATCTAATCGTCCAATCAAAAGCAACGTTTCTTACGTCTTTTGGCTTGAAATGTTCAAGAAGACAATCAGATTTCGTTATTATTAAATAAAGACTCAATATTAAGTTGTCCTCACTTTGTCCTTTTTGTCCGAATTATATTTAAAAGCAAATAAAACTAAAAGGACATTTCTATATAATGCTATATTTAAACGGACAGTAAATTCCTTTCTCGATACGGCGTATGAACTTGGGTGTAATTTACATAACCTTACGCATTAGATATAATGCTTAAATGAGATCAATGAAAACCCTGTTCTATCATAAATAAAGACAATGTTAATGAAAAGGGAGGCACAAACATAATAAATACGCAATTTATCTGCATTGACAAAGTGTTTACTTAAACAAATAATAATGTGAGATCGCAAAGTGAAAGTACAAAACGGTGTCATGGCAGATGTAAACAAGTTGAATCTTACGACGATATTTGTCAAAATAAATAACTATATGACGGGATAATCAAAGTATTTCATAGGTAAACATTACCAAGATATACATATAAAACTGGCCCTTATCGCTTGCAAAGTACAAATAGTTTAAATCATGAGTATGAAAGTCAATGCATTTATCAGTGTTTGTGCACACCCGAGAAGTTGACCACCCGGCAATATTCAAATAGATATATGTAATATACAATAAATAATAGGTTAAATAATAACAATTATCAGTCCAGATTTGTCACAATTTCCCCCACCCAAGTCTTAAAATACTCCTGTATTTTCTGGAGGTAACAGTATACCAGTACTTTTATTTTTTACTTATAGTCTCTGTGCTCTTCAATCTTTAATGGAATATATTCACACTGTTTAATTATATCATCCACACTTCTGTGTCTTCAGGGAAATCATCTTTCTGTCAACTGTAGATAATTTTCACTATTACACTCAGCAATTTCTGATATGACATCGGACACATTTTAAAAACCATAGAGAAACACTAGAGCCATTCACGAATTTCTTCCACTTATCTACAAAAACACAGTATCACTTTAACATCAAATAATAATTTCTGTTGACGCTGCAACTATAATTATTAACTACCTTGAAAATATCACAATATTCCACCAAATTTTCTAGAAAACCCCCTCTTTTCAACCAACTCTGGGGTGATCAGTCCCTATAGGCAAATCTGGGCTACGTTTCTAGAAATATCACATAACAACTGGATGCATTCACAACACTGCACCAATACTTCTTCATATACACTATATCTCAACACATGAATAATCTTATTCATAAAAAAATAAAAATAACGAGTGATACACATTTAAACACATAAGCACAATAAATTTTGAATGGCGTCTTGTCCTCTTCCTTGGTTTTAACTTTACTTCTTGCTAGAATATGAGACACCTTTTCTTGTCACTTTCTACTGTTTCCGTTATATTCTGCGAGTCTATCTATGTGAAAGACTTTTCCTGGTTTCTTAGTCACTTCAATATCCGATAATTTACTGGTACTGCACAAATTTAATTAATAAATCTTGTTCCAAAATTTTATCAAGGTAATATCCCAAATACATGTAATCACATTATTTTCATAAAACATATTTTGCCAGAGTTCTCTTATGTTTGTCCATAAACTGAACCATGCATATAGAATCCATTATCTGTTATTTTTCTTGACACCCTATTTGATTTATTCTGCTATTTATAATTTGAGTCTGAATTTCATTTCCAACATCTTAAAAATCATTTAATTAACATAAAATACGACTTCTGTAACCGTCAACTCCCGACCTATTGAATAAACGGACGGTTGTCTCGCTGAACCGTTTCCATAGTTGTATTTGGTCTGACATTTCTAAAATTCTGTGAATTCGGGGGTTTATTCTCCCTAAATTCATGACCATTAGACATAGAACATTGTCTATAAAAATGATTAGGCGAGTCACAAATGAAGCAGGTCCTTTGATTCTGTGTATTACTCCCGTTTTGGTAATTGTTGCGGCCAAATCAAAAGTTGGATCGGTTGTTCGTATTCCGAATCTGATTTTCTAACTTATCCATTCTACTTAAAAGCATTTGAATGGTTCTGTCATTATTTGGCTGTTGGGAAATTAATCTGACATTTGGGTTACCATTATTTTGCCATTCCATATCTAATTTATTTTCACTACAATTTTCATAAGAAACTGAGCGGACACTAGTTTTCTTTTGACTTGACTCCCCCAAAAGAGCCTCATATCTTTCAATTATATCTACAGCGTCAGCGACCGTTTTACATTCTCGATCTACACATCGACATTTCATTTCTATAGGAATCGACTTGTATAACTGATTGAGCGCCAACACTTCTTGTGCCAATGAATCTAAATTACAATAAGCCTTTTGTACCATCTGTCGGAGGTCATCACCGAGAGCAGCAACTGTTTCACCAGAATTTCGCGTTCTCATTTCAAAACGTGATAACCATCGGTTTTGTTGACGTGCACTTCCGAATCTTTCTTCTAAGCGTCGAACAAGGATACTGTAAGTTCGGCGTTCATGTGAAGGAAGACTCATATAAAAAGTTCTCGCAGGGCCCTTTAAACTTGCAGCAAGTGTCAATACTCTATCTTCCATACTCCATCTGCCTAGTTCTGCACAATCTTGAAAATGCGAAAAATATTCTTCCCAGTCATCTGATCCACTATAAGCATCTGGGCGAATTGTAGCAGGATGTCCAGCAATCGGCAACTGTTCACGGCAAAATCGTGGTGCATTTCCCCATTTTCGTTCATGACCGCTATTATTTTCAAAATACCAAACACCTGGATTAACTTCAAAATTTCGTTCCGTCTCGACTGTATTTCTCTGTCTAACCATATCGTCTCGTACGTTGTCATTAAATTCACTTTCCATATCACCTTGACCTTGTTTTACTGTATTTAATGCAGAGTCTTCATTATTTTTCTCAACTGTTTCACGTTTATCCATATTAAACTCGATTTCTGAATCAGATTCGTTAGTCATTGAAAATTATTACCAGTTCACTAAAATCTTTGAAAATTTAATATTCTATTCAAACTTAAAAATCACAGGCGAGGTATTCGATCACTGGATGACAATTATTTTTGTCATCCCACTTCTGACACCAAACTGTAACAAACCTAGGGTTACTATAAACTGTTTAACCATCATTCAGGAGGAGTGGAATCGATGGCAGTGTGAAGAAACAGATTTGTAATAAACATAACAATGATATTTATTTCAACAGTATTTTGACTTCTTCTTTCAATATAATAAACACCAAATACACATTCATCATTCAACAGATAAAGCAATAAATCGGGTGGTCAATATAAAAGGTAGTTGACGGTTCAAGAGATTGATTCAGAATGACATGTTGTTCTACAGGCTCCTATTTATGTCTTTTGGCACTTACTATGACGTTAGAGTAAACATCTAATCGTCCAATCAAAAGCAACGTTTCTTACGTCTTTTGGCTTGAAATGTTCAAGAAGACAATCAGATTTCGTTATTATTAAATAAAGACTCAATATTAAGTTGTCCTCACTTTGTCCTTTTTGTCCGAATTATATTTAAAAGCAAATAAAACTAAAAGGACATTTCTATATAATGCTATATTTAAACGGACAGTAAATTCCTTTCTCGATACGGCGTATGAACTTGGGTGTAATTTACATAACCTTACGCATTAGATATAATGCTTAAATGAGATCAATGAAAACCCTGTTCTATCATAAATAAAGACAATGTTAATGAAAAGGGAGGCACAAACATAATAAATACGCAATTTATCTGCATTGACAAAGTGTTTACTTAAACAAATAATAATGTGAGATCGCAAAGTGAAAGTACAAAACGGTGTCATGGCAGATGTAAACAAGTTGAATCTTACGACGATATTTGTCAAAATAAATCACTATATGACGGGATAATCAAAGTATTACATAGGTAAACATTACCAAGATATACATATAAAACTGGCCCTTATCGCTTGCAAAGTACAAATAGTTTAAATCATGAGTATGAAAGTCAATGCATTTATCAGTGTTTGTGCACACCCGAGAAGTTGACCACCCGGCAATATTCAAATAGATATATGTAATATACAATAAATAATAGGTTAAATAATAACAATTATCAGTCCAGATTTGTCACAGGTCTAATATTAGTTCCTGTTTTAGCAAACGTTTTGCCACTCTTGTCAGGTCTTGCAGTTTTAGTTCTCTGAAAAGAACGCCGAGTACTTGGAGTCGATTTAAAACTGTTCTGATTAACATTAGGTTTCATACGTTTTGCTTGCCAATTATAAGAAGTCGGGGTTTTTTTTTCCCCCAGAAAAGACACAGCTTATTTCGCATATGTAATTAATTAATTAATTCTTTAAGTTATTTATCTTTCTCTATCCTATCTTTCCATGTTTGTTCAAACATTCACTAAACAATCAACTGCTTCAAAGTGCTATCATTTTACCCAGTATCTTCCATAACTGTTTTTCTTCTTATAAGGACCTGCTCTAAGCGACCTGATCAACACGTGTTGTTGACATTGCAAACAAATCACGAATTTGCTGTATCGATACTCTCTTTTTTGTCTAATAAAGTGTCTATGATAGTACCTTAAGCCTGCTGAATATACGACGATGAAGCTATACCCATTTTTACAAATGCTTGCCATTAATATGTCAAATTTTCAACTGATTTTAAAAAACGGTAAATATAAGGTCTTTTTCTTAATAGACACATAGAAGGCTTTTGAACCACATTGTTATTCAATAAATCTGATGTAAATTTATCGGAACTGGGTAAATTCAAGAGTTACTCAGAACTTCCATGAATTGGAATCACAACTTATATTGTTTATTATATGCAGTTAATTTTTCTGGGTTATTACATTGACATGATCCGGAAAGAATCTCAATTTGACCAACAAGACCAACTGACTTTGAAACTGATTTATTTTGGGGTCACCACCAAATAACTGTTTGAGATTGTCATAACCAAATTGGAAATAACTGTTTGAGATTGTCAATATCAGTGTAGTTTTCCTCAGTTTCCTTAATAATGTGGTCATTTTTATAAATTTCCTGTTTACAAAACTTTGAATTTTCGAAAAACTAAGGATTTTCTTATCCCAGGCATAGATTACCTTACACGTATTTGGCACAACTTTTGGAATTTTGGATCCTTAATGCTCTTAAACTTTGCACTTGTTTGGCTTTATAAATGTTTTGATATGAGCGCCACTGATGAGTCTTGTGTAGACGAGGCGCGCATCTGGCGTGCTAAATTATGGTCCTGGTACCTTTGATAAGTATTTTAACATGTTTAAATATTTATTACATCTAGATTTGATATAATGGCTTTCAGTATCCCATCTCCTTCATCTGAGAATAACCCAATAGTAGGTCTCTCTGAACGACCTGAGGCCAGAAACATAACAACCCTTGTAAATGTTCCTCTACAGCATTATCTGTCGGAAATTGAGTTTTTGTGCCAGGGTTCTCACTTGTTTCTATAAAATTTAATATTTTGTCTAACCTTGAAACCTGTTTTCCAATTTCTGTTTTTGGTAGACCTTCGTTTGCTCTTCTTTGACGAAGCAGAAGAACAAATACGTATCGCCATTTTTGTCATTTTGTTAGTATCAGTTTACAACCTTGGACGCTCCTGCAAGGTGTCATCTTATCTATTCTGCCATAATGCAAATTTTCTATGACATATTTCATTTACTGAATGAATTCAGTGTATTTTCTCATAGCGAAAACACAACCGGCTGGATTTTCACCGTAATGAATACCTAGGTTTCAAGCGCTTAACTGATATAGATGTAGATGATTTTTAAAAGACAACCTAACCGCTTGACTGAAATACGACCAAATCCTAGAAAGATCCAACTATGTTAAACCTATCAGGTAAGTGTAAAGATGTGAATATTAAATAAAGGTTAGATTTGAATTGTATAGGCCATAAAGTAAGCTACTTTAATATATCTAGGTCCAGCCATGCCTTAAATCTTCCTTGTTATATTTTTTTTATTTACAGTTTGTTTATACTCAGATAAGACTTTGTGATGTAAATACAGCTTTATTTTTTAATTCATTTTACAAAAACTTAATTCTTTCTGTTATCTTTTATCGTTTTAGGAAATTGGGTTTTCAAATATTGAAAATAAAAAAAAAAGAAACATGCATTCTGTGAGTATTGCATGTCCCCTTTCGGTTAAAAATTCATTATAATGGAACAAATTCTAACTTGATCTATAACTTGGTGTTTTTAACTACAAAAAATATCAAGTCAATATCTTCAAGCATGATTGTTGAAAACTGATTATTTTGTAATACGTGAACTTTAATGTCCAAAGACCATAACTCTGCTCGAAATCATCAGACCGGAACACATTTCCAACTTGATCTGTGACTTGTCATGATAAAACTATATACTAATTATCAAATCAATATCTTCAAGAATGACCCAAAAAAAGAGCGGAAATCTGATTATTTTAGTGAATTTACACATGGCCTGAGCGATGATATTCGTTAAATTTGTCCCTATTTAACACTCAGGATAACATTTGAATATCATGGCCGATGCTATCTGTAAATTTCCAACAAATCTATGGCTTGCATGAATTATTTCTTAAAAGAAATATATCCCTTATCAAAAATAGAATATTATCTACATGAAAGAGTTCACTTCATCCAAAACGAAACAAATTTAGAGTTATTTCCCGATGAACAGAAATCTAGAAATTAATAAGTGTTTTGTCAAAAATTGAATTCTAGGGAAAGGACAGACAGACAGACAGACATACAAAATAGGGCAGGAGGAACTTTCTATTTTTTTTTACATTAATTTCATCTGAATAAAATATTTATACTGTTATATGTTAAGAATTCTTAAACATTTTTCAAATTCTGATATACCGTATTAATTTTGATTGGCAACCACAATCTACCATTTAATTGCTTTATATAGAAACTAATTTTCAGTATAAGGCGTATAAAGGAAATAACCAATACTTTCAAATATTTAGCTACATCACATATAATGGCTATACATTTCAAACTATTCTTTTTCGTTTCATATGCTGATGATACACTCAGTTCTTTTAATTATATATCTGTTTGGTGACATTTACAGGTGATTGGGAATCAGTAATAATAATAATAATGACAATCATTCTTATCACACTCATCTTCGAACAGACTGTCCTTGTGCAAATCAAAACATAAGCTCTGCTGTAGATCAGTTAGCCGACATAATTTTCGATTTTATGAGATTAAAACTTGGAAAGCATTCCTAAAGGCTCCATTGATATAAATATAGTTAAATCATAAAAATCAAATTTTGATTACCTTTCACAATAACAATGCCAGACCCTTCTTGTATCAACTTATTGTTGTTGTTCTTTATACCATTAATAGCCATACAAACATATTCTACACTGTCCTGTATCTCAATACCTCAAGAGACTGGTAAATGAACGATTTTATTGCAGCAAGTTCTCGTATAAATTTCTCCATATCTGACCTTTGTTGCCATCCTATGATAGGAATAATTATCTGGGTTATCCACTAGGATAAATTTGTACTGTTATGATGCATACGTTTTGTGTATATGTACTGGTTTTGCACTGTAATGTCCGGAGCATCTGTAATTATGATTGTTTGTTAATTTTATAATTTATGCAATGTTAAAAGAGTCAACATCACACAGTAATTTTTACTGCAACTATTGTTTTTATTTCCTAAATATAGACACATTGCTATTATTTTGTATAATGTCAATTTCATCATGGAACACTTTCTCAACAATCAGAGGTTTCATTAAGGATGAAAAGAGTTTGATATTTGGTATTACAATTTAAAATGCTTTAGTTTATGTTGCAGTATAAAAACAATATTAGGTCAATGTCATAAAAACTAACTGTTTGTACTAGGAGCATATTGGTGAAGGTATCGGTACTAGAACTTGCTCTTCACCCAGTTTCTCAGCTTAATACAAAAAAGTTTATGTTTTTCTTTCATTTACCTTCTATTGTATATTTGCCATGCAAAACAAGATAAATAGAGGAAAAAAGAGTATAAGCTAGCAAAATAGTTAGACTTGTCAAAACAAGGAAACAAAGAGAATAAGGGGTTGCATGAATCCATTTACTCTTTATGGACCTTAAATTTATAATTTCAGCAATTGTATGTTTATAAATGGGCATATTGAACTTATAATTAATAGCAATAAATAATGTTGTATGGTAAAAATTATTTCCATAACTCCATTAACAAGTCAACTAAATATTGAAGCTATGATAGCTCATTTGTAGATCTTGTCTTGCAGATAATTTCTACTGTGTAAAGTTTTGCTCTATCTACTATAATTGTAAAGATAATATGCACAATGCAAACATATTTTGTAAATTGGACTTTAAAGAACAATATCTCCAATAAGAAATCCTCTTGACTATTTTGACCGAAATGAACTGCAGGTAAAAATCAAGCTTTAGTACGAATTCTCTACCTGTCAGATTTTCTCTATTTCGTAGTTGCTTTCAGGAATATAGATACTTGGTTAGATTCAGCATATAAAAGAACCCCATATATTCAATTGTTGTTGAAATCAAACAAAGTTTAATTTTGCACCCTGATTTGGACGAACTTTAAAACTGGGCCCATAATCAAAAATTTAAATACATGTTTACATTCAGCATATCAAAGAACCCCAAGAATTATTTTTTTGTTAAAATCAATCCTTTGAACCTCAAATGTGGACCAATTTAAAAATGGGTCCAAAAATCCAAAAACTAAATACACTGTTAGGGTCAGCATTAGTCATCATATTAAATAATCCTAAGAATTCGAGAATAAAACCCCATTGAAATAGGTCAAAGAAATAAGCAATTGAGAAAATTAGTGTTTTGAGCCCCTTTTTTTTGTCCTTAATTCCATAAAAAAACGTTAGGGCCATGACCCCCAAAATATATCCGAACCTTACTTTTTAGGTATGAAACCTTATGGTACAATTTCAGAAAGATATATACACTTACACACATGTTATTGTCTGGAAACTAGAAAAGTGCTTATCTGTGCCTCTTTTTTGGTCCCTTATTACTGAACAGTTGGCACAATTACCCTAAAATCAGTCCCAACCTTCCTTTAGTGGTCATAAGCCTTGTGTTAAAATTTTATTAATTTCTATTTACTTATTATAAAGTTATTATCCGGAAACCAACTTTCTTTGGACGACGCTGACGACGACGACGACGACAACAACAACGACATGATCGCAATATACCACAAAAAAATTGCGGTCGTTTAAAAATTGCAAAATATTCGTTTAAAACTACCATTTCATGGGCAACAACTCAACAATGGATGGTCTGTTTTGTCTGTAATTTCAGGGCAGATAGATCTTGACCTAATGAACAATTTTACCCCATGTCTGATTTGCTCTAAATGCTTTGGATTCAGAGATATAAGACAAAATCTACATTTTCTCCTATGTTCTTTTTAAAACAATGGTGACCAACAGGTTAGCGGTCCCTTTTTTAAACATGATACTCAAATGATGTCTGTTGCCAAGTTTGGTTAAATTTAGTCCAGTAGTTTTAAAAAGTTAAGGACGATGACGGACAACGAAGACGATGAGAAACGCCAAGTGATGAACAAAATGTAATTGCCCAGTCGAGCTTAAAAGTAGTAAAATCAAATTGGGGGTTATAGAATTATAGTGTCTTTATTCAAAGTTTAAGTAGTTTTCTTCTTATCTTACGGCCTTTGAAATAACTTGTTACAAATAAAAAAGCACTATTTAAATATATATATATATATGATATTGGTGATTTGAAACAATGATAACAATATTTCAGTATCTTTCAACTGTTATTCATTTAATTTTGTGAAGAAAAAATGGCTCGCAAGAGCCTGAATCGCTAACCTGATATTTTTTGTTAAAAATCTTTTGGGCAATGATAATTTTGCTTTTCAATATATAGCAATGAGTTTCTAAAAAATACCATCAAATGTTCTTTGTGTCTGTCATTTATTCCACAAAAACAAAAGTTTATGTATATTTATCCTTAAATTATTTAATTTTTATATGTTATACAAAATTACTAGACTTTTGATATTCGTATATATCTCATTTTCAAAACTATTCGGAAATCAAAGGTTCATGATATACCCATTTCTAGATCTAAATAAATGGGGAAATTGTCAATGAATTTTTAATAGTTTCTTATTTTATTCTTCATTATAAACATATTTTGAACAATACTAAATATATCCAATGCAGAATTGTCCCTGGCTAGGGATTAGGTTTTAAGCACTTGTTAACATTTCAATCCTTTCATTTTTTGTATGTACTCGATACAAGTCGGGAAACACTTATTTGCTGCTGTTTATCAATTTTTGTATTTCATCTAGCATTTTTACTTAAATCATGTATATTTAACCCAAGTACGAAATAAGGAATGCACTTTTCCGTCAGACGTCAAACGTGAATTTCCTGAAATGTTCGATGAAACATAATAGATGAAAACCCTATATGGTTGACAGCAATGAATTATGGGTTCCAAACTTGAGGGTCTGACTGACATGAAAAACATCATACTTTCAATATGGATTAAGTCAACGGACATTATTTCTTAACAGTGAATCGTTTGAAGTGTAAAGACACAGAAAATTTATGTGTGCACTTAACTCTTTTAAATTATCTTAATAACTTACTGAAATATACTAATTTTTATAATATCTTTAAGAACATGCATATTTTTTGAAACTGGAATAGTATTTGATTGGGTAAAAGATTTGAATACTGACAGAACAATTATTTTTTTCTATGGTCATCACTATACCTTGACCAAAAACGTAAACATGAAGCGAGCACTATAACTTTCGAGGTTTAGTGTACCTTGAAATTGGGGTCAAAAATCTAATTTGGAAAATAAATTAGAAAGATCACATCATAGGGAACATGTATACTAAGTTTCAAGTTGATTGGACTTCACCTTCATGAAAGATCTAGCTTGACCAAAAACTTTAACATGAAACGGGACAGACGGAAGAACGGAATAACCGACGAACGGACTGACGAACTGACACACAGAACAGAAAACAAAATATCCCTACGTAAGGCATAAAAAACATCAATGAACTTTCAATGTTGAAACAAATATGTATCCCATCTTCAATTCTTCTGCAAGACCAAGTAATACCTACATTTGACATCTAGTTGCCTTCTCTCCTGAGAACCAATAAGGTCTGCTATATTGGTGACATGACATTTGACTTCGTTTCCGTTATGACTCCGATTAACATTATATGTTAATATTGAATGCACTGTATATGTCTCTGCTGGTTTTATAATTGAAGGCGTATCTGTAGCAAATGTTGTTATATTTGTTGAGCCAATATACCATTGGAAACTAGCAGGAGGACGGCTACCTTCTGATGTACAGGATACTGTCAATGGAATCGTTTCCTCTGTACCTATAGTTGTCTGACTGAAGGTAGGCTTTAAGGGTTTTACTGAAAGGTTGTCAATAGATCATGATATAATTAATAATAGTAAAACGATTTTTTTTTTCTGTCAATTAATACCGAGTGTGTTGCATATTTAATACAGGTGTATGACAGACACATAGAAAAATGTCATTCCACTTCGCCATATTAAGTTAAATATCATCATGAATGTTCTGAAAAGGATTTAAGTGGTGGCCAATGGCAAAAGTAATTTTCTCTTTTCAATTGATCTAATCGAAATCATAGAATAATGATTATCGCCATCTGACATTTTTTTTTAAATTGAGTTTCGATATTTCATTTACATTTACTTGCTTACTCTAGGACAAATGATAACAATATGTGTTGACTTCTATGTATAAATAAAGAACAATTTATTATTGTTTAGGAAGAGTGACTTTTAGTTTTAGATTTAAAATATAACTATGATTTTTATTTCGAATTTCGTAGAATTTTAACATTGAGTGCACAATATTCACTTAAAACAAATGACCTGATTTTCTTTATTTCAAAGGTCTTATAAATTTGATAAAAATAATTATTATATACTTAGTAGTAAATGCAGATAAATTGTATGTGTAATAAAATCATTGGCAACCTTGCTGTTTCAGCCACCCGTGACGATATCGATATCAGCACGGTTACAAAAACTTTATCACACCTTTAATCTGTATGACGTCACGTCATCGATTGCAGTCACTGTTGCAAAGGTTTTCAAATCCCTAATATGTATGACGTCATGTCAAACCTATAATCTGTATGACGTCATTTGAAACCTCCTTATCTGTATGACGTCATGTCACATAAAAACATCTACTTTCTGTTCTTATTGAAAATAAATACACGTTAACAAAAAAAAAGATGTGTATACACAGTTGTGAAGCGATACATGTGTAGTTTATATAGAGAATATCATATGGCTTTTTCAATATCGCATCCGTATCAACCCGAGACACCAATATAATCCCAAGAGCTCAATATCGACACCGTATCAACCCTCAACCAATATAATCCCTCGAGCAGAGCTCTTGGGATTATATTGGTGTCTCGGGTTGATACGGATGCGATATTGAAAAAGCCATATGATATTCTCTATATAAACTACACATGTATCGCTTCACAACTGTGTATACACATCTATTTTTTGTTAACGTGTATTTATTTTCAATAAGAACAGAAACTATATTGTTGCACGTTAACGCCGAAGTTTTGATTCAAGTAAATGTGCATTCAATTTGCAAATTACTGAAATGTCTATAAAAAACGAAGATAAACGTGACGTGTTGAGTACGCCTCTTAAGTTGAATCTGTTGAGAACGAAATGTTTAATTTTCAGCCGAAGTTTTTAGTAAAGTTCGTATTGCTCAATCTTTGGTGTTCTATACAGTGTTGTTTTGGATTTATTCGCATTATCGCCGTTTTTAGTTTATAGCTATGGCCTTGCAAGTTGTTTTTTGGACTTGGCTTCTGGATGTCACATGGGAACCTTCTGTCTCTTTTTAGATTTGTTTTGCTTAGTCGTAAATATTTTAATCTTGATATACAATGTACAAAGTCATTTCACAGCACCTGACGCTTTATTCAGTCAATATTCTTTTTGCAGGTGAATATCCTATTATTTCCTATATCCAATTCAATAGAAAACTTATTTAAATAATACCCATATGAACTGTTTTGTAACTAACATTTGAAATTTATTTACGTTAAGTAATCAACCTGAACTGATAAATTAAGGCAACAGTAGTATCACATCATGATATGCATCATCAACTCATTCTTTCGTGGAGGGAGGACAGACGAAAGAACAGATAACAAACTCTAAATTGTTCAGAATGTCTGGCTTGATACAGAAACAAAAAATTACAGGTAAAGATAACAACATAATAGCTGGCATTGAGAATCATAACAAATATATATAATTCATGTTACTATGCATACCCTGTAGAATATTCTGCTGCATTATTCTATCTAAACATTTGATTGTCGGTCCCTAAGTATTTGAGACCATCAAGATATACTAGTATGCGATACTAAGTGAAAATCAAGTAAGCTTACACGAGTCCGTTCCTTAGGAACTTTTTGCTAACATACTTTGGGACAAGTAGGTCTAGTCTGGTTATCGTACGCAAAATTCGTATGCATGAATATTTTTTGGTATTGGATAAATATGCCGTTCTTTGACTAAAATCGTGAAAATGTGATAACATTAAATATTTTTTTTAAGAATTGTTCCACATATTCAAGTAAAATTGAGAATGGAAATGGGGAATGTGTCAAAGAGACAACAACCCGATCAAATAAAAAACAACAGCAGAGGGTCACCAACAGGTCTTCAATGTAGCGAGAAATTCCCGCACCCGGAGGCGTCCTTCAGCTGGCCCCTAAACAAATATATACTAGTCCAGTGATAATGAACGCCATACTAATTTCCAAATTGTACACAAGAAACTAAAATTAAAATAATACAATACTAACAAAGGCCAGAGGCTCCTGACTTGGGACAGGCGCAAAAATGCGGCGGGGTTAAACATGTTTGTGAGATCTCAACCCTCCCCCTATATCTCTAACCAATGTAGTAAAGTAAACGCATAACAATACGCACATTAAAATTCAGTTCAAGAGAAATCCGAGTCTGATGTCAGAAGATGTAACCAAAGAAAATAAACAAAATGACAATAATACATAAATAACTGACATGCCAGCTCCAGACTTCAATTAAACTGACTGAAAGATTATGATTTCATCATATGAACATCTGGCACAATCCGTCCCGTTAGGGGTTTAGTATCATACCATCATAACATATATGAGAAGAACATAACCCGTGTCATGCCAACAACTGTTTTTAGAATAAATGTGTTTAGTTCCGATGCAAAGACCTTATCAGTGACTCAATATTAACGCCAAAATATGCAATCTTTAATGACTTGACAACAGTATCGTAATTATATCCCTTCTTAATAAGTCTATTCAAAGGTTTTGTAAGTTTCTGAGGTGAATACTGACACCTTTGTGCTTTATAAAGAATATTACCATAAAAAATTGGATGTGAAATACCTGAACGTATTAGAAGTCTGCATGTTGAGCTATATTTACGAATGATGTCTTTATACCGATGATAAAATTTAGTAAATGTTTTGACTAGTTTGTGATATCGAAAACCCTGGTGTAATAATTTTTCAGTAATACATAAATTTCTCTCGTTAAAATCTAAAACATTGTTACATACACGAGCGAATCGTACAAGTTGAGATATATAAACACCATAAGATGGTGACAAGGGAACGTCACCATCTAAAAAACGGATAATTAACGATAGGAAATGAAAAATCATCCCTTTTATCATAAATTTTAGTATTCAGCTTTCCATTAGTGATATAGATATCAAGATCGAGAAAAGGGCAGTGGTCATTGTTAGTATTAGCTTTATTTAAAGTAAGTTCAACAGGATAAATTTCATTAATATACATACTGAAGTCGTCATTATTGAGAGCCAAAATGTCATCCAAATATCTAAAAGTATTATTAAATTTGTTTATCAGATGTTGTTTCGATGGGTCTTTGCTTATTTTTGTCATAAATTGTAACTCATAACAATACAAAAACAGGTCCGCAATAAGTGGTGCACAGTTAGTCCCCATTGGAATTCCGATAATCTGACGATATACGGAATTTCCAAAGCGAACAACAATGTTATCTAGTAAAAATTCAAGGGCATATATAGTATCAAAGCATGTCCAATTAACATAGTTTTTTTGTTTATTGCTACTAAAAAATGACCTACAAGAGTTTGAACATATATATTCACATTCTGATTTTTTGAATGCCCATTTAATTAGGTGTGTGAATTTTTTCTTAATGAGAATGTGAGGCAAAGTGGTATACAGGGTAGAAAAATCAAAACTTTGAACAGATTCAAAATCACCAATATAAGCATGCATAAGTACTTATTTTATAGAAAAGATATTTCAGATGATTTAGCATTAATCAGCTTGCGTTTATGTTTTCAAACAAAAAAGTATGATATCTCTTTCTAAATGAATGTCCAAGAACCATTAAGGATTGATAATATATGTCTAGTAGTCCGTTTATATGACAGTCTCTGGTTAACAACATAGAGAAAAAAATATTCATTTGACATTACAGGTCAGATTTTCAAAATTTTCCGTTACCTGAAGCAGACGATTCGTATACACATATTACACCCCTCAATTTGAGAATCGACTAAGCTCTCCATTAATGTTATTATATTTAATGATTGATTATCCGATGGGATATTTATATTAAAAACTCGCTTTAAATAATAATGGAAAGGTTTTAAATATTAGTCGCAATAGGTTTTCTCTCCAGTTCTGTAAACATTTCCGAAACTCTCCTTTGACCTATGCAAACGATTTGCACACATTACATCCCTCAATTTAAGAATCGACTAAGCTATCCATCACGGTATTTGTATTTAATAATAATCCTCCATCGTGATATTTATATTAAAAACATGCTGTAATCATGGATTAGACCAATCTGTAACATGGTACATTATGAGACAATCGTACCAAACCCAAGAGATAGTGGCTTTGGGGTTTGGGTTTGGGGTTAGAGGGCAACCATATGTCCCATTCAAATGCATTGATCATAAAAAAAAAGCGGGTTTCCAACCGTATTTATATTTAATAATTAAGTATCCCTAGGAATATTCATGTTAAAACATGCTTTAAATAATGATAGAAAGGTTTTTAATATTAGTCGCAATAGGTTTTCTCTCCAGTCCTGTAAACATTTTCGAAATTTTCCTATGACCTATATTGTATGCAGACGATTTGGACACATTACACCCCTCATGGGAGTCGACTAATAAAGGCAACAGTAGTATACCGCTGTTCGGAATTCATAAATCTTTAGAGAAAAAACAAATCCGAGTTACAAACTAAAACTGAGGAAAACGCATCAAATATAAGAGAACTACGACACAACAGAAACACAACATTAAAATGTAACAAACACAGAAACGACCTATAATATAACAATGGCCATTTCATTGACTTGGTACAGGGCATTTTAAAATACAAATGGCGGGTAGAACCTGGTTTTGTGGCATGCCAAACCTCCCGCTTTATTGGCAATGTTAATTATAACATTAAAATGACAATATTACATGACAGGATTACAATACAAATAAATGGGAGAAAATATAGGACAGAGAAACAAACGATTAATAGCCAACAACAGGTACCTTGTTAAAAATGTAATACGCAAAACGCGCGCCACGTCCACACAAGACTAACCAGCGACGCCCAGATAAAAAAAGTTTGAAAGCTAAAATAAGTACGAAGCTGAGAAGTACTGAGGACCAAAAACTCAAAAACGTTGTGACCAAAACAGCCAGGTTTATCTACCTGGGACAAGAACATTTTTATTATTTAGAATAATACATTCTTTTGCAAACAGTAAATTTTATAAAATGACTTTAAAATAGATATACATGATTAAACTGAAGTGGTGACAAGCTACAGAACAAAAACGGATAAATTACAAAATTTCACAGCCTTGTTAGTCATAACCAGTGTTACGTTCAAAATGACGTCACATTTGAATTTCTAAAATGAGTTCCCAAAATTAAGAAAGAATTTAGATGAAGGTCAAGATTAGCTTTGTATGACTTCTCTAACGTTTATTATAAACAGTGAAAACCACAATACCAATCAATATCAAACTGTAGTATCAAATGGATAATTAATTGTATTATTTAGCTATGTCGGTGTTCTTCTGAATCAAACTGTAAACCAAATAAATAGATAGTGTAAATTTCGTTGATCCAAACTAAAGTCTAATAAATGAACTGGATCATCAATTTTCTTCACCATAACACACGAATACAACAGAAAAAATAAGATGTATAACTACAACGTTAAAACATTTGACAAAATCCGATGACAATAACAAATACATGTATAACATCAAAACTAAATAAATGAATTAGGGATTGAAAAGTACCGTGACACGTCTTTTAGCAATGCGAATTCACACTCACAGTCACAATCGGGAATAAGTCACGTTCGGTAATAAAAAGATCAAACGACTTAATGACAAACCGTAATCTAACACCACGTGGTAAAAATGTCCATAGTAAGTTTGGACAAAGATGCATTGTATGGATCAACCAATTCGTGATGGTGTCCGTAAAATTTACGGAGTCCCATTTTTAATCTGTCATCCTCATTACTTTGTTGGAGCAGTTTCTGTGTTAGAATCACACTCCTGTATATGAAGTCTGTATAGTGTGAACATGCACGAGAATAACGTTTCAATTTAGATATGTTAACACCATAAGCTACCCATCATGGTATTTGTATTTAATTATGAATTCTCCATCGAGATACTAAAACATGATTTAGCAATTGATAAGACAAATCTGTATCATGGTACATTTTGAGACAGTCATTCCCAACTCATGAGATAGTCGGTTTGGGTTGGTGGTGGTAAGGGGGGGGGGGGGGGACCATATGTTCCATTCAAATGCATTATCACCAAAAAAAGTAGGTTCTCAACCCCCGACCCCCCTTCCCCCAAAGATGGCCCTATCGGACACGATTCTGGAATCAAAGCCTGGGAATGAGTGGAAGTTAGGTTGGAGGGAAATGAGAGTGATGTGGGAACCAGGTGACTAGGGTAGTAAAAAAGGGGTAATGTATGCTTCACCAAAAATATGGTGAAGAGGAGACAAGTGGGAATCATCCCATGTTCACTCCTCAATTACAGGGGTCAGTGTATTAAGTCACTTTATCATTTTTTTTTTGTTTCATTGATAGTAGACTACGTACTTTTTAACTCTCTACCCAACATAAGACAAACTTAAAATAATTAACGATTCAAGATTTCAACTTTATCTATTTTAAACGCCTATGTTTTAAACGGGACGAATTATAGTATACATACCGTTGTCCACTTGGTGAACACAATTATGGAATTGAAGCCTGGGAATGAGTGGGAGTTAGATTTGAGGAATTGAGAGTTGGTCGGGAACCAGGTGACTAGGGTAGTAAAAAAGGGAAAGTTGAAACAGTACTTCTCCAATTTATGCTTCACCAAAAAAAAAATGGTAAGGGGAAGGCAAACCGGAATCATGCCATGTGCACCCCTCAATTACAAGGGTCAGTGTATTAAGCCAATTAATAAATTGAAGAATTTTTTTTCCCTGCATTTGCTTTACCCCGGTCAGATTAACATTTTCATTGAAAGAAGTACTTTTTTTAACTCTCAACCAAACATCAGACAAACTTTAAAAAAAATAACAATTCAAGATTTAAGCTTTATCTTTTTTTAAACGCCTGTGTCTTAGACGGGACGAATTATGGTAAACTGTTGTCTGATCGTTTGTATGTCTTAAACATGTACATTAATTACAACCTGCTTTAGCGATCTCCCATAAAACTTTGGTGAATCGTTTTGAATCATAAAGCGATGGTTACATTTTTCAGAAAATCTATCACATGTTATCTAAATATAAAACCAGTTGATATTATTACTGAAACAGTCCTTTTATTTTAAAGTACAATTGAGTCAGTACTTCTCTATAAGCAAAAAAAAAACATGTTTGCATGAAGTTGTACATGTACCTGCAATATCATGAATCCCTGATACATTATTAATTCATATAGTCATCACTGCAATTTATTAGTGCAAAATAATCATGACTTTGTTAACAATGAGTTTAACTGAACACAATTAACTATCATGATTCATATCTTTATATATACTCTAAATATGCATGAAATACTTGCGACTGTACATCGCGCAATCAACCAACAAAAGTTAATGTATGTTTTGCAAATTATTATGCTAAATATATTTCTACATTTTTTATGATCTCGACCAATAACGTGTCTATGATTACACAAAATGAGATACTATAGAACTTCTTAGGATTACCTTGTAATACAAGATTAATCAACAATCAATTACCACCCTCCTTTAAAGCTGTCAAAACGTTCCCACTTTAAACAATTGCCACCAAGGTTGGTATATATATGTTGTGTACATTTTATTAGTTTGTACAGGTTACTACTTGTACAAAAAATGTATACAAGTAATTACTTGTATGATACCATCGTACAGGTTATTACTTGTACAAATATAATTGTACAAGTAATTACCTGTACATTTCATTTTTGGAGAAAAAGATAAAAACTTGTACAACTCACTATCTTTAAGTTATATTTGTTTCTTCTTATTTAAGAACTCTTTTCTTTTGAGTTTGTTAGTCTGGATTTTGGGGGGAATTTTGTCGTATTTTTGAAATTTATATTGTGTTCGTTTTTCTTTTCTTGTTTTCAAGTGTTTATTAGTATTGATTTTGAAATGTTAGAAGTTTACAGACGAACGAAGGACGCAATGTAATACCATCAGTTAACATGACACCTTGTGTAAAAGCTAAACAGCTTGATGCCACATAAATATGGACTTCTGGTGCAAAGTTACATAGTCGTTAAAAGCAAAAAGTAAATTGTTACCCTTCAACCATTTATTTTCATACATACATCATTACAAAAAATCCCATACATAATATCATATATTGGAAACAAAAGTCATGCTTCATAGATTAAATAATCTATTTGTTTGCACAAGACAAGAAAGCATGGCATCTTGAATTACACAATAAGTTCAATTATGGTCTAGCAACATTGAATTAATAAGAAATGGTGCTGTCTACAGATTCCGTTTGGTTAGCCACTTCAGCTGCTCTTTTTGACTTTAAAGGGTGCAATACACTGAATTTGGTTAAGTGGTCCTTGTAGTGCATGATCCACATATATTCTCCATCTGGACATGACATCTGTAGATGTGATAGGACGAACAACTAATTTGGTGGTTTCAGAGCGACTTTTTTTCAAAATACGCTGTTCACACATCCATTGACATTTGAATAAAAAGTCTGATAATTTCTCTGCTGATATTTGCAAATTGTTTTTTTCAACTCCTTATATGTTTTGTGGATGCCTCCATGACCAACTCTAAAATATGCAGTTCTTATCAACGGGTAAAGTTCGTCTACTATACAATAATATTTTGGAACTTTATTTTACTTCCTTTACATTACCATTAGCCTCTCTGTATCTTTCACGTGTAAATATTGAATTATTAGAAGATTTATTGTCCTTTGTCATGAGATTAACACCTCTGACTCAACACTATTTAGCTTTGGCAGGTAAAAACTTGTAGACAGAGATTTAATTAAGCTGCTATTGTTATCAGCCTGAAATGTAGGTAATTTCAATAAACACTTTTGATCAGAGCACGCTATTTTAGGACCGCCCTTTTTTTCAAAAAATGACAAATCCCCCCTATTTTTTCTAAGGATCTAGAAATCTGATTGGTTAAACAGAAAATAATCCTAGAGGAAATTAGAATACTATTTCTTGGGAACAAATCACTTACTGATTTGTTTCCAATTAATAAACGTCTATATTTCTGAGATCTGAGATCACCCCTAGTTTTTGGTGGGGTTCGTGTTGTTTATTCTTTAGTTTTCTATGTTGTGTCATGTGTACTATTGTTTTTCTGTTTGTCTTTTTCATTTTTAGCCATGGCGTTGTCAGTTTGTTTTAGATTTATGAGTTTGACTGTCCCTTTGGTATCTTTCGTCCCTCTTTTCAAGTTTCTCTTGGATTGTTTTCAGGTTAATGAAATTACATTTATATTATTAGGTCTTTCCACTTCTCAGTGGAAAGACCTATTGCATTTTTTCCGATTTTTTTTTTGTGGACTTTCCACTTTTCTGTGAAGACCTATTGTATTTGTTCTGATTATTATTATTAGGTCTTTCCACTTTTCTGTGGAAAGACCTATTGGTTTTCATCAGATTTTTTTTTTTTTTTCTTTCGCCTAATTTTGTTTTGCGATAAATATATGTTTCGCAATATGTTGCTTAGATATTTGGTATATCATATCGAACAGTTTGTGCGCCTTTGAAATTTACACTGCGTAACAGAATACTTTTCTTTGTAGGAGTTATCTCCCCAAACACTATTTTCCTTGTGTCAACTACTTCTTCGCAACCGTAAAAGATTACGACAAATCTTTTTATAAAATTGCTCGTTATATCTTTCGCATGATTTGTTGTATTTTGACCGAAGCGATACGAACACTCCATATGAGATTTTTTTCCCTTATGCATTTGATATAAGTAATATGCATTTCTATCTTGTAAACCATAAGAGATAGATGCATGTACCTAGGATTTTTTTATTTGAGGTCCTTGGTTAAAAAAATAATAATTATGTATCACATATCGACAAATTATTTTTACTTAATTGTTAGTTGCGACATGTCTTATCACATACATTTTGATTTCAAGGGTACGTTGAACGCAAAAGGGAGTTATTTAAAAATATGCATATGGTGATATAACTCATAAACCAAATATAAGTAAGTCCTCTGGTCTTTTGATTTGAGGTCCTTGGTTTATAACCTTGAAATTAATCTCAAGGTCATATATTGATTGACGTTCTAGAATTTGACCTTTGCTTTTATCTCATATGTAAAGATGATAAAGCCATGGGACTTTTTGCAATAGCTTCCAAACCATTTAACCTTGAAAAAAACAACTTCGTAACAAACAAAAATAGCGACAAAATTTTATATCTAACTTGTTCGTTAAATCCATAGGAATTTTTGGCTTATTTGAATCAAAGCGATTTGATGAAACTTTATATGAGTTATCTACCTTTATGAAATAAATTTGTCGGTATGTGATATTAACATATAAAGCGATAACCGTATAACCCCGGAATGTTTTTATTTGAGGTTCCTAGGTTCTTACTTAGAATATGAGGTCAAGGTCAAAGGTCTAGGTCAAGTTCTCAATTGTGACTTTTCCTTGTTTTTGCATTTTCTCAATCACTGTTAAAGATATGTATAAAAGATCAAGTGCACAATGATTGCTTTGTAATAATAAAGATATGTTACGTTTTATCTGATACCATTAAATGTCATTTTATAGGAGTTAGTGCCCCTGAAATGACTAATTATAAGGTTTATCGATTATTTCTTTAACTCGATTCATTATAAAGCCATATGACCTTTTACAAAAGGTGTGGTGACATATGACCTCGAAAAATGACAACCGGAAGTGACCTTGATAAAACCGGAAGAAGCCATTTTTGCACTTTTTTCATGGAAAAATGGTCGGAATCCGTATATTTTGTAATTTTTATACATAAACTTAAGACTTAAGACCAGAAATGACTTTCAATCAACTGGAAGTGGCCAATTATCTCCTATTTTACAGGCAAAAGTATATAGAAACTATATATTTTTGGGATCAATATGAAAGAAGCAATCATATAAGACGGAAAGAGACATTCATTTCACCAGAAGTAGCAAATTATTTCCCTGATTTCACTCAAAAGTATATCGAGTACCACTTATGTATCACAGCAGTACATGTTTAAAGTAACTAGCTCCTTTCAAAATGTCTTCCATGTGGACAGACCTTCAATTGTTCTCTAAACAATTGGTTTTTAACTTTTCAATTTTTTTTCTTCCGCCAAATTTTGATCTTGCGATAAATACTTGTTTCACAATATGTCGCTTAAATATTTCTCATATTGTATCGTATAATTTATGCACTTTTAAATTTCACCCTGCTAAGCCAAACCATTTTCATCAGAGTGCATCTCCTTCGTAATCAAAAAAATATCGACAAAATTCTTCTTACAAATTGTTCGTTACATCCTAGAAAATGAGGTCAAGGTCAAAGGTCAAGGTCAAGTTCTCAATTGTGAGTTTTGCTGGTTTTTGCATTTTCTCAAACACGTTTGAAGATATATTTTAAAAAAAAGTGCAAAATATTTGCTTTATAGTAATGAAGATATGTTACATTTGGTCTGAAACAATCCCATTGCATCTTATAGGAGTTACTGTCCTTGAAATGTTTAATTATAAGGTTAATTGATTATTACTTCAATTTGGTTCATTATAAAGCCATATCACCTTTTACAAAGAGTTAGGTCACATATGACCTTGAAAAATGATAACAGAAAGTGACCTTGAGAGAACAAGAAGTAGCAATTTTTGCACTTTTTTCATGAAAAAGTAGTCGAAATTCATATATTCTGTCATTTAAGTACATAAACCTATCACACAAGACTAGAAATGACTTTCGATTAACCGGAAGTGGCTAACTATCTCTTGGTTTACAGGCTAAAGTGAATATAAACTATATATTTTTGGAATCAGTGCGAAAGAAGCTATCATATGAGACCGGAAGAGACATTTACTTCACCGGAAGTAGCAAATTATCTCCTTTATTTAACTCAAAAGTATATCGAAACCACTTATGTATCGCATCAGTATAAAGTAACAAGCTTCTTTTCAAAATTTCTTCCATGTGGAAAGACCTTCAATTGTTCACTGAACAATTGGTTTTAAATTTATTTAGTATCGTATAGTTTATGCCCTTTTAAATTTTACCCTGCTAAGACGAACAATTTTCTTTGTAAGACTTGTCTCCCTATTCATCGCACCATATATTCATCGCACCAGTCTAAAGAAACTAGCTTCTTATCAAAATATCTTTGATGTTGAAAGACCTTCTATTGTTCTCTGAACAATTGGTTTTTAATTCTTCTTTTTTCTTCGTCTTCCGCCACTTTTCTTTCTTGCGTATAAATTTTATATCTATAGATCTTTTATATTTAGATGTAATGTCCTCTGTCCAAAAAAATGTAAACATGATAAAGCCATGAGATTTTTTGTTTAAATTGGAAGTAGTTATTTCTTTGTACTTTATTAATATAAAAGTTTACAGAACCAGTTTTTGGAATCAGTGTCACGTAAATATTCAAATAGTATCGGAAGTATCATTTTTCAAACTGTAACTATCTCCCTTATTTAAAAAATAAAACCATATATTTTTGGAATCAGTGTACAAATAGCTATCATTTGACGATTGTTATGACATTCTAAACCTAATTTTACTACTTTCATATTAAAATACATGTTTTTTGGTGGAAAGACCTGTAATTGTTCTCTGAACAATTGGTTTTTAATTTTATTATGAAATTCTTTTTATATTTATTTAAAGAAGTCTTGAGACATAGAAAAAGAGTAAGCTATAATTGGAAATAATATGCGTTATATGTTTTCATATTTAGGTCAATTAGGTATCCTTCTTTTATTACGAATACATGTTCATTTTTAGGAAAATTAAGAGTTCAAAGCCTATCTATAAATAGCTAGATTAAATCAAGTCCGATAACTCATTACTGTTATGAGAAAAATAAACTAGAGGCTCTCAAGAGCCTGTGTCGCTCACCTTGGTCTATGTGCATATTAACAATGGACACAGATAAATTCATGACAAAATTGTGATTTAGTGATGGTGATGTGTTTGTAGATCTTTCATTACTGAACATTCTGTTTGCTACAATTATCTCTATCTATAATGAACTTGGCCCAGTAATTACTAACAGTGGAAAATATTTCCTAAAAATTTACAAAAATTAACCAAAATTTATGAAAACTGTTAACAATTGACTATAAAGGGCAATAACTCCTTGAGGGGTCAACTGACAATTTTGATCATGTTTGACTTATTTGTAGATCTTATTTTGCTGAACATTATTGCTGTTTACAGTTTATCTTTATCTATAATAATATTCAAGATAATAACCAAAACCTGCAAAATTTCCTTAAAATTACTAATTTTGGGGCAGCACCCCAACAATAGGTTTTTCCGATTTGTCTGAAAATTTTAGGGCAGATAGATCTTGACCTGATAAACAATTTTACCCCATGTCAGATTTGCTCTTAATGCTTTGGTTTCAGAGATATAAGCCAAAATCTACATTTCACCTCTTTGCTCTATTTTTAGCCATGACGGCCATCTTGGTTGTTTGGCCGGGTTACGCCACACATTTTTGAAACTAGATACCCCTTTGATTATTGTGACCAAGTTTGGTTAAATTTGGCCCAGTAGTTTCAGAGGAGAAGATTTTTGTAAAAGATTACAAAAATTTACGAAAATTTGGTCAAAATTGACTATAAAGGGCAATTACTCCTAAAGAGGTTAACTGATTATTTTGGTCATGTAGACTTATTTGTAGATCTTACTTTGCTGAACATTATTTCTGTTTACAGCTTTTCTCTTTCTATAATAATATTCAAGATAATAACCAAAATCTGCAAAATTTCCTTCAAATTACTTATTTCGGGGCAGCAACCCAACAATCGTTTGTCTGATTCATTTGAAAGTTTCAGGACAGATAGATTTTCACTTGATGAACAAATTTACTCCATCTCAGATTTGCTCTAAATGCTTTGGTTTCAGAGATATAAGCCAAAATCTACATTTCACCCGTATGTTCTATTTTTAGCCTTGGTGGCCATCTTGGTTAGTTGCCCGGGTCACGCCACACATTTTTTAAACTAGATACCCCAAAGATGATTGTGGCCAAGTTTGGATTAATTTGGCCCAGTAGTTTCAGAGGAGAAGATTTTTGTAATAGATTACTAAGATTTATGAAAAATGGTTAAAAATTGACTATAAAGGGCAATAACTCCTAAAGGGGTCAACTGACCATTTCGATCAGGTTGACTTATTTGTAAATCTTAGTTTGCTGAACATTATTGCTGTTTACAGTTTATCTCTATCTATAATAATATTCAAGATAATAACCAAAAACAGCAAAATTTCCTTAAAATTACCAATTCAGGGGCAGCAACCCAACAACGGGTTGTCCGATTCATCTGAAAATTTCAGGGCAGAAAGATCTTGATCTGATAAACAATTTTACCCCATTTGTCAGATTTGTTTGAAAATTTGCTCTAAATGCTTTTGTTTTTGAGTTATAAGCCAAAAACTGCATTTTACCCCTATGTTCTATTTTTAGCCATGGCAGCCATCTTAGTTGGTTGGCGAGGTCACTGGACACATTTTTTAAAACTAGATACCCCAATGATGATTGTGGCCAAGTTTGGTTTAATTTGGCCCAGTAGTTTCAGAGGAGAAGAATTTGTAAAAGTTAACGACGACGGACGACGACGACGGACGCCGGACGCCAGGTGGTGGGAAAAGCTCACTTAGCCCTTTGGGCCAGGTTAGCTAAAAGGGCGCTTTGCAAATGAAAGCAAGTTTTTACTTTGAAAAAGATGTTTAGAATGACGGTAAGACTTGTTTGGCAGAATTTCTATAATATTATCTATAGCAAGGTTGTCTTAATATTCTATGCATATAGAATCAGTTTTAGTCTTAATATTTGTATGTTAATGTTGGTGTACAGGTTGCCGCTGTTTTACTCATGAAGTTAAGCAATAGAAAGTGTAGTGTTATCAGCTGATATGTGAAAATGTATATATTATTTTATTCCTTAAATGTTTTATCCTGAATAGTTTCTCCTCTGACAGAATAAAGAATATTAGTAATTTCATCCCATGTTAAGATAGATTATCTCCCCTTATTTTGTTTCAATCATCAGTTGTAAATAATCATTCTAGTGTATATAGTGTGTAATGCATTTTAATTAAAGAATCATGCTAATATCTATGTTTTTCACAGCACATACATGACATAATAACGTATCACCCTTTTAGTAGAATTTATACCTTGCAATACACTCATGCATAAAAGTATGATTATCCCCCCTTAATAAGAAATGTACCAATTGTCAAATAAGTATTTATCTTATGAATAGAATCTTAACTGCTTTACAAATTATAGAATATAGGTCCACTCTTATCCAAATCTTAATAAAGGAGCTAGTCCCTCCCTTATTTGTTATACATGTATTAAAATCCAGATTCTATATGATTTACCGTAAATTTTGATACGTTATCTTTGCAAGGTGTGTCTTTTGTTTGTTTGTTGTAGATAGTTTTTGTTTTTAGTATATTTTTAAATTGAGGAATGTTTCGTATTTTTAAATACCACCCAGTTAAGCTGAAAACTTATGTATTTTATTAGGTACGCATAAGTATGTTACATTTATTTCAGAATTTCACTTTATCACTTTATTCAGTAGTTGTCATTTACGTCTTAATGTTGATTCTTTGAGTTTCACAAATTAATAATATTGCTATGTATTACAATATAGATTTTGATTTATCCTTCACAAATTGTATAGTATTTATTTATATTTATCATTCATAGTTTCCATTAACCCATTATTTTAGTTTACAGCCTTTAATTGTATTGTACTTGTATTACTTTTTGTGTATATTACTTACTGATTTGTTTCCAAAATTTTAATAAACATCCATATTTCAAGTTTCTCTTGGATTGTTTTCAGAACCCCAGTCAAGGATCTCATTCGATTACTTGTACACCCAAGTTCACCCGACACAACACCTTTATCCAAACAAACATCTACATCCTCAATAAACAAGCGAAATTCACACTCTGTCAATAAGTACCGAAACCATTGAAGAGCTATATATGTCAAAAATACCAAAAATAAATAGCCAAATTCATCTAAAGCCAACTTTGCCTGACGGAATTGAAACCTTAGGTTTTTAATAATTTCAAAATTTTTAAGTGTTTCTTATTTCTTGTTTTTTATGTAGATTAGAATTTTGGTTTTCCCGTTTGAAAGTTTTTCACTAGTCATTTTGAGGGCCCTTTATAGTCTGTTGTTTGATGTGAGCAAAGGCTCCGTGTTGAAGACTATATTTTTACCTATAATGGTTTACATTTACATATTGTGACTTGGATGGCACTCATACCACATCTTCTTATATCTATATACATGTAACTATGTTAGTTAAGAAAATAGATTGAGAAACTTACAATAACAATCCACATAAGGTTAATTATACTTACAATTTAGATAAAACATAGCTTTTTTCTGTAACACATTGCTTAATCCTAAATGATTCACTGTGCATGTAACTGTCTGTTTATCAAAATTTCTTGTAACTTGTTGGTTGATATATTGTACAGACTGGTTACCAGTAACTGACACACTAACACCAGAAACAGTCATCTTGACTTCAGGAGGAGGTTTCCCATCTATTGCTGTACACTTTAATACTAATATCTGTCCTTCTGTTCCTGAAACTTTTCCGTCATTGACATTCTGTATTAATAGATTTGTAGGAGGTCCTGTAAATACTATTATAAGTGAACAGAAAACAAAGTAATGTTGCGGTCAAAATGTCTTCAGCCTACCAATGTAAACGCGTCGCGTGTTTTTTGTAATAATAGTAATTTCAAGGAAATTATTTAACCAACAAAACATGTGTACTTCACTGAATATCATGTGCACGTTTTGTTGGTTCAGGGGTTCACGCTTATATATTGTCGAGTTTTGGAAGTGTCAATGGGTCACTAGATATTCTTGGAATCAAGATTTTCGGAACGTCTCGAAATTTTTCGATCATTTTTACAGGTAGTTATTTATGTCTTTGATACAGTACCTCTACGGCTAAGTTACCACCTAGCATTGGTTATTTCAACAATTAAAGTTCAATTGTAGAATGGAATGTAAAAAAATGGAGGTTATGTTGCATTCAAAAAATCATTTATATGTTAGAAACTATTTGCTTTCTGACAAAACATGTGCATTTTTAATAATACGAATTAACTATCAAGTATGATGATAATTCAATTATATAATTCGTTGTTTTGAGACGAACCCTCTACTCGTTGTGTGTATAGTATTTAATACGGTATGCTGCTGTGTATTTTGACAAAAAATCTGTGAAAGCAAATTTACAGATCTAACATTGTTGGGTTGATGTTTAGACGAGTTGTATATATATATATATACGTCCGAGTCAGTGACAACCCTACAACAGATGTATCCATCGGATCGCCATCAATGATGGTGATACATGGCTGTGTACATAATGTATATACAATGTGATATCGTGACACCAAATCGCCTGCACTGCAGCCGTCCCGCTAGACCACACGACCACCTGGGCTCTCAAAAAAAGTGCTTTCGCTGGCCATGTGTTACCTTTCCACGTCAGTTTTAATCTAGCGGCGTACTACAGTACATGATATATAAGGCATGAAGATGTTAATTATGCCTTTTAACTTGTTTTGGTCTTGGGGCTGATGTCTCTTTTGCATATATATATATATATATACCAATCATCTCCTTTTAAACATATTTCAAGTGTCTTTTAATTTATTCCACTGTTAAAGGACTTTCCATTCAACAGTCATATTTTTCTACATGTGTTAAATTGTGCTTTGACTACTTCATTGTTTGGTTGCTGTATCATTGATATATACATGTATATTCCACATCTCCTTTCATCATGTATAATCACATCTGATTTCAGATACATGTATTTTGCCTTTTCCAAAATTTTACTAAAATATTTTATTTATATTTAATTTCATATGTTGAAACATTCAGTACATCATGTATGTGGGAGGATACAAAAAATCTATCTGTAAGCATATTATGTTATGTAAACATGGCCTAAACTTAAGCATTTTATGAATTTTATAGATATTGAATTACAAAAATTAACTTAATTAACTACATGGTATGTCTCACATGGAAGTAATATTTAAATATTACTTCCATGCTCAGATCAATTTGGTTTAAAACATACTAAACATGTTTTACATGTTTAATTTAACTTCAAAATAAATAATTTTAAAAATACATTTACTGAGCCTGAATTCATGACCATGTAAATGTGATATTAGAAAAGGTAATAATCAGGATGTTAACACTGAAAAGTTAATTATCAGGACTTCTTCGGCGTTTTGCATTTGCGCCGATCTGCATTTCATTTGCGCCGATTTTTTCTTTCATTTGCGCCGATTTTTTTTTTCATTTGCGCCGAATTTTTTTACAGGTAAATAACAGGTAAATTACAGGTGAAATGATATAAGAATATGTGGTAAGAGTGCCAATGAGACAACTCTCCATCCCAGTAATGTTATTTTCATTTATCATTAAAGACCTCTGCCAGTTGTACACTTGATTTATCCTTATACTCTGTGCTCAGCCAATATAAAAGTATAAACTTACCTGTAACTTACCTGTAAATCCAATTAGGAAAAAATATAAAATCGGCGCAAATGAAAAAATGAAATCGGCGCAAATGAAAGAATGAAAATTTTCAAAATCGGCGCAAATGTCATACGCCCGACTTCTTATATACATGTTATATGTAATAAACAGATTAAGACACAACAGTTTCATGAGTTTATTGCCTTGAGGGATGAAAATTAAAATGTCATAGGTATTGAAGATGATTTTATATAATGATATTAATAAATTTTAAATGTCCTTTTCAAATTGTGGATAAATTTATAATTCAAAGTAATTTAAAATTATGAAAAATATGAAACAACAGGATATAATCTTTTATTTTGGATATTATATTAAAAGTTTTAAAAGTTTATCTAACATGTCTAAGTCATGCAGCCAAGTATTGTTTTATCAACATAAAAATGGGTAAATAACTAATATAAAATAAAGAAAATATGTTGTCTGGTTAAATAAACTACAAAGCATTATTTAATACAAGCTGTAATTAGTAAAAAGTATACTGGGTAACATTTAAGATGTCAAATTAAACTCAAAGTTAACTGCTAATCATAAGAAGGAAATACTAGCTTTTTTAGGTTGCTAAAAATGTTTAAATTAAAGAAAGGGTTAACCTTTGAACAAAGATTCTACATTTCATGATTTACATTAAAAATAAAAGGTTTATTCATTCATGACACAAAATGACAGTCAACAGTGCATTTTTTTTTGGTCATCTTTGTAGTATTTATTTCCTATTAAAATGATCCAAAGAAATCACCTGTTATGTTTTACAGTGAAATAACTTTGTCTGGTTTTAAATAATTGATTAAAACAATCTTGTATAGTGCTAGCCTCAATTAAACAGTAACCCTTCAATGAAGTGACACACTTAAGAAAACATTAATGTAGAAAGAGAGAACATATTTTTTTGAAATAGAACCCCCCAAAAAGGGTTTTATTCTTCTTCTCATACAGGACATATAAATTCAATTGTATAAGTCTCATAAATTCATTTGTGTACATCATAGAACTTTGTTGTCAAGAAAATTATGATCTCTAGTATTTATACATGAGTATTATCTTCTATATAAATTTAAAGAATTATTAAGTAATAATAATCATGATACATGTAATTATACAATATTAGATAAGTTTCAATACTTTATTCTTAATTTATGTTTTTTCGTTTGTAGAATTCACATTGGTTTGAGTATGATTCCCAGCCAGATTATGAAGCCGGCAAAAAAAGGAAATACATATAGCATGTATAGGTGACACTAAGTATCTCGCATACCTGTAGCTGTAAATTGTGAAACAGTGGACTAATGGACTTATTGTTGTTGGAAATAACAAATAGGGCTTACAGCAATATGCCATGATGTTGTTGGGATTTCATATCAAATTGGACAAGAAGAAAATTGTGCATTGTACAAATAGCAAACTTACAATTTGAAAGAAAGACTACATTATATATTCATTATTTGATGACAGTGAATACCTTCGATAATTGATTTATTTGAAATTGAAATAATAATTTGGAATTAAGAGAATTCAAAGTTTTCTGGGAATATTAATATAGTGCATCGTATTTGAATTCTATGAAATACCTTGGATAGTTATTCAAAAATAGCAAATTGGATTAATAAAAAAATCAGTTTCAGTGAATATCAATAGTGCATCATATCTGAATTCATGAATACCTTGGATAATTAATTTATATGAATTTGGATATTGAGAATATCTGGTTTGTGTGAAATTTATAGAAGTTAATGCTTGCATTCCTATTGTTAGCTATATGTACCACCAGGGGGTGTTACACAACCTTGATTACCCATGAGGGTCTGTCGTGGTCGGTCACTATTGGTAAGTGTCATGATGACGGAAGTTTTTAATGACCTTGACTGCATTTACAGCCCTTGCGTTGGTTGATGTCAAATGACTGCTTGCTGTACTTATATAAGAGTCGCGATCTGAATGTACATACAGTATATAAATATTATCTATCATCTAAATTAATGTTCATTCTGAAACTGGCATTTTATACTAGTCAAAAATATTAAACAATACATGTACTTCAAAGTATCATTTTATTGTCTTGCCTTCAACAAAAGTCATTTAAAGTTGATTGTATGCAGGACATAGTTATTACAATCTTGGGCTGATGACGTAAACTTTTTTATAAAGCTTTACATTTTAAAAGCTAAAAGAGCTGGATGCTTCTTATCTTGTCGGTATTCAGATAGCTAATATGTTATGAAGTTTCAGCCTGTCATTATATGTCCATTGCATCTGACCTCATTTCATTGTTTAGTGACTACTTGTAAAAAATACTGTTTTTATATCAGTGAGATGCTCTCTTATACAAGTACATGTACATTTTGTAATTGGATAAATTTTTTGTATATACATGTATGATATAAAAAAAGAAGATGTGGTTACACTGGTATGATTGCCAAAAAGCATGATGAGACGACTCTCCACAAGAGACCAAAATGACAAAAATTAACAACTATACATGTAGGTCACTGTACTGTGTACAGCCTTCAACAATGAACAAAGCCCATACTGCATAGTCGGCTATAAAAGGCCCCGAAATGACAATGTAAAACAATTCATACGAGAAATATGAGTATCTTGCAAGGTCTACTGGTCTATCAGGTTGAGCTGACCTGACCCTGACATTTCATGTATAAGTGATTAAGGATAATTTCAGTTTAGGCCAAAATAAATAATTGTGTGTCTCCTATTTTACTCTCCAAAAAATTAAGAACATTTTATTCTATTAAAAAATTTTGTTTTTAAAGTTCTAAACTTTTTTTCTGTTAATGTACATGTGTACTGTGATAACATTTCCCATATTTGACAGATAATACACTGTGCAGTCTTAGTCGTTTCAAAGTTTGGTTTCTGATATGTTTTACTGATGAGTATTATTTGTAATTATCATTCACACAAGTTATCTGATGTGGAGAGACATCAAATGATGAATATGACATGTACATGTATGATGAATACATTGTTTCGGGTAGGCTAGAGTCGGAGGTACGTGTATGGTCGAGAAACCAGAAACATGCAATAAATTTATTTTGGCCTTAATATTATACAGTACTCCAGTAGATCAACTTCATGTATATTTAATGTACATGTATAGACAGAATGGAACAATTGAGTCTATGTCATGTATGTCTGACTGGCAGGGTTCATCAGACATTGAGCTAAATGTCATGGGTTCATTGGTCAATGTTGAATTTTTGTGGTTTTGTCTATTTTTCAATGTTTCTCAGATGTGATATAAAAAAGAAGATGTGGTATGATTGCCAATGAGACAACTATCCACAAAAGACCAAAATGACACAGACATTAACAACTATAGGTCACCGTACGGCCTTCAACAATGAGCAAAGCCCATACCGCATAGTCAGCTATAAAAGGCCCCGATAAGACAATGTAAAACAATTCAAACGAGAAAACTAATGGCCTTATTTATGGGGGAAAAAAATGAACGAAAAACAAATATGTAACACATAAACAAACGACAACCACTGAATATACAGGTTCCTGACTTTGGACAGGCACATACATAAATAATGTGGCGGGGTTAAACATGTTAGCGGGATCCCAACCCTTCCCCTAACCTGGGACAGTGGTATAACAGTATAACATAAGAACGAACTATAAAAAAGTGATAAGCTACATCATGTACATTGTACATGTATAGGATCACTATTTTTTTTGGCATATGACATGAATGTTAGGTGTACATGTTTGATTGGCCGGCTTTATCTAACAATGAGCACATTTTCATGGTTTTCATTAATTTGAATAAGGAGATGTGGTATGAATTTTGATGAGACAACCATCAACCATAGACCATGTAGACCAAGTGATGTGCTTGTTAGCTATATAATAGGTTACTCCACACCCTTCAACAATGATCAAAACTAATACTTCATAATGAGCACCCTATATAAAGGGTTCTGCCTTGCACGCAACACCGTCAATGTAAAAAAAAAACAGACGAGAAGGCCTACAGTGATGATAGTTTGATTTATATACAAAAGCTACATACAAACAAATATGATAAACAGCAAGCAACAAAACACACTACATACATGACAATACATTGAAGAATAAACCTGTGTCAGGGTGGTGCAACTTTCATGTGCAATTCTAGCATAAAAGAAAAATTAAAAAAAACTGATATACACATGATACAGTGTATCCAAAAAAAAAAATCATATGGAACCAAAATACCATAGATGTATATATGACTACCAACATAATAATCAATATTTAATAGATCAGTGTTAAAATACGAATGCCTACTCGAATCCAATCTATTAGAAAAATCAGTTATTACAGAAGAGTGTCTACCATGCACTTGCACTGCACTTTATACTAGAATTTCTTTTGACAACCCTGCATACATCCTTATCCATTTATATTTATTTATATTAGAATAGTATGATAGCAGAATATATCGACATGAACATATCATATGTATATATATCATGTATATAGAATGATATATTCAAATGGATGAAAATCATATACATTTAGCATGCATGTAACTGTATAAACAAATATACAAATATGTATATAACAACAAACCAGAGTATATACTGATTTGTATCACTACAATGTAAAATAGTTATTACGGTGACATAATTCCCTGTCATCTAATTTATTCATCGTCCATCGACGAACTTGTCTCAGAAAAAAATATATCTCTGTCATGTCTGTTCACATGGTACATTTACCTCACTTATACATGTAGGTTTATATATGTGATAAAACCCGGCGAAATATGAACTCGATGGTTAATATTTTTGCGTCCATGTGGAGAGTTATTAATAAAGACATTTGAACCTCAAATAACAGTGGCGTAGCTAGGTGTTTGTTACGTGTACGCCCGAACCTCGGCGAGGGGTCTGAGGGCCTAAGTCATAGCACCTGTTGGTAGTTGGTTCAACGTGACGAAGCCCCCGTAAGCTAACAGGTTATCAAGAATGAGATACCGTCCCCGTTGTTGAAAATTCTCATCAATAGCAACATACTTAAAGAATTTAAATGGTTTATTTTTAATGTTTTAAATTAGTTTATTCATCGTGTTGATATGGAATCTAATGGTCATTAGATATAGAGAAAAGTCTAAAACAGTTTCTTTAAAATATGTTCAAAAGGAGCCATATGGGATAATTGTCGTTAATGAACATGAAATAATTAATGTTCGGAAGGTTTCTGTTGAATACTGGTTCTCGGCTGGAATTGCCTTCCGCGTAAAGTGAATGCATTTATCTATCTTTTACAGGATTTAAAAAAAAATTATTTTTTTTTAGATATTTTTACTTTTCTTTGAATATATACGACTCGACCCAATTTTAACGAAAATCTGTTAAGGTTTATAAAATCTTTTGAAAAAGTCCTATATCGTTAAATTGAATAAAGATAAGTCCTTCTGTCAAATTAATAGTGCCACAATGGAAGAAAAAAAAAGCTTTCAAAATTTTGATTCAGACATTAATCAGAAAAAAGCTTCTTCCATCATAAAATCCAAAAAAGGTTTGACAAAGTAATTGATCTATAACAAACTTTTATCCCAGACTGTATCTACTTGCGCAACAAGTTTTTTTTAATTCTAAATATGGCAAAATTAAACAGATAATTTCATCATTATGCTCTTGATACTCTTTTTGTCATGCACAGTTTCTGTCCAACTTCCATACAAAGGTTTGCTTGAGGTATTTATATTTAAAATAAACACCTTTTAACCCCACACTTATCCTAAAGAGGGGGGTCAAGAGTGACACCACCGACGAAATTTAGAATCGCATATGTCTTGCTATTGGGACATATAGAAATGTCACAGGCTCGACAAAAATGGAAACCACATATCGAATCACAGAATATAATGAATTCATTTAAATAGCAGGAAAGTTGGTAGAATTCTCTGAAGATTCACAACTAGTAGATTCAGACTTTGAGAAACAAATTTATATAATATGATACCTTTTGTTTGAAAAGTAAAATTCGTCACTTTAATTCGAAATTGAAAATTTTTTTTACAGGGCTGATGTACAGTACTATTTAAAAATGTATAAGTTATTTGTATTTTATTGAGATTAAAATTCAAGTGTACGCCCGGGCGTTTTGACGTAAACGTAGCTACGCGCATGAATAAGACACCACTCGGTACAATAACAGTACAAAGTTGAGTAAATCTGACTAGACTATTAAAAAACCCGGTAAATAATATAAATTGAATTTAGATACAAGACATTAACGAATATTTCAGTGTTTTCCATAGCTACAAAAGATGCGTTGAAAGTTCAGCATAACTGAGATTTTATTTTTATTTATAAATCAAAATTGTTAGAACCGAGTACGGTAACTTGTATACTTTTCAAATAGTCACAAGAACTTAAAAACAAACAAATTAATTCTAAAAGTGTCCATGTCGTATGAACTAAGCCCTCGGCAGTTTTCTACGGGGATAAGTTTGACAAGTGTGTATATTCCCGCTGGGTTTATAGTATATTGACCGTTATTATGAAGTTATGTGATTCGTAAATCTACGGGTATTGGAGGTAAAACCTTACATCCATGAATGATTTCACAACAAGGTTATAAAAATTAAAACGTTGTCATTATGATAATTTCGAAAAGTGTCTTATATGCTATTATAAGATACATTTTTTTACAAATAAATTGAGACACCTTGTTCAATTTATCTAACAGGTGCATGTAACTGTGTTTAAGCATTAAATGCGCATAAACCACACCAGTCCCATGTGAAATTGCAGGTATCTCTTACGGTGGTCTGGTTTTTTTTCGAAGAGATGCGAGACAAGGGAGTGTCAATTGAGTTATTAATTTACAACATTTACCAGATAAGCGGGGAATCCCAAAATTTTCAGCGGCAGATATTTCAATATGTTTTTGTTTTTACAATCAGTTTCTATTTATACTAATGTATTAAATGGGTATGGCAGTTGTGTCTTTTTTTTATAACAATCTTTTAAAAAAATTGCACACGATGTAATTGTATTTAAAATAATTTAACCTATCCCGGACTGTCAGATAGAAATTTGGTATCCGTAACTTTTAAGTCTATAAAATGACTACCAATATTTGAAAGTTGCGACACTTATGGATTATTAAACTGTTGCTGTATAATGGTTGTAGCAATCATATTTTAACTGTAACAACCTTTTCGACGTTTAAACAGTTTATTTACGACTGTTTCAACGTTTTGCGTGTTGGAACAGTTATTAAACCAACTGTTACAACTTGAAATTAGTTGTATCAGTCCTTTAATGTTTGTGACAGCTATTTCTAGCGTTGTTGCAGTCGATTTATGTTGGAGACAAACACTTTAAAAGTTGGGACAGTCATAAAATAACTGAAACAGTAAAATTTTACAACTGTTACAACTTTAACAAACAATTACAGTCTTAGAACGACTGTTACTGGTATGGACAGTTGTTATTTCGTCCAGTAGTGTGAGATGTTATAACTGCATTGAGGGCAGTCCTCAAACAAAAAAATCAAAAATGTCCTAACCGATCCAGGATGGTATAAATTAGACATCGGTAGGGCAATTACAACAGAAACTACATATTTAAGCCTCCCAAACGAATATCAGTCTAATAATGATTGAAAAAATAAGTATTGTATAATGAGGTAAAATAATTGAACGTGGCAACGTACTTATACATCATCCCGAATCAATGAAAACCTGTAATTTAAACTGTTATTTTAAAAATAATTTCGAACTGTAAAGCCAGTACTAAATTTCCGATGGATCCCAACAACACGGTTGTCAATTTATCCTCAGTCTCTTTATCTGAGAACGAAACTAAAGTCTTGTCCAAGGGTTTGAATTTTTGCCCTACTCCCAATAAAATAGATGATATGAAACTGGGAGATGACCTTGATAACTTTGCTAGAACCCTCAGAATCAAAGAATATTTTGGTAACAAGGATTAAGAGGTGGATAATGAGAAAGACACAGACACGTCCGACTCGGAGGAAGAAATCATAATTCCGCATTTTAAAAAGAAGAGTTCATGGATTCCAAAACCTAGTAAATCTGCTACACTGGAAGATGTTATCGACAAAATCAAATCGGATGTTGTTCATCTAGCTAGCAACAAGTACTCGTCATTTTACAACACCTCTCCTGACGAGAAAAAAGCCATACAATCGCTAAGAAACCGAGATGATATTGTGATAAAACCAGCAGACAAGGGCAGTGCCGTTGTGATAATGGACAAAGCTAACTACATCGCGGAAGCAGTGCGTCAGCTCTCTGATGAGAGATTTTATAAAAAGCTAGACTATGACCCTACTTCCGAGTTTAGCTCCAAAATCATCACTGCGGTACAAACCATGTACAATGACGGTCACATAGATGAGGATACAATTGGTTATTTAAAGCCAGAGAATGCCAAGCCTGGTCGATTGTATCTTCTTCCCAAAATACACAAGGTTAACAACCCTGGTAGACCCATTGTATCCGCAAACGGCCATCCGACTGAGAAAATCTCGGAATTCGTCGATTTTCATTTAAGATCTCATGTAGAAAATCTTCCTTCCCACATTCAAGACACTACAGATTATCTTCGTAAAATGGAATCCATGAACCCTCTTCCTCCGGAAACCCTCCTTGTCACCTTAGATGTCACCTCATTGTATACCAACATACCTCATGATGACGGCATACAATCTTGTAGGGAAATATGGGACTCGCGCAACATTTTAGAACCACCTACTGAATGTTTAGTCCAGCTGCTTACTCTGGTCCTGAAATGCAACAATTTCACCTTTAATGGTGAGCATTACCTTCAAATTAACGGGACAGCGATGGGGACGAAAATGGCACCGTCTTACGCCAATATTTTCATGGGCAAATTAGAAAAACAAATTATTGCAACATCTTTATACAAACCTTTGTCTTGGTTCCGTTTCATTGATGATGTTGACATGAAATGGATTGAATCTCAACAAAAACTGGATGATTTCATCAGACATGCAAACAACGCCCACCATTCAATTAAATTTACGTATGAAATTTCCGACTCTAAGATATCTTTCTTAGACACAACCACATCTATAAAGGACGGTGTCATATCAACAGACCTTTACTGTAAACCCACAGATAAACATCAATACCTTTCTCCCCAAAGCTGTCACCCCAAACACTGTACAAAAAGTATCCCGTACAGTCAAGCTCTCAGAGTCAAGCGGATTTGCTCCTCTGAGGAGGCTGTCACGAAACGGTTACAGGAACTTCGCGGATTTTTGACAAAACGAGGTTATAAGAAATTGGACATAGATAAGGGGTTTGCGCGCGCTAACAATAACAGCCGCAATGACCTCTTACAGTACAAACGGAAGAGGCGCAGCAAAATACTCCCGTTTGTTCTTACATACAATCCAGCCTTTAATAACCTTTCACGTTTGATCCGTGCCAATTGGCAAACTATTGCCACACACCCTTAATTATCCAAGATCTTTCCCAATCCTCCTGTCTTAGCTTTTCGGAGACCAGCAAGTCTGAAAGACTTATTTGTTAGAGCTGACGTCTCCTCAAATAAAAGCTGTTCAATTGCAGGATGGTGCAAGTCATGTGGTAACAGACGTTGCCTGACTTGTCAACAAATACTGAATACTCAAACATTCACTTGCCACTCGACTGGGTCTGTGTACACTATATATTGCAATGTAACTTGCAAAACCCAGAATGTTGTATACCTCCTTCAATGTCGATGTGGCATGCAGTATGTTGGCGAGACAGAGCAGCCGTTTAACAAACGCATGAATGGTCATCGAAGTGACTACACTTGCAAGCCCGACCTACCCGTAAGTCGTCATTTGAGATCACCTGGACACACACAAGCTGATCTCAAAAACCTTACCATCACGATCATAGACCACAACGAGGGTTGGTCGAAGGTCGACAGAGTCGCTCGGGAAAGATTTTGGATAAGAAAGTTACGGACAGTCTCCCCAGAGGGTGTAAATGAAAAAACATAGAACGAGTCCCTCATTTTCCTGTGACTACCTGTTTCAAACAACGCCGGATTTAGTACTGGCTTTACAGTTCGAAATTATTTTTAAAATAACAGTTTAAATTACAGGTTTTCATTGATTCGGGATGATGTATAAGTACGTTGCCACGTTCAATTATTTTACCTCATTATACAATACTTATTTTTTCAATCATTATTAGACTGATATTCGTTTGGGAGGCTTAAATATGTAGTTTCTGTTGTAATTGCCCTACCGATGTCTAATTTATACCATCCTGGATCGGTTAGGACATTTTTGATTTTTTTGTTTGAGGACTGCCCTCAATGCAGTTATAACATCTCAACTGTCACAACCTTTGGAAATCTAGAGTTGTGCCATTTCACATCGTAAATAACTATTTTTATTTTTGGCATATTTCTGTAGTCTTTGCGGTGTGTAAATTAATTTTACGGTTTGGAAATTTTAAAATTGTTCCAGCGTTCGCTTTAATTGTATAAATCAAGATTTTGATAGAGTCTCAATTTGAATTGACATGATTCATTTGTCATTGTGCAATTACCGAAGAAGGATATCTGTTATCCGAAATATCTAATATTTGTATATTTTATAGTTATTTAATGGTGATGTTGTACCCTTTTTGACTTGTTATATATTATATTTTGTAGTGTACAGAATCATATTACATGATCCATCGCCCTGTAAGATTGATCGTTGACTATTTATTCAGTCATTTTATATATATATATATATATATATATATACAACTCGTCTAAACATCAACCCAACAATGTTAGATATATATATATAATGACCAAGAATAAACTGATTATTTGTGAACGTTAATAATTTGATATTTTGTATTTCCATCATAGCATAAGAAAATGTCGTAAAGCATGAACAAAGTTAAGAAAACGATATTTATGTCAAAAATAATTATCTACGGTCGGAAGCACAGTGGTCGGAAAGAAGGAAGATAATCAATCGAAATGAATGTTTCGTAAAAAAAAAATATTTAATTTCATTAAATTATATACCATCAGGCTAAACGATTAATCATTGTTAATAGTTCAAACTGAGACTGAATAAATTTTGATAGAATATTATCAATTCTTATATAAACAGTTTTTTTACGTGCTTTGAACACAATTACTTTTACGAAAATTATATGTACATTTTATGACTTATGAGAACCAATGAATAGGGATGCGTACCAAAAGTAATCTAAATATCTAAATTTTAAAACCGTCGTGAATGACAAAATATCTGCGCGTTCTCACGTCACAAGGATTTTAAATCATTGTATCTCACAAAAATAGCGTAATAATAATTTACAATAAGCATAACAAAATCGGGGGTACGAAATGGTCAGCGTACGAAATGACTATAATTGGTGTCAGTGTGTATGCTTTCTATTAATTATTTCGTTCGCTAATAGAATACCGCGTGCATGCAATAATATTAGTTTTTTCCGTGAATGCGAATTTTCATTTTTCTTATCTAAATTCAGGACACATCAGCAAGTACTTGAAATGTGACTTTTAAGCACGTTCATCATTAAACGGTATTCTGACGTCAAGCAGTGTGTCTTTTGTTTTCTTTTGTGGGTCACTGTCCTATCATAAAATTTGATAGTACTTTTGAAATGCTTAGGATTTTCTACCCAAGAAAAATTTTACTTTTCTTTTAACTTTATTTTGCCTTTTTAACTTATTCACAGGTATTCATAAAACTTCTGAAAATATGATAATCTTCAAAATCAAGTTGATTAACGTAACCTCAGAAAATCCTTAAAATTTTAGAGGTTTTTATGAGACCAAAATAAGTCTATATAAGAGGTCCCAACGAATTGCATACCACAGTTTTTCACCTCACATTGAGATTTGACTTTAATTTAGATTATCTATACAATATCTACCATGATTACAGACAGTTTCAATAGTGTGTTGAGAATATGAAAGCATCCATGCAGGAAACAAAAAATAAAGATATGATAGATATTATAAATACACCGAGAGTATAAAGCCAACTGAGTGCTTAAATTGATATTGCCATTGGTCTGAATAATGTACATACATTGTAAATCATCTAGTTTGTAGAAATTTGGATTTGAAAAACGGTTAGCATTGGAAAAATTATATAAATTCCCGAGTAATAAATAAAAAGTCTACCTTTATAATTTATATTCAAATAGTAGAGCTCTTTATATATGGTCAAATAATATGTGTTCGTACGTCATATGAATTCGAATTAAGCATCCTTTATCAATAGAAATGGTGACTTCGCAATGCATTCTTAATACATGTAGCACAAAAACCCATGAGACAAGGATATACACTTAAAGCTAACTTATGAATGTACACACAGCTGCATATTTTTGATAAACTTTTAAGGTGTTCTAACATCATCATTATCTTCTTTTATTCATAGTCAATTATTTCAATTCAAAATCAAACAAAAATTCAGCAAAAGTCTTTTGGTGAACCGGCAGTCATCGGTCTTAGGTTAACGTATTGCTTTTTCTTTTCTTAAAGAAAGCAATTTATTTGTTTACCGTTATGTCAAATGATGGATGTATATATAGTAGACAAATTTTTCGTGAACCCCTTGATGGGTTACGCTTATATATTGGCGAGTTTTTGAAGTGTCTATGGGCCACTCGATATCCTCGAAATCATGATGTCTTTGATAAGGTCCCTCTATAGTACAACATGACATTATATTAAATAAATTTGGTGTATTTACTGTCTTCTGATTGGTTAAAAATATCACTTATTTTCAATGGTGTCAATTTTTATGAGGACACGCCCAGTACTCTGACGTTGTGTTTTCATACGCCAACACGTGTAAGCGTTGTTGTTGTTAGTATAAATAATATCAAAAGTTTATGAGTTGAATATTTTTTAAAGTTATTTATTTATAATGAATGGCAATAATTTTTTTTAAATTTATTGAACAATAAAATCAATTTTGACGCTTTAAATTTTACATAATCCGCTTCGCGAATTATTTCAATGTGAAGAGTCAATAATTAATTTTATGGCTCAATAAATTCAAATTAAATAGTAACCATTCACTAAGTATATTTTATCAATACGGCAAAAGTTAATTTGTGGATTTGAAAATAAAACAATAAAGACTAGGTTGCATACTAAAATCATTAATATATTTGAGAACCTATGTGCCTTCTGAAAAAACGTATACGAGCTTTTTGATAATGTGAATGTTAATTAAATCTATAATACTAAAATAACGAGGTCCAATTTGTCAGTCGTCATGGGGTAAAAACGACAAATCAAAGAATTCAACTTTATATATAGCTAATATAGGACACGGTGTTGATTAAATATTACACCACTCCAGACCCTTTTGTTGTCAACATAATTAATATTGCCAATAATTAACAAGTTCCGGGTCGAATCCGATACCGATACCAATAGTATATTCACCTGTTACATGTACCTATTACCTTATCTGTACGTTCCGTATCTGACGGACGCACCACCATACGGTGTATATTGGATTTTGCTATAAACACGCGTGATAACCACAGGGTTGACACTACTAAATTCAATCATTGTCACATTATTCCCTATTGTAGTATTTTAATCAGTATGACTTTCTAAGATGACAATACGAATACTAAATATCTGGACTTAAATTAAGGCGTATAGGTACAGTTTTCAATTTGTTGGCCGGCATGACGTAAAACAGCGAATCAAAGAATTCAACTTTATTTATAACTAATATAGGGTAATCAGTGTATATAAAGTGCGAATCCAGCTAGTTCATTTTTACTGTTATATGCGGGTATGTCTATTGTAGAATAAAGGATCATGGGAAAACTGTATTTGTTTATGTTTTGAAAATATCAAGTTAAGTGATTTGAAGATAAGTTTTAACATATTTTCATTGTGATATGTCTTTATAATATACAAACATAGCATTAAAGTTCAAATAAGTGTTATAAAAGCATCATAATATAGCATATCGATTATTGAAAGCGATCCATTTTAGCTATAGATGTGATGAATTATCACTGTTAGTGCAGTCATTATTAATGTAGAATTTTCAAAGATGCGAGGAATTTTTATTGTAGAATTATGTGATAAATGCACTTGCAACAAACGAAAAAACTTAGTTGATGACTTTAGGATTTATGATACATGTATTTTCAAATTGAAATACAAACTCCTCATTCATTCTTCATCAAATATATAGCTTTTCAAACTTGTAACAAAAGCGATTCTCAAAATGAAAAATTCTAGATTCGCGAATGGATACTACCGCAGAGGTAAAACCATACACATTTGGGTTATTGAATTGTACACGAAATGATTGCTACAATTCATTTTTGTTGATTTTAGACCCTTTGGAACTCTATGTGGGCTGTTTCAGCAACTAGACCAAAAATCCCCAAACTAGATACACGGTTAGATTCAGCATGTCAACGAATCCCAAATATCTATATTAAAGGACTTTTGTCTTTAAATTTGGACCCCTCAAAATTGAAAAAGGGACCAAAAATATAAAAAAAAATGCATGCATCGGATACATTTGTTATTGAAGGCATGACTGTAACAATAGGATTGATATACACAAATATCTTATTCTGGGGGTCTCATTGGGGGGGGGGGGGGGGGGGGGTTCTGATCCCGGATCCCGCTTACTGTTTTGGCAGATTCCCGTATTCCGCTTATTGTTTTGTCAGATTCCTGTGTCCCGCTAGACTTCATTTCTCGTTTTTCACGACACAATCATTTGACTTTCACCTGTCACGCTTGCAAAAAATCGGCAATCCGGCGTCACGCTTATACCCAAATGCGACCCACTATTTTACTCTATTCTGAATCATATTAAGCCCATTATACATATATTAAAAAAGCATATGATAGTTTAACCTGTATTTTTAATATTTGAATTAAATTGGGTGTTATCATAACGATTATCCAATAAAAGAAAAACAAGCAAGTCAACTAAAGTCTTGCTCTACATGCTTAAAGAAATGAGCTGTAATAGATAAAAAAAAAAAAATTATACAGTGAAAATGCACCGCATATACAGTACTAATGATTCGCTCCACAGTAAAAATGAAAGAATAGTATCATTATTCGACAGTAAACATGACTAGCATTACGAAATCATCATAGTGGAATTTAGTTAAATATGAAGAAACTGAATGACAAAACATATTCTACGTTATACAACTTTATTAATTGTATTAAAATGAATATTTTGTACTGCAACAACATCTTACCTGTAAGTTATAAAGCACCTGCACGATCTGTTCGTGAAATGTCATAAATATTCACCTATTTTGGTATATATTTCAAAGCTGGATGGCTTTAGGCGCGATAAAACCCCGCTCGCATCTCTTACTTTGTTTTATTAGTATTATGTATTTCTGAACATATACATTTTAACTAATTTTCTTCATTTTCTTCGAAAGTAAAAAAAAGTTCGTCTGTTTATTTATCATTCTACATTAGACATTTATGGCATATACAGTAAAAATGATATTTTAGGATCCGCACTTTACATACACTGGTAATGCTGTTGATTAAAAAATACTCCATTCCAGGCCTTTTTGTTTTCCAAAAAATAAAATTACCAATAATTGATAAGTTCCAGGTCGACGGGTTCAAACAGAAAGATTTTGAAAGCAGAGAAAACTGTGCATCTTATAATCGGCATGATTTTATCAGATGACAATACCAATATTATATCAAATAAGGCTTACGCATAGTTGTATACTTTAATTCAGTCACGGACCCGCGATATCATGGGTGTGTTCTAGTATCAAGTATAATGATAACGCAATTATATAAAAAATAAAATCACAAAAATGCCGAACTCCGAGGAAAATTCAAAACGGAAGTCCCTTATCAAATGGCAAATTCAAAAGATAAAAAAACATCAAACGAATGGACAACAACTGTCATATTCCGATATTCACATTGGGTAAGATTGTCCTGCGAGTGAACGTTCTGTGCTGGTGATTCGATCCTGACTGGTGCTGGTGGGTCCTGATTATGTGCTGGTGGTGACACTCAAATCAATCCATGTGTTCGTAGATAGTAGATGTTGTTGTGTCCTGTTAAATTGTTATACGATGATGACTGATGTTCCCATATTTTGACTATTTTATTGATTGTGACTGTTTATTTAACGCATCATGTAAATGTAACGGAATTTGATGAGACTGTTATTAAAGTGAGAGGGTTAGCGCTATAGAACCAGGTTTAATCCACCATTTTCTACATTTGAAAATGCCTGTACCAAGTCAGGAATATGACAGTTCTTGTCCATTCGTTTTTGATGCGTTTTGTTTTTTGATTTTGCCATGTGATTATGGACTTTCCAAATTGATTTTCCTCTGAGTTCAGTATTTTTGTGATTTTACTTTTTTGTATACATTGTATCAGAACGTAAATAAAACAACTGTTATGTTGCTTTATTTTTCTCTGATACGCCCCAAATACCATGCAAGGAATATTTCGATGCTTTTCTTCCCCCCCCCCAAAATTGTCCTAACGACGGGCTGGTGATTAGAAAAACGGTCCTGGCTCTGTGCACCTATATATATATGTGGTGGTGTTTAACGACCTTGACTGGCCTTTCAGCCCTCGCACGGTCGGCTCGGTGCCCGAAGGCGTTTGGTGAGCTTTAAATATTCTGGTGCCATGGGTCAGGAACAAGTAGTGGAGGTCGCAATATGGAGGCCGCCATCTTGGTTTTGGTGAGTAGATTTTGGTTTTTTTACTATTTTGGTCTTTATTCTTCACAACGGCTGCTTTCAGGGCCAGTTTGGTCAGCTTGGCAGCCCGCTAGCCTCGATGATGGAGTACAGGTAGATGATCTCGGACGTAGTTCGAAAGATGACAGGAAGCATTATCAAGACCAAAGCCGTGAGGCAGTGAAATGAAGGTCATATCACCCAACAGCCTAGGATACAGCCCTCGGACGTTAATCGGCATAACACTCCCCATAATACAATGATTTTGGAGTGCATGTTAACGCGGGTACGCCAACTACTACGTCTATCTGTACGGCATGGATTGGTTTCTGTCATCTTAAGTAGTAAGTCGTTGATATCTAACTGTAAACCCTCATCGAAGATAGCGGGTAAAGGAGAGCTGGCCCAGCACGTCCGTTCAGCTGTAATGACTGAGACGTGACTGTTTTGATGTCTGTGCACCTATGTCCTGGTTCTGTGCCTTTATATCTTAGTTAAAAGTGACAAGTATTCAAGATTATTGATGCAGAACATTTGTGTAATTGATAGAAAATATATCTTACATATATTTGGTGTATACAGTGTATTAATAAACTTGAATACATGTATATATTGCTAGGCTCAGCTGGAGAACATTACTTGTATTTTAACCTTATTCAGAAATTAATGTGTTCCTGGTATTGGTTCTAGTAAGATTTTTATATTATCAAATTATCAGACCATGACACAAAGCATATCATTTTAATTGATGTTAATTTATGCAAACTGTGCATTTTGATCAGGAAAAGAATCCTTAGAAAATTCATTTTTTTTTATAATTTATATAACTTAATTATACAAGTCTATGAAAATAAACAAGTAGTTCTGAAAGATGGGGGTAAACAAAATTGAATTTGTAATGTAATTAAATTATCTACATTAAAATTACTTTTTTAGACATATAGTATTCATGTTATTGAAAGTTACCTAACTTATAATCATTTAAATTGGTACATAAAAATATTACGTAGTGCACACCAAAGTGCTCCTAAGTAGGGAGTTTTATAAATATAACAGGTGATACAAGAGGCAATCATATTATATTGATGCAATAATACATTGCATATTACAGAAGCTATGAACAGTTAATTTTTTTCTCCATTATGGTTAAAAAATAAAAGCATTTGTTAAGTGCTCCTATGTAAGGAGGATTATTAATACAAGAAATTAAACAGGAAGTGGTGCAATCTTGTTCTGATCAAATACAAATTTCTTTGGCTCTTCTTTAAATTCCATACTTATGGTTATAAAACAAAACGTTTTTAACAATTTACCAATTTAGTCATAACTATTTATGCCTTTTAAATTGTTTTAGATTTTATTTTTTAAATATTTTTTTTCATGTGTACATACATAGTTACTACAAACATTACAAATGGCTAACATGTGGACATTTTCATTCTGTATTAAAGTCATATGAAACCTCAAATGAAAAAGTATGCATATGTTTTTTTATAACTCAATAGATAGTTTTCATTATACAACTTATGTACACATACTTTTTTCTGAGGAAAATTCTTTAATTTGTCCACATTTAGAAGAAGTTTACTTATTTTTAATTGCTTGCTTCCAGGAAGCAATTCGCCGACATCTTTTCCGTATGCATAGTGACCTGAGCGTGACCCTCCTCGCAAAAATCCGGTGATCGCAATACGCATGGATCTGTCATTAAAATAAACAATTATCTGACTGTACATGTTAAACACGTGCTCAATACCCATGCTTTTTGTTATTTGTTTACTATAAGGTGACAATCGGTAAACTTCGGCTTCAAAACACGGCATTTAATGAGCAGTCATATTTGTTAAATCATAACAGAGAAACAGAAAAAAAATTGACGATTATACGATATATTTGCGTAAAACATGATAAAATCGTGCACAGAGGACTAATGCCGTGTTCACACCAAACGCCGTGTACAGTAAACATGTTTACAGTTAGTTTAATGTCATTTACATCCCAGCTCCTTTGTTCTAACAGGGGTGATCTGAGCCGGATCACCCCTACCAAATCACCCCAGTTTGAGTTTCTTTGTTATGCATGCTTTCCTTTGTTCTGTAACATTTTGGGAATGTCAAATCCACTATAAAACTTATCTATCAAAATTCACGTAGAAAAAATCTAGTGCATATGCTGGGATTCGAACTCAAGACCTTTAGCATATCAAGCCATGACACATACCACTAAACCAGGACGACTGGATGCGAAATAATAGTAATTTGACATACTTAAAGGAAGCAAGATCTTTTTTATAAGTGGGTCGAGTTGTCAGACCTTTATTCATTGGGGTTTTAACCTTTTTCGTTAATTAGAGAGTTTTCAGACTGATTGTTCAATTTGATTTTACACTTTTTCAAAGTGGGGCAAGTCGGTAAACAAGAGTGGGACGATATTTTTATAAAGTGGCGATATAGTGTGGGCCGATTGGCAAGTGGGTCGAGTTGACATTATTTGATATCTACTCATCGTGTTTGGGGGTCAAAAAGGGTATACATCATATAGTAATATATAAAGTATATTGTTATGGTTGTGTGGCGTTCTAAACTAGATTTTATGAATTGCCAATGGTTTTTCGTCTAATCTAAAACAGCTGGGATGTAAAATAGTTATCCCAGTCGGACTTGGTGTGTCAGTGTAAGATCACTCTCTGGCCTCCGGCCATCGGGGTGATCTTACACTGACACACCGCGTCCTTGTGGGATAACTATTAAGTACACTAGTTTCACATTAAATTTGTTCACAACTATACACCTTGTTTAATTACCTGTACACAAGATTTGTTCAAACTTGTAAACTATGTGTCATTTAAATGTTCATTACGTAGAACTGAATAATAATTTTCGGAAAACTTTTTTAGCAGTTAGGGAACGATCATTTGATATAAAAAAAAAAGGGGGGGGGGGGGGGGGGTTGGATTTTTCCTTTAAAAATATTCTGCTTCACAATTTGATAAAAAAAAAATCGGTTCATAGATGATTGAAATAAAAAACATTTTGAATCCAAAGTTTCCCCATACATTATAGTGTTAAATATTGAAAAAAGAATCATTTAATTGGTACCATCGAAAAAAACTGAATAAAAACGTTTTTCGCGAACAAAATTCTAACTCAGAATTTGTTAGTTTCAAATGGTATTCTTCTCCAAGGAATATTTGGCAAAGGGAGGGGGTAATGTTGTTTTTTTTTAAAGTGTATTTTAACGGATCTGAGAAACTTCACACACAAAACAATTTACCTCACACTTTTTCAGTAATGCATTTATGAGTGAATCGTTGAATGAGTAAAGACCAGTGGCAAATATTTCTGTGTACGTCAAGTCGATTCGGGAAGACCTTTTCAAATGAATTATGTGTTTGGCAGTGATGATGTTTGAGTCTTGGTAGAGCTTTCTTACAAATTGACGAAAGGTACGAACGAACGTAAAGGGAGCACGTATTACATTTCCACAATAACTGTTTAAAGAGTCTTTGTCTTAGTCGGTAAAACAGCATTCTTTTCTAAATCAAATTTATCTTTCACAAAATAAGCATATCGCAAATAATACACGCTTTTAATATCAGAAAATAAAGCAAAATAGTGTCAATACACTTACGTTCATTACGTTACCTACGTAAACCACGATTATATACATTTTCGCGGGAATTGTTCAAGCACGAGTTTCACAATTAAATTAAATACTTTAATGGAAGTATTGTAGTGTGTTAATCGACAAGGTTCACATTTTTTTTTATGAGTACGGTTTCAGCAAATTTTCACCATGCATATGGATCATCGAGATCTGCAAAACAAGGATGCTACAATGTTTTGAAAAGGCAATGTGAAATTAATTCAGGAAAATAGATTTTGTGATAATTTTGTTGTTGATAAATGACGAAAAGTTATGTGAATCTTGTGATCGCAGGCAACAAATGTAAAACTAATGCTTTAATTGTAAATTAAGTTTAATATGAACGTAACAAAGTTCACACTGTTCAACAAGCATTAAATGACTAAAAAGGAGGAGAAATCCAAAACAACAAGTTATGGGAGCAATTTTTTAACTTAAAAAAAAGTGGGAGGGGGTTATGTTTGTGGATTTCATAATAACTTTTAAACACACAGTATGCTTGGGAGATAGACGTATAGTCGTTCAGTGGATAATATTTCATGAATGTTCAGTACCAGGACGCAATCATACGCTAAAACGGTTCCATAAAAGAGACTAACTCCGGTGTATGGACACATCACAAGGTGACAATGATTATTACCAAGGAAGAGGCGGTGATTCACAAGTAATTTAATGAGCACCTGTATATGACATAGTATGAAAGTCATCTTTCTTTTTCCATTTGATTATTGTGGGCGTTTCAAATATTGAATTCATGGGTATTTGTTTTTTAATTTTTTCTTATTTTTGGTGGACAATGTCATTTTTTTACATAAATAAGGCCGTTAGTTTTCTCGTTTTCTCGTTTGTATTGTTTTACATTGTCTTATCGGGGCCTTTTATATGACTATACGGTATGGGCTTTGCTCATTGTTGAAGGCCGCACGGTGACCTTTAGTTGTTAATGTCTGTGTCATTTTGGTCTTTTGTGGATAGTTGTCTTATTTGCAATCATACCACATCTTCTTTTTTATAATGTATTTGCATTTCGTATTTTCTTTGGTGAAATAATGCTATATTGTAATTTATTTTGAAAATTGTGAGGGGAGGTGGATTGGACGCCTTTTTTGTTTTGTTTTTAGGAGTATGTTTTTCTTTTCTCTTCCCTATATTTATTATATTTTGTAAAGTTTTCTCCTTTTCCTACCTGATGGTATTATATTTTTACCTATCGTACGTCCCGAAATCCTATATCTCACGAAAAATCTAATTTAATAAGTGTCGTTGCATGTAGGGTAATGGTCGTAGGCTAACATTAAGGGTGAAATGCCATCAAAGTTTCATGTCGATTATGTGATTTAGTCAAAATAAAGGATCCCTAAAACGAGTCTTACGTATGATTCGTCAAGATTACGTGCCTTTCGTCAATTTGTAAGAAAGCTCCGATAAGGGGTTAATAAAGCTACGTTAAGTGTTTTTATAACAAATAAATATATATCAACATTATTCAAATATTTCTGTAAAAAACTTTATTAATAATTGTTAAAAGTATCAATTTTATTTTAAAATCGTTTCTTCTCTAAATATACATGGGAAAATTAATGTCCTAAATGCCTAGTTATGTGTACACTAAACCTAAACAAGGCCTACACAGTCTATGGAAGAAGCGTATCGATAAAAACTTTTCTTATATCACATAGCGATATTGTCTAAATTATATCAATTGTAAATATGCAGACATTTCATGCGGAAAATGTTGTTTTCGGCAACGAAAAATTAAGAAAATACTAATTTTAAAACTTATTGTTCAAATATAAACAACAATTGAGTCTAAATATACATGCAGAAGTTAGTTAGAAGCTTAAGTTTATGTCAGTGTAAAATTTGAAGTGCTGTGTTTTTCTTATATACATAAATAAACAATGCGATACTTTTAAAATATCAATGCGATACTTTTAAAATATCATAGCGGTATTTTTGTTATATCAATATTAGTACCGATTAGTATTAATATTAGACTGTTGTACCCATATTTTGACAATTTTACCTATTATGTCTGTTTTGTACACGCATCATTGTAAATATGACAGAATTTGATGAGACTGTCATACACGTGAGAGGTGAAGTGCTATAAAACCAGGTTCAATCCACCATTTTCAAAATTTGAAAATGCCAGTACCGAGTCAGAAATATGACAGTTGTTATCCATTCGTTTGGTGTGTTTTATCATTTGATTATACCATTTGGTAAGGGACTTTCTGATTTGAATTTTTCTCGGAGTTCAGTATTTTTTTTAATTTTACTTCTTAGTAGTATTGTATGGAAATAAGTAGTTTTAAGACCATTGCTTAAATTCAAATTGTTTTTGGTAACATCTTACATATTTCTCAATTGGTTTTGGAAGCAAATCTAATCAAATAAGAGTTTAATAAACAATGCCGTAATCAAATAATCAAACAGCTAAGTATCAAAATGATTGACCTGTACTTTTTAATCTCCTTTTTTTTTTTAAATTAGACCGTTGGTTTTCCTGTTTGAATGGTTTAACACTAGCAATGTTCTTGTTCCTATATAGCGTGGTGTTCGCTGTGAGCCAAGGCTCCGTGTTTAAGGACATACTTTGATCTATAATGGTTTACTTTAAACAAATTATTACTTTGATGGAAAGTTGTCTCATTCGAACTCATGCACCATCTTCTTATATCTATAAATCTTTAAAATTTCCACTTATAAATAACTGCTTTCCAGTCCTCCAACTGAACAATCTAAATTTATGAATATAGAAAAGATATATAGATATAGGAAGATGTGGTGTGAGTGCCAATGAGACAACTCTCCAACCAAATAACAATTCTAAAAAAAAGTAAACCATGATTATAGGTCAATGTACGGCCTTCAACACGGAGCCTTGGCTCACACCGAACAACAAGCTAGAAAGGGCCCCAAAATTACTAGTGTAAAACCATTCAAACGGGAAAACCAACAGTCTAATCTATTTAAAAAAACGAGAAACGAGAAACACTTATATATTACTTATTATAAACAAACGACAACTACTGTACATCAGATTCCTGAATTCGGACAGGTGCAAACATTTGCAGCGGGATTAAACGTTTTAATGGATCCAAACCTTCTCCCTTTTTCTGAAACAATAGCATAACATCACAACATAGAAAAACACACGATAAAATATCAATTGGCAGACTTAACTCAATCAAAAAACGTAAATTAATACACAATAAACGAATGAACGAATATACACATTTCTAACGTCAAAAGACGTTTACATCTTATTTATTTGTGTTCTAAACATTTTTTTTATTGTTATTTTGCACAAAGAAAAGTTCGCGTATTTATACGATCGGTTGCCCTACCAGCCAAAAACGAAAGTCAAATCTCTGTGGCAACAATACATCGGAATACCCTCAGGGTCATCGCGATGTACAGGAGCGTCCACGCGGCGAGCTGATTATGTTCATAGAGATATCGATTTACCAACGGGGAAAAGTCTTTGATATCCAAAAAGAACTGTTTTCCTTCTCAATATCTTTTGCTATGTTAATAATAAATATATTTTCTGTTTGACAAGATTTTTGATTTTCGTTGTATCTGAAGTTGTCCAGTTTTTATAGTCTGAGGCTACTCAGTTGGTATCTTCAAAGTTCGGGACATCAGCATTTGTACATTTTAATTTGTTTGGATTATTGATTTTACCATTTGAATATTCATTGTAATTTGGAGCTGTATTGGATTGGATTGTTTGAATGAATGTTTCTTTTAAGTAATGATATTTTTTGTCTATTTCGATATTACCAAGGTGGGTAGACTATAGCAGTGTGACCTGTAAATTAGAATCTAATAGGTCGGTAGACGTATTTGCAACCGCTTTTAAATTCCGCCATTGCATCATCACTTCAAATAGAATTATAAAAAAGAAGATGTTGTAAGATTGCCAATGAGACAACTGTCCACAAGAGACCAAATAACGCAGACATTAACAATTATAGGTCGCCGTACGGCCTTTAACAATGAGCAAAGCCCATACCGCATAGTCAGCTATAAAAGGCCCCGATAAGACAATGTAAAACAATTCAAACGAGAAAATAACGGCCTTATTATATAAAAGAAAAATGAACGAAAAACAAATATGTAACACATAACCAAACGACAACCACTGAATTACAGACTCCTGACTCGGGAAAGGCACATACATAAATAATGTGGCGGGGTTAAACATGTTAGTTAGTTGGTTAAACCATGTTATTGAAAACAATAGACTGAACAGGTTGTTCACACTTTCAACTATCAATAGGGTCAAGCAACATTTTCGGAATGATAAGGTCATGTAAGCGTTAATTGTGTTACAGTTACGAAATTTTAGTGATGTTGATCCTAAAACATTGAACTGGTCATGATCTAAGTTTGTGAATTATGTTTGCAGTTTTCTTGACATGCATTGTGACGTGTCATCGTATTAATTCTATATTAGAAAACTATAGCAGTTATATTAAAAAGTATCGCATTCATAAATTTTTTATATTAAAAAATCATCGCTATGATATAAGACAAATATCGCATTGATATTTTAAAATATAGCAGTATCGTTGACTTATAGGTGATTTTGGCGTAGCAAACAATTGAATTCATCTCAATTGCATTCCACTGAATTTGCTACATGATATTTATAGAATGTGTACATCTACAAATGATAAATCGTGCATTTATGTTTCATTTATTCAATAATTCAATTTTCTCGTTTAAATACACCTTGCTTGTTATTACATAAAATAACTCATGAAAATTATACACCAGACGTATGTCATGTTAAATGTCACCCTGTTTTAAGAAAAGAGTCATTACTTTATACCGAGAAATCTGCCTTTCTTCGTACAAATGCTAACATTCGTCTGAAATTTCCCACAATGCAACTCGTTGATATAATACAATATCGCTCGTTGATATAAGAAAAGCTTTTATCGAATCGCTTCTTCCATAGACTGCTACATTGACTATCGACTGCATGTAGACAAAACATAATTTAAACTACATGTAAACATTGAGTTTTATAAATGGGAACGTAATTGTGTTTAGTTTATGTGTGAGTTACACTAACACAACACCGAGTTTAGGTCAATGTGAACACGGCCTTAGTTTATGATATATACATGCGTTGGATCAAGAATTGGATAAACATTATTTTTCACCACTCGCTCGTTTCATATGACTTTAAATATCTAGTATTTGTTTAAAATTATCTTAAATCCACTAATTAGCAGTAAACAATCATTAACAGAGGTGATAAAACTGCCAAAGGCATTAGGTATTTAACTTACAAAATCAGATAACAATTTTACCGGAAACGCCAAAAGGCATGAAATTTAGTAAATGTATCTTTTGAAAAGGCAGAGGGGGGCATTCTTTTGCTTTGGACGGCAGAAGGGTGGGGGTTAGGGCACCAAGGGCGGGGCACCCTTCTTTTTAGGGCAGGCGGGAACAATTACTAATTATCATTAAGAAAATGTTTTTCTATTGTCATTTTGATCCACTTGAGCATGATGATCGAGCTCGAGTGAAGGTCCTTATATCTACATTGGAAAGTGAAACAGCTTGTATTTAAATAACGGAATTAAAAGTTTTCAAATGATTTTAGGCATCAAAACTTTCAGATCGATGTCAGTTTAACAAAAACAATGCACTTTTCTATTAAAGCCGATATTTACCTTAATCCGTCCTTGGTGTGAGACATAAGCCATATAATTGTAACAATTTCGCTATAAGATAAATAATAATTATCTCCCTTGTGCTTATTTAGTTTTGTTATTAGTTTAATATTGTTAAGTAAATTAAAGTTGTAATATATGATCTTTATAGGTGATCACTTTTTATAAATAGCTATAAATTATCTTGGAACAATTCGGAGTATAAATAAATATTTTTGAAGAAGGAAAATTATATGTAACCTATGTATCGTAAATAATTAATTTATACATATAATCTAAGTTCAATAAATGGTTTGCATTCAGACCAGTAGCTAATATAAGGCTCACAAATATTTATAGTATTCAGTTTTTACTGATACTAGATATGTCTAGGTAATAGACTAAAGATGTAGAAAAGTTATTTCTATAATTTAGAAAGTCCTATCCCAAATACTACCACAGCGTGTTCTTTTACATTTATAATATATTAAAGTATTTAATACACTATAGTTCTAAATATAAACCAAAAGCTATAAATAAGAGGTCAAAACAAAAACGGGTTATAAAACTTTAGGTCCACTCGAATACTCAAATTTATCTTGAAATGTAAGTAATTGTTATACTACTCAGAATATTATTTTACTATTGTTAAACTTATAAACTGTTGAATTTAATTTACCTTTTAGACAATTTTACATTTGTTAATATTGTATGCTGTTTTTGTTGTTTTACATCATGTTTTTTAATACAAATATAAACATCTTTATTATCTTTTTATCCTATTGCCATAGCTCAGTTCCCTGAGAAGAACTATAAGAACTGAGACAGTCTAATGATCTCACTTGGCATCCATCGTCAACACATTATATAGATATCAGTATATTTGGTGTATAGAGTCAGATATCTCAGTTATTAACACGACATAAACAACTAACTAGAGGGGACGGAAGAATCCAAGCCCGACCCTCCTGTTACAAAATGTGGTGGCCAATGTGGGGAACTGAGTGGACTGATTGTGGAATCAATGGAACGAATGTGACAAAGCGCAACAATTGTCAATGAGTTTAAGAGGCTCAGCACAAAAACTACTTGGTGATTTGCCAACGGAAGTAGTGAATGATTATGCAAACTTAAAAAGCACACTAGCACAGAGATTCAATCCGAAAGAGCGTGTTACAGCATACAGGGGTGAATTTAGAACCAGAACGCGAAAACCCGGAGAGTCTTTGCCAGGTTTTGGGTATGCGTTGAGGCGATTAGTTAGATTATCCTACCCGGAAGGAGAATATAATTCGGTCCTTGAACAACTAGTAATAAACCAATTTATACTAGGTCTCGGAAATTTCGAAATGGAGAAACATGTGCAGTTTGTGCATCCTCAAACTTTACAAGCAGCAATAGCTTGCGCAGTCGAATATGATGCATTCACTAGTGCACAATTCAATCCTCGTAAACCGAAGGAAGTAGACAATTCTCCAGGTCTCCCAATAAGAGCAATTAATAAAGATAAAAATGAATTAAGGGAAAATTCAAAAGTAGGAGAAACAAAAGACAATAAAAGCATAAATCCAGATTTAAATACATTAGCTAGTACACTGAATAGTTGTATAAAACAATTAACTGGGAAATTAGAAGATTTAGGTAAACAAAACCCCAAAGCTAATATTAAATGCACCATATGTGGTAGAGAAAACCACACAGCAAAAGTATGTTGGCATAGTATAGAAAACCAGAGAAAAAGATTTTTTAATAGGAATAATAGACAAGGACAAGACGATAAGACTAAGAATAAGCAAGGGGGAAACAATGATAAAGAGAGAAACTAGATAGGGCTGAAGTTGAGGCCAAAGGTTCAGTCCAAAAGTTAACATTTGAAGGGCCAAGAATTAGTATAAATTCAGTTACACAAAATTGTCTTTTCGTGAAAGTTACGTTACAAAAACTTAGTTTTAAATTTTTACTGGACACTGGGTCAGCTACCAGTATAATTGATAAGTCAGCATTTGATAAGTTAGGGATAGATACTTCATTACTGCAAAAAGTTTTGACAACTTTGACATCAGCAGAAGGAAGAAATGAAAATATATGGAAAAATTCCACTGAAGTTTAAATTAGGAAATAAAGTTTACACCCATGATTTTATAGTTGCTGATCTATACAATATGACAGGGTTGTTAGGAATGGATTTCTTTGAACAATATGAAGTAAATATGCAAATATCAAATTTGACAATGACCATAGAAGGTTATAAAATTAAATTGTTCAAACAGCCATATAATTCATGTGCTAATGTAACGATCAGTAAGCTAATGGTTATTACCCTGATAGTGAATATACAGTGGAGGCTTATATAAAAGGAAATGTAGAAAAAAATTTAACAATTCTAGAGCCTTATAAAAGTATACAGAAGAGAGGGTTATTGGTGGCTAGGTCTGTGTATGAAGCTTCATCAGAAGTAGTTCAAATAAATACTATAAACTTGACGGATGAAACAATAATCCTAGATAAAGATACTTTAGTAGGTAGGTTAGAACCAGTTAAGTCTATAAGTACTTTAAATGACATACAAATGGATTCAAATCTTGAAACAAACAAGAATGATAATATCCCTGAACATTTAAAGGTTATGATAGAAAAGGCATCGTTGGCATTAAAAAATGAGGAGAAATTAAAGTTTCAAAATTTGATACTTACATTTCAAGATATTTTTTTAGGGCCTGACTTAAAATTAGGTAGAACAGATCTTGTACGTCATTCTATTGATACAGAAAATGCAAAGTCAGTTAAGATACCTCCGCGTAGGATACCAATATCTCAAAAACAGGTAGTTGAAAAAGAAATAAATCGTTTATTGGAAGCAGATCTTATAGAACCAAGCAATAGTCCGTGGTCCGCCCCAATTTTACTAGTTACTAAAAAGGACGGAAGTATAAGATTCTGTGTTGATTATAGGGGACTTAGCTCTGTAACTGTAAAAGATTCATATCCTTTACCTAGAATTGACACGTCATTAGATTCTTTGGGTGGAAATAGATGGTATCATACAGTTGATTTGGCTTCAGGATATTGGCAATGTCCCATGGAGCCTGACAGTAAATCTAAAACAGCTTTTTCGTCACATAAAGGGCTTTTCCAATTCAAGGTATTGCCAATGGGGTGTTGTAATTCAGCAGCAACGTTTGAAAGGTTAATGGTGTTAGTACTTAGGGGTTATCAATGGATTCGTTGTTTATGTTATTTGGATGATGTCATCATTTTTGGTCCAGATTTTGAATCTGCTTTAGAAAATCTACGATTAGTTTTTGAACGATTAAGGTCGGCAAATCTTAAATTGAAACCAAGTAAATGTTCGTTTTTTTCAGAAAGAAGTGTAATTTTTAGGGCATGTTGTGTCAGAAAAGGGTATAGGATGTGACAAAAGTAAGATTGATTCAGTTCAAAAGTGGCCAATACCAAGAACTATGACAGAAATCAGAAGCTTTTTGGGATTAGCAGGTTACTATCGAAAATTTTATTCCAAATTTTTCTGAGGTTGCCTCCCCATTGACCAGGCTTACAAAAAAGGCTGTAAAATTTCAGTGGGATACTAGTTGTCAAAATGCTTTTGAAAAATTGTAAGAATCACTCGTATCAGCTCCTATATTAGCATATCCCGAAGGGGAAGGGGAATTTATACTAGATACAGATGCCAGTGGCAGTGGAATAGGCGCTGTGTTGTCACAATTTCAGAATGGGGAAGAGAAGGTCATATCATATGCTAGCAAAACGTTAAATGATGCGCAAAGAAAGTATTGTACAACAAGGCAAGAGTTATTGGCAGTAGTTATGTTCGTGAAGTATTTTCGTCATTTTCTTTGGGGTAGGCATTTCAAAATTAGAACAGATCATGCGTCCCTAGTATGGTTGAAAAATTTTAAGGACCCTGAAGGTATTTTGGAACGTTGGCTTACTGTCCTAGATACATATGATTTTACTTTAAAACACAGAAAGGGAAGTCTGCATACAAATGCAGATAGTCTTTCCAGAAAGCCACATAGACAGTGTCAAAGGTTGGATTGTCCAGATTGTACTAATAATAGTGTTGTGAAGATAAGTAAGAGTGTTGACTCGATTTATTCACCTTCTAAACGCATTTTTACAGTCCGACCAGGAGAAAACACAAAAATTAAAACAATCAGAAAAATGCGGTAAAGTCTTGGCATTACAAGAAACAAATGATGGATCAAATTGGATAAAAAAAAACTGGTCAACTGAGGAAATGATTAAATTGCAAAAAGAAGATGTAAGCATCGGAAAAATTTTGGAGTTAAAGACAGCATTTGAAAACAAACCCCTAAAATTGAAGTAGAGGGACAGGCTTATGGGTGTCGTGTATTATGGAGTCTCTGGGAATCATTGCTTGTGAGAGAAAATTTGTTATATCAAAAGGTTGAAACTGAAAAGAAAAATGAACCACAAATAGTTTTAGTAGCCCCGAAAGAAGTAAGATCTGAAATTTTCAAAGAGTTACATTGTAAAAGAACGGCTGGTCATTTGGGTAGGGACAAAACTCTTCAGTCAGTAAAGAGGCGATTTTTTTGCCTGGAATGAGTAAGGATATTGCTTCCTGGTGTAAGGAGTGTGATCAATGTGCTAGAGGTAAACCTGGTCCCGGTTTAGGGAGAGCACCTCTTCAACAATCAGCTGTTGGATCCCCTTTTGACAGGATAGGTGTTGACATAATGGGGCCATGTCCTGTTACAAAAGACGGAAATGAGTATATAATTGTTCTTTCTGACTATTTCACTAAATGGGTTGGGGCATTTTCAGTTGTAAATCATACGGCTTTAACTGTTGCTGATAAGTTGGTTACAGAGGTTATGTGTAGATTTGGAGTCCCGACCAGTATTCATTCGGATCAGGGTAGAGAATTTGAATCAGATCTTTTCAAATATGTATGTCAACTTCTTGAAATAGAAAAAAACTAGAACTGCCCCTTATAGGCCAAACTCAGATGGGTTAGTAGAAAGGATGATTGAACACTAAAACAAATGCTTTCAATTTTTGTAAATGAAAATCGAAACGATTGGGATGACCATTTACCGTTTTTGCTAATGGCCTATAGAGCGACAATACATGATAGCACCCGTTATTCTCCATTTTTTATGATGTTTGGTAGAGATATGATGTGTCCCATAGATGTCGTTACAGGGAATTCGCCCGACGAGATAAATGCAAATTGTCCAGTTCAATATGTAGAATGGCTTAAATGTACTTTAGAACACACATATTCTTTTGTAACGAAATATTTGTCACGTGCTGCATCTAGACAAAAGAAAAACTATGATCGGGGTGTAAAACCCCGTAGATTAGTAGAAGGCGATTTTGTTTGGAGGTGGTATCCCCCGTTTGCTAATGTTAAATTTGGCCTTGGGTGGACAGGTCCGTACAAAATTGAAAAGAAAATCTCAGAGGTATCATATAGGATAAGAAAGAATCCCAAGTCTAAGACTCTAGTAGTCCATATAGATCACTTAAAACCGCGGATCGGAAGGGATACGCCAGAAGCTTGGCAAAATGATTTGCCAATAGAAATTGAAAACGATCAGTTGAATGTTGCTTTAGATCAGACTATTGAAAGTGATGCAATTGAAAATGAAAGTGTTGATGAAATACCGGTAGATGATATGGAATTTGAAATTGAAAGTAGGGAAGATGAAATAAATGCAGGTTGTGCTTCTGATCTCATGATCACTCCCGAAGTTAAAAGAACACGTTGTGGTCGTGCAGTTAAAGAGCCCCTAAAATACTCCCCTTAGATAATTACAGTTGTACATAGCGTTTATCAATTCTATATTTTACCATATTTTATTATTGTTAACTTTATGTAGTAGAGTATAAAAGTTATGGAATACGATTTTAGTACCAAATCTTTAATTTAACTGACTGCGAAGATAACATACATTCTGTAGAATTGATACTAGAATTAATGGGACTAGATTTTCAATATAAATGAAATGATAATGTTGTAAATATTTGTAAATATTTGAAATTCATATATGTAATTTGTCTTAGTAAAGGTAAATTAAGAAGTAGGAAATTAATCAATTATATATTCAAGATATGCTTTAAATAAGTGTGTGTACGTGTGTGTAGATCTGTGGTCTAAATGCATTTTATAGTAGGGGTTATAATTTTAGCTTCCGAAAATGAATGAGATTAAAATTAAACATAATAAACGTATGTTGCTATGGAATATGATTAAAATCAATATTATATATCAAAAGCTAGATATCAAATTATTGATGTAAACATCATTTCCGAAAATTATAGTAGGGGTGTATGGTTTAGCAACAGATTATAATAAATAAATAATAAATAATAAAGAAAATCATGCATGATTACGAATTAAATAATAAAAAAAAAAGAAGAGCACTGAATAAATGTTATATTTTAACTTAAATGGAACTTCCGAAGATTTATTAGGGGTTACCAGTTTATTTCATGTGTTTTTAGATTGATATTTGAGTTAGAGATGTTAATATTTTCAGCAACATATGACAAAATATTTAGTTCAGTCAGCAAAATACAGGACTTGGGAATAATGTGAAATACACAAATGAGTACCGGTACCTAAGTTGGCTTGAGTTATTTATTCTATATATAAATATCTTTTAGACAGATCGATACGCATACACGTACATACATACATACACACATATAATTCAATACAGAAACAAAAATATTTTTCAAACATTACTCATAATGGCTGAAGCAGACGAAATGATGTCAATGATAATAATGGAAGATAGAGAAATACTTCGTCTAGATGATGATTTGAGAGAAACATTTCCACAAAATGGCATGCATTTAAAAATTGAAAATATATATATATATATATATATATATATATATATAGATATATGGGAAGTTGTTAATTACATGCAACTATTAAATTTCATATGTTTAAATATTAGCTAAATTGTTGAAAATTATATATATATCTTTATCAAGAATAATGTATATTTTTCATATAAATTGATTCTTAAGGGGGAGGAATGTAACAATTTCGCTATAAGATAAAGAATAATTATCTCCCTTGTGTTTATTTAGTTTTGTTATTAGTTTAATATTGTTAAGTAAATTAAAGTTGTAATATATGATCTTTATAGGTTATCACTTTTTATAAATAGCCATAAATTATCTTGGAACAATTCGGAGTATAAATAAATATTTTTGAAGAAGGAAAATTATATGTAACCTATGTATCGTAAATAATTAATTTATACATATCATCTAAGTTCAATAAATGGTTTGTCTTCAGACCAGTAGCTAATGTAAGGCTCACAAATATATATAGTATTCAGTTTTTACTGACACTAGATATGTCTAGGTAATAGACTAAAGATGTAGAAAAGTTATTTCTATAATTTTGAAAGTCCTATCCCAAATACTACCACAGCGTGTTCTTTTACATTTAAAATATATTAAAGTATTTAATACACTATAGTTCTAAATATAAACCAAAAGCTATAAATAAGAGGTCAAAACAAAAACGGGTTATAAAACTTTAGGTTCACTCGAATACTCAAATTTATCTTGAGATGTAAGTAATTGTTATACTACTCAGAATATTATTTTGCTATTGTTAAACTTATAAACTGTTGAATTTAATTTACCTTTTAGACAATTTTACATTTGTTAATATTGTATGCTGTTTTTGTTGTTTTACATCATGTTTGTTTAATACAAATATAAACATCTTTATTATCTTTTTATTCTATTGCCATAGCTCAGTTCCCTGAGAAGAACTATAAGAATTGAGACAGTCTAATGATCTCACTTGGCATCCATCGTCAACACATTATATAGATATCAGTATATTTGGTGTATAGAGTCAGATATCTCAGTTATTAACACGACATAAACAACTAACTAGAGGGGACGGAAGAATCCAAGCCCGACCTTCCTGTTACATAATTATCGATTATTATATATTCTATCACCTGTGTATTGTTAAAATAAATCAAACCATTATCACTTGTTAATTATCCGACAACTTGGTCAAATATCAACTTGTTCCCGCATACCGGACTCTTTTGATACACTCGGGCTTTTATTTATTCAAGAATAAACAGTTGTAAATATTGTACATAGTACAAAATAGTGCGGGAAAATGTTCATTCATGAAACGCTATCTCGCGTAGATTTCTTTTGATTTTCTCTTCAGCCAATGGCCGACCCGCAAAGTAGTGTTTGTGATACTTATTTCAAAATGAAGTTAAATTCATCTGAATTGTCGGTGAAAATTCATTCCTTTTTAGCTCACCTGGCCCAAAGGGCCAAGTGAGCTTTTCCCATCACTTGGTGTCCTGCGTCCGTCGTTCGTCGTCGTCGTCCTGCGTCCGTCGTCGTTAACTTTTACAAAAATCTTCTCCTCTGAAACTACTGTGCCAAATTAATCCAAACTTTGCCACAATCATCATTGGGGTATCTAGTTTAAAAAATGTGTCCGGTGACCCGGTCAACCAACCAAGATGGCCGCCATGGCTAAAAATGCAGTTTTTGGCTTATAACTCAAAAACCAAAGCATTTAGAGCAAATCTAACATGGGTAAAATTGTTCAAAGGCAGATCTATTTGCCCTTAAATTTTCAGATATATCGGACAACCCGTTGTTGGGTTGCTGCTCCTGAATTGGTAATTTTATGGAAATTTTACTGTTTTGGGTTATTATCTTGAATATTATTATAGATAGAAATAAAGTGTAAACAGCAATAATGATAAGCAAAGTAAGCTTTACAAATAAGTCAACATGACCGAAAGTGTCAGTTGACCCCTTTAGGAGTTATTGCCCTTTATAGTCAATTTTTAACCATTTTTCGTAAATCTTAGTAATCTTTTACCAAAAATCTTCTCCTCTGAAACTACTGTGTTAAATTAATCCAAACTTGGCCACAATCATTTTTGGGGTATTTAGTTTTAAAAATATGTCCGGTGACCTGGCCATCCAATCAAGATGGCCGCCACGGCTAAAAATAGAACATAGAGGTAAAATGCAGTTTTTGGCTTATAACTCAAAAACCAAATCTGACTGGGGTAAAATTGTTTATCAGGTCAAGATCTTTCTGCCCTTAAATTTTCAGATGAATCGGACAACCCGTTGTTGGGTTGCTGCCCCTAAATTGGTAAGTTTAAGGAAATTTTGCTGTTTTTGGTTATTATCTGGAATACTATTATAGATAGAGATAACCTGTAAACAGCAATAATGTTCAGAAAAGTATGATTTACAAATAAGTCAACACAGGGGTCGAATTTAAGCTTTTTAGTGTACTGGTCAGCCGGACCAGTGGACTTTAGATCTGCTGGTCCGGCTCAAAATTTACTGGTCCTGCAAAAAAGACATTCATTTGATAACCACTAAAAGATATGACAGATGTTTAGTTTTATTTTCCTCAGCTGCTTTCCTCTTCTTTATTCCAAAAATAGCACCCCCAATACCCTAAAAATTATTTCTCAGGTTTTTTTTTGTAATCAAACCGAGATAGAGATGCAATCATTGATTTTAACGAAAAATTTCTACTGGTCGGCTGGACAACCAGCTGACAAAATCTACTAGTCCGACACACATTCTACTGGTCTCGGACCACCGGACCAGCGCCAATTTCGACCTCTGAGTCAACATGACTGAAATGGTCAATTGACCCCCTAAGGAGTCATTGTCCTTTATAGTCAATTTTTAACAATTTTCATAAAATTTGTAAATTTTTACTAACATTTTCCACTGAAACTACAGGGCCAAGTTCATTATAGATAGAGATAATTGTAAGCAGCAAGAATGTTCAGTAAAGTAAGATGTACAAACATATCACCATCACCAAAACACAATTTTGTCATGAATCTATCTGCTTCTTTTGTTTAAAATTCACATATACCAAGGTGAGCGACACATGCTCTTTAGAGCCTCTAGTTTATTCAAGCTGTAATCTTTTTTTAAAAGAGTAGCAACTCAAAATATCCAAGAATCAGAATTCGAACACTAGTACTACATTATCTTGGAGCAGAACATTGCGATACTCTGTCTCACCGGAGGTCGAGGCTGACGCCTATGGAAAGTAGCTATAGCAAGCTATAGAAAACTTTTCATTCCTTTTTGATTCAAGCTGTTACCTTTTTTAAAAGAGTAGCAACTCAAAATATCCAAGAATCAGAATTCGAACACCAGTACTACATTATCTTGGAACAGAACATTGCCATAGTCTTTCTCATCGGAGGTCGAGGCCGACGCCTATGGAAAGTAGCTATAGCAAGCTATAGCAAACTTTCAAAAAAATCATTGACAATACATTGTATTTATACACACGTACCGAAAAATTGCATTAAAGCATGCGAAAAATATCGCAAGAACGTTTTGAGACAATCCCGGCAAGGACCGGTAACTCCATTATAATTGATTTTGCGGGAAAACAGGAATGCCTTCTCACATCCAATCTTTTAGTTTTTTGACAGAAGAGTGTCCATCATGCACTTGCACTGTACTATTATTAGAATAGAATGATATACAAATGGATGAAAGTTATATATTCATGTAACTGTTATATCAATATAATATATAACAGCAAACAAGTGTATATTGAATGTGTAGTGATTATAATAGTTATTACGGTGTGGTTGATGTGTCATACCACCACTACTCCCTCAAATTTAGAACGTATGTGAAAGTAGGCCTACTCGGCCAAAAAATAGTGCATTTGATGTCATTGTTTACTTAAACTAACCAACAAATTGGTAGAAATGAAACTTTTGGTGAAAGAGAAATATATTAAGACCATTTTGAACTAAAATTTACATGTTTATGAGTTTGCATTCAAAATTGAAGATTAATGCACTCCATAGTATACTAATTTAAGATTTCCAGAAAACCAGGGATTATTTTTAGTGGTATCTCTATTCGGAAGACCTTTTCTTTTTTATATGATTTTAAACACCTGATGAAAATTGGCATGTAGAAAGCTGATACATGTATGATTCAGGATATACCTGGTTTCTTTGAAGTTAAACTTGAGGTAAAATATTTAGAAAGCTGTGAAAATTGTAAAATTTGGTTGAACAGATAGGGACTTTTAATTGGTGGTATGACACCTTGAATTTCGAGTCATTTATTCATAATCCACGAGCTTGTATTAGAAAAATAGTATATCTCTGTACATTAACCTCAGTTTCAGGTATAGTACATGTACTTCAAGATCTTTGATTAAACTTAAAAACAAAATGTGTTTGCTTGAATTATTTTGAAGATGTATGTGCTCTTGACTGTTATTGACTAAATAGCTGTTGTCTGTTTTCTGAAATTGACATTGCAGTTGTGAACTGTTATTATGAAGAAAAGAAAAATCCCCTGTTTACTGTTTTGTTTTTTTATTTGTGAATTCACTGTTTTTCTTATTTAAGACGATTTACTGTTGTCGGTTATCAATACATTTTAATTTTGCTGCAATCTGATTTGAGAAAAATAAAACAAATATTCACCTTTTAATGAAAGCTCTCTTGCATCCTTTAGGAACTATGCATACGATTTGCGGGATTTCAATCCTTTTGCATGACCATAAAAAATAAGGTGTAAAATATCCAATACATACATATATGATTTGGTATGTTTGCCAATGGATAAATTTTCATCAGAAGCCAAATGTGGTAGGTATTAACAACTATACATCACCGTCTGATCTTCACCAATCTACCGAAAAATCAGCATAAAAATAGAGAGCATATTTTTTTAGAATGGAAGTTTGGAATGTGTCAGAGACAACAATCCGAACGAAGAGCAGAAAACAGCCGACGGCCACCTATAGGTCTTCAACACAGCGAGAAAATTCCGCACCCGGAGGCGGGTTTCAGCTGACCCCTCAAATAAATTGTGTACTAGTTCAATGAAATTGGACGTCACACTAAGCTCCATAACATATAAATGAACATACAAATTAAAAAAACATACAATACTATAGAGGCTTCCGACATGGGACAGGCGCAAAACTGCCACGGTGGTGTTAAACATGATTTATGAGATCTCAACCCACCCTTATATCATTAGCCAATGTAGATTAAACAAACACAGCAAAATGCACAGTAAAACTCAGTTTTAAAGAAGTCCGAGTCCGTGTCAGAATAACCAACAAAAGAAACTAGGCAAAAAAATAATGATACATAAATCAATAAGGGACTACTAGCAGTTACTGACATAGGTCAGCGCCAGACGTCAATTAAACTTATCGAAAGAGTATATTTTCATCATATGAAAATCAAGCACAACCTAAGTTGATCACGGCAAACTATCAGGTGAGCCTGAAAACTTCTTTTATGAGCTTTGATAATAAATTCAGTGTAACTATCCTTAAGCATTCTGGATATTGTTTCACTGACAAATGTGTACGATACTTTAGATACTTTTCTCTTTATTCAAATGAATCCCATGAATCCTAGCCTTGTTTCCTCAGCAGCTAAAATCAGATTTCTTTTTTGGAGGGTATAAGAAAGAGGGAGTTCAATGTGAAATTTTTGAAGCTTGGAATAGTTTTGAAATTCTAAAATTGTTGACAAAAAAAATAATTTGAATTCGATGATCAAGAACAATTTTATTACTGCAGATGATAATTTTACCATAAAATATTTTACAAAAGGGGAAAGGGAGGTTGCGGAGGGGTTCACGACAGATTTAAAAGTTGTACCTTAGAATAAAAATGTATCTTTTAGCTATCAAGAATCACCTGGTGTACCTTTGAGCATTTAGTTCACATTAAATTATTGTCTGATCGGTTGTCAGGGGAGGTTTTCGAAAGTTCAATAAAACAAACAAACAAACAAAAAATCATTTAAGGGCAAGACCAGAATGTGTCACAGAAAAAAGACTAGATAACCTAGATAAACACACACAAAATAAAAGATTTTTTTAAAGTTCGTTTTAAAGATCCAAGAGTAAAGTCTCGTGTCAAGGGTTTTTGAAAACGATTAAGGAAAAGTAAGTGAACGATGTGTCCTTCTTTTCTATTTTAGAATATATTTCATGAATAATAATGATATATGTTTAGATTTTAATTGAAAATGAGTCAAAATTGAGTGAACGAAAAAATAATTTAAAAATACCTAAGAAATATACTTTTAGTTAAATATTTGTTATAGTATATAGCTTTTAGTTTTTGTGTTTCAAACATACCTTCTCTATAGTAATGGTTCGTTACAAAGGTATTTCACTTCACCCTTTTATTTAATCTTTTGATTCTGTGAATTCTCAGTATTATTGTATCAACATGTAGCATAACATATATATCATAAAAAAAAGAATAAACTATGAAAATCCGTTGACAAAGGCTTATCTCATCCGAATGGTATATAAAGAATAATAGCTCTAACAATGACACGAGTGAACGTGGGCGGCTACTTATGCATCCTAACAACAAAGACATTAGTTATAAAAAAAGAAGATGTGTTAAAAAATACACAAAAAACAGATTTATGTGAAGTTAACTGCCGGTTTGTTATTCGTTATTCGATATTCAATATCCAACCGGCTGCTAGCAGTCGGTTGGATATTCAAAATTTTGTTGAAAATCATATAAAAAGAAATACTTGATAACATTACTAAAAACATGATTTTCATAGTTAAGAGGACAGATAAAATACGTCAGAAATCGTTTAATGATCCCAAGCTGTCGTAAACTTTCGTTGTCCTCGAATATAAACCCTTTTCTAAGTTGCATATTTGTCTTTATGTAGTATAGATTTTTGTCAATAAAACGACTTCAAAGATGTACTTTTGTTACGTTTTGTATATGATATGTCTTCAAACAAAAAGAAAAACGGATAACTCTAGCAACATTTAGAATTATGAATAAAAATATTTATGGAAAGCCAAAAGAACAAATTTTAAGCCAAAAAATGTCAAAATTTTAGGACAAAGGGCACAGGGCAATGGTGAGAGCCCCCTGATCTCTCAATCTTTCTAATATTATGCAGACAGTTAGTCAATAGGTAGATACAAACGTGACTAAAAGGAATTTGGGTACACTTTCTGTCTTCCATGTTTACAGAGCGCTCCAGTTCCAGTTGGATATTCAAAATATATAGCGAAAACCTACCCGAGACCTCTTAATTGAGGTTGATACCCCCCTGGTCTTTCAATGTCAATAAAATTCAACCAAATCATAGATTCTATATATATAAAGGTTGTATTAGACGGATTACTCAGAATAATGTCATCTTCGATACCTACGGAGGGCTTAGATTGTCACTTTTCAGCCAATAAATGTCAAAATTGTAGGACAAAGGGCACAGAGCAATGGTGAGAGCCCCGTGATCTCTCAATATTTCTAATATTATGCAGACATTAAGTCATTAGGTAGATACAAACGTGACTAAAAGGAATTTGGGTACACTTTCTGTCTTCCATGTTTACGGAGCGCCCAAAGTACCAGTTGGATATTCAAAATATACAGCGAAAACCTACCCGAGACCGCTTAATTGAGGTTGAGACCCCCTGGTCTTTCAATGTCAATAAAATTCAAGCAAATCATAGATTCTGTATATTTAAAGGTTGTTTCAGACGGATTACTACGAATAATGTCATCTTCGATATCTACGAAGGACTTAGATTGTCACTTTTCAGCCAAAAAATGTCAAAATTTTAGACTTGTTAATATTATGCAGACATTTAGTCAATAAGTAGATACAAACGTGACTAAAAGGAATGTGGGTACTCTTTCTGTTTTCCATAATATTAGAAAGATTGAGAGATCAGGGGCTCTCACCATTGCCCTGTGCCTCTTGTCCTAAAATTTTGATAATTTTTAGCTGAAAATGACAATATAAGCCCTCCATAGATATCGAATATGACATTATTCTTGGATATCCTTTTAGTACAACTTGTATATATACATTTATCTTACCTCGTATACATTTCTAGGAATATGATTGGTTAAAAGCGTCCTCGTGGAAACCGTGTATATTTAATATTAGGTTAGTTGGGAGGCGGGGCATATTTCATACACGGTTAGAAGTGGAGTTGCGTCCCTTTATATGCCATATAAGGTAATAAGGAGGCGGGGCTTATTTCATACACGGTAAGTAGTGGTGTTACGTCCCTTTAGAAAAACAAAACAGTACTGAGAAAAAATCTTAAAGGTTCCAACAGACGAAGAAAGTGATGATAAAGTGAAATAAATTCATAAAACAGATTTAAATCTAACAAGTTAGTTGTCATTGTTGGCATCTGTTTTTGTAGGATCAAAGGAAGTAGTTTCTTAATCATGTTAACTGTATTGAAAACTTGCTCATTTTGATAGGTCACTAGGTCCAAGGACACAGTTATCGTCCTTTGGTTTTCGAATATAGTCCCTAGTGTATAACTTGCATGTTTTATTTAATACACTTTCCCAATATATTTCTTGTTATTAAATGCATGACATATTAAGTAGGGGGATGTAATTACATGTTAAAAAAATTTGGGTGCTGAATCTTTATGTTAAGTAGTGATTTGGTCCAGTTCAAAAAGGTCAAATTTTATCACGTCTGAAGCTGTCAAACTGAATTTTACACCCCCTTAACACAGAATTGTCAATATTTTGAGTTAGAGCTGGTAGAAGTTTCTATAATTTTGATATTATTTGTCTCACTGGTAGTACACTACACTGTAAAAATCTTTTAAAGAAAGAGCAGGTGCGATTTTTTTAATTTGAATTCATTGTCTAAAAGAAATGCACTACGAAATAACTGTGTTCTCGGGCCACTAGTCACGGTAGTCTAAATTTTACACGTTAAGATAGTCGGTAGGATAAATTCGTTACATAGTTGCTAGTGACGTAATACGATATATACGGTATATATGGGGTCAGTAAATTCCATATGGGGATTCGAGCTTCATTCGAGCTTCGCTCTCACCCCATATGGAATTTACTGACCCCATATACATGTATACCGTATTAGGTCACTAGCACACTATGTAACTAATAGTACACTGTCTATGATTTAATCAAATTTTATGGACGGGGTCTCACCCTCATTTAAGCGGTCTCAGGTAGGTTTTCCGTATATATTTTGAATATCCAACTGGCACTTTGGGCGCTCCGTATAAATGAAAGACAGGAGGTGTACCCACATTCCTTTTACTCACGTTTGTATCTACCTATTGACGAAATCAATGTCTGCATAATGTTAGAAAGATTTAGAGATCACTTCCCAGATAATTTTTAGCTGAAAAGTGGCAACATAAGCCCTCCATAGATATCGAACATGACACTATTCTTGGATATCCTTTTAGTACAACCTTTATATATACACTGTCTATGATTTAATCAAATTTTATGGATATTGAAAGACGAGGGGGGTCTCATCCTCATTTAAGCGGTCTCTGGTAAACTTTTCCCTATATATTTTGAATATCCAACTGGCACTTCGGGCGCTCCGTAAAAATGAAAGATAGGAAGTGTACTCAAATTCCTTTTAGTCGCGTTTGTATCTACCTATTGACAAAATGTCTGCATTATATTAGAAAGATTTAGATATCAGGGGGCTCTCACCATTGCCCTGTGCTCTTTGTCCTAAAATTTTGGATAATGTATAGCTAAAAAGTGACAATATAAGCCCTCCATAAATATCGAATATGACATTATTCTGGGATATCCTTCTAGTACAACTTTTGTAAATACATGTACACTGTCTATGATTTAATCAAATTTTATGGACATTGAAAGACCAGGGGGGTCTCACCCTCATTTAGGCGGTCTCAGGTAGGTTTTCCCTATATATTTTGAATATCCAACTGGCACTTTGGGCGCTCCGTAGAAATCAAAGACAGGAAGTGTATCCAAATTCCTTTTTTGTCACGTTTGTATCTACCTATTGACGAAATGTCTGCATAATATTTGAAAGATTTAGGGATCGGGGGCTCTCACCATTGCGCTGTGGCCTTTGTCCTAAAATCTTTGATAATTTTTAGCTATAAATGGACAAAATAAGCCCTCAATAGATATCGAATATGACATTATTCTAGGATATCCTTCTAGTACAACCTTTATATAAGCGGTCTCAGGTAGGTTTTCACTATAAATTTCTTTTCTGGGCTTTCCATAAATATTTCTATTTATATTCCTAAATGTTTTCTAAAATAATCGGTTTTTGTTTTTGTTTTAAGAAATATCATGTATAAAGTACATCCTCGACGTTTTTTTATTGACAACAATCTATATTACATAAAGACAAATATGCAAGTTATACCCTAGTCCCACTAGGCCACGATCGCACTACGATCTGTGAAAAAAATGCAAATTTTGATGGTCGTAGTGCGATCGTGTAGATCGCAGTAAGGTCGTATCACGGTCGTGGTGAGGTCTTCAAGATCGTGAAGAGCGTGGCCAACTTTGAACATGTTCAAAACAATCGGTCGTGGCGAAATCAGGTCGTAGTAGTAGGGTAGTGAGAGCGCACTAAGATCGTAGTAAGATCGCAAAGGTCGCTATACAATCGTAGCAAGAGCGTAGCGAAAGCGTGATTCTATTCGGAGAGACTGCGCTACGATCGCATAGCGACGTTATCACGACCTCACTACGACCATCACGTTCCCACTGCGACCCAACTACGCTTCCACTACGACTATACCACGCTGTTCACGACCATAGTACGATTCTAGCACGCCCTTGCCGTCCTCATCACGCTCTTCTTACGACCTGACTACGTTCACACTACGACCATCATTCTCATTGTCATTTTCACATAAAATATATAAAAAAAGCTCCCTAGATTTTGTTTGTTTGAATGTAATTATCCATTTGCTCTTACGGCTCAACCATGCTTCTCGTTTTTATATAGATTAGACCGTTGGTTTTCCCGTTTAAATGGTTTAACACTAGTAATATTTTGGGTCCTTTATAACGTGCTGATTGATGTGAGCCAAGGCTCCGTGTTGAAGGCCGTACCTTGGCCTATAATGGTTTACTTTTATAAATTAATGTTACTTGGATGGAGAGTTGTTTCATTGGCACTCATACCACATCTTTCTATATATATTGATACATCTATGTCATCTCTGCTATCGTTCACTAAAATATCGTCATTGAGCTTCATGGACCAGCAATAGGTTGTAATTTAGGTTGGATTGGTCGGTCCGACATCTCTGCTTGATCAGGATTCGTTACTTTGCTCCCTCTGCCTCTACATCAACTCCTACCACCATGCCCACGTGTTCTGGTAGATTTTGGTGGCATGACTGTATTGTTTCCGAGAAATCTACGATTTAATCAGAAATAGAAGGAATTGAACTGTATTGATATGGAACACGATGTTGACGTTATTGCTGAGAACGTAGAAAGATCGCGCTATTAGCGTAGTATAATCGTGGTAAGAACGTGTAATAATCGCAGTAAGATCGTGTTGCAATCGGATAACTCGTGGTATGGTCGTAGTGAGAACGTGACGAGCGTAGAAAGACCTTAATAAGCGTAGTGAGGTCGCAGAATAAGCGCAGTGAGAACGTGGTATAATCGTAGCGGGATCTTTGTAGAAGCGTAGAGAGGACGTAGTAGCATCGTGAAAGCAACGAATAAATTTACATTGTCATGCCGCTCATACTGCGACCTCATCACGATCTAAATTTATTTTAGATCGCGGTGAGCGTGGTGCGATCGTGGTCTAGTGGGACTGGGGCTGAAGAAAAGGGCTTATATTTTAGAACAACGAGAATTTACGACAGCTTGTAGAGGCCAGGAAACAATGTCCTACGTATCTTATCAGTCCTCTTTAAAACTATAAAAATCATGCTTTTAATGTTATTAAGTTGTTTTTTTTTATGATTTTCAACTTAATTTTGAATATCCAACCGACTGCTAGCAGCCGGTTTGATATCGAATATCGAATAACGAACCGGCTGCTAACTTCACATCCATAAAAAAACAGTAGGAGTGCCATCAAATGCATTCGACAAACAATGTTGAACGAGCTCCTATCGCGGTTTCAGTTATGTGACGTCGGCATCAGGGAAAGCTTCAAAAAAATTTATGAAAAGTATGAGTTATTTAATTTTTAATGTCTGTACTATATTTTTTGAAACTATGTTTTAAAAAATACATTTATCAAAAGTTACAGTTTGTTTCATCTGGAATAACGTTGAAAGTCCAAATTTTCAATAAAACACGAATGTGTCCCTAGTACACGGATGCCCCATCCGCACTAACATTTTCTATGTTCAATGGACCGTGAGAATTGGTAATAATCTCTTATTTGGCAATACAATTAGCAGGCTCATATCATAGGGAACATGCGTTCTAAGTTTCCAGTTGATTGGACTTTAACTTCATCAAAAACTACCTCGACCAAAATATTTAACCTGAAGCGTGACAGACGGACTGACGAAAGGACGAACTGACGAACGAACGAACGAAAGAACGGACGAACGAACGAGCGAACGGACGAAAGAAGAACGAACAAACGGATGGACGTACATATCAGAAAACATAATGCCCATGACCATAAATGGGACAAACAAATTCCTGTCAGATGTTTTCTGGTTAAAACATTTCAACTGATGACTGATGTTCTAAGGTCAACTACTTTTAAAAAAAATACAGAAAAAAGTTTAGTCGATGCAATCTAAAATACCGTAAAAAGAAAGAGATTTATGAAAGTTTTTGTCAACGAAGTGTACAGCGATTATTTAAAAACGGGCAACGAACTCGACACATTTGGTGAGACGAACGATACAGTAATAAAATACCTATTTAGTATGATATTGCGTTTATTCTCGGTTCTATGCAACACTTGAGGGAACGTAATACTAGTAATTTAATGTGTAGTTATTTATTATTGCTCAAGGTAAAATTTTAAAATATGAAAAGATATTCAGCATGAAACTATGGACATAATTGTGCAAATCGTGATACAAGCATGAAATTCGGTATATAAGTTGACTAAATGATAATTAAAAAAAAATCCGCTTCTGGCCATCAAATTTGTTCAATTTTTCAAAATGGCCACCGCCCATTTGGATATGGCGTCATATCCAATTGGCTACATTTCGTAAATCAGGTTATGTATTGGTCACTGTCAGATAGTTATCAACAACGTGGAAATTGTCGTTTTATCATTTCTATCAACTTAACAAGATATATCATGGTCTTTGTCTGTTTCAAATGCATAAATACAGGTTGACTATCTTAAAACTATCTACCGACCGTGCAAGGGCTGTATAGCCAGTCAAGGTCGTTAAAAACTTCCATTTGTTGATAACTATCTGACAGTGACCAATACACACACCTGTACGGTAGCATTTACAGTTACCCACACAGCTTGGTTTCTTGCATTTGCATTTTTTAAGAAATCATCGAGGATGCAACGGCAGCCAAAGAAATCCATTTTGGTTTCCAACGGTCATTGTTTTATTTTCTTTTATCCAACTCGAGTGTTCATGACTTGGAACAATAACCTATTGAATGCATAAATCCGGATGAGCCCAAACATGTTCACACTTGATATGCTTCTTTTTTATGTGGTCCGAATAAGAACCTCTGGTTGGCAGAATAGAATCATAAAGCCGCCCTTACGAACGATTCAAATCGTGCCTCCTTAACAGCAAATGTTGATGTTGCAATACATGATGCAAACAAATGCTACTATGTTGTCAATGTCTGTGTCTGTGTTTTAATTCAAAAACGGGGTTAAAAAGTCCGTTACATCAGGGAATACTTCTATGTGTGCAAGTTGACCTCTTCACTTTACAATGAAATGCCGACACAGTGTCACATCCATTAAATGCGTGGCAGAAAAGAAGAGCAGCTACACGAAGACCAAACGAATCTGCTATGACATGTGGAGGAAGCCATAGAAAGCCTATATTCCTTCAAAAACCTATTCACAATTTGTCCACACCTTATAATCTTGCGAGTGCTTCAATTTGTAATGCTAATACATCTGTGTTAGTACTTCTTTTAACAATCATTTTCAGCAGCATGCTTATCATGGATAATTATCCGTGTATCTGTTTCTTCATGGTATCCGTATTGAATATTTTTACCTTGAGTAACATAAGCATTTTTATAAATCACTAAAGAATTATGTCGGCAAGAAACTTGAACAAATCCGTTTTGTTGTCATCTTCACAGAGAAAACTAGTCCAAAGCCATGGCATGTTACCAGTACCACCAACATTTCGTTTAGCACCAATACCTTGACCTTTTGTCTCGTCCAAGCCTTTAAATCATTAATTAAATAAACATCAAATACAATGTCTACTCTTGGATTCTTATCGTTGCAAGATTTTAGGCTATAAGGCAGTATGACATCATTTGCATAATCATTAGATATTTTTGCCCCAAATGGTGGCCTGGAATAAACCATTCCTGCTCCACCAATGACAAATGCGTCAGAATTTGGATCAGTTGATGGGAAATTGCAAAATGTTTCAAGTATACCTCCTTGCTGCGATTAAATACCACTGTTTAAAGTGACATTCTGAAACAAAGACGGAGGAGCATTTTGTTTTTCATGGCTAAAGAATTATTCTAAGTCAAACTGTCTACTTTGACAAGAAATTAAAGTAAAATAAACAGATCGTAATTACTTTTCGGGTTCTCCAGCTTTGTTTTTGAAAAAGACGTTTCCAGTTTCATTTTACGCTTTTTATGCGGAATTGTTCTTTTTTATCTGGTTATAAAAAGCAGATTCTCTTTCGTTTTGCATTTGCTTCAAAAGATATCCGTATTGTTTGGACCCCATCTTGGAGTTTATATACATATCTTACCTGCTTCCGAATCCAAAACTTCCACAAATGAGCCTTTTGTGTACAAATCTGACGACTCTTCTAGAAATGAATTTCCAAAGTAGTTCATCACTTTGGAAATCCTTTGAAGTTTTTTGAAGAAATACTTTTGTGTATCATAGAGTCTTCATGATGGCGTTTATCTGCTATAGAATGACTCAATCCACTAGATCCTTAACATTCATATACCAGTCTACTGACTTCTGGTCCAGCTACCATCCATCGTCCTAAAGGTATATAATCGGTTAAACGCATGGCACCAACATCACCCTTCACTATTGTATTATTCTGTGTTTGTGCCTGATCAGTTGTGATATAAGAAAACTACTATCTGGTCTTACGCAAAGTAAAATTACCACTTGCAAGTTCCATTGCCACCTGAAGGGATGCCATACCTCGGAAATGGATCGCCATCGGTAACCATCGATCATAATTAACATGATCAAAACAAACAAAATACGTATCCTGCTTAGTATGGACTGTTTGGAAAGTGCGATATCTGACTTGTGAAATTGGCGTACTACCGAAAGCACAAGAAGTTCTTAATTCATAATTGAACGTCAGAACTTAAACTGTGGTCGAGATGACTCTCTTTCCTTACACCAGTTGATCAAATACTTAAACGTCACAGAGTCATGGGTTATATGTTCTGCGTTTACGCGTTTATAAGCTGACATAATCAATTCAAGCAAAACACATGCTGTCATAGATGTACGTGTTTAGTTCTTATTACATTTGAACATATATGAAAAGAATCTGCCATTCTAGGTGTTGTAATATCGGCTTCGGTGAGGCCACATGTCCATCCACTATCACGCAATATTTCACTCAGACTTTTATAACAAGTCATTGTAATGGAAAATCCACCATTTATGACGAAAAACTTATCTTCTACGTACAAATCTGGCCATTCCCACTGAAATTGCTTAGCCAATACCAAAGTGGTTGATCTGCAGCTATAATTATGGTTGCCCGGGATTAAGAAAGTTAACCACCTTTTTCACCTTATTCAATGAATGCTTGATTATTGCACCTGAAAGGACGTGTTTTCAAACAGTGGCATCCTTAAAGTTACACGAACTTGAACAGAATAGCCTAGATGTTTGGAGGAATGAAATGATGACAAAGATATGTTTACAAAATCCAAATTCTCATCTGTAAGATGAACAACGATTTGCATCATTGTGCCTTTATAGTGCGTGCAAATCTCTCTTTATGTCTATAAATAGTCTACGCATGCGCGAAATTGTTAAACGCATGTCTATTATTACCTTAAAAAATGGTATCAAACAAATTCATAACGACATTAAAAATCAAAAAGCGCTTAGTATATAATGAGTAGTTCAAATGTTTTTGTGTGAATTTTGTAACATTTTCGTACTGAACATGCAAAATATTCATTTCTAGTATATGTCACATGAAAAGAAGGTAGCCACCAAATCTGATAATATTTTATTCTAAAAGAAGGTCAACGACAATGTTTTCCAGAAAAAAAAGGTATTTTAAACCTGGAAAAAAACAGCCATTTTAGAAAAGGTGGTGGCCATCTTGAAAAAAAAATAAGGCCAGCAGTTTTTTCTTAAAAAAGTATATAATAATGATGCTTTGTGCTAATTTTCATGCTTGTATCATCATTTGCATAATTCCCTCCATTTTGCTTGCTTATATCTTCCACTATGTTTAACTTTTAAAACGTACGACATCGCACCCTATCTGTGCGTTTTGCATCTAGCAGTTTTATCAAACGTATATACAAAATCTAAATTAACAACAACTGTATATTTGATAAGATAAACTAACAATTACATTGAAATATTGATATATTTTCAAATAAGTTCTTGAGAGGCATTCGAAATCGTTTTTCATCCCACATATTGTACCGATTAACGCTTCGAACGTGTCATTTTTATCTGGGGTTATATGAACAATGATATGTACTCACTGACAATACTTAATATGGCAAAATACTTTCTCAACGCTCCATTAATGTTTGAACTACACAGGTATGTTCCTTCATCTTCCCTTTGAATAGTTGATATTTGTAAATCATAGTTCCCTACAATGCTCAGTCTGTCACGTATACCTTCTAATCTAGGATTGAATGTATTGCCTGAGGAATACTGAATACTTGTGGTTGTATTAAATACATAAAACCAATCAATGACATTTGTTTCTCTCTGTATTGTACACACCAATATAACATTATCTCCAACACTGTGAAAGTATTCTTGTGATGTTTGTGTAAGACCTAAAATATATCATAGAATAACAGATAATATAACTTTTTTCAATAGCAATAAATAAAATTGAGAATGGAAATGGGGAATGTGTCAAAGAGACAACAACCCGATCAAATAAAAAACAACAGCAGAGGGTCACCAGTTTGACTTGTTGTTTTGACATCGTCTAATTATAAAATTAAATGTGCATGTACTTAATGTTACAAAACTCATTGTTGTTCCTTTTCTTCATTGGTTTTATGACTTAAAAACAACAATACAAGATTTTTGACTATTATGTTGTACATGTATACATATATTTTACTTTTGGCTTGCAACATTTGTTAGACAACTTCTCTAATTTTCAAACTTGCAGGCAACAAACCCAAACAATCTACCCAAATTGCGTCGGTCCAAACAGGTTATTCATTCCACACTGTCTTTTTCAGTGATATAAATACAAAGAATTATATATCATAAAAAAAAATTAAGCAGATATGACTAACACAGACAGAAATATAGAAGAACGGACAAAATTTAAAACTATGCATATAGAACCTGCATTATCTGAATGAAAATTATGTTCAAAGTATATCATTTTTTAATTATTTGTTATAGGCTATATATATATAGCTAGTGGTACCATCGAGGAATATATAACCGAATAGTTTTGATACGCTCTGTAATCACTGCAGCAAACATATTGCATTGCAAATGATTTATTTTTTTGTATGTTTGTTATTCATTCAATTAGACCGATGTGACAGTGTGGGTGTCGAAACACCCATTGAGGATTTGAAAGGAGCGTAAAAAAGAATATGCAGGGTGATGAGATCGAAAATATCTGATTCAGTATCATTGGTACTGTTATGTTATTTGTTCTCCTTATGGTAACTTACAAGACAAAATTATTTTGTATATTGAAAAAGTACCGGTTCATTTGGCAGAGCATCGATTTATCATGCTTGATTGGTGGAGCGTTTCAGGGAAAAGAATTTTCATTCCCCGCTTTCAAAAAAATGGGGTATACTGTTTTACCTCTGCCCGTTTGTTCATCCGTTCGTCCATTCGATAGTCCGTTTGTTCGTCTATTCGTCCCATGAATATTATTCGTTTTAATTTCTCAGGAACTACATCAACAGGATTTCTGAAATTTGGTTTCAGTGTTTTTATATAAGTCTGATAAACCATGTGTGGCGTTTTCAGAATCATCACTCAACAACTTCCTTTTAACCGAACACTTGCACCATATGGCACATGACATCAAAGTTGAAAATGTTCTGCACATTTTTCTGAGGAGCTACATTACAAGGATTTCTGAAATTTGGTTTCAGGGTTATATAAGTCAGCTTTACCGTGTGATGCGTTTTCAGATTCATTTCTTACCAGCTTCTTCTTAACCGAATACTTACACATCATTTTACAAATGACATCCAAGTTGAAAATTTTCGTCACATTTTTCCGAGGAACTACAGTTATAAGGACCTCTGAAGTTTAGTTTCAGGGTTTATATAAGTCCGCTATATCCTTTTATGCGTTTTCAGATTTATCACTCAACAGCTTCCTGTTTAACGTCAAGTATTTTGGCGGGGGCATCATCAGTGATCTACAGCTCACGGTTTCACTTGTTCCTTCCTCTATTTTTTGTTGGATACATCTGATACATGTATTATACATTAAAGTCACATGATACTGTAATGATTACTTATTGTTTGAACTTTGTTTTCACATTCCGAAAAATATTGAAAAACAAATCTTCAAATTTTAGGAGTATGTCTTAATACATTGATCATTTTGATTTTTTTTTATCAAATTATCAACAATTATATTTGTGACTATGCATTTTGAAAGAAGTATAAGAAAGAAGTTTTAAAAAAAGGAGTAGACTTGTACTGTTTTACTGTTCAATATTTAAAAGTAAATATTGTAATTTTTTTATAAATAAAACATAAGAATGTTGTTCTATTCTTGAATTCCATTAAAAGCAATACGCAGTAGAATTTCCCTTTTTTTGGTAGAAACATGGTAAGAATATGTTTAGACATGATAGTAAAAAGACTGTCATCAGAATCTTATAACACACAATTAAGGAATATCAAAATAGTTTTAAGAAAACAACAACAGTGTTTAGACATTTTTCAGAATGACAAGAAAATGTTCATACAGATTCAGACAAAAATTGTTCATTTCAGAATATGGTGACCGTCATTTTAGGAAGTATAAGGACAAATACTCCTATACTGGTTAAAGCTTCTTGTAAAAAAAGCTAGACAATTATTAGAAAGTTTAACTTAGATAAACGACCAAGAAATGAGAAAAATAATAAGATCTTCGAACATATGTTAGCATCAGCAATCATGAGAACTTTCATGGTTTCTTATATATATATCAAATGAAGAGAAAGTTTCAAAACGCAAACAATTCTACAACACGATTGCCTGAATTGAAAATCCTTCTCCTTCACTGGCCTTCAAACAGAAGGCTACTTGAGGTAATGGAGTTTAAAATATCAAAGAAAGAAGACTAAATTGAGCAAAAAGTCCTGGAAGTCAAAGTAAAACACAGAAAGAACAATAATATTTATATCAAGTTAGTGTTTTCACCTGTCCTAATTCAGGAATCTGATGTACAGTAGTTGTCGTTTTTTTATGTAATTTATACGTGTTTCTCGTTTCTCGTTTTTCATATAAATTAGACCGTTGGTTTTTCCGTTTGAATGGTTGCACACTAATAATTTTGGGGCCCTTTATAGCGTTTTGGTCGGTGTGAGCCAAGGCTCCGTGTCGAAGTTCGTACATACATTGACCTATAATGGTTTACTTTTATAAATTTGTTATTTGGATGGAGAGTTGTCTCTTTGGCACTCATACCACATTTTCCTATATAGTCTGTATATTTAATAAAGTGATAACTTCTTACCTCTCCTTAGTTTTACCAGGGGATATCTGAGCCGGACCACCCTTACCAGATCACCTCAATTTTTTTTTTAATTTTTTTTGTGTTGCTTGCTTTGCTTTGTTTTACAACATTTTGGCGGTAATGCCTAATCCACAATCATTTAATTCGTTGTTCGACGGACCCGACCGCACCTATTTTGTTTAAACAGAATTTTGTTTTATTATTCCCGCTTCCCGCATCCGGAAATGTAATCGTGTTCCGCACCGTTTTTTTTTTTTTTGTTTTTTTTTTGTTGTAGTAAAGATATTAACACGATTTTAAAATTCACAGTCTTACCTGTATAAAGTTTTTAAACCTATAGCACCGTACCTATCTGCGTAAATATTGAATTACTAAAGAATTAAACTCATATATTCCAAGTGGGAGTGCTCCGATATATAACAAAGGAAAACACCTGTACCCCTTAGTTGCATTCCCCATCAAAATCATGCCGATTTTTTTGTTAGAATAAAGTACGCAGAACTCCTGAAGAAGAAGAGTTGTTGATGTGGTTCATATGTATTTCTCGTTTGTATACATGTATGTATATTTCATTATAATACGTTTTTCTGATTGGCTACAGGGCAATCACGTGTTATTCCTTAATCAGTTGCATTACACAATAAAATTTATCATCCATGATGACACGAGGTCTCACAATAAAGTGCAATGCTATATTAAAAAAAACTTGATCAAAATCGTGTTTCATGATTCTAGGTAAAAAATGTAATTATAAGTATTGAATGATTATTTTTGTAACTTCATATGGCTGTAAAAGCGTTGACCATGCGCACATATTTGGTAAATGTACTTCGGTCAACGCTTTGACATCCCAATGAAGTTACAAAAAGAAGCATTTAATTCTTAAATAATTTAAGGGGCTCTTTTAGGTTTCTGTTTGCTCTTGGTCAAAACCCTGTGTAAAAGCCTACTACAATGTCTATGACCTGTATTTGTTATTATCATGTTTGGAACAACCCTTCCTCAGGAAAGGGGTGATTTTACTGTGTAGAAATGAAAATAGAAAAACATAGTTTTTGTTTTGGGGGGTACATCATATTTGAAACAACTTTTCTAAAGGAGGGGTCCACTTATTTTGAATAATATAAAAGAAGATAATATATTATTAATGTAGAGCCCAGGTGGTCGTGTGGTCTAGCGGGACGGCTGCAGTGCAGGCGATTTGGTGTCACGATATCACAGTAGCATGGGTTCGAATCCTGGTGAGGGAAGAACAAAGAATTTGCGAAAGCAAATTTACAGATCTAACATTGTTGGGTTGATGTTTAGACGAGTTGTATATACATAATGTACACGGCCATGTATCACCATCATTGATGGCGATCCGATGGATAAATCTGTTGTACAGTTGTCACTGACTCAGACGTTCTTATATATGTCGTGTACAAGTTGCGATTTTGTACAGGTTATAACATGTACAAAAATGTTGTACATGTTATAACTTGTATAATGCAAAAATACAAGTTATAACATGTACAAAAGTACCTCATACATGTTATAACCTGTACAAAATATTGCTTAAAAATGGTTTTAACCTGTACAAAATTTAAGATAAATCTTAATGAAGTAAAATATACATTTAAATTCACCAATGCATAAAGAACAACAATAAATAGGCCAGAACGTGTCTTTTTCTGTAGAGGACAATGATCAAAAAGTTTCAGAAATATATGTTTCATGACTTATGTTGGTCAAATGTGTTTTCATGTAATTGTATGTTTTATGCATTCCATCATGGCTTGATGTGTAGACGAGTTGTATATATATATAGAGGACAATGATCACAAAGTTTCAGAAATATATGTTTCATGACTTATGTTGGTCAAATGTGTTTTCATGTAATTGTATGTTTTATGCATTCCATCATGGCTTGATGTGTAGACGAGTTGTATATATATATATATATATATATATATATATATATATATATATATATATATATATATATATATATATATATAACTCGTCTAAACATCAACCCAACAATGTTAGATCTGTAAATTTGCTTTCGCAAATTTTTGGTTCTTCCCTCGCCGGGATTCGAACCCATGCTACTGTGATATCGTGACACCAAATCGCCTGCACTGCAGCCGTCCCGTTAGACCACACGACCACCTGGGCTCTCAAAAAAAAGAGCTTTCGCTGGCCGTGTGTTACCTTTCCTCGTCAGTTTTAATCTAGCGGCGTACTACAGTACATGATATATAAGGCATGAAGATGTTTTTGTTACAGATCAGCTAAATTATCTATAGTAAAGGATCCTACAAATTAATGTAATATACAGTCACATATATATATATATATATATATACAGTACGTCTGAGTCAGTGACTGTATCTTGCATTAATTTGTAGGATCCTTTATAGATAATTGAGCTAATCTGTAACAATAACATCTCCACTGACGAGGAAAGGTCACACACGGCCACCAAAAGCTTTATTATTGTGAAGCCCAGGTAGTCCTGTGGTCTAGCGGGACGGCTGCAGTGCAGGCGATTTGGTGTCACGATATCTCAGTAGCATGGGTTCGAATCCCGGCGAGGGAAGAACAAAAAATTTGCGAAAGCAAATTAACAGATCTAACATTGTCGGGTTGATGTTTAGACGAGTTGTATATACATTATGTAAACAGCCATGTATCACCATCATTGCTGGCGATCCGATGGATAAATCTGTTGTAGAGTTGTCACTGACTCAGACGTACTTATATACATTTTCAGATCCGCACAGCCTGGCATTTACATTTTTCAGGGGATGATGCCAAGAGGAATCCTCTAGATTTTTCATCTATTTGAAGGTGATTACTGATTATTTATATTGCCGATTATTTTTTAACCAGAGGTATTAGTATGTTAAAAATCAAAAATGGAGATATTACATAGTGTCTTTAACAATATTAAAAGAGTAAAAATACTATATTCAACTGGTTTTGATATATATCAATTAAATAAATTTGCATTAAAGTCTATGGAAAATCTAGAGGATTCTTATCCGCATCACCTCTCAACATTGTTTACATAACACAAATGCTAATTATTGATTGGTCAGTTACATGTTGTGATGTCACTGCAGATCTGAGAATATATATATAGATAGATTGCCTAACAATGTAATTTTAACACACTATTTAGTATGTAAATATAAGAATGTTTAAAATATTTACAAAATGATGAAAATAAACGCAATATTTCGCTAAACCAACTAGCTTTATCAAGCGTGCATCTATCCAGGTGAAATCGGATGTAGATGATAAGAAAAACTTTGCAGCTCAATGTCTATGAGCACTTGATTTTAGCTGCTTTGAAAATAAGAAAATTTTGCAGCTCAATGTATATGTTGCACTTGGATTTAGCTACCTTAAAAAAACATAATTGGTAGTTGAAGTTAGCAACGTCCATTGGCCAATATTACGGGATAAAAAGGACGATCTTTGTTTTAAATCATTCTATATCTTTCCTGTATCTTTTTTCGTCTTTTTCGTTAAGACCATCAGGTTCTAAAATGTGGAGTTGGTGGATCCAAAAGTTTTCTCTTCTCCTTCTCGCCGTGGTGTCCCACTCGGTGTTGACTTCCATAATTTGGAAAGTAACATTATCAAAAAGGATGTTTCGTTGAACGGAGATGTCTTGTGAGAGGACAGTTTTTGTTGGTTTTGTACGATGAACGATGGTTATTGAGCCGAATATTAAATTTGTCCATTGTTTCTCCCACATACTGAATGCCACAAGTGTCACATGTTAATATATAAATTGAGTTCTCCGTTTTACAGTTGGAATTAGAGTAGATGGTATGATTTTGTTTAGTATCGGAGCTGATGAAAGAACTGCTTGTATTGGCAGCTTTACAACACAAACAATTCCTTCGACCACATTGTTTGTAGCAACCGGCCGATGGATTAGGCTGCTTTGCTAATACAGATGTCACTAATTTGTCACGGATGTTTTTAGGTCTTCTGAAGGCCATGACTGGTGATGATGAAAATACTTTTTTTAGATTGAAATCATTTTCTATAATTTTCCAATGCTTCTGAACAATGGATGACACATTTTTAAAATCAGGATGGTAAGTGAGTACAAGGGGTGTTCTGTTAGCTGCTTTATTCTTATCTTTGTACTCAAGAAGTTCTTGGCGACTAGTTTTGTTTGCTCTTTCGAAAGCGCTATCAATGATGTTGTTATTGTATCCTCGAACAACTAGATGTTTACGAAGTTGTCCAAGTCTAGCATTTTTCGTATTTTCAGTAGAGCATATTCTCTTGATTCGCAATGCCTGGCTGAATGGGATACCACGGGAGCAGTGTTTAGGATGGCAACTTTTAGGAGAAAGGAATTGATGTCTGTCCGTTTGTTTGGTATGGAGGTCCGTTATAATGGTTCCGTTCTTGATGTAACTCGTAGTATAGAGGAAGTTTATTGTCTCCATAGATGATTCATATGTAAATTTTATTGAATGGTGGAAAGAGTTACAGTGTTCTAGAAATTCATTAAGATGTTCTTGTGAATCTGTCCATTTGAAATCAATATCGTCAATGAATCGGAACCATGATAAGGGCTGATATGGAGCACTAGCCAAGAGGCGTTTTTCAAGTTGGCCCATAAATATGTTGGCATATGACGGGGCCATTTTTGTGCCCATACTAGTATCGTCTATCTGGATAAAGTGTTTTTCATTGAAAGAGAAGTTGTTATTCTCTAGTACTAGTTTCAGAAGTGTATCAAGGCACTCAGTAGGAGGATTTTTTTCACTACGAGTGTTCCATGCCTCTTCACACGCTGCTATTCCTTCGTCTTGTGGAATGTTGGTATATAAAGAAGACACGTCCATGGATGCAAGTAAAGTATTGTATGGTAAAGGATTGAGGCTTTCCATTTTCTTGAGATAATCAGTTGTATCTTGAATAGTTCTTTCACATGAGGTCTTAGATGATGGTCTACAAATTCTGATATCTTTTCAGTTGGATGACTATTCGCTGGCACAATTGGTCGACCTGGATTGCCCGTTTTATGTATTTTAGGCAACATATAGAATCGTCCTGCCTTTGATTCGTTCCCAAGAGGTCGGAGATAATCAAAGGTGTCATTGTCTATATGTTTATTGTCGAACATCTCTTAAAGGATGGTGTTGATCCTTCGAATAGTATTAAGCGTTGGATCTGTGGTTAATTGTTTATAAAAAATGGAGTTAGAAAGTTGTCGATTCCCCATTGCTATATAATCTGTTTTATTCATGACAATCACAGCGCCCCCTTTGTCGACAGGTTTTATTACAATATCCTCTTGATCTTTTAACGCTTTCAAAGCTATACTTTCTGACTTGGATAAATTATAATTTCTTGTATTTGTTATACAGGAATTTATATCAGATCTCACGTAGTTAATGAATGACTCCAAGTTATAATTTTTGCTCTTTGGTGGTTTCCATGAACTTTTTTTCTAAATTTTGGGATGGGCGTGATTTTTCATTGGTGTCAGTATCTGAATCTGTTAATCCGGCTTCTTCAAGGTTTTTCTTGCCCCTATTGTAGAAAAAATCTTTCAAGCGTAAACGTCTAGCGAATTGGTCTAGGTCTTCGTCTAGCTGATTGTTAATGGTATAGGACAGAAGTTTAAAACTTTACTTAAAAGAGATTCCTCAGCACGTGTAAGTTCTTTAGATAGACGGTACTAGTATGGGCACAAAAATGGCCCCGTCATATGCCAACATATTTATGGGCCAACTTGAAAAACGCCTCTTAGCTAGTGCTCCATATCAGCCCTTATCATGGTTCCGATTCATTGACGATATTGATTTCAAATGGACAGATTCACAAGAACATCTTCGTTCAACGAAACATCCTTTGGATAATGTTACTTTCCAAATTATAGAAGTCAACACCGAGTAGGACACCAAGGAGAAGGAGAAGAGAAAACTTTTGGATCCACCAACTCCACACTATAGAACCTGATGGTCTTAACGAAAAAGACGAAAAAAGATACAGGAAAGATAAAGAATAATTTAAAACAAAGCATCGTCCTTTTTATCCCGTAATATTGGCCAATGGACGTTGCTAACTTCAACTACCAATTATGTATTTTTAAGGTAGCTAATTCCAAGTGCAATATATACATTGAGCTGCAAAATTTTCTTATTTTCAAAGCAGCTAAATTCAAGTGCTCATAGACATTGAGCTTCAATATTTTCTTATTTTATAGGCAGTTAAGTGAAACATAGACGTTGAGCTGCACAATTTTCTTATTTTATAGGCAGTTAAGTAAAACATAGACGTTGAGCTGCAAAAGTTTCTTATCATCTACATCCGATTTCACCTGGATAGATGCACGCCTGATAAAGCTAGTTGGTCTAGCGAAATATTGCGTTTATTTTCATCATTTTGTAAATATTTTAAACATTCTTATATTTACATACTAAATAGTGTGTTAAAATTACATTGTTAGGCAATCTATAATTTTATTTGTGTAATTGAATTAATCTCTGTACTGATTAATCCACACTCCCATAGATTTGTATGTCAAGTGCTGCTATTTATAGGCACTTATATATATATATATATATATATATATATATATATATATATATATATATATATATATATATATATATATATATATATATATATATTTAAATATAATTATTTTCTGTGACTGTATCTTCCATTAATTTGTAGGATCCTTTACTATAGATAATTTAGCTGATCTGTAACAATAATATCTTCATGCCTTATATATCATGTACTGTAGTACGCCGCGAGATTAAAACTGACGAGGAAAGGTAACACACGGCCACTGAAAGCTTTATTATTGTAGAACCCAGGTGGTCGTGTGGTCTAGCGGGACGGCTGCAGTGCAGGCGATTTGGTGTCACGATATCACAGTAGCACGGGTTCGAATCCCGGCGAGGGAAAAACCAAAAATTTGCGTAAGCAAATTTACAGATCTAACATTGTTGGGTTGAAGTTTAGACGAGTTGTATATATATATATATATAATAATATATATATATATATATATAAATGTATAAGAATATAACTTAAACACGCTAATTAATACATTAAAAAGTTCTATTAGATGCTAAATAGAAATACGCAATATTTCGCTGAACAAATTTGCTTCTTCAGGCGTGTGCATCTCTCAAGGTGAAATCGGATGCAAGAAAAAAAAATATTTTTGTAGCTTAATCTATACAAGAGTTGAGAAAAAGTGTAACATATTGATTGATGTTGCATAAAATATGTTTGTAGCTACAACTACATGAAGATGGAATAAAAGTTTAACACATTTTTAGATGTTCGATTATTTGTATGAATTTCTATAAATTAATTTGTATGATTTTAAGATAATTATGGTTTTGATTTGCTTTTAAATCTTTGTTCGTCTCTCTCATTGGGTCCATCAGGTTCAAGAGTTCGTAACTGGTGCATCCAAAATCTCTCTCTTTTTTGTCTTCCTTGTGTATCCCAATTTAGATTTTTCTCTTAGATTTGAAATGTGACGTTTTCAAAATCATGTCCTGCTCTTAAAAGGTGTCTTGTAATTTGGCAGTTCCTTTCTTTTGTATAAAATGACCGATGGTTATTTAGTCGGATGTTAAATGGTGTTTCTGTTTCACCAACATATTGTAGTTTGCAAGTTCCACACGTTAGAACATAAATGCAATTTTGCGTTTTGCAATTTGATGTTATAAATATGTTGTATTTTTTCTTTGTGACTGTGCTGACGAATTGTGTTTCGATGTTGTCGACTTTGCAGCACTTACAATTGCCCCTTCCGCATGGTGTATAACCTCCGATTGTTGATATCTCCTGTTTAGATACTTTGGATGTTACTAGAATATCTTTGAGGTTTTTGGGTTTGCGGTAAGCCATAACGGGAGGTGATGGAAAAATCTCCTTTAAGGAAGGATCGTTTTCAATAAGACGCCAGTGTTTGTGGACAGTTGATGAAAGATTTGTCAGGTCAGGATGAAAGCTAACAACAAACGGGATTTTATTTGTCTGGGCCGTCTTTTCTTTTTATTCCTGTAGGTTTGTTCGGTCTTTTTCTTTTGCTTTACCGAAAGCTTCTGAAATATTTTTGTTCTTATAACCTCTTGATTTAAGTTGCTGTCTGAGTTGCCCCAAACGATGGTTTAATTTTGATTCCGATGAACAAATTCGTTTTAACCTGAAGGCTTGGCTGTACGGAATGCTCCGGGAGCAGTGTTTCGGGTGACAACTCTTCAGAGAGAGAAATTGGTGTTTATCAGTTTTTTTGGTGTGAAAGTCGGGTGTCATGACTCCGTTTTCTAAAGTTATGGTGGTGTCGAGAAACGCAATTTTCTCATTTGAAACTTCAGATGTGAACTTTATCGATTGATGGAAGTTGTTACAGAAATCGAGATATTCTTGCAGGCGTTTTGCAGTTTCGTTCCATTTGATGTCGACGTCATCAATATAACGGAGCCAAGACAAGGGTTTGTTTGGTACATTCTTCGAGACTCCCCATGAAAATGTTGGCAAAAGAAGGTGCCATTTTGGTTCCCATACTGTACCGAATGTACCATACAAACCCTTGTCTTGGCTCCGTTATATTGATGACATCGACATCAAATGGAACGAAACTGCAGAACGCCTGCAAGAATTTCTCGGTTTCTGTAACAACTTCCATCAATCGATAAAGTTCACATCTGAAGTTTCAAATGAGAAAATAGCGTTTCTCGACACCACCATAACTTTAGAAAACGGAGTCATGACAACCGACCTTCACACCAAAAACACTGATAAACACCAATTTCTCTCTCCGAAGAGTTGTCACCCGAAACACTGCTCCCGGAGCATTCCGTACAGCCAAGCCATCAGGTTAAAACGGATTTGTTCATCGGAATCAAAATTAAATCATCGTTTGGGGCAACTCAGACAGCAACTTAAATCAAGAGGTTATAAGAACAAAAAATTTTCAGAAGCTTTCGGTAAAGCAAAAGAAAAAGACCGAACAAACCTACATGAATACAAAGAAAAGACGGCCCAGACAAATAAAATCCCGTTTGTTGTTAGCTTTCATCCTGACCTGACAAATCTTTCATCAATTGTCCACAAACACTGGCGTCTTATTGAAAACGATCCTTCCTTAAAGGAGATTTTTCCATCACCTCCCGTTATGGCTTACCGCAGACCCAAAAACCTCAAAGATATTCTAGTAACATCCAAAGTATCTAAACAGGAGATATCAACAATCGGAGGTTATACACCATGCGGAAGGGCAATTGTAAGTGCTGCAAAGTCGACAACATCGAAACACAATTCGTCAGCACAGTCACAAAGAAAAAATACAACATATTTATAACATCAAATTGCAAAACGCAAAATTGCATTTATGTTCTAACGTGTGGAACTTGCAAAATACAATATGTTGGTGAAACAGAAACACCATTTAACATCCGACTAAATAACCATAAGTCATTTTATACAAAAGAAAGGAACTGCCAAATTACAAGACACCTTTTAAGAGCAGGACATGATTTTGAAAACGTCACATTTCAAATCATTGAGAAAAATCAAAATTGGGATACGCAAGGAAGACAAAAAAGAGAGAGATTTTGGATGCACCAGTTAAGAACTCTTGAACCTGATGGACTCAATGAGAGAGACAAACACAAATTTAAAAGCAAATCAAAACCATAATTATCTTGAAATCATACAAATTAATTGGTAGAAATTCATACAATTAATCGAACATCTATACATGTGTTAAACTTTTATTCCAACTTCATGTAGTTGTAGCTACAAACATATTTTATGCAACATCAATCAATATGTTACACTTTTTTTTCTCAACTCTTGTATAGATTAAGCTACAAAAATATTTTTGTTGTCATGCATCCGATTTCACCTTGAGATATGCACACGCCTGAAGAAGCTAATTAGCTTAGCGAAATATTGCGTATTTCTATTTAACATCTAATAGAACTTTTTAATGTATTAATTAGCGTGTTTAAGTTATATTCTTAGACATTTATATAATTTAATTCAGTAACTGTATCAGTTTATTTTCACAAACGGATCCACGCTTATATAGAGTGAATGTTGATTGTTGCTATTTGTAGACATTATATATATATATATATATATATATATATATATATATATATATATATATATATCAAAGTCCAGGAATATTACAAAATTCTTGGACATGTTTTAACCATTTAATATCAGATAGATATATAATTGTTTGAGAAAAGGTTCTTTATACCATATATAAATATGAGCCCTTTTTTTAAATAAAAAAATTTCTTTACATAAAAAAGTATAACTTGAATGGACCCCACATAAAAGGGATATTTGTAACATTGAGAGGTTTTTCCCCCACCTGATTATGACTTGGATGGTGAATTGTCTCATTGGCATACATAAAACATATAATTATTTAATTATGTATTGGTGAACAGGAAAAAAACACTTCATAAATAAAATAATTGTCAAAGTACAAGTGATAAATTAAGTTTTGATATTGTCATAACCTATTATTTTATGTTTACAAAAAAAATATATAATCGCTCGCCTTTACCTTTAAAGCTTCGCCTCAAAATTGTTCAATTAAATATTATTTTATAAAAAAATTTAAATTGCTCGCTCGCCCCAAAAATCCGTAGAACAAGAAATCGAATTAGTGTGATATTATGATAGATAATATATACAGAAAATACTAACTAAATGTATATACATTAATTTAGAAAAATGAAGTGTATATGCTCTGATAGGAACCCAAATTCTTTAGCATATTAATCCTCGACACAAATCTCTACACAAGGACGAATGGCTACAGGGGCGTAGTTAGAATGAAACGATGTGCAAGCAATTAAAAAAAAGTTGGAACCCTTTTATGCAGAATATGTTGGGGTTTTTTTTCGGTTTTCGGTCATAGGACGGTTAAAATAGGAGCTATATGTAAATAGGACTTATAAAAAAAAATATGAATATAAAACAATAATTAATAAATCTTCTGAATCGAGTGATACATAAACAACAAATATTTGTGATACAGAATTTACTCAAAATTGTCCGAAATCTGCTCTTCGGGTCTAGACCGAAACAAACTTCTCTATTACTTTGTTAATATTCACACTGAAATCCCGATGAATATGCAGTAATGCTAGTCAACTGTCGTTGTTCATTGCTGATCGTACATTTGTTTTCCATACGTAGTACACTGATATATCTCCATGGTAGCTCTCGCAAGATGTTATAAACCAGCGTACGTGTTCGGCATCAAGCGACCTCCCAATTGAATTCGTCAAAATTACATGCCAGGTCAGTTTCGTATGTCACAGACAGTTATGTTGAGATAAGTTCGTTTGTCATATTTCCTACAACACGATGACGCAAATACAGCACAAAGAAGCGATTTTCGGATAATAATAGACGCGACTCCACTCTCCAGTTCCCTTATCATATGGTCTATGAACGCAAAAAGTCATAGTAATGATATTTCATGCAATACTGTTTTTGGCGTGTTCGCAGGGTGATTGGCTCCGGTAGTCTGTCTACCACATCGGCATATTTTCAACGATATCGAAGGGTTCTGATAATTCTAATGCCGATTGGTACATCTATAACAAACTGATGAACCGTACACTCTAAAATGTGCTCCAAAACTAGATGTCTTAGACTGAGTATTACAAATTCAAATCTTGTTAAAGATACAAGTTACTGTCCGATTTCGGCATAATCTCAAATAGAACTTTTATTTTGAAACCAAATGCCGTTATTTAATGATATTTCATCAATTAAAAAAGTGACAACATAGGTGTTTCCTTTAACATTCAGTTTATAAATTTTTATTTTGCAATATTTTTTGGCAAGCCGAATCGATGTGCACGTTAGCGTATAGGGAGCTACGAAATCACTGTTAATCTAACACACTTAAACGTGTTCGAGGCATAATAAAGGGATATACTATGTAATGATATATACAGTAGTATAATAAGGATTATGTGGAGTTTCTAAACTAGATTTTGTGAAGTGTAATTTTTTTTTTTAACTAATCTAGTACAGCTGGTATGTAAAATAGTTATTTAATTCGGGATGCTCTTACACCGACACACCGCGTACTCATGGGATAACTATTACTTGTCAACCAATATCATTTAAACAAGTTGTGTTAGAAGGTTATTGATTGAACTAAAACTAAATGCAACAATTTACGAAGACAAAAAACCGTCTGATTGTTTATCATAAACTTCATCTACTAATCGGTTGCTAGAAATTTAAAACTGAAGTATTAATTCAATGGAAAAAAAGTATCACATTATTCTGTTATTTGTGATTTTACAAAAGCTTTTGATAAGGATTGGCATAAAAGGGAAAAGAAGAAATAACAAACTCCAAGAAAAATTCAAAACGGAAAGCCACTTATCGACAAATTCTAAAGCTCGGAACACTTCAAATGAATGGACAACATCTATACAAATGACAATTACAATTATTCAAATCTGATGTAGTTCAAGGTCACCTACTACGGAAATTGTTTTATATCTGTTCCAAAAAAAAATTAGAAGAAATAATGCATGAGGCTCCAACGAGCCTGCGTCGCTCATCTAGCAAAACAGTGTTTCATCAAAATCAAAACTAACTTCAGTTGATTGATGCAGCTACAGCCGAAAAAAAATAATATTATATTATTTAAGAATAATAATCTTAATAGTCCAAAAAAGCCATGACAAGACACCACCGCGAAATATTTAACAACCCTTAAGAAAATAATCACTTTTGAAAAAAAAACGGTTTTCATTACAGGTAAATGAAAAATAACTTTGTTGTTTTAGGTATCCTACTTCTGTGTATATATAATTTTCCATTAATTAGGAATACTAAGAAATTTCTGTCATATTAATACCTAATTCACACTAGATACATATGGGGTGAATATCAACAATAAAACTGTACAACTGGAGCTAGATAAAACTTCCCTGTACAGATTTAAGGAGAATAATCTTCATGTTCATACAAATGTAAAACAAGGAAGTGCAAATTAGTAGATAGTCCAAACAATCAAAGCTGATATATAGACAAGATCCGTATTGATATAAAATAACAAAAAAGCATTAAAATAGTATCAATAGGTCAAATTAACAAGAAAGTACGATTTGAGAGTACTCGCAGTTACTGACAGCTAGTTAAAAGCCAAAAACAATTAATAATAACAAATCGTGCATCAGAGACTAAAATCAACTAAAACACATCCCAGGAATTTAGTTTTTTAACGTCATGAACAGTCAGAGAATTTACTAATCAAATCTTTGTATCTATAAAATAACATTAACGGTACCAATTTTCCTGCACCAGATGCGCATTTCGACAATATATGTCTTTTCAGTGATGCTCGTGGCCAAAATATTTGAAATCAAAAGCTTATATAAAAGATGAAGAGCTATAATCCAAAAGGTCCAAAAAGTATAGCCAAATCCGTGAAAGGAATCAGAGCTTTGTATGAGGGAGATACATTCCTTAATTTATAATAATTTCTAAACTATTTTCATGACAGTCTCGAAGTACTGGCTACTGGCCTGGTGATACCCCCGGGGACTAACAGTCCACCAGTAGAGGCATCGACCCAGTTGTAGTAATAATATTAACGGTACCGATTTTCCTGCACCAGATGCGCATTTCGACAATACATGTCTTTTCAGTGATGCTCGTGGCCAAAATATTTGAAATCAAAAGCTTATATAAAAGATGAAGAGCTATAATACAAAAGTTCCAAAAAATATGGCCAAATCCGTGAAAGGAATCAGAGCTTTGCATGAGGGAGATACATTCCTTAATTTATAATAATTTTTAACATTTTGTAACTGCAAATTTTAATAACACAAAAACATCCGTATTTTCATGCCAGTCTCGAAGTACTGGCTACTGGGCTGGTGATACCCTCGGGGACTAACAGTCTATCAGCAGAAGCATCGACCCAGTGTTAGTAATAACATTAATGAAAGAATTTAGTAAAAGTTTTAAGTAATTTATGGTATCGAAATCCCTGACAGAACAATTTCCCAGTGATGAATTTATTACGTTCGTTAAAATATGACATCAGAACACACACAGGCAAACCGAACGAGTTGGGATATATAAACACAGTATGATGGAGTCAAAGGCACATCGCCGTCTAAAAAAGGAAAATTAACAATAGGAAATGAAAAATCGTCTCTTTTGTCGTAAATTTTAGTATGTAGTTTCCCGTTAGAAATTGAAATGTCTAAATCTAAAACTGCCGCTGTTTATATTAGATTTAGTTAAAGTAAGTTCTTTATGGTAAATTTCGGAAGTATATTTAGAGAACTCTGGATTATTCAAAAGAAAATATCATCCATATAACGGTAGGTATTGTTGAATGTATCAACCAAATATAACAATGATGGGTCTTTACTGAGTTTGTTCATAAACTGCGATTCATAGCAATATAGAAATAAATCTGCTATTAAAGGGCACAGTTAGTGCCCATAGGAATACCTACTACCTGACGATACACTCTATCGCCGAAACGTACATAAATATTATCTAAAAGAAAATTTAAAGCTTCAATCATATCCTCACATTTCCAGTAAGTGTATCTAGCATACTTTCTTTTTTCGTTACAGAAAAAGGCTTTAAACGAGTTACAGCAAATGAAATTACAATGAGATTTTTCGTAAGACCATTTTATCAAATACAAAAACTTTTTCTTTATAAGATTGTGTGGAAGTGTAGTGTACAGAGTAGAAAAAATCATAACTGTCAACAGAATAATAAGGACCATAAAAAGCATGTATTTTATCTAAAATCTCTACAGAATTTTAAACACTCCAAAAATAATTTATACCATTATTTTCATAAGCTTTATTACACAAGTTAATAAGCAGTTATTTGATAGTAGTAAGGGAGGTAGTTAGAAGCACTGATAGATTAGTAGTAGAACACTTCCTCGATGCGGAATTTAAATGTTGTTTTTTTTTTGTAATTTCGTTAACCAGTACATGGTAGGGACTTTCAATGTTCGGTGATGCTTTAAGCTTGGTAGTGGCAGTGGTATGCTTGTAAACGATTTGACTCTGTGTAATGCGTACGACCCTGAATGTAGAGGAATTGATAATTTCGTTTTGAAGAACTTCCGTGTAGTATATGGGTCACACCACCACTACACTATTCATATTTTTAATAAAGAGGTACCTACAAATATAGTATAGCAACTATATCTCTAGACTGGGGCATAGGTCTGCGTGATCAGTGAAAGCTATAGTCTAATAAGGAAGTTGACAAGCCAGTTGTTATGAAACTGCATTTGAAATCCCATTATTGTATTGAGCTTTCGTATGCAGTCATTCAGGTTATTTCTTTCAGAAGGAAAACATCGTTTACTTAAACTTAGAAAAAGTTTTGTAATGTTTTGCAAAAGCACACCATCACTAACCCATTTTCAATAATCAGTTTTTATTGATTTTTTTTTTTGTTATGTCTGATTCACTGGATGAGATAAATCCTAAATACCACCTTTTTTTAATGACATTGTCATTTATTCGCTTCTATTAATATTGTTGATATGTTATTCTCAATTAATGATAAACTCTGACTACATGACTTTTTGATAAACTTGAGTTGTATATTAGCAGAAAACTTGGATTAGCCTCCTTATATGTCTGCTGAACCAGTTTGTATTTGTGGAGGAAGTCAGAGTGCCCAGAGTAACCAAACCTTTTGACAGGAAAACTGATGTCAATTAAGATTGGGGTCAAACACATATGTCACATGTAGGAGTTTTTTCGAACTCGTAACATCAGTGTTGAGAAACTAGAGATATACTATTCAGACCTATCGCTAAATAAGTCCATATGCATGGTTGTGAATCAGAATATATTCTATCTTTACTTCCAGCACTCAACCTGTTAACTGTGATTCAGCAAAGGTGATTTTTAACTCGCCTGGGTCGAAATTCATGTTTTGTGTACCTTAAAAAATGATATTCTATAAATGCATTCCAGGTGCAAAAACATTTTTCTAAGTGACACAAACAAATCTTTGTAGAAAAATGGGAAAAAATTATGAAACACCTTTTATGCTAGCATTTCAAAAAAAACGATTAGGCAATTCAATTTTCTAAATTGATTCCCATTGTTAAATTCTGGTGAAGGATTTTTGACTCAATATTATAAAACACAAGTGTGTTAAAGATTTAACTAAAATATGTATACGTATTATTCCAATTACATGATTGCTCATTTGTTCTTATTCTATTGCTAGACATTCATAGAACGATTTACATAAAAAGACAATTTATTAGAAACCTTGTCCGCAGGAACAACAATATACTTATCATGAGGAGATGATAGACATTTCGCATCCTCTTTGTCTCTGAAAACGGACAATATTATTTGAAACTTTGTCCGCAGGAACAACAACATATTTATTATGATGAGATGATAGACATTTCACAGCCTCTTTTTCTCTTAAAACGGACTGTGACAGTATGCAGTTTTGGGATACGGTATATAATCATTTATATTGTATAAAAGAGGGACGAAAGATACCAAAGGGACAGTTAAACTCAGAAATCTAAAATAAACACCATGGCTAAAAATGAAAAAGACAAACAGACAAACAATAGTACACATGACATAACATAGAAAACTAAAGAATAAACAACACGAACCCCACCAAAAACTAGGGGTGATCTCAGGTGCTCCGGAAGGGTGAGCAGATCCTGCTCCACATGTTGCACCCGTCGTGTTGCTTATGTGGTAGCACATCCGGTAAATAGTCTAATTCGGTAGGTCACATTCATGAAAGGGAAGGGGATTGTAGTCACGACGTAAGGAACATATCCGATATCATTTGTGAAACGGTTATTCCATAACGGTCAACCAACTCGTGATGGCGTCCGTAAAATTTACGAAGGGATGACTCTTGGTTTAATAGCTTCCTTGTGAGCAGCAACCCTCTATCAAGAAAATCATGATAGAAATGCAAGCACGGGAATATCGTATCAATTGGGAGATATATACCCCGTATGCAGGGGCTGCTGGAATGTTGCTACTTAGAAATGGAAAGTTCACAATTGGAAAGCTGAAATCATCTCTTTTGTCGTAAAGTTTTGTTTTCAATCGACCCTCATTGTCAATTTCTAGATGTATGTCAAGATATGAAGCTGACTTAACTGTATCTGTAGTATCCTTTATCACTAGTTCGATGGGATAGATGCGTTCCACATAGTCACCAAATTTTGAATTATTTAGTGAAGGAACATCATCTATACAGCGGAAAGAAGAGTTAAAGGATATCGCTAACTTCTTGTCTTTCTTCTTAAGAAGTTCCTGCATGAAGTCAGCCTCATAATTATAAAGAAACAAGTCGGCAAGTAGAGGGGCACAGTTTGTTCCCATTGGAATGCCGACAGTCTGTTGAAAAACACGTCCTCCGAACGTAACACATATGTTGTCAATCAAGAAATCAAGCATCTTGATAATATCAGTTTCAGAGAATTTTTTGTTGGAATCAGAGTGATCCTTTACAAAGTAGGATTTATCCCTTCCTAAGACAAGATACTTGTATCTACGTTGGCCATTCTTTTTTATGAAGCAAAGCAATACCAACTCTTTCAATTTGTCTTTTAGTTTGGAATGTGGAATAATTGTGTAAAGAGTAGAAAAGTCAAATGTTTTAATACTGTTACAAGATGAAAGAGGGTTAGATTGTATGTACTCTAAAAGATCTTTGAAATTTTAAGTATCCACATCTGATTCACGCCACCTTTAGAATAGGCAGTTTCACAATAACTTTGAAGCCCGTCTTGGATTGCTGATAACATAGATGTTAATAATTTAGAAAGAGGTTTCGTGGAGCACTTGGAAGACCCAGCAATATACCATCGTTTGTAAGGACATTTATGTAGTTTAGGTATTCAATACAGTGATGGAAGATCCAGTTCTTCATCTTTGGTTGCAATTCCAAAGAAACATAGAACAGACCTATGATTGTACAGGATTTCCTCTTTAGTAAGTGTCGTGAGGGTATATGTTGAGTTTCCAAGTGAATTGTCAATACCTAATTCGTTTATCAAGCAGTTAATGTAATGAGTTTTACACACAAAAACGATGTTGTTTGGGGCTTTATCTGCGGGGACAACAACATATTTGTCATGGAGGTAGGATAGGTGTTTTGCAACATTAGGGTCTTTAAAGATTGACGTAGCATGGACATTGATAGACCCATTCAGTTTCTTAATTCTGATTTTTATCAACCTCACTGCCTTAATCCATTCGGAAAGAGTGTCTACGTCTTCGTATATAATGTATATAAAAAGGGAATTTGTATATTTAATTCAACCAAGTTAAATTTTAGTATGCATCAAAATGCTTGTTTTCCATGGTTTTATTTCTGAATATGTGGTAAATGACTGCTAAATGTTGCCCAGCAAACGAAACACACTATGAATTCGATTTGTTTGAAGTTCCTACTGTATAGTCACAGTATTGATAGTTATTGACTTTTGCTCAAGATGGGATAGTTTTATAGATCTAACTTTTGGTAATGTAATTCATCATACTGTAGAATTTACAATTTTTTATTAGTTCAAAACTAATTCAAACTATTTCATGATTGGAGATATTTTAAATAACTGTTCGTCAATACACTGTATCTTTAATTCAATTCATAATGACACATGTAGCTTTTTTTTAAACTATTTAAAAAAAAAAATGGATGGTTGCTAGGAAAATTAAAAAGCTATATTTTGCATAGCAACCACAGTCTGGTGACGGTTTTACTTTGAATGTTCCTGTGGGAGAATGATGTGATGAATTATGAGAGTTATAGTAAGCCACTATTTGCATAATTTGTATATAAACTACTGCATAAAGCGTTGAATTTATTAATAATTGATGGCTAATGAAATCATTATAATAATAAAATTGAGAATGGAAATGGGGAATGTGCCAAAGAGACAACAACCCGACCATAGAAAAAAACAACAGCAGAAGGTCACCAACGTCTGAGTAAAACTGTTTAATATTATGCTACACACTAGTTTGTTTTCGTTATTATTGATTAACGGAACTTAGCAAAAGAATGTATTGAAAAGGTTAGCTTAACGACAACTGAGCAGTCTTAACATAACTCGAATATATACTGAACATATATTAATTAATTGACTGTGAATGATTTGTCTGGTTTTCACGAATTTATCGCAAGGAATAAAATCTTAAAATTTAGGAAAAGACCAAAAATGGCTTAATATTTTATGGTTCGCTCTTGTAAGGGCTGTTAAAAAAAATATAGAAAACTAGTAAAAGCTGATTAATGAGAAATCCTAAAGCTGGTATCAGCAACTTTGATAAAAAAAAAAATTTCAGAATCTAAATATCTAGGGGTAATCTCTTTGTTCGTACAAAAAAATTAAAATAACGTTACGTCATTGCTTGCATTTCTATTGTTTAAAACATTTTAAACCAATCATAACGTTTTGGTGTAATCTTTTGAAAATATTACCCAAAATGCATTAGATTCGAAACGGCGAATTTGGTTATCCAACTACCAAAAGAAAAAATGGAAAAGGTTGCAACTATATCAGAAGGACTGACAAGACTGTATCTGGGTAATATTTTCCAAAATTAAAAACATTTAGCGGACGACCTGGACAGTAATGAATCAGTCCACCATAATAACAATAAATGCAGATAAGATGAAAGAGACATGCCTTATCCGATCGCTACAAGGCGCATTTAACAAAAAGTGTTGATCTTACATTACTTGCAAATCCATTTATAGCTTAACAAAACGTGTATTCAAGACGAAAAAACTTGTTGAGACACTAAAACGTTCATACATTGCTGCGTACTTAAAGGTCAAAGGAATCGTGTAAGAATATATATAAAGTACCATACATGTATAGTGCTGTATGACATTTGGGCAACAAATAATAATAAAAACGAGGTGTTGACTGATGCTTAAAGCAAAGTCTGGTGTTGATTGCTGATTTTATCAATGCTGATATAGACAAAACGATATTAAGGTATTTTGCGCACCTCAGTTCAGCCCTGGTTTTTGGATGAGTTTGTGTTGATCAATCTTAAATTCTCTATGTTGTCTTTCGTTAACTTTTGTTTGTCATATTTTGGATAGTATAGTCTAATAGAAACTCAGACCATATAAACTGCCGTTAAAGTAATATACTTATATTGAAATCTGATAAAGCAAAATAAAGGATTCTACATAATGCCATGCCAACTTAACATAATAGAAACTTACAGTATGAAGAGTAAAGTAAAACAACGATTGAGACGAATACAATATCCTTCATGTTGACATGCAATGTCATTTACTTCCTGAATGGATAAAGGAAGCATTCTAATACACATAAACCTTACTTATACACCTATTTAACCTGAAGTGTTATAGAACTTTAAACTCGTTCAGTATATTATTAGTAACACAGTGTACAGCTGTCCTAATACGAGAATTTATCGGGTCAATAAAATTCATATCTGGTGAGGCGAAGCCAAACCCGATATGAGTTTTATTGACCCGATAAATTCCGCATTTATCCTGACTTTTTTATATTAGTCCGGCCGATTGGTGCAGATATAGAGCAGAATTGCTCACTTGATGAGGAAAGCATGAAACTTTACATAGTAGTTCTTTGTTATATACCCTTTGATTTCAGCTATGGACCCACTCTGAAAAATCCAAAATGGCTGCCATTTTCAAGATAGGGGAAAAACGGTATAAATATCATGATTGTCCTAAAGGTATTCTATATAATTTCGGAAATTAAAGTAATGATTCTTTAAAAATGGACTTCATGTTCTTGAATTTGCTATCAATTAATTTTAAAATATAAAAAAAAATTTGGTTATTTCTATAACACATACATTTGCAAATATGGCTGCATATACAAAAACAAATAGTGAAAATCAAAATGTTGATCAATATGTCACATGTTGTTGTAATTGTTCTTTAAACGCTTTCAGTTTTAATGGTTGGAATGAAATAGGTTGAAACGAGTCGATTGAACGTTAATATAGGTCGGTTAAATATGGTGGAATAGTTGGTAACTTTGAGGCAGTGCCGAGGGCACCTTGTCTTGTGTCTCTTCAATGCCACGTCTTACGTCACTTATCGCGTTTTCATCTGCAGTACCCACTACACTTTCAAATTTTATATGTAATCAATAGGTGTACCTTTCTTCATGTGGATAAGACGATTACTATCATTTAAAACAGTTAAGGGGTAACTATTGTCTTTTCCAACTACGTGCGAAACCAATTCGAAACTATTCAGCGAGCATGGTCCTAAAATGCACTCCTGGTCAGCACTTTTATTAGTTTTAATGGTAACAGTCATTTTAGAGATTGGCGGAACTGTGATGGTTCCTTTTATGCAAACTTGCTGAGCTGAAATATCGTTTCCACTGTGAACAAATGCCGCATTTATCACTTGATTGTTGATGGTAATTTTGGGAGTACTCAGGTTTATCACTACGCTCAGTGTGTCCAAAATAACTAGCCTAAATATAACATCGTCTGTTAATGGCTCTTTGCAAACATCCCATTGTATGTTTACTCTATTAATGTCGAGGGTCATTCTTTATAATCTTCCCAATAACAAGCTGTTAACCCAAACCACGTAGGGTTACGTTTTCCAAATCCCAATTTTCTGGCGGAATTAATTTCTCATTTACTATTGTTATCATTTCAGCATTGTCCAAAACTATGCACACATTCTGGTCATATGGTTCCTCGTACTGCTAAGCTCTTACAAATGGTTCGTCTGATGACAATATCGGACGAGGCCGTGGGCCTCTGTTCAATTTTGTGATGAGGTGATGTTTCATGGACAATAGACTTTTAAATCGTGCGTTGGCCTACTGGCCTGTTCCTTTGCTGTTTAAAGACTCTAATTGCTCCGTATCCAGCTGGTGAAGGTGACCGTTGTCTGAAATAACCGGGATTTCTGGAGTTTGTCCGTGGAGATGCTAACCGTTGTCTTTAGGGACTATATGATCTCTGGCTTAGTGGGGGTGTTGCTGATCGATAGGCATTAAGCTTGGTGTATTTCTATCTGGCGCTCTACCGCGATTGTATTGCTCAGGAGATCCTTCACGTGTATATTGATCAGGTGATCTTCCATTGAACTGGTGGTCTTCCATGATTATCTGATCAGAAGATCTGAGGTTATATTGATAAGCAAGGGAAAATCAAAAAGGACAGAACTGGGGCAGAAACTAAATGACACTTTACATCAATAAAATGCGTATATTCAGGTCAATTCTCAATAATGAATATTTGCTTATTTTCAAAATCGGCCATTTTGAAAATAGCCGCCATTTTTGTATTTCAAAGATCAAAACAAAATCTTGCTAAGTACACCAAATCATTCAAATATGTTGAGTTTTGTGCTTCCAGCATCAAATACACTGTGGTTTGTGCAATACTGGAAAATATTTTAGAACGTACGGCAGCCATCTTGAAATAAGCCGCCATATTGAATTTTGAGGGTGGGTCCATAGCTAATATTGCTAAGTACACAAAAATGTACCATCATGCAAAAATTGGTGCTTTCCTCATTATTTGAGAAATTTTTTCACCGATCGGCCGGACTATATTACATATTATTATATTCAAATTTAATATTGTGACAATATCAACCTAATTATTTAAGATATTTAATCTAAAACAGAGAACAAATAAAAATATTAGAATATTAAGCAACTTATTTATTTATATTTTTTTATAAGGTCAATGGTATAAGGGAGATAATTCAAATTGACGTAATAAATAAGGGAGACAATTCCAATTGACGTTATAAAAAAATGTACTGAAATTTATTAGGACAATATCTGCCAATCAAGTTGCGAGAAATTACTCTAAATCAGGATATTTGAAGTTACCTTTTTCTGTATAGGGAAGCAAGAATTTGTTAGTTTTTGTATTAACCGTGAAGATTATTAACAACTAAACTACTATGACAAATATTTATTAAAACAAATAACATGAAATCTTAAATGAGTTACAAGGCACTGGTCACTATATTTTGCTGTAAAATTGTATATTGTTGTTTGATATATTAAAAAGTGAAATCACAAAAATACTCATCTCCGACGAAAATTCTAAACTGAAAGTCCATAGTCGAATGGCAAAATCAAAATCTAAAACACATCAAACGAATAGATAACATTGGTCATATAACTGACCTGGAACATGCATTTGTTTATTTAGAAAGTAATGGGTTAAACCTGATTAAACACACCCTTTTGGTTAATTTTCTAAAGCAGGACATACGTTTGTCTACCTGGTTCTATCAAAGATTTATACATTTGTCACATGCATTACATGAACGTTGTTTTTAATCAGAAACAAATGTTTGTTATGATATTGTTTCAGATCATATTTGAGCATTTGGACAACTCTCCATCCAAGTCACAATTTGTAAGAATAAATCATCACAGGTAAAGTACGGTCTTCAATCAAGATGTTCATAAAAAAAATCTCTTATTTAAAATATTAATATGAATACGTGTAAATTTATAAAGTAAAACTGTTTACTGTTCTGAGTCCATCTTTGGTTTTCATTTGGTTTCGGTCTAAATATTTATTTTATACAAATCTCCCCGATATGTTAACATCAATCCGTGCACGCATCCAGATACGTGAATAACCGAATGATAACATACAAAAAAGCATTAACCAGTTTAAGATCTATAATTTTACATCAAATAAAACTAAAATGTTATTCAACACGAATGCAAACGAAACTATTGAGTTGTTAGTACGAGAATGGTCTATTTTTCTATACAGTATTACCATAAGGCACACCTTCTCCCAAACTTTCATGGATTTCAATCTGTATAAATTTTAAGAAAGCATACATTGTAAACGTAGCTCAAACTTATAAATCGGGATGTATAGCTTTAAAGCTAACCCAAAAGGGGTTTCCTTTAAATAATAATGTTAAATCTTCAGACTTCCCATCATCACGGCCTACACTCGGCTAACCGAGAGATTGGTCGGTTAATCTATATTGAGTATGCGGCTATATCGGCGGTTGGTCTGTTAATCGGGTTGGCTAAAGTCTGTTAATCAGGTGTTATCGAGAAAATCATTGAAAGTTCAGCATGTTTCATTGTATAACTTTCTAAATATATTTTTATCATAAAAAGTATTCATGTCTAACAAAACAATTCAATGTACTGAATTCAGTAGTGTAATTATTATTTTTCTAGCTTCGATGTACGATCTATAAAATGAAAAGGCGGGTTACTCATCAATAAATTTATACACATTTTACACACATAAAATGTACACAAAATGACACATTGGTTAAATTTACTTGCATTCAATATTTTGAACATCGAAAAAAGAAAGGCATTATGTTTGTTAACCATATTGATATCATTGTGTGAAAATTCTACACGAAAATCTGTATTTTGGTGACATAAATCAATCTTTATTTAAAACCTGGTCTGTTAATGGGTCGGATGTATAAAACCCGGTCTATTAATTGGTCTGTTAAGAGTATAATTTTATTGCTATATGGGGTGTTATTGGATCAAATGGGAAGGCTCAAGACGAGCGGCTAAAATATACGAAAACAACACATGAGCAATGAAACATAAAATATTCGGAAACAACACATGAAATTGAAAATTGATAAAAATGGTTTCAAAAAGTGAATTATTAAGGTAATATTAATTTCATCCAAGAATGATCGCATATATCATGTTGATTCTGTTTAATTGTCATGAATGACACAAATTTGTCACCTACATTGGTAACCGGTATATAAATCAGAGATAAACGTTGTAATGTAACTAAACGTCAGTATCTAAAATATATTGGGATGACAAAATATGAAAAATAAAGAAAAAATAATGAGTAAGATAAATAAAATGTAAAATAAATGACATAACAATCAAAGAATACAGAAATGAACAATACCCCCAATCCGGACCCTCATGGTATACACGAGAATCTGGATGGAAAAGCAGAATATAAGATCTATAATTTTACATCAAATCAAACTGAAATGTTATTCAACATGAATGCAAACGGAAAAATTAAGGTGATTCTGTGACGTCATGCAAACATAATGGCTGCTTTAACCCTCTTGATGCCAGATTTTAAAAAATCAACGTTTCGACGTTGTCAATAGGCAATAACAATTTGACGTCGCCAGTGCCGAATTCTTTTGACGTCGTCTTTTTGGCGTTATTTTTTTCATATTGATTTATAAAGTAGTTTTTTTCTACACGAACGGCATTCACAAGGGCGGTGACCAGGAGAACATTTTGATAATTCTATATTGACTGATTGAAATCTTTTTTTACAAATTTGCATCTTGATGGACCAAGGAGATTCACAAATGTAAAGTAAACTGATATTTTTTTCAAAATGCTGTTGAATTCGTGCATTAAAAAATATCTTTTTTAATTGAGAGAGAATTTTTTAAAGTATTATGCGCCGACTACAATTTTTTGCTACATATTTTCATATCATAACAGTTTTTAAAAAGATATTTTAGGGTATTTATGGGCGGATTTTTACCAAACCTTATGTTGAAAGACACGGAATTGCCGGAAATACATTTGTTTATATGGTCATAATTTTATCTTTGATTGTTTTTATTTTCTACTGAATCTGATGTGGACATCTATAATAGTATTTTTCAAAACAATTTTGGTAAAATATATGGCAAATTTCAGGATAAAAAAATAGTGTTTATATCTCCAGTAAAAGATAGTTGTTCAATGATAAATATAACCTGATAAACAAATAGATATGTGATAACAAATAAATCTTTTGGTTGATTGACATCCCATAAGAAATAACTTTATAAAATTTATTCAAAAAATGCAATATATAGCACAAAGTTGTTCGTGACAATATTCTTCTCGCCACTGTATGAAAGGGGTTCGTACATCATTTCTTCTAAAAGGGTAATAAAGCGTCAGTTATAATCGTTTTTTTTTATCCATGTCCAAGAACTTTTATTTTTCTATAAGTAACATTTTGATATAACAATTACCGATACAAAAGGAGGCGAATAATGTCGGGATATTTTATCCTTATATCATTGTCCTGTGCTGTCTGAATACATGAACCATGCGAGCAGAAGCCTTTTTTTTATATCTCACATTTTTTTCTTGCATATAATGTGTAGGGATAAATTCAGAAGACTGGCTTGAATTTATCCCCGTCTCGACACGGGACTATTTACTTTATGAAGTTTTATACATTTTGTAGATGTGATTACGTATTGAATGTTTGTTTTAATTTATTGTGTCTTTTGATGTTGGCCTATATAAAAAAAAATAACATGAAGGTCACGAAATTCCTTTTGTGTAAATTTCTGAAGAACCACATACATTTCAAAAACCTATCAAATACAAAACAGTATGAAAGGAAGTATTACCCGTAACTATTATCTAAAATAATTTTATTATTCATACTCCTTGTACTCCTCACGTGCAAAACAACTTATATTATTTCTTAATTGCATATGTTACATCATTATCCGAATCAAAAGATAAAAATAGGTCCAGATTTTAAAGGCCTAAAAACCGCTGCTGGTTTTGAATTATGAATTTCTAATAACCTATATTAGTGATGGCAACTTTCCTGATAAGCTGCAATGGAAACGTTTAGTTGTAAATGCAGTTGAATCAAAACATGATAATGACTGCCTGATTCGCATTAATTCAGACAATGACTTTAGGAGGTTTAAATATATTCATAAATCCGTATCTGCAGCTCATGTGTGGAAATTCCCCTCGAACAGCTCTGAAATTCGCACTGCATTGTTTATTGGAAAAGTTATATCTACCGCTCCAACCCATGTTTTCAAATTTTGTGAAATTTGTGACCGTCCGTTCACTGACGTTTTCGTACATGCATGCTTTGGCTGTACGTGTACATCAAATATGCACAGCACTTGGATGGACTTAATAATAGAAAACTTTTGTCTCGACCTCTATGTTGAACTAAGTGAATGTGATGATGATTCCTTATATACAATCTGTCTAGGAAAAAACCCTTCAACCATGCTTAGTGATCCCGACTTAGAGTCATTCAAGCGACTTTGCTACATCCATGTAACAAAATCTGCATCCGAATACAATCGTCAATTGAACAATATAGTATAATGCTAGCACATGTAATATCGACAGCACGCGATATAAACTCTTTTGATTTTGAACTGATCACTTTCATTTATATGTAAATATTGCGTATTTCTCACAACTTTATCATTTATATGTTCTGTTATTAATGTTTTAATGTATTGTTCATGATTATATAATTCATGTAATCTCTGTAAAGAGGAAATAAAGATATGAATGAATGAATGAATGTAACAAAATTGTGCGATTAGAGGGTGTCTCCTCTTATATATCTTTTCGTGTTCTCTTCTAAGTCTTCTAACGAATGCCAAAAAATGGGTGTTCATTTTGGATTTTTTAGTGTGAATCATCGCACAGATAAATAGAGAATTATTTTATCGACAAGATCCTTTTAAGTTAAATTACAAAAATGAATGCCAAACACTCGGAGAACATATTGTTCCATCAGTTTATTCTCTATAATTTGGTTATGAATATTTCATGACCAGGTCTTTGGTTTCTCGTTTAGTGAAATTCAAATCCCTAGCTTCTATTAAATCCGGAAAAGTTCGACTTCAAATAAAAAAGACTGGTGCCTTTAAAATTTCAAGCTACTTACAGATGGTGCATGCATGCATGCAGGGCTAAAAAATACCAAAATAATGTCATGAACCTGTATGTTTATATAAGGATCTGTAAAGGGTCTATATGGAATTTAATTAAGCTGATGCTAATATAGATGAATAGTCCCTGAGCAATACAGTCTCCTAGAAATCATATTGGATATAGAAATACAGAATCCGTTACAAATATCTAAAGGTTAAAATTCGTTAATTTTCATTTTTTCCCTCTCAATTAAATGATTAATACTTATTTGTTATACACAAGTATGAATAAGCCAAATATAGTATAATGAATTAGGCCATACATTTTCTCGATTAAATTGTTTCCCATTTTACATTTCAGGGCCTTCTGTAGGCGATTAGTTGTACTGTTTTTTCTCATTGTTGAAGGCCGTACGGTTGCCTGCAAAATTGCTAACATCCACTTCATTTCAACGTTCTTTGGTTGTTGTCTCATCATGGTCATTGGCAGTTAAACCGAATCCCCTTATTTTTATATTATAATTATAAGTAAGAAATATTTGTCGCTGAACTAAATGACACGCAATTAATTAATCGTAAATTCAGTTTTAAAATAGCTTTAGTTAAAATTTAAAATTAAATATTTTGTCTATCAATTATGTGAAGCCGACTGAAAGTGTCCGTCAATAATTCACCATATATATATAATGTTTAATAGTGACACGATTTCAGTCCTAAAATAAATGTTTATAAATATTTCTCCTACGGGATTCAGACAAATAAAAGTCTTAAGTTTACGAAACGTAACCCTCTTGCTGCCGACCGTTTTTCAAGGTTGCATTTCATATGCCGGAAAATACGACAGAACAACGTCTGTGACGTAACATGCCAAACAACGACGTCATTCGATATATGACGTCACGACATAACGACCAATACATTTGGGACCCACTGGAGAAAACATAACTCTGTTTTATCTTCGGTATTTTAATTGAAAGAGATACAGCAGTGATGAGAAGCTTGCATAAATTTATCCATGGACATGATAGAATTTTACCAATTTCGGAAGCATATTCATGAAACAAAGTTTTTCAACTATCTTCATACAGAACAAATACCAATTGCAAGACTTTAGTTCAATTTCAGGAACTTTCCAAAAGTGTATTTAAACTTTATTCAAAGCTATCGACCGAATCAAAGTTTACCGTCACGGAAATACAGATCTGGACACATCAGACAATTTTACAAGTTGTAAAACTGGATACAAAGTTAACGGTATGAACATTAATACTATTTCAAACATTAATTAAAACTAAAACATAATTATAACTATGAAATTCTTTATTTGTTTTTCATAACAATGTCCTACTCGTCATAGTGCAAAATTCCGCGAAAAAGACGTCAACGTTTTCGCAACCTATAGGTCTATAAACATTGAAAAATGGATGTATACATTGACGGTGCATGTAAAAATAACGGAAAGCCATCAGCAAAGGCAAGCTTTGGAATATTCTGGGAGAAAAATTGTACAAGAAATAGTTCTGGTCTAGTTCCAGAAACATACAAGCAAACCAATAATACTGAAGAATTATTTGCTGCAGCTTAATGCCTGAAACAAGTTCATCAGCTTAATATAGTTAATATTCAAACAAAAACTGATAGCGAATATTTGGTAAGGGGGATCTTCAGCTATATTACATACTGGAAAAACAACAACTGGAAGCTCAAATCCTCCGGAAAGGATGTAAAAAACAAAGAATTATGGTCAGAGATTGACAATTTGTCAACAAATTTAAATGTATCTTGGGTACATGTTCCGCGAGATTCTAAAAGTGAACAAATCGAGGCCGACAAACTTGAAAAAAATGCACTAAATATTAAAACATCATCTACTAACATAATGCAAAGTCAACAAGAAATCACAATTCATACAATTGATGAAAGTGAATGTAGTGATAATGATGATGAAACAATTCCGATGAAACTAGTTACCCCACGCCGGAGTACTACAATTCAAAAAGCAAAGAAAATTAGCAATAAGACCAGCTCGCCATCATTTGGTGTTATTTCCGCATTAAGAAGAATTGAAGGTTTACTTCTATCTACATCTGAAGATGTCTCAAATTTAAACGACACTGTAAACTGTCACATTGACACTTCAAATAATCAATTACAAGATATCAATGATAAATTTGTTTCCTTGACAAACACAGTAAAAGTGCAAACTAGTTCAACATCAGCCTCTGTTGAAGAAGTGTTAGAACAAACCCAGATCATAAAAGCGGACATTAACTCTAATAACAAAACGCTCGTTGACAAATCTAAGAGTTTATGGGATAAACTTAACTCAGTATTCCAAGAAGTTAAATCATTAAAAGCATCTAACGAAAATATCGCTATGCAAGAAAAAGTTGCCCAAATACATAGCAGTACCCCAAACATCAAAAGGGAAAACAATAATTTAACCACAACAAAAATGACACCTGGAACATACAGTAATGCAGTAAAAAGTGGATTACAGTATAGAACAAGCCAATCAACTACTCCAAACACACCAGAACCGTTTTTGAGACAAAGGTATGAACAAATACCAAACGTTCAGTATCATGTGACAGAATTGGAACGTCCCAAATATCCATTATTTGAGAAAAACAATAATAAGAAAAACTTATTTCTAATAGGAAGTTCTACACTAAAACGAATGTCGGCCAGAAAAATGACAACAAATAGCATTACAACAAAAGTAAAAACTATCCGTGGAGGAAGAATAAGGGATATTGAGATTATAGAATATATATCTGATGGCAAACTCGACTGTCCTGGAACCAACAATGTGTCTGATAGAGATACTGTTCGTACTATAATAAATGATTATAAAAATCTTATTCACACGGTAAAACAGAGCTTACCGGAAACGCAAATAATTATTTCATCAATTCTACCAAGGCCTACAGATTACAAGTCAAACCATATTATTTCTGAAATCAACCAGCAGTTACTAACAGTTGAAGATAATCAAGTAAAAATACTGGATAACACGTTAGACTTTTTGTACGGCAATCGTCCTTATCAATTGCTTTTTCAGGACCATGTACATAACCAACGTAGACGGTGCTAAAGTTCTCAGCCATAACATTATTTCTTGTGTTAACACAATGCTTAGATTGTACGATTCAAATTCACAATTTGAACAAAATTTTTATTCGGAGAAGATAACAGGGAGGAGATATGCGCCATTAGAGACAACCAATCAAGATTATCAACATCCACATTCATTTCGTCCAAACGTCTGAAATTAGAAGAAACTTTTGAATTCTGCTCAAGTCAAGCACACGATTGTATTTTATATCATTCTATAGTTATTCTCATTGTATATGTGTGTATTGCTATTTTTCTTCTTGAGCAAAAATCAGAATGCTCCAAGTATACCCAGATCAATCCTTTTATATTCCCACACAAATCCCTTAACATTTGTCACTTAAATATAAACCATGTTTTACCAAAATTTGCCGAAATACAATACTTAATTTCGGAATCAAAATCAAACACGCATATTTTATGTTTGAGTGAAACATTTTTGTCAAGTAGTGTCAAAAATAAAGGGATCAATATTCTAGGGTACAACTTTTATTTTCATCCGTTAGGTGTCCGTTCGTGCTATCCGGTAAGGTGTGACCGAGGCTTTATAAACTGAAACTTTTTACTGTTTTTAATGTCTATTAAGAAGTTTGTGAAGTTTATTAGATACAAATGTATATAACAGTTCAACATAACTGAATTCTTTAATAGAAAAAGTTCAATTGTAATTGAAATAAAAACTAAATAACTTAAAATGACGTTGCCTAATTTGATATAAATGACATAACGATAATTTAACGGTTACCAGGGTCGACAATTGGTTATTTACTAGTTGTGAGTACCTGCTTTGACGTTTGAGAGACTTAAAATAATTTTATAGTGTTCGAAAAAAAAACGAGCACTTAATTCTTTATGTAAATTTATAAAGACTAGTTATTTTAATTTCATTTCTCACTCGTGATAAAGAAGGAAGATCAACAACTTTTTACTGATTAAAACTTGGCAACGCATTCAGGAATTGTTAAACGATGAAAACATTCTCAAAGAATAATGTTTGCGCTTCTTATTACGGGTAAATATATTTGTGCGACGTCAAAATTCTGTATTTTTTAGTAATTGATGTGTTTTGATATTATTACATTTGTCAATGTTTATAATTTCAACGCAACAGTATTTGAAACTTCTGTGCTATTTTGACTGATGGTTACTCAATCACGTTGTTAAGTTTTCTTTATTTAAAGGGGCACTAGCTACGATATATATAAAAAAATAAAGTATGATTTTTTTTTAGATTAATCATTAATCAAATTGGAATAATGAAATAATAATTTGCTTTTAGCAATCAATTTCCTTTAATTTTGTTGAAATAAGTGATTAAACATAATTTTTGACTGATTCACTTGCAATTGAAAACATCATCATCATTCTAACCAGTATTCATGTGAACTTCAAGTTAACCCCTAGCTAGAGATTGACAGCGCATGCATTGTACGTGTACTGGTTATTTAAAGAAAAAGAATGTCAACAATGAAAGTGAAACTACGGTAAATCATTTGATTACTAATTCGATGCACATAAAATCATTCTAATATGGTTAAAAACAATGAGAAACATCTATTTTTAATCTATAAAATAAAATCAAACAGACCTATAAAAATGCAATTGCACGTGTTGGTTTAATCTATTCGTATCTTTATTTTTGTTTACATCGCTTATATGGTCATCTGAGGTCAAATTGATAGTTAATTAGATGGCGTCTGGACTAAAATACACACGAAACGAACCTATATATTATCTACCCCATGCTCTGTAAACTGTTTATTTTAGACTTTTGATAGTTTGGATACATTTTTTACATTGTTATAAACCAAATATGAGAATTTGAGTCAAATCGGTTACAATGAATTTGACAGCTAGTGCCCCTTTAAACGAGTGATGCCGTGTGAACTTGTCATGAATAACATACAGGTAAACGTTTAGATAACAAATGTGCCTGTTATTTTCCTGTGAGAGTAATTCTATATGAGTGTAACAGATGCTTTATATTTGCAACTCTTGGTTTTTCCTGTAAATGAATAATTTCAGTGGCAGGATCAAACAATATTTCTGTTGCGGCAATAATATATGCTGACAGACTTCAGAAACGCAACACTAGATTAGGTTTTTTTTTTGTTTTTATTTTTAAATATACAATTCGCATGAAATAATAAATTAAATATATAAAGTTTATTCATTTTACCATCATCTAAGGTGAGTTTAAAATTGGAAAGTTGAATTGATTACGTCAAGCTTAACGTTTTAATCATGTGATTATGCACTTGCATCCTGTTTTTTCTCTTCATTATTGGTCGTTTTGATCGTCATAGGTAATGACAGCTGTTAAAAAAATTACATAGAGGTTAACCAATACTGTTGAGAATGTTTTAATTCAAATTTGTCCCTTTCAGATTTTGCCAATTGCCACTCATTTCAGTCTGTGTTTACTTTAATGTGGTGTACGCTGTAACCCTAATAAAACAAACATGTTTTTCATGAAGTCTTTGAATGGCCCCATACCCTAACATCTGGCCATTTGTATTATAGTGATCGATTCTAAAGAGTCAACTGCCTTAACAACTCCAGTAAGCATGTCACTTGTTTTTATAATGATAACCGACAGTTGTAAAACTAATATTCTCGTAGAAGAAAAATATTGATAATGTCCATTAAAATGGTTCACATGCACATATGCCCCTCGTTTTAAAATTTTAAGTGTCTCTCTCATACGTCTTTTTACAACCCTCTTGGTACTTACAGGTTGGTCAAATTGTATCTGTGAATTAGCTGACCTCTCTCTCTCTTTCTGTCTCTCGATCTCTTTTACAGAAATAACTTAAGATAATTATAGAAAAAAGGTTTAAATATGAGCAGGGTTATATCTATTTATAATTCACTGTGAGTCATTTAGAGATTCTACAATTTTCTGTTGCTTCTTGTTTGCCCTAGCTTGATTGTGTCTAAGCCACTCTTGACATTGTATACATAACAAAGCTAAAGCCCAGATCTTTTAGTGTATACACTTACTTCTTCCTGTGTGTTATCGTATATCTTAAATCGTGTTGTATTCATATATTTTTTTTCTCACTTAACATGGTTAAGTTGACAAATGATGAAGTAAAATTATTCAGGTGTGTCTCCCTATGACTATGCTAAGGTACACTCTTTCGAATGCCAATTATTCGCTGGTCATCTTCTTTGTTGTTCTAAGAATGAACATGTATTACATATTGGTTTTTCGTTAATTTTTTTGTACCTAAATTAAGCCGTTAGTTTTCTCGTTTGAATTGTTTTGTTTCGGGGCCTTTTATAGCTGACTATGCTGTATGGGTTTTGCTCATTGTTGAAGGCCATACAGTGACTTATATCTGTTAATTTCTGTTTCATTTGGTCTCTTTAGAGTGAGGTTGTTCTCATATTTGGTCTTGCTTAGAGTTATACTGTTACTATTATAAAGCCTCAAATATTTTTTGACAAGATCCATTTTGCATGTTGTTTTCTATGTACTGGTTATAAATACTGACTGCATGGATGGATTGTCGAAACACAGACAACTAGAACAATGCGTAAGCTCCCATCAGAGCCTAGTTATACTTTGTCAACGGTATCTGTTGCAGGTCAGACTCTGACCGCTATCCAATAGTCTACCAAAAGTCAGTCTTGACTTCTGTTTGCAATTTTACGGAGCTGGCAAGATTGATATTAAGTTGGATCCTGTCTCGATATAGAATAAAGTTATATTGGTCACCTGCAGTTCTGCTTGATTCGTATTTTGGGGGTTTTGTAGGGTAGAGTAGATCAGATGGGAATCCTGGTGTGTCCTCGGCAATAAACTACTATTTACACCACCAACAATAAATATGATCTGTCATATTCATTTTTTTTTAATGGGGATTTATAAAATAATATTTCCTTATTAGCAATCGATTTGGTTCAATCTTGTCATAATAAACTCATACATATTATTGACTAATTATTGGCTCGTCAGTTAATTATTCATCTCTATTTGAACCTGTTTACATGCAATCTTCAATTTGAATTAAGCTGTAGAAGACTCATGAATTGTTATCGTAGTGACTACACCTGCAAGCCCGACCACCATGTAATGTGTTAGGAAAATTTGAAAATATTCTGGAGTAGAAAATCAATGAGTACAACGAAGTTTTACGGCCGGATTTTTCCCTTAAATGTGTAGTATTTGAATTTAACAAGTGCTGCAAAGTTGTCAAGCAGTCCTCTTATGTTACATACATAATTTTACCATATTGATCGGCTTAGAGTTTGAAAAATGCACAACAAACAGTACAAAGATTTTCAATGAACTGTACTTAACAAAAACACTATAAAGACAATGATGCAACACGAAATTGTACCTTCGCCATCTTGAATTGTAAATAACAGAGAACTTAAGGTATAGATTTTCAATCAATAAGCAAAATTTGATGAGTTGGTCTGAATTTCAATTAAAAAAATTAAGTAATAAGATTTCAACTTGTAAATAGTAAAATTTTTACAAGCTAAGATTATTTCTGCTAGAGTGCATTAAGTGCATTCTGTAGGTTTCTACATGGAAGTTGGCTTTTTTTTTCACTTTAGCCGGAAGAAAACGCACGATGACCCTATATTTCTTGTGATGTTCTAGAAGCATTTACTTAAAGCTATCTTCGCGTATTTTATTTTTCAATGCTATCATTTAGTTTAGCTTCTAATCACATGATTTTACCTGTATAATCCATACAAAATCTGTCATTTTTTCACAACCTGTAGCTTGAGAAGATGACCATTGACCTATCATTTGTTTTATATCTTTGAACATATCACAATATATACAAAACTTTGGCAAAGTATGAACAAACTCTATCATTCCTAATGTAGACTCCTATACCACAGTAAACATGTTATACCTACAGTTAAGGCCATACGTCTTTGAAGAAAAATATTTGAACGTTCTATATACCAACTTTGCTCCGCAACACAACAACGTCCGAAATCAACTTGAGAAACAATGATGCATATTCAGTGACACTTGTAACAATAAACTGTTATCAATATGTCGCTGTCATTTCAAAATGCGAATTCTTTTCATATCCAAGATATACACAACGACGAACTTGTATCAAGGTTGCACTTCTGTAAATATAGACCATGCAATTTCCCATACAAACTCCTATCATATGAATTCAATGATGAAATGTCAATGGAATGGATAAATTTAACATTTTATGTAAAGCAGAATTATCATTGAAAAGAAGAATAAAGTTGAATATGTTTAGCAATATTTCAATCTATCCTAATATGGGATAGATTGCTTTAACTCTGTGAAGCTGCCGTTTCAGTTATTCGAGTTACCTTTCTTTATACAGTTTCTTTATAATGTAGGTTTGCAATTTTCTGAAAATCAAACTAAGTTTCTCGAAAAAGGGTCATGTGGCCTAGCGGACCAATATCGTCTGTGACGTCAATATATCGTCTGCATTGGCGTTCAGAGATTTCAGAAGAAAAGGCAGACATTTTTCGTCAGAGTAAATTCTGGGTTTTGTATTAATATATTTCTATGTAATGTAAGAAAAATGTAAGAAAAACGTATACATATTTCTACGTAATGCAACATGTAATTATCAGAAAAGAAAAATGTTTTTTATGAGATTCAGTAAAGATAAATTTTTGGTAAGTTTTGCAGTGGGATTTAACGTTAGGCGTGGTTTTGTATAAAATCCTTTAAACGCATAACTTATTGATCTCTATAGCGAGGATCGATATATATAAGTTCTGAATTAAACCAACGTACACACTTGCATGAAATAAGTAAAAAAGGATTTGTTGTTCACATTTCACATATTAGTTTTTCAGATTGTGTGAAAGTAATATGGGAAGAACGGCCCGGAAGACTAGGAGCCCGTATGCGGCGGCCAACAGGAAGTCCGCACACCATTCTTCAGATGGGGAAACAGTTATTTATCGGATGACTGGAAGTGTAAATGCCACTACTCAGCGAGTTCCCCAGCAGCAACCGACCGCAAGCCTGAGTCCTGAGTTGGAGCAGGTGGCAGATACTGTCACCCAACGCATCGTGCCAGAATTAAAGGACCAAATAGCTAAAGCAATAGAGGCTATCCAGAGGACACCCACACTCTGCTCAACCCCAGATACAGATTTGTCAGGTATAAATCTCACTAATAACAGCATACTTGTAAATGATAATGATAATATTGCCCCTGTTAAAAGTTTCAATGATGACCTTGGGGTGCACATTTCACAACAAGTGAGAGACAAAATCATTAATGGGGAATATGTAGAATTAGAAAACTTATTGCTTATTTCTCATTCCGAGCAAACAAGGACAGTAGTTATGGATAATAATGGAAATCTTAATTTAAAACCAAAATCCGGAAAGAAAATATCCGACATTAATACATGGTTCGATGCTATCTTAATTTATACTAGCATTTATACAGCAGCACATCCTAGTAGTACCCCGGGTTTACTGAAGTATATTTATAATGTAAAATTGGGGGCAGGCAGATATGCTGATATGGGTTGGTTAACCTATGATCAACAATTTAGACTAAAACGTGCCAGAAACCCATCAATGAATTGGGGTTGTGTAGACATGGAGTTATGGCTTCTGTATATTTCCCAGGGTGTAACTCCTACACAAGAACCTCAAATATCTCAAATGAATGCAGGAAAATGTTTCTTGTACAACAATAAAGGTAGATGTGGCCGTTCAGCTTGTCGTTATCTTCATAGGTGCTTAAAATGCGGGGGTGCTCATGCAGCTTTGTTTTGCAATTTAAAAACTACACAAAACAGTCAGAATGAGAAAAGAAAGCGTCAGTCCCAGGAAGTATATAGCCAGTATAGGCTAACGGAATTAGGAAAGACACCGATTAAAGTGGAAAGATTAAGACATTTTTTTAAAAGTTTTCCAAATAAAATTGATGCACATATATTGCTAGATGGATTTTCAAATGGATTTAAAGTAAATTACATGGGTCCGCGTCAAGCTGTAAATTGTTCGAATTTGATTTCGGCAAAGCAGCATGAGTCTGAATTAGAGGAAAAAATTACGAAAGAGATTCAGGCAGGGCGAATAGCGGGCCCCTTTAAAAACAAACCTTTTCCTAACCTCCGCTTATCACCGATAGGGCTTGTAGCTAAAAAGCCTCCTCCTGGCTCTAAAATTCACGGATGGCGTATGATACAACATTTGAGTTATCCACTGGGAAGTAGTATTAATAGTTTTATTGACCCCCAATTAGCAACTGTGCAATACACATCCTTTGACAAAGTTCTTGGCACTATTAGTAAACTAGGAAAGGGGGCAGAAATGGCACGAATGGATATAGTCTCGGCATTTAGATTATTAATATTGCACCCTGATGAATTTGTTTTATTTGGTTTTCGCTTTCAAGACAACTTTTATTTCCAGAAAGCGCTCCCAATGGGATGTTCGGCGGCGTGCGCGCTGTTCGAAAAGTTTTCATGTTTTTTAGAGTGGTTGGTCCGTTTTCAATCGCACAAGGAATCAATAGAGCATTATTTAGACGATTTCCTGCTTGCCGGAGAAGCTCGGTCGGGGGAATGTTTACATCTCATGAACAATTTTAGGACTATTTGCAGCGATATTGGAGTTCCTCTAGCGGAGGAAAAAACTTTAGGTCCTACGTGTATTATGACTTTTCTGGGATTAGAAATAGACACTTTGGAGATGGTTATTCGGATACCACAAGACAAACTAACAGAGGTTAAGGGAAAACTGGAATTGACTATAAAGAAAAGAAAAATCACTCTAAGGGATCTTCAATCTTTAGTGGGCTCCCTAAATTTTTGTGCCAAAGCAATTCCGTCAGTTCGGGCTTTTAACAGGAGGTTTTGTGATGCTATGTGCGGTATACAAAGGTCAAATCATTTTATCCGAGTAACACTAGGTATGAAGGAGGACATAAAAACTTGGCTTACATTTCTCGAGAATTTCAATGGTACTTTGGCTTTTGGTGAGAGCGAATGGCTTTCAAATAGTAAAATTCATTTGTTTACAGATAGCGCTGGTAACCCAGATTTAGGTTGTGGGGTTTACTTTTCAGGCCGATGGGCTTATTTTCAATGGCCTTCTAGCTGGGAAAACACTGACGTTATGGCTGATATAACCTTTTTGGAGTTAGTGCCTATTGTGCTATCGATTTTGTTGTTCAAAGAGGATATGTACAACAAGCGAATACTTTTTCATACAGATAATAAGGCACTTGTGAGTATTTTGAACAAGAAATCCTCAAAATCAAGACGGGTGATTGAGTTGGTTCGGCCTTTTGTATTACAAACAATGCTTTTTAATATGCAATTTAAAGCAGTACATATTGAAGGTCGTTCGAACTTTGTCGCTGATGCTATTTCACGTAAACAGTGGCACAGATTCCGCATGGTAGCACCACAAGCAGAGACAGAGGCGACACCAATCCCAGAAACTTTTCTGCAGCTGATTTCCGGTCTGAAATTGATCGTCTAGTAGATGCCTCGCTAGCTTCGAACACGAAGGATACATATAGAACGGGATTGCGGAGTTTCGAGATATTTCGGAAAGACTTTAATATGGAGTGCGTGTGGCCGCCTCCCCCCTCGCATATTGTGCTTTTTATTGCATATTTATCACTGAAAGGGAGAGCACATAAAACTGTCAGCTGTTACGTGACTGCTATCGGGTTTCGTTGCAAGGTTCTACAGTCTCAATTTATGGACTATTCACAAAATTTTATTATACGAAAAATGTTAGAGGGTTTGAAACGCAGTAAGTTCTCGAAGGATAAGAGGCTTCCAATTACATCGGAACTTTTGACTAGGATAATTGAAAAGTTGCCATTGGTTTGTTATTCAGCATACGAATCTTTGCTTTTTGCGGCAGCCTTTTCAGTCGCCTTTCATGGCTTTTTAAGAGTTGGAGAATTAGTTTACACAAAATTAGGCCAAGCGCAAAATATAATATCAATACACGGTACACAAATTTTATGGGGAGCAAAAGGGGAGTTTATTAGGCTTCACTTAACGCACTCTAAGGGGGATCAAACTGGTAAGGGTATTTCTATTGATATAAGGAAGACGGATTCAACAGTTTGTCCAATACTGCTATTAAAAAGATACCTAAGAGTAAGACCAAATAAAAATGGTCCTTTACTCTGTCACCTTGGTGGAAAATGCGTGTCTCGTTATCAGTTCTCTGGTATATTATCTAAAGCATTGAATGTAATAGGTATTGATTCAAGTGGCTACAAGTCACATTCATTCAGGATTGGGGCAGCTTCAGAAGCCTCTGCTAAAGGAATTTCTAATGAGGAATTTATGAAGCTAGGACGATGGAAATCTGGGGCATATAGGTCATATATCAGATTGTAAAAAATTTATTTTGATGTGGTCATTTATTGACATAAAGACAATTATTGTTTATATATAGCTGTACATAGGTGGTATATATATGTTATTAAACGTTTAATTGTGTTTTAATAGGGATACTTGAGAGATATGAGAAAAAGTCTGTTTGGATAATAGGCTCGTCCATTGTAAAACATGCATTTACCCATGCCCGCACCACTTATGACGGCATCCATTTGGGTTTGAAGCGGAAAAAATGTACCATTTGGTGGCAAGGTAAAGGGGGCATGAATTGGCAAGAATTAGTACCAAGGATAAAATATTTATTAAGATTTGAACAGGAGCCAGATTTTTTAATTATACATTGTGGGGGCAACAACATAGACTCCTGCAAGTTACATAATTTTAGACGGCAAATTAAGTCGTCTCTTTGTAAGGTTTCAGAATTGCTCCCTAAAGCTAAATTAATTTGGTCCCAGATACTACCAAGGCTAGTTTGGCGGAATGGCCAAAACATTAAGTCTCTGAACCGAGCTGCGGTCAGAATAAACAATTTTGCTGGTTGGTTATGTCTTAAGTCTGGTGGAGGATACATAAAATATCCTGAAATAACATGGAATGAGAAGGGACTTTTCAACATGGACGGTGTTCATCTTTCAAACATGGGAAATGAACTATTTTTGTATAGAATTCAAAGTTTTCTTCAAAATGAATATAATAGAAACGTTTGGTTCTTTCTCAGGTCTGAGATTAAATCGTAGTAAAACAGAAGGAATATGGATAGGGGCGCTTAAACATAGTAAAGATAAAATTGAGGGAATACGCTGGACGGACAAACCAGTTAAAGCATTAGGAATTTATTTTGGTCACAACACAAACGAATGTGAAAAGTTAAATTGGGAAACTAAAATTGATAAAATGAAATCCTTACTTAAGGCTTGGAAAAAAAGAAAATTAAATACAATTGGAAAAATATTAATTATAAAATCTTTGATCTTACCTAAATTTACATTTTTGGCTACTTCGTGTATTGTTCCAAACAAATACATAAAAGAGATTGAAAGCTGTTGTTTTAAATATATTTGGGAAGGTAAAAATGACAAAGTAAAAAGAAATACACTTATTGGCGAATATCAAAAAGGGGGGTTAAAAATGGTTGATTTTGATAGCTATTTTACATCACTGAAAGCTTCATGGGTTTCCAAATTTAATTCAACCACTATGCCGAACTGGAAGATTATTCCTACCAAATATTTCAACAATCTGGGAAAAAAATATCTTGTCTTTAACATGAATTTAGATAATGTTAAATCACTAAAAGAATTTGAAAATATACCAGACTTTTATTTGCAAGTAATTTCAAGCTGGGTGAAAACAGGGGGAGGTTTTACAAAATTTAAAGATAATTTTTCAAATATTAGAAAACAGATTATTTGGGGAAATAGATACGTTAAACATTGTAACAAAAGTTTGTTCTTTCAAAACTGGGTAGCAAGTGGGTTGATTTATATCAACGACATACTTGATCGTGAGGGAAAGTTATCAGAGGTTTTTATTTTAGAAAAATTAAGCAATAAGTTTAATTGGATTGCAGAGTTTACGATATTAAAATCTTCCATCCCAAAGGAATGGCAGCAAGTTCTAATTAAAGAAAACTCTGTAAAGAGTAAAATCAGTATCAATAAGAATAACTTGAGATGGGGAAACAAACAAATACAAGCAAAAGATATCTATAATAAAATGTTATATAATAGTCTAGTAGATCAAAAATATACACAGCCAATTGGTATTAATATTTGGACAAGAAATTTAAAGTTAGATAGCAAGCCAAATATGTCATTCGTAAACGATTTTATATTTAAATTTTTAAGAGAGAATAAGATGAAAATGTTTAAATGGAAACTGCTAAATTATATAATTCCCACAAAGCAATTACTATTTAAATAGAAAATTTCTACTGATAGTAAATGTAATTTTTGTCAAACAGAAGATGAAGATTACTTCCATTTCTTTATAACATGTTCTTTTTTTAAAAGACTTTTGGAATAAAGTGGAACCTCTTCTTGCACAACTCAATTTTAAAAATAAGATATCAGTTAAACAATTAGTTTTTGGATACAAAATATCAGATAAGGGTTATTATGGTTTTAACTATTTTTTGACAGTTTTAGGTTTTTGCATTTTCAAGTCATACTATGTTTCAGAGCAAAAATTGAAATATATAGATGTATATGAATTGTTTATAAAGGAATTAAGAAGGGTTATGCATGAAAGCAAAATAATTTCTCAAAGTGTATTTTTCATAAATTTGAAGAAACTGATTTAATAGAATAATTTGCATATATTGTAATAGTTTATGTTATATTGTTTATTATATTCTGAGTATGTTCCTGGCAACTCAGAAGGTTTTTTTTCACAGGAATACTCCTCTGGCGCTTGGACAGTGAAGTATAATTGTAACAAGATATCTTTAGAATAAAGTATATATTTGTTGTTAAAAAAAAAAAAAAAAAAAAAAAGTCTGGTGGAGGATACATAAAATATCCTGAAATAACATGGAATGAGAAGGGACTTTTCAACATGGACAGTGTTCATCTTTCAAACATGGGAAATGAACTATTTTTGTATAGAATTCAAAATTTTCTTCAGGAAGTTGTGTAAGAGTTCCTAATGAAAGAAAATGTACAGATAATGATTTAGTGTACAAACTGTGTGGTTACTTCTAATAATGTTTTGTTGATTTAAGTCGTGCACTTGCAATAGTGTGCTATGACGTTCGTTTATTTAAAGGCTTCGCCCTGCAAGAGAAGGGATAAATATAAATATGTAGCAACCAAGTCAATAAGGCCACGGCTTGTTGCGTCGTTTTCTTTTATTTCATGGCGGTGGTCGCATGTTTAACATGTTACATGCGACCATTTGGCGGGAAAGCGACACAACGCCAAACATCTTGCTTCATGTTCACATAATGGACTCTAATATCCGTTACTGAGCTTCTGTTCCCAGGGCCAGTATTTTTAAAGTCAATGTCAGTATTGGACAGTAATGATAAAGTGCTCTTTTTGTACAGATGGTTCTAATTGATCATTCTTGATCCATGCTAATGTTATAATTGATCAATCGTGATCCATGCTAAAGTTTTTAATTGATCAATCGTGATCCATTCTTATATAACTGATCAACAGTGATCCACGCTAATGTGTTAATTTTGATCATTTGTGACTCATGATCATGCTAATGTTTCATCTTTATTGATGATAAATTAATGTTTGATTAATTTGTGAGCCGTGGCCTTTATTTTGCCAATAAAAATAATAATTCATTTATATCTCTTTGGTATTTATTCAAGCATGAATCTTAAGTTAATTCAATCTATCCTAATATGGGATAGATTGCTTTAACTCTGTGAAGCTGCCGTTTCAGTTATTCGAGTTACCTTTCTTTATACAGTTTCTTTATAATGTAGGTTTGCAATTTTCTGAAAATCAAACTAAGTTTCTCGAAAAAGGGTCATGTGGCCTAGCGGACCAATATCGTCTGTGACGTCAATATATCGTCTGCATTGGCGTTCAGAGATTTCAGAAGAAAAGGCAGACATTTTTCGTCAGAGTAAATTCTGGGTTTTGTATTAATATATTTCTATGTAATGTAAGAAAAACCCACCCTCCCACCTCTTGATTTCAAAACGTGTATTTTGGCGATATACTGCTGCTGTTTTGATTTATTTTTCAGGTTTTATGGACATTTTTATTTCCTTGCACCCGATGTTGTATGATGATTCGTCATGGCTCACCAACTGTAGAAATTCCAAGATGACTCAAGATGAGATTTTATTCGCTATATTCCGTTTAACTTTTGATCGTGATTCTATAATTGAACTTTGTACACCTTAACTAATGGACAACTGTTGAAATATTTTGACACAGAAGCGTTGGATTAACGAACTTTTCATTCTATTAATTTTCAACTAATTTCTTGAAGGACTATCTGAAGAAATTTGGCGGGAAAGCGACACAACGCCAAACATCTTGCTTCATGTTCACATAATGGACTCTAATATCCGTTACTGAGCTTCTGTTCCCAGGGCCAGTATTTTTAAAGTCAATGTCAGTATTGGACAGTAATGATAAAGTGATGGTTCTAATTGATCATTCTTGATCCATGCTAATATTATAATTGATCAATCGTGATCCATGCTGAAGTTTTTAATTGATCAATCGTGATCCATTCTTATATTATAACTGATCAACAGTGATCCACGCTAATGTGTTAATTTTGATCATTTGTGACTCATGATCATGCTAATGTTTCATCTTTATTGATGATAAATTAATGTTTGATTAATTTGTGAGCCGTGGCCTTTATTTTGCCAATAAAAATAATAATTCATTTATATCTCTTTGGTATTTATTCAAGCATGAATCTTAAGTTAAATACTTTCACTCACAAGGTAAGCATCAAATCCTTATGATTTTATAGTTTGTCATGGAATTGGCTGTACTCACACTCTATTTGATGAAAATCATTCCTACAGTAAAAATGCAGAACAAATACAACAGAAATGAATCGCATAGTGGAATTTGACTCAATATTACAAACTGAATAACAAAACCGGTTTAAAGTTGTAAAACATTAATGATAATGTGAAAAGATATATTTTCCTTAATGCGGGGTTCACACATTGCCGATTATTGCTCCCGTTTGAGATCAGACAGCGATACGACAAGAAAAGTGAAAAAGTTTGATTAGTATCCTCAATTATCTGGAATGTCCTATTATTGTCTGAACGAAGTCGTTTTAGTTCGTAATGCCCGCGTCACACTGTCCCGATTTTTATATACGATGGACACCCGAATGCGAAATTGTAAGTTCGTACGAAGTTGGTTCCGATCTCGTTAAAATACCAAAAGGTGACCGAAGCAAGTACGATGAATAGACGATGGTGCCGAAATTATATACGATAGCAAAAGATGGACATACGAAGATTAACCGAAGACGGGTATTTAAGCTTCATATCTCAGCCGAAGCCTACACGACGGATCACGAAGGCTACACGATGGATTACGATGATGGCACGATGGCCATACGATGTATTTCGACGTCGTGTACAGCTTAGTATACGATGCATTTAAATTATATGCCGAAGCCATATTTGTCCCCAATATGTTACATACGAGGGGATGCCACGCTCGGCATTGCCTTGTTTGAACTGTAAAATGTGTGCACTAGTCTGAATGATCACCCATAATTATGCCCATGTTTACTGATCTATCTTAAAGGTAAGGTAATGGGTTCATTGATCCCTTTTATTTAAAAAGAGCTCTTTCACGGAGAATATCATAATAATATAGACAAAATTAAGGATGTGGGGAAAGCAACAAATGCGACAAAATATGACATATAGAAAACAAAATGATTATGGAGTAAACAGTTGTGTGAAAAAAAAACTCAGACGATACATAAAAAATCAGAATAATGAAGAAAAAGTTGGTTTCCCTATATACGTGTACCTGCAGTGTTGATGTACGAGGCGCGTTTTTGATTTTCATTATGTTACTTGATATGAAAAATAAACAAAAAATAATATTTTACTTGTAAAAGTAAATCCCGAGCCTGTAATAGCTGCTCTTCTTGTTCCATTTGAATTAATAGAAACAACGCTGTCGCCTTTCTTGTTCTCATAGAATCATATGATATGAGCTCCATGTTTTGTGAACGTCTTTCTTAACTGTCGTATTAGACTGACCAGTGCATATCGCGCATGGCACTTTAAATGTATTTAAGCGCGAAAATTAACTTACATTTAGCTGGATTTATTGCCGTCGTAGTTCAATCTTGTCGCCTTCGTACTTTTATTCGATGGCAACACGACGGGATTATGAGGTCTTCACGAAGTCGTGTTGTCATCGTAAGATCTTCGGGTAGCTTCGTGATTCATTCATGTGGACATCGTAATGTTAAAACTGCCCGATGGAAACGATGGAAACACGAATGCAATACGATGTTCAAAGATGCATTCCCGGTGACATTACGATGGTGAGGATGGTGATACGAACTCAATACGAACCCTCAACATCGGACGCACCTTCGGAGATTTTTTAACATGTTAAAAAATTTAGAACCCTTCCCGAAGTTGTCCCCGAAGGCTAGAAAAAGTGGCCGATGGTTTTACGATGGTTAAAGATGGCACTACGAATAGCCCGATCTAGATACGATCAGTCCCGATTTTGAAAATTTCCATAACCGTGTTGCCATCGGCGTAAAAATCGGGACAGTGTGACGCGGGCATAACAGATTCCTACTGGTCGGAAAGGGTACAAATAGTTCGGCAAAGCACCCCGACAGTAAGGTGCGTCCCGTAACATTCGGGGAAACTCAGCCGATTTTGTCTAGTCGGATTACAATCGTGCCTATATCGTGACAGATTCTGCTGTATCGGATCGAATTTCTAACAATGTTCTGTGTATTCGGGACGGTGTCCTGTGGAACGGGAATGATCTGGAGAAATTTTTCATTGCTGTTTTTCTGCCGATTGAGTCCAGATTGCATCCAGATCTTGTCGATTGCGAACCGGTTTTGCCGAAACCGTTCCGAAACAGTCCCGTTATAAATTCTAAATTCGTCAATGATAACCGCGTCGGAGTCCCGACAATTACAGAATATAATACGACAGAGACCAGACAAAGCCGTTTGCAATGCGATAGAGCGGACCGTGATAGGATTATGTTCCGACAGTACCTAATCATCCCGAGTATGCCGACAGTTTTCAAACGGATAACTTCCGTCAGCGTCGGTTCACTGTCTTGTCACTATCTGATCTCTGTCGGATTACATTCGGTAGAATCGGGACGCAGTCGTGACAGACTCGGTCGAATTTTACCTGGCGAAAGATACAAATCGGATTAGAATCGGATTGAGAACGGGATAATCGGAACAAATTCGGCTGAAAACGGCTGAATCTGGACGCTTCCTGAACAATATCTGATTGTCGTCTTGAATAAATAATTTATTTTTCAAATTTAAATGAAAGTTTGAATTTCCATCCACGATCACAGGACCTTAATCGGACTTTTGACAAATTTTAATCGGGAATGGTCCTGTCAAGGACGGCAGTAAAAATCGTGAATGTGTGACCCCAGCTTAAAATAAAACTTTACTGTTGCTTTAAAATGGCATAAACGCCTCTTTCGCTATATATGCGACATGAAACTGACTGCATCTCTTACCTATGTTACAACTTTATAAAAAAAAATCCATCTGACATAATAATTATCTTATTCCAAATTCATATTTTTAGAGATGTATCTGTAACAGGAAAGTGTTAACCTGTTACCGTTTGCCTTAAGTTCTCAAAGGTTCTCTAATAAAATAACGATTAGTAAACAATATATGTTTATTATGTGCTGTTTACATGTGTATTTAATTCACAATTACAGTAAGACATAAATATTAAGAAAAAGATTATCAAGTTTGCATTAGTTCTTACCTGGTTAGTAAGATATAAATATGATATGAAGTTTTAGATAAAATGTAGTAATATATTAATAGTAATATAATAATGTCGACTATCAACTAGCGTTCTTCTCTAAAAAGTGCACTTCTTAAACCCTAGAGCTTCTGCATTTCTATCCTCAAAATGACGTCATATTGCCCGTCTGGCCTACCGGGCCTCTTCCGGGTGGGGGATAGAAAATGGCCGGAACTATACGAATTATCAATAAAACAGAGATAGAATAAAAGGAAAGTAGATTTAACCAAATCCCTGAAATATTGAAGGACTAACAGCAAGATGACTACTGTCAAACTCGCGCTTAAGACCTAATGTGCAAAACACATTAGTCCAAACTGGCAAGAATATAACGTAAAATATAAGATTAAAAAGGCAATTATTAAATTTACACAAATAATTAACAATATGTATAATGTTACTGGTTAAGTATTGTAAGTTGCTCAATGTTCACCATCTGAAATAAAGTTATGGTTAACTCAATTTGCAATTAAATTTTTGCCTACCATATAGAATTCAATATCATAGTAATAAAGTATTCAACAATATCAAAATGATAGTGTTTTTCATTGAAAAAGAAGTTGTTATTCTCCAGCACTAGTTTCAGAAGTGTAACAAGGCACTCAGTAGGAGGATTTTTTAACTACGAGTGTTACATGCCTCTTCACACGCTGCTATTCTTTCGTTTTGTGAAATGTTGGTATATAAAGAAGAGATGTCCATGGATGCAAGTATAGTATTGCTTGGTAGAGGATTGAGGCTTTCCATTTTCTTTAGATAATCAGTTGTATCTTGAATGTAAGAGGGTAGTTCTTTCACATGAAGTCTTAGATGATGGTCTACAAATTCTGATATCTTTTCAGTTGGATGACTATTCGCTGATACAATTGGTCGACCTGGATTGCCTGTTTTATGTATTTTTAGGCAACATAAAGAATCTTCTGGCCTTTGCTTCGTTCTCAAGAGGTCGGATATACAATGTAATCAAAGGTGTCATTGTCTATATTCTTTTTGGTCGAACATCTCTTGAAGGATGGTGTTGATCCTTCCAATTGTATTTAGTGTGGATATGTGGTTAATTGTTTATAAAAATGGAGTTTGAAACTTGGCGATACCCCTCTGCTATATAAGACAACCACAGCCCCCCCCTCTGTCGGCAGGTTTTATTACAATATCCTCTTGATCTTTTAACGCTTTCAAAGCTATGCTTTCTGACTTGGATAAATTATAATTTCTTGTATTTGTTATACAGGACTTTATATCAGACCTCACGTAGTTAATGAATGACTCCAAGTTATCATTTTTACTCTTTGGTGGTTTCCATGTACTGTTTTCCTTAAATTTTGGGATGGGCGTGACTTCTTCATTGGTGTCAGTATCTGAATCTGTTAATTCGGCTTCCTCAAGGTTTTTCTTGCCCCTATTGTAGAAAAAAATCTTTCAATCGTAAACGCGTCTAGCGAATTGGTATAGGTCTTCGTCTAGCTGAAAGTTATTTACAGTTGATGGGATAGGACAAAAGTTTAAATCTTTACTTAAAAGATATTCCTTAGCACGTGTAAGTTCTTTAGATGACAAATTTACAACAATGCTTTCAGTTTTTTTGTTTCCGTCTTTTAAATTTTCTTTTTCTAGGGACCTTATGGTTTGTTGTATTGATATCATTGATATGCTGATTTAAATAGACAGTGTGAATTTTATTTCTATGAAATTCATTGCTTTGTTTTTCTTCATGTTTGGATATTTCAATTTTTTCAAAATCTGCGAGGCGACGTTTAATTATTGGTATTAAATCGTCACGTGAAATGTTACTATTGTTGATGATATCTGATATTTCATTTACAATTTGTTTGTAATTTGTGGTTGTAAAAGACAGTAACAGTTGAAGAAGCTGGATTGATTAGTAAAACAGAATTTCATTCCAACGGCTCATGAATCTTTTGGATTTATGTCCCGGTGTCTGTGGACTCGCATTGATGTTTAAACCTTTTGGTACAGTTCTACTTTGAATATATTTTTTTAAGTTTGATAAATGATGTTCAAATTGTAGTTTCTTTTTAGTTAAAGATCTTAATTTCTTGAAATGCAGTGTGCTATCCATGTTGTAAAGATAGCGATAGATTTGAATGGATTACACAAACATTTGTGTAATGCGTACGTGCTACTGGAGATAATACTATAAGTGCCTATAAATAGCAGCACATGACATACAAATATATGGTAGTGTGGATTAATCAGTACAGAGATTAATAAAATTACACAAATAAAATAATAGATTGCCTAACAATGTAATTTTAACACACTATTTAGTATGTAAATATAAGAATGTGTTAAATATTTACAAAATGATGAACATAAACTCAATATTTCGCTTATCAAGCGTGTATATATCCAGTTGAAATCGGATGTAGATGATAAGAAATTTTTGCATCTCAATATATATATATGTTGCACTTGAATTTAACTACCTTGAAAATAATACATAATTAGGATGGACTTCAAATTTTTACAAAATTGGTAGTTGATATTAGTAACGTCCATTGGCCAATATGACAAGATAAAAAGGCCGATGCTGTGTATTAAATTATTCTTTATCTGTATGTTTTCTCGTCTTTTTCGTTAAGACCATCATGTTCTAAAGTGTGGAGTTGGTGGATCCAGAAGTTTTCTCTTCTTCTTCTCTCCGTGGTGTCCCACTCGGTGTTTACTTCTATGATTTGGAAAGTAACATTTTCAAAAGGATGTTTCGTTGAACGAAGATGTCTTGTGAATGGACAGTTTTTGTTAGTTTTGTACCATGAACGATGTTTATGGAGCCGAATATTACTATATCTATAATACTACAATAACGAGGTCTAATTTGTCAGCCGTCATCGGGTAAAAACGACAAATCAAAGAGTTCAACTTTGAATATTGCTAATATATGACACTGGTGTTGATTAAAAATTACACCACTCCAGACGCTTTTGTTTTCCACATTAATATTAATATTGCCAATAATTAACAAGTTCCGGGTCGAATCCGATACCAATACCACTATTTCCTATTACCTTATCTGTACCTTCCGCATGTGACAGGCGCACCACAAAACGGTGTATTCAGGATTTGTTATATACACGGGTCATAATCACAGGTTTAACACTACTAAATTCAATCATTGTCACATTGTTTCCTAATGTAGTATTTTAATCAGTATGAGTTTATAAGATGATAATACGAACACTAGAAATTTAGACTCAAAATAAGGCGTATAGGTACAGTTTCCAATTTGTTAGCCTGCATGACGTAAAACAGCGAAATAAAGAATTCATCTTTATTCATAACTAATAAAGGAAAATGCTGTAGATTAAATTTACTCCATTCCAGGCCCTTTTGTTTTCCAATAATTAATATTACCAATACGTGATAAGTTCCAGGTCGACGGGTTCAAACAGAAAGATTTTGAAATTAGAGAAAACTGTGCGTCTTATAACCAGCAAGACTTTACCAGATGACAATACCAATACTAAATTTACTTACACATAGTTCTATACTTTAATTCAGTCACGGACCCGCGATATCACGGGTGTGTTCTAGTATTTATAGTAAATTTAGAGTATAAGACATGTAAATTGGTTATGTTGGGTAATGTAAAAAAATGTATAGTTTGTAATTTTGATACTATATCTTGTATAATGGTTATAAAATTGGTATTCTAATGTGTACGACTCTGTGCAATGTAAATATGCATCCTAAGTACACTTCACTGTACAATATTTTAAATAGGTTACTACCGTTCCTTCCTTTAAAAAAAAGAATTTGACATTTTTTTTACTGTATTTTATTATTATATTGTTTTCTATGGCAAACATTTTATTGGAGGTTTTTTTTTTTGTCTGCCACGACCACTATACTGTCAACCGTCTAATCAATCCAAATAACCGACCGTGAAAGGACTCTATAGCCAGTCAAGGTCGTTAAAAACTTCCATTTGTTGTAATCCAAATTGATTGATCTAGTGTTTGTTCAGTTAATTGTTCCCTCCTCTTGTCCTGGATCATCCCGTGTGTAAAGTGATTTTAAATGGTCCACATGAATTTTGACAACCCTCAATTTCGTAGGTTATATCTGACAATGTTCTACAGATTTTTTAAGGACCAATCCACCCCAAACCTAGTGTTTTGTTTGGTTTTGGTGGATACCATCTGATAACTTTATTCCAAATTTCAAATTGTCTGTGTTTCAGTTTACAATCATAGTATTTTTTTGTCTATGAAAACTTGACTGCAAATTTTCATGAAATTTATCGAAAGCTCTTTGCACGGCTTCGCGCATCCATTCAATATATAAATTTGGATAGAAACTTACATTTTCATCGTGGATTGACCTGGTAAAGATATCAATTGGTAAAGATATTTCGCGTCCTAGCATTAGAAAATTTGAACTGCATTTCGTACTTTCGTGGGTACATGCTCTGTATGCCTTGGTAACATAAGGGAGATGGCTATCTAAATCATCTTCATTTTCAATAACGAACATTGATAAAAAAAAAAAAAGGTCCTATTGTAGCGCTCTAACATAGCGTCTGACTGTGGTGATACGGAGTGGTTCTTATTTTCTCCATTTTAAAAAGATCGCACATACCAGCAAATAGTTTGGATTCGAACTCACGTCCCTCACGTCACGTCAGTATGTACACGGCATGGCGTCCCAAACCGAGAAATAAATTCTGTTACAAGCGTGTCGGCCACTGTCTGGTAAAGTAATCAGATACTACCATGCTGTACTCGTTCGAGTGGTCTGTAATTAGCAGTGGACCCATTAATTCGATTGCGATGCACTTTATTTGTCTGTAAACATTTCTATGTTGCATGGGAGATTTGCCTAGACCTGGGCTTGATTTCCTCTGCTGGAAAAAAGATATGTCTGATACCATCGTTTTATGTCTGTAGTAATTCTCGGCAAATACAACCTTGCTCTGACTTTCGTTTGAGTTCTATCGTGACCATAGTGCTTAGCCGTTCTACAGTCATGTGGAAGACGTAAAATGTCACCCCTAGTTCTCTTTGGCGCAACCTTTTGCTGATACGATGTTCCATCACTATTTTCCAATTTTCTGTACAGAATTTCGTCAATTACATCCCGTTACTCCCATTGTTTTTATAAGGTACCAAGATCTTGATCAGGTGTGCTTATATGAAAATTTTCTTTACCATGTATTTGCAGAAGCAATAGCTTCGGACTGATTGTTTTGTCTTCATGGTGATATTGTTTTAATTCGGTTGCGCACCATTGTTGCGTCCGGTTTGATTATTGAAAGTTAACCGAAGTGCTGACATCAGGTACAGCAAATATCGGTTCTGTTTGGATGGAATTGTTTAGTGTGTTGTCTTGCTGAGAGATGACTGATACAGTACAGTCGCCTGCATTATTATTAGCGCTACACTGCAAATAACTACTTCTTTGACATCGTCGTTGTTGGCGTCGAGACAGGGCGTCAGCATTGCCATGTAATGCCCCTTGTCGGTGTTTAATGTCAAAATAGTTTTTTTTTTTTATTCAGCAACAATATAGCAAGGCTGTTAACAGATTTAATTTCTTCACTTGTTAAGCTATTTCAGTGGAGATCCCTAAAGACCCGGATATCTTCAGGTATATATTTATAATTGTGTTAGTTAATATATGTCATTAGTACATTGTTTATAAGTACATAATTTATCTTTAATACATAATTTCACTATTATTTTACTATTTTAACTCAGTTTAATGAACACAGTTTCCTTTAATTTGCCATCAATTGTTACTCTCTGATAGATGTTGAGAATAAAACAGAATAACATGTTATCTCAGCGTGTTCCGAATTTGGTTTGTGGTTTAATATATATCTCTGTTGGGTAAGCGGAAGAGGGAAAACGGTAGTATTTAATTTTCCCAGCATTAGGTTGGCCTTTTGTGTACCCAAGGCAGGTGAAGGAAGTCAAATTAGGAGCGCTGTGATTGGATGTAAGGGTACAATATATTTTTTATTTATCTATGAATAACTGCAGTGTGTATATTTACAATATAAATTTTAAAACCTATTGAAATATTTTCTAGAGAATTATTCGAAAAGACTTGCAAAATTTCATAAATTTGGTGCAAAATGACGGTGGGCATGGATAACATAAACAAGCTCCGTTGGAAGTTGGTCATGATGCTATTTGGCTTTAATTTTTAAAACAGAGTAATAAAGTACTAACACAACATATAACTGTTTTATCCAGGTTTTTATCTTAAAAAGTGGTAAATTTAGAAAATGTTAACATTGTCGCCAATGGCAGAATAAATAGTACCGTTTTCCCAAGAAGGGATCCCGTAGACCGCCCTACGTCACGATTCATGAATTATGCATAGTCTATTTATAGGCTATTTATAAACGATTCTGGAAATACTAATGCTAAAAATAGAATATTCTCAACATGTAAAACTAGTTTCTACGGGATCCCTTCTTCCGCTTAATACCATGAATTTGTCTAACAAATCGGGTTGGATTCAACTCGATGAATGTCGAGGATATGCCAGCAATATCCAGCAAGCTGAAGAAGTTCGCCAGACATTTGAGGTGTCTAGTAAGAGATCAACATTTGTTTCATAAAAAACAGTATTGAATTTTGGAAAAAATGACAGTAAGAATACTACATATATATATAAAGCATGCACGTACCCACGTGAGGTTATTCAATGTCTGTTAGATAAATTGTCAGATCATGTATTAAAATTGTTGTGCCCAGCGGTGGTTGTAAGAGAAAAAAGAGTGGGTTTCTGTTATTATGACTTATGTTTTGTAAGGGGATATCAGGTTGGAATACACTTTTTAGGGTTTGTTCCCCCCCCCCTTTTTTAATAATCTTCTTGATCCCGATTCCGCTCCTTGTGTTTTATTTTTTCCGACATTTATGTATTAATCAAACTTGGTGACTAAAGTTATTCAATTGTTGTTATTTATCATTTATATGGTGGGATGGTCAGGCTAATTGATATAGGTCTCTGGTCAGGGTTAATTAGAAGAATGTAAATGAACGTACTTGTTGAGTAGTTTATACATTTAAGAAAAATAGAAAAGCCAATTTATATATATATTTTCCAGTTCTGAGTCAATCTTTTGAAAGTGCTGCATCCTGTAAATTTGAAATATAAATGACACTTAGACAATGTTAGAACTACTGTTAGATATAGGACAAGCCAAAACTATATATACTTTTTTATTCTTTAATTTCTTTTATGTCGTCGTCTCATATCTTTTTTGACCGAAATACATAAAACACGCACGTTCAAATAGACCTTACACAACCTATATCGCGTATTATATAAAGTGATGTTACCAATATATATTTATATATACATGAGGTTATGATTCCAACCGTAGATATTTCGATGCGTAAACCATTAACTTTGGTAGCCGATAACCTTATCCACTGCATAGCTCTTGTAAAAGCCGCTGAGAACTATACATAAAATTCGTGTAATAGTCACAACTGACATCTCACAAAACGTATGATTTCTGAGAAAAAAACTTTAACACTGAAGCAATTTGAATGTTACTACCTCATGGACATAGGAACGAATATAGTTAATTGTTAATTATAAAATCAAAACCGTTAATGTTGTCAAAGAGTGTAGCAGAAAATTGTCCTTTTTTTGTCCAGATTTCAGGTAGTCACCAAATCGGGGATTAACAGTTGGCCCAAATCAATTAAGTACTTATAGAATGTACACACAATTACATGTATATCTTTATCTCGTAGAACTAACTTAAAAATCTATTTTACAGCCATCGGATTTGGGTGTGTAGGTTTAAACACAATATTTGGTTACTATAACTGAAGCGTACAGTCAAATACTAGGTTTTCCTTTACTAGTCTTCTGAGAAAATAGGCTATATATATATAGTCTGAAATATAACTAATCTATTGTATATTGGATTTTGTTTGAACGGACACAGTTAAGTCCGAAACTAGCTGTAATGTTTTCAGATTTTGAGTTGCTGTCTTCTTCCTCTATTGTTTACTGATCTTTTCTAATCAGAAGGAAATATAAAACATACGCTATATGAATACAAACAACAAAAAAACAACATACAAATAATTTATGAGAGTCTGACCTCTTTAAAACATTTGATATACAACACAATATAATATTAACAATTTATAAAAGAGCCACTCTAAAAAAAGTTATGAAAATACAATGTAGCCTATTTGAAGATTATTTTTTTTATTTTCAGTGAAATTGAAAGATATTTATAACTGAAAATCATGCTATTCATATTATAATTGATATAACAATCAAAATATATATAGCTGTCTGACTCTAAATGAATTGACTTGACGCTATGAGTACTCTTAATAATTTTAAGTTGTATGTTTGATTTCGTGAATATTATATCTCTTTTTTTTTACTGCATTGAAATAAAGAACTTTGTATCCTGTGCTTTAAGTCAGGAGCCTGTAATTCAGTGGTTGTCGTTTGTTTATGTGTTACATATTTGTTTTTCGTTCATTTTTTTACTTAAATAAGGCCGTTAGTTTTCTCGTTTGAATTGTTTTACATTGTCTTATCGGGGCATTTAATAGCTGACTATGCGGTATGGGCTTTGCTCATTGTTGAAGGCCGTACGGTGACCTATAGTTGTTAATGTGTGTGTCATTTTGGTCTTTTGTGGATAGTTGTCTCATTGGCAATGATACCACATCTTCTTTTTTATATTTAAAACAGTTATTTATCTATTGTTTTGTGCTAATTGGTAGGTGTTTTGGTTAGAAGCCAGTATCGTTTTAAGAATAATGAATTGTAAATAAAAACTTTAGAAAGACAAATACCCGACCAAATTGTACAAAAAAAAATATTCCACCAATTGGCTTTCAACGAAGCGAGAATTTCCACACCCATAGTTGGGCTAATAGCAGTAAATAAAATGCCAGCATTCGATTATATATATAATTAGTTAAAATATGTATGTAGCAAAATAAATATTATAGAAATACCAGAAAAGTACAGAATGCGGTTTTCCGATCTTGGAGAGGAGGTTGTGCCATATGATGGAACGCCTTTCATTATAACAGGCAGAAAAGTAAACAGCTGCATTTTTGGGAAGGACAAACATGTAGCTGATAAAAAAAAAGAAACAACAGGACAAAGCCAGTAATCTTGAGGTATGCCAATACTTTAAGTCTCTTTTATTAAAGAATAAAATAATAACTTGAAACAGAACTTTATTTAGTTTAAAATCAACATAACACCAAACGGAAAAGGAAAATGTGAAATTAAGACAACAACTTGACAACAATGCTCATAACAACCCAAGAACAAAAATTGGTATTCAACACAGCGGGACATTACGGTCCCAGAGGCCCCAAAACACGAATGATCTAAACATCAGTTGTCTGTTATAAGGCAATCTATTGAATTCATAGGGCGGTTTACAGGATCCCCTGTTATCTGAACATTTAGTGTCTTCTATAAGGCAATCTTTTGAATTCATAGTGCGGTGTACAGGACCACCTGTTGTCTGAAAATAATGTGTCTACTATAGGGCGATCTTTTGAGTTCATAGGGCGGTCTACAAGATCCCCTGTTATATGGGCATTGAAAGTCTGCTATAGATTGATATATTGAACCCATATGGCGGTCTACAGTGTCCTGTTATCTGAACATTAAGTGTCTACTTTAAGGTGATCTATTGAATCAATTGGCTAGTCTACAGTCCTGTGTTATCTGAAAATAATGTGTCTACTATAGGGCGATATATTCAATCCATAGGGCGGTCTACATGATCTCTTGTTATCTGAACATTAACTGTCTTCTTAAGGGCGATCTTTTGAATCAATAGGGTCTACAGTCCGACGTATAAGAACATTAAGTGTTGACTATAGAGCGATATATTAAATCCATATGGCGGTCTAAAGAATACCCTGTTATCTGAACATTGAGTGTCTACTATAAGGTAATCTTTTAAATCCATAGGGCGGTGTACAGGACCACCAGTTATATGAACATAGTGTATACTATTCGATGATATATTAAATCCATATGGTGTACAAGTTCCCATGCTATCTGAACGTTAAGTATATATTATATGGCTACCTATTGAATCCATAAGGCGGTCTATAGTCCTCTGTTATTTGAACATTAACAGTCTACTATATTGTGATCTATTGAATCCTTAGGGCGGTCTATAGTATCCCTTTATATCTGAACATAAAGTGTCTACTATAGAGCGATATATTTGATTCGTAGGGCGGTCTACATGATCCCCTGTTGTCTGAACATTATGTATAAAAAAGATGTTGTGTGATTGCTAATTAATGTATCTATTATAGGGCGTTCTCTCGGATCCCCTGTGAGGTATATAGGATCCCTGTTGTTTAATTATCGTGTATCTTTTATACGGAGATCTGTAGGATCCCCTGCTGTTTGTTCATTATAGTTTTTATCGTATACGGCGGTTTATAAGGTCATCTGGGCGGTCTAAAGGATCCCCTGTTGTTTATTCATCATGTATCTATAACAGGGCGTTCTATATGATCCCCTGGGCGGTCTATAGGATCCCCTGTGGTTTAACAATTGTGTTTCTGCTATATGGCGTTATATAGGATCCCCTGTTTTTTGTTCATTATGTTTCTAGTATAAGACATTATAAGATCCTCTGGGCGGTCTATATGATCCCCTGTTGTTTATTCATCAAGTATCTATAACAGGGCGTTATATAGGATCCCTTGTTGTTTAATAATTGTGTATCTGCTATATGGGTTATATAGAATCCCATGCTGTTTGTGCATTATGTTTGTGGTATCAGACATTCTATAAGATCCTCTTGGCGGTTTATATTAATCCTTGTTGTTCATTAACCATGTATCTATAACAAGGCATTCTATAAGATCCACTGTTGTTAAATATTTGTGTATCTGCTAAAGGGCGTTCGATAGAATAGCCAGGGCGGTGCATGTGATTCCGTTGTTTTTTAAACATGTATATTCTTGACGTATATACTAGAGGGCGTTCTATATGATCCCCTTTTGGATTCATAGGATCACATGTTGTTTAATGATCGTGTGTCTCTGTAGGGCGTTCTATAGGATCTCCTGGGCGGTCTATAGGATCCCCTGTTGTTAAATAATTATGTGTCTGCTATATTGCGTTATATAGGATCCCCTGATGTTTGTTCATTATGTTTCTAGTATAAGGCATTCTAAGATCCTCTGGGCAGTCTATATGCTCCCTGTTGTTTATTCATCATGTATCTATTACAAGGCGTTCTACAGGATCCCCGGGGCGGTGAGCAGGATCCCCTGTTGTCAAATAATTGTGAGTCTGTTATATGGCGTAATATAGGATCCCTTGATGTTTGTTCATTATGTTTCTAGTGTAAGGCATTCTAAGATCCTCTGGGCAGTCTATATGATCCCCTGTTGTTTATTCATCATGTATATATAACAAGGCGTTCAACAGGATCCCCCGGGCGGTCTACAGGATGCCCTGTTGATTGTTTTTCATTTATGTACTAAAGGCCGTTCTACAGAATCCCCTGGGCGGTCTACAGGATCCCCTGTTTTCTCAACATAATATATCTATTATAAGACGTTCTATAGGATCCCCTATTGTTTGTTAATCATGTATAAAATAAAGGGCGTTCTACAGGATTCCTTGGGCTGTCTACATGATACCTGTTGTCTTTACATTAAACATCTACTATAGGACGTTCTATAGGATCCCCTATATTGTTTGTTTATTATTTATATACTGAAGGGAGTCTTACCGGATCCCCTGGGCGGTCTACAGGATGCCCTGTTGATTGTTTTCATGTTTATCCTATAGGGCGTTCTACAGGGTCCTCTGGGCGGTCTACAGGATCCCCGTTTGTTAAAAAATAAATATCTACTATAAGACGTTTTAAAGTATCCCCTGTAGTTTCTTTTATATTTATATACTAAAGGGCGTTCTACAGGATCCCTGGGCGTTCTACAGGATCCCCTGTTTTCTCAACATAATATATCTACTATAAGACGTTCTATAGAATCCCCTATTGTTTGTTAATCATGTTTATACTAAAGGGCGTTCTACAGGATCCCTTGGGCGGTCTACAGGATACCTGTTGTCTTTACATTAAACATCTACTAAAGGACGTTCTATAGGATACCCTATATTGTTTTTTTATTTTTTATATACTGACGCGTCTTACCGGATCCCCTGGGCGGTCTACAGGATGCCCTGTTGATTGTTTTCATGTTTATCCTATTGGGCGTTCTACAGGGTCCTCTGGGCGGTCTACATGATCCCCGTTTGTTAAAAAAATATATATCTACTATAAGACGTTCTAAAGTATCCCCTGTTGTTTGTTTTTCATTTATATAATTAAGGGCGTTCTACAGGATCCCTGGGCGGTCGTCAGGATCCCCTGTTTTCTCAACATAATATATCTATTATAAGACGTTCTATAGGATCCCCTATTGTTTGTTAATCATGTATAAAATAAAGGGCGTTCTACAGGATTCCTTGGGCTGTCTACATGATACCTGTTGTCTTTACATTAAACATCTACTATAGGACGTTCTATAGGATCCCCTATATTGTTTGTTTATTATTTATATACTGAAGGGAGTCTTACCGGATCCCCTGGGCGGTCAACAGGATGCCCTGTTGATTGTTTTCATGTTTATCCTATAGGGCGTTCTACAGGGTCCTCTAGGCGGTCTACAGGATCCCCGTTTGTTAAAAAATATATATCTACTATAAGACGTTTTAAAGTATCCCCTGCAGTTTCTTTTATATTTATATACTAAAGGGCGTTCTACAGGATCCCCTGGGCGTTCTACAGGATCCCCTGTTTTCTCAACATAATATATCTACTATAAGACGTTCTATAGAATCCCCTATTGTTTGTTAATCATGTTTATACTAAAGGGCGTTCTACAGGATCCCTTTGGCGGTCTACAGGATACCTGTTGTCTTTACATTAAACATCTACTATAGGACGTTCTATAGGATCCCCTATATTGTTTTTTTTTTATTTTTCATATACTGAAGGGCGTCTTACCGGACCCCCTTGGCGGTCTACAGGATGCCCTGTTGATTGTTTTCATGTTTATCCTATAGGGCGTTCTACAGGGTCCTCTGGGCGGTCTACAGGATCCCCGTTTGTTAAAAAATATATATCTACTATAAGACGTTTTAAAGTATCCCCTGTAGTTTCTTTTATATTTATATACTAAAGGGCGTTCTACAGGATCCCCTGGGCGTTCTACAGGATCCCCTGTTTTCTCAACATAATATATCTACTATCAGACGTTCTATAGAATCCCCTATTGTTTGTTAATCATGTTTATACTAAAGGGCGTTCTACAGGATCCCTTGGGCGGTCTACAGGATACCTGTTGTCTTTACATTAAACATCTACTATAGGACGTTCTATAGGATACCCTATATTGGTTTTTTTATTTTTTATATACTGAAGAGCGTCTTACCGGATCCCCTGGGCGGTCTACAGGATGCCCTGTTGATTGTTTTCATGTTTATCCTATTGGGCGTTCTACAGTGTCCTCTGGGCGGTCTACATGATCCCCGTTTGTTAAAAAAATATATATCTACTATAAGACGTTCTAAAGTATCCCCTGTTGTTTGTTTTTCATTTATATACTAAAGGGCGTTCTACAGGATCCCCTGGGCGGTCTATAGGATCCCCTGTTTCCTAAACATAATATATATGTAACACTCCCAAACGTGTCCTGTCCCCCAAACGTGTCCGATTCCCCCAAACGTGTCTATTCTCCCGAAACGTGTCCGTAATATCCAATATTCCCCAAACGTGTCTGATTTTATAACCTCCAAACGTGTCCGATAATTGTTATTCGCCAAAACGTGTCTACTATTAAACGCCAGGACGTCTCACGTCTTTTAGCGCTAATACATGAATAAAATCAATAACGTTTACGACAATTCTATAATGGGGGACACAGTTGATGAAGTGGTCATATATTAGTATTAGTTGGTTCAATGCCGGTTGTTATTGCAAATTTAACCTGTAACATATAAATCAACTTTTTTTTGACTGAAATTGCTTATATTCCAGTTGCAAGTATTATGCTCGTTTAAAGTGTACATAAATGTACAAATAATTCTAATTCAGTTGAATTAATCGTTTATTATGTAATTATTCTGTACTAATAAACTCCGATGATGCCTTTTATATTACAGCTAATTTCCTAATGCATGTAGAACAAAACTTTGGTTAGCTTGCTTGCTTGGTTTTTATATTGTACAATCCATAGGATAACACCCAATTAAATTCAAATATAATATATTCAGGTTAAACAATGCCTATATATTTTGTTTAAAGATGTCAATCTTATTTACAAAGCTTGTATTAACAATTATACAAACAAAGCAAGCAAGCAAAACAAAGTTTTACTTTGCAAGCAATAAGAAATCAGCTGTAATCCGCGAATACTGCACGGCGGGCTTTTTAAAGAATTGACTTCCTTTTTTTTCAACAGTTCTGATGTTTTAAAAGATATTCAAATCATAAACTGGTTATCAGGTATTTTAATAAATTTTAGGTTTCCAGCATCACTACTAAAGTGAAGACATACAAACAAGAGTCATAAGTCCAGTGCCAAATATTTCATGCATTATTCGAACGATATCATATTAACAATAAATACTATACATAAGTTTTATTATCATACCGGGGATTTAGGACTGGGCCTAAATTTGTTTACGATTATTCGGGATTAACATAACTTAAAAATCTAAAGAGCCAGTAAAGACCGATTTTTATATAACTTCATTAAGAAACTATTTGATTCTCTCAAAAAATAGGGAAAAAAAACTCTTAAAATTATAAAGTGGTAGTAAGGTTTTATAATTATGAACTTTTCGAGCATAACTTAAATACACGCAAACAAGAGACATTACGTCCAGAGGCAAATAGTTCATTATATTTGCCGGAACTCTTGGATTGTACCTTAATTATTCCGGGAATTTGGGATTAGGCCTAAATGTGTAAAGTTATAAGAATTTACACTTTACGGTTATTAGGAATTTACACTAATCGTAACTCGGAATTAAATTATATTTTTTTTTTTTTGGAGCGGAAAAGGACAGTTTTATTTTTACGGAATATCAGTATAACAATCTTTTATTTCCCTTTATATTATAGGAAAAATTTGGGGAATTGGGCACGTTTGAAGGATTGGGCAAGTTTGGGTGTTTATCAAAAAATGGACACGTTTAGGCGTTTGAATAATACAAATGACACGCTTTGACGCCCTTTTTACAACAAGACATGTTTTGCAGTTCAGTGACATCGATGTAACACGTTTGGGAGTATCGGACACGTTTGGGGGGAAGGACATGTTTCTGAGTGTTACATATATATCTACTATAAGACGTTCTATAGAATCCCCTATTGTTTGTTAATCATGTTTATACTAAAGGGCGTTCTACAGGACCCCTTGGGAGGTCTACAGGATACCTGTTGTCTTTACATTAAACATCTACTATAGGACGTTCTATTGGATCCCCTATATTGTTTGTTTATTATTTATATACTGAAGGGCGTTTTACTGGATCCCCTGGGTGGTCTACATGATGCCCTGTTGATTGTTTTCATGTTTATACTATAGGGCGCTCTACAGGATCCACTGGGCAGTCTACATGATCCCCGTTTGATAAAAAAATATATATCTACTATAAGACGTTCTAAAGTATCCCTGTTGTTTGTTTTTCATTTATGTATTTAAGGGCGTTCTACAGAATCCCCTGGGCGGTCTACAGGATCCCCTATATGGTTTGTTTATTATATATATACTGAAGGGCATTTTACCGGATCCCCCGGGCGGTCTACAGGATGCCCTGTTGATTGTTTTTCATTTATGTACTAAAGGGCGTTCTACAGAATTCCCTGGGCGGTCTACAGGATCCCCTGTTTTCTCGACATAATATATCTATTATAAGACGTTCTATAGGATCCCCTATTGTTTGTTAATCATGTATATAATATAAGGCGTTCTACAGGATTCATTGGGCTGTCTACATGATCACTGTTGTCTTTACATTAAACATCTACTATACGACGTTCTATAGGATCCCCTATATTGTTTGTTTATTATTTATATACTGAAGGGAGTCTTACCGGATCCCCTGGGCGGTCTACAGGATGCCCTGTTGATTGTTTTCATGTTTATCCTAAAGGGCGTTCTACAGGATCCCCGTTTGTTAAAAAATATATATCTACTATAACACGCGTACGTTTTAAAGTATCCCCTGTAGTTTCTTTTATATTTATATACTAAAGGGCGTTCTACAGGATCCCCTGTTTTCTCAACATAATATATCTACTATAAGACGTTCTATAGAATCCCCTATTGTTTTTTAATCATGTTTATACTAAAGGGCGTTCTACAGGATCCCTTGGGCGGTCTACAGGATACCTGTTGTCTTTACATTAAACATCTACTATAGGACGTTCTATAGGATACCCTATATTGTTTTTTTATTTTTTATATACTGAAGAGCGTCTTACCGGATCCCCTGGGCGGTCTACAGGATGCCCTGTTGATTGTTTGCATGTTTATCCTATTGGGCGTTCTACAGGGTCCTCTGGGCGGTCTACATGATCCCCGTTTGTTAAAAAAATATATATCTACTATAAGACGTTCTAAAGTATCCCCTGTTGTTTGTTTTTCATTTATATACTAAAGGGCGTTCTACAGGATCCCCTGGGCGGTCTACAGGATCCCCTGTTTTCTCAACATAATATAAGACGTTCTATAGGATCCCCTATTGTTTGTTAATCATGTATATAATAAAGGGCGTTCTACAGGATTCCTTGGGCGGTTTGCAGGATACCTGTTGTCTTTACATTAAACATCTACTATAGGACGTTCTATAGGACCCCCTATATTGTTTGTTTATTATATATATACTGAAGGGCGTTTTACCTGATCCCCCAGACGGTACAGGATGCCCTGTTGATTCTTTTCATGTTTATACTATAGGGCGTTCTACAGGATCCACTAGGCGGTCTACAGGCCCCGTTTGTTAAAAAATATATATCTACAATAAGACGTTCTAAAGTATCCCCAGTTGTTTGTATTTCACTTATATACTAAAGGGCGTTCTACAGGATCCCCTGGGCGGTCTTCAGGATCCCCTGTTTTCTCAACATAATATATCTACTATAAGACGTTCTATAGAATCCCCTATTGTTTGTTAATCATGTTTATTGTTTGATTGTTTTTCATGTTAATGCTATAGGGCTTTCTATATGATACCTTGGGCGGTCTGCAGGAATCTTTGTTTTTCAACATAATATATGAAATATCTGACGTTTTTTTTTATTGTTTTTTATGTTTATACTATCAGGCGTTCTACAGGATACCCTGGGCGGTCTACAGAATCCCCTTTTTTTGTAAAAAAAAATATGCATCTGAGATGGAAAATTCTATATGTTTCCCTGTTCTTTTTTTCATATTTATACTATAGGGTGTTTTACAGGATCCCCTGGGCGGTCTACAGAATCCCCTTTTGTTTAAAAAAAAAATATGCATCTGAGATAGGAAATTCAATAGGTTCCCCTGTTCTTTGTTTATTATGTATATATTATAGGGCGTTTATGATCCCTTGGGCGGTCTGCAGAATCCCTGTGTCTCAACATTATAGATAAATCATAGGACGTTCTATAGGATACCCTGTTGATTGTTTTTCATGTTTATACTATAGGGCCTTCTACAAGATCTCCTGTTGTCTGAGCATTACATATTCTTCATGATCTCCTGTTTGATTTGTATGCATCTAGGATAGGACCTTCTATAGGTTCCATGTTTTTTTAAACATCTATCTACTTTACGTATATACTAGAGGGCGTTTTATAGGATCCCCTGTTGTTTCACATGTCAATGTGACTGAGCATATTGTATTGTATTGTATTATTGTTTAATAATCGCGTATCTGATGTAGGGCGTTCTATAGGACCTCCGGGTCGGTTTATATGATCCCTGTGGTTTAATAATTGTGCATCAGCTACATGGCGTTGAATAGGATCCCCTGATGTTTGTTCATTATGTTTCTAGTATAAGGCATTCTATAAGATCCTCTGGGCGGTCTATAGGATCCCGCTTTGTTTATTCATCTTTAATCTATTACAGGATCACCTGCTGTTAATTATTTAACAACAGGGGATCCTATAGAACGCCCAGGGGATCCTATAGAACGCCCTATTATATAAACATAATGAAACCAGATGCTCCGCAGGGCGTAGCTTTATACGACCGCAGAGGTTGAACCCTGAACTGTTGGGGCAAGTATGGACACAACATTCAAGCTGGATTCAGCTCTAAATTTGGATTGTGATTAAATAGTTGACACAGCATAGGTTTCTGACACAGAATGAATGTGTTCTAATGAACTTAAAATTTTTGTTTTCTCTTAGAGCAATTCACTATGCTGTTGAATATTAATCCTTTCAAAAAAATGTTTGAAGAAATTTTCTTTTTTATTTATGAAATTTCAAATGAGAAAAATTGAACCCAATTTTTCTAATCACATCCCCCTTTCCCTTATTCCAAAACTAATCTCAATTAAAATTTCTAATGGAGTTTGCAACAATAACTACTCATTTAAATACATCATAAAATATTAAGATGTAAAAAAAAACTGCTTGTTATCACTGAATGGTAAAGATTATTTTAATTTATCAGTTGGTAGTAAAAAGTGAATATACATTGTATATTGTATATAACAAAGATTTAAGTTGATTCTGGACAAAGAAAGATAACTCCAATTAAAAAAAAATCTTGCTATTGCACAATATTTTGCAATTAGATATTTCTTGCTTACCATTCTGGACAAAGAAAGATAACTCTAATTAAAAAAAAATTTGCTATTTCACAATATTGTGCTATTAGATATTTCTTGCCATTGCGCAATACTGTGCAATTGAAAAGACTTGCTATTGCACAATACTTAATATAATAATTTTAGATCCTGATTTGGACCAATTTGAAAACTGGGCCCATAATAAAAAATCTAAGTACATTTTTGGATTCAGCATATCAAAGAACCCCAAGATTTCAATTTTTGTTAAAATCAGACTAAGTTTAATTTTGGACCCTTTGGACTTTAGTGTAGACCAATTTGAAAACAGGACCAAAAATGAAGAATCTACATACACAGTTAGATTTGGTATATCAAAGAACCCCATTTATTCAATTTTTGATGAAATCAAACAAAGTTTAATTTTGGACCCCGATTTGGACCAACTTGAAAACTGGGCCAATAATCAAGAATCTAAGTACATTTTTAGATTCAGCATATCAAAGAACCTAACTGATTCATTTTTTGTCAAAATCAAACTAAGTTTAATTTTGGACCCTTTGGACCTTAATGTAAACCAATTTGAAAACGGGACCAAAAGTTAAGAATCTACATACACAGTCATGACAGTTAGATTCGGCATATCAAAGAACCCCAATTATTCAATTTTGATGAAATCAAACAAAGTTTAATTTTGGACCCTTTGGGCCCCTTATTCTGTTGGGACCAAAACTCCCAAAATCACTACCAACCTTCCTTTTATGGTCACAAACCTTGTGTTTAAATTTCATAGATTTCTATCTACTTATACTAACGTTATGGTGCGAAAACCAAGAAAAATGCTTATTTGGGTCCCTTTTTGGCTTCTAATTCCTAAACTGTTGGGACCTAAACTCCCAAAATCAATACCAACCTTTCTTTTGTAGTCATTAACATTGTGTTTAAATTTCATTTATTTCTATTCACTTAAACTAAAGTTATTGTGCGAAAACCAAGAATAATGCTTATTTGGGCCCTTTTTGGCCCCTAATTCCTAAAATGTTGGGACCAAAACTCCCAAAATCAATACCAACCTTCCTTTTGTGGTCATAAACCTTGTGTTAAAATTTCATAGATTTCCATTCACTTTTACTAAAGTTAGAGTGCGAAAACTAAAAGTATTCGGACGACGACGACGACGACGCAGACGACGACGCCAACGTGATAGCAATATACGACGAAAAAATTTTCAAATTTTGCGGTCGAATAAAAACAACAGGGGATCATATAAACCGCCCAGAGGATCTTATTCAATGCCTTATACTACAAACGTAATGAACAAACATTATTCGCAAATTTTTGGCGAGGGAAATTCCCGGCGAGGGAAAAAATCCCGGCGAGGGAAGAACCAAAAATTTGCGAAAAGCAAATTTACAGATCTAACTTTGTTGGGTTGATGTTTAGACGAGTTGTATATACATTATGTACACAGCCATGTATCACCATCATTGATGGCGATCCGATGGATACATCTGTTGTAGGGTTGTCACTGACTCAGACGTACTTATAAATATAATTATTTTCTGTGACTGTATCTTACATTAATTTGTAGGATCCTTTACTATAGATAATTTAGCTGATCTGTAACAATAACATCTTCATGCCTTATATATCATGTACTGCAGTACGCCGCTAGATTAAAACTGACGTGGAAAGGTAACACACGGCCAGCGAAAGCTCTTTTCTTGAGAGCCCAGGTGGTCGTGTGGTCTAGCGGGACGGCTGCAGTGCAGGCGATTTGGTGTCACGATATCACAGTAGCATGGGTTCGAATCCCGGCGAGGGAAGAACCAAAAATTTGCGAAAAGCAAATTTACAGATCTAACATTGTTGGGTTGATGTTTAGACGAGTTGTATATATATATATATATACTAGAACAGACCCGTGATATCACGGGTCCGTGACTGAATTAAAGTATATAACTATGCGCAAGCCTTATTATTAGTATTGTCATCTGATAAAGTCATGCCGATTATATTAAAGATACACAGTTTTTCTCTGCTTTCAAGTCTTTCTGTTTGAACCCGTCGAACTGAAACAATAATATTAATTATTTGGAAAACAAAAGGTCCTGGAATGGAGTATTTTTTAATCAACAGCATTGTCCTATATAAGTTATAAATAAAGTTGAATTCTTTGCTTCGCTGTTTTACGTCATGCCCACTAACAAATTGAAAACTGTAGATCTACCTATACGCCTTATTTTTAGTCCAGATTTTTAGTATTCGTATTGTTATCTTAGAAAGTCTTACTGATTAAAATACTACAATAGGTAACAATTTAACAATTTAGTAGTGTCAACCCTGTGGTTATGACCCGTGTATATAGCATATTAATCGTGAATACAACTTTTGGTGGTGCGCCTGTCAGATGCGGAACGTACAGATAAGGTAATAGGTAACAGGTGAATATACTATTGGTATCGGTAGCGGACTCGACCCGGAACTTCTTAATTATTGGGAATATTAATTACGTGGAAAACAAAAGGGCCTGGAGTGGTGTAATTTTTAATCTACACCTTTGTACTATATTAGTTATATATAAAGTTGAATTCTGTGATTCGTCGTTTTTACGTGATGACGGCTGACAAATTGGACCTCGTAATTTTAGTATTATAGATATATATATATATGAACAACAAACAACAGGGGGTCCTATAGAACGACCTTTAATAGATATATTTTATATAATGTTGAAAAAACAGGGGATCCTGTAGACCTCCCAGGGAACCTGTAGAACGCCCTATAGTATACACACGAAAAACAACCAACACCGGATCCTATAGAAGGTCCTATCTTAGCTACATTATTTTCGATCAACAGGGAATCCCGAAGACCGCCCAGGGGATCCTGTTGAACGCCCAGGGTACCCTGTAGACCGCCCAGGGTATCCTGTAGAACGCCCTATAGTATATAATATGAACAACAAACAAAGGGGGATCCTATAGAACGATCTATAGTACATTTATAATGTTGAAAAAACAGGGGATCCTGTACCCGCCCTGGGATCCTGTAGAATGCCCTATAGTGTATATTCATGAAAAACAAACAACAGGGATCCTTTATAACATCCTATCTTTGCTGCATAATTTTCGAACTACAGGGGATCCTGTAGACCGCCCAGGGTATCCTGTAGAACGCCCTATAGTATATATATATATATATATATATATATATATTATATATATATATATATATATATATATATAATTCGTCTAAACATCTTACAGTCACAGAAAATAATTATATTCATAAGTACGTCTGAGTCATATGAACAACAAACAACAGGGGGTCCTATAGAACGACCTTTAGTAGATGTATTTTATATAATGTTGAAAAAACAGGGGATCCTGTAGACCGCCCAGGGAACCTGTAGAACGCCCTATAGTATACACATGAAAAACAACCAACACCGGATCATATAGAAGGTACTATCTTAGCTGCATTGTTTTCGATCAACAGGGGATCCTGTAGAACGTTCAGGGGATCCTGTAAAACGGCCAGGGTATCCTGTAGACCGCCCAGGGTATCCTGTATAACGTCCCATAGTATCTATATGAACAACAAACAAAAGGGGATCCTATAGAACGATCTATAGTACATATATAATGTTGTATAAAACAGGAATTTCTGTACCGCCTAGGGTATCCTGTAGAACGCTCTATAGTATATATATGAACAACAAACAAAAGGGGATCCTATAGAACGATCTATAGTAAATATACATTTTTTAACAAACGGGGATCCTGTAGACCGCCCAGAGGACCCTGTAGAACGCCCTATAGTATACACACAACAAACAAACAACACCGGATCCTATAGAAGGTCCTATCTTAAATACATTATTTTCGATCAACAGGGGATCCTGTAGACCGCTCAGGGATGAAAAACAAACAACAGGGTTTCTAAAGACGGTCCTATCTGAGCTGCATAATTTTTAAACTACAGGGGACCCTGTAGACAACTCAGGGTATCCTGTAGAACGCTTTTTAGTATATACATGAACAAAAAAAAACAGGGGATCCTGTAGACCGCCCAGGGATCCTGTAGAACGCCCTATACAATACACACGAGAAACAATCATCACCGGATCCTATAGAAGGTCATTTCTTAGCTGCATTATTTTCTATTAACAGGGAATCCTGTAGACCGCTCGGAGATCTTATAGAACGCCCTATAGTATATTCATGAAAAACAAACAACAGGGATCCTACAGAAGGTCATATCTTAGCTGCATACTTTTCGAACTACAGGGGGTCAGGTAGACCGCCCAGTGATCCTGTAGAACGCCCAATAGTGTACACACGAAAAACAAACAACAATGGTTCATATTGAAAGTACTATCTAAGCTACATCATTTTTGATCAACAGGGAGTCCTGTAGACCGCTCAGGGGATCCCGTAGAACGCCTATGGTATCCAGTAGACCGCCCAGTGTATCATGTAGAACGCCCAAGGTATCCTGTAGAACGCCCTATAGTATATATATGAAAAACAAACAAAAAGGGATCCTATAGAACGATCTATAGTACATATATAATGTTGAAAAAACAGGGGATCCTGTACCCGCCCAGGAATTCTGTAGAATGCCCTATAGTGTACACACGAAAAACAAACAACAATGGATCATATAGAAGGTACTATCTTAGCTGCATTGTTTTTGATCAACAGTTAATCCTGTAGACCGCTCAGGGGATCCTGTAGAACGCCTAGGGTATCCAGCAGACCGCCCAGGGTATCCTGTAGAACGCCCTATAGTATATATATGAAAAACAAACAAAAAGGGATCCTATAGAACGATCTATAGTACATATATAATGTTGAAAAAACAGGGGATCCTGTACCCGCCCAAGAATCCTGTAGAACGCCCTATAGTATACACACAAAAAACAAACAACACCGGATCCTATAGAAGGTCCTATCTTAAATACATTATTTTCGATCAACAGGGGATCCTGTAGACCGCTCAGGGATGAAAAACAAACAACAGGGATTCTATTGAAGGTCCTTTCTGAGCTGCATAATTTTCAAACTACAGGGGACCCTGTAGACCGCTCAGGGTATCCTGTAGAACACTTTTTAGTATATACATGATCAAAAAAAAACAGGGGACCCTGTAGAACGCCCAGGGATCCTGTAGAACGCCCTATACAATACACACGAAAAACAATCATCACCGGATCCTATAGAAGGTCATTTCTTAACTGCATTATTTTCGATCAACAGGGGATCCTGTTGACCGCTCGGGGATCCTATAGAACGCCCTATAGTATATTCATGAAAAACAAGCAACAGGGATCCTATAGAAGGTCATATCTTAACTGCATAATTTTCGAACTACAGAGGATCCTGTAGACCGCCCAGGGTACCCTGTAGAACCCCCTATAGTATATATATATATCCTGTATAACGTCCTATAGTATATATATGAACAAAAAACAACAGGGGATCCTATTGAACGACCTATAGTAGATATATAATGTTAAAAAAACAGGGAATCCTGTAGACCGCCCAGTGATCCTGTAGAACGCCCTATAGTGTACACACGAAAAACAAACAACAATCGATCATATAGAAAGTACTATCTTAGCTACATCATTTTTGATCAACAGGTAATCCTGTAGACCGCTCAGGGGATCCTGTAGAACGCCTAGGGTATCCAGCAGACCGCCCAGGGTATCCTGTAGAACGCCCTATAGTATATATATGAAAAACAAACAAAAAGGGATCCTATAGAACGATCTATAGTACATATATAATGTTGAAAAAACAGGGGTTCCTGTACCCACCCAAGAATTCTGTAGAATGCCCTATAGTGTACACACGAAAAACAAACAACAATGGATCCTATAGAAGGAACTAACTTAGCTGCATTGTTTTCGATCAACAGGGGATCCTGTAGAACGCTCAGGGGATCCTGTAGAACGCCCAGGGTATCATGTAGACCGCCCGGGGTATCCTGTAGAACGCCCTATAGTATATATATGAACAACAAACAAAAGAGGATCCTATTGAACGATCTATAGTACATATATAATGTTGTAAAAACAGGGATTCCTGTACCGCCTAGGGTATCCTGTAGAACGCTCTATAGTGTATATATGAACAACAAACAAAAGGGGATCCTGTAGAACGATCTATTGTACATATATAATGTTAAAAAAACAGGGATTCCTGTACCGCCCAGGGTATCCTGTAGAACGCCCTATAGTATATATATATGAACAACAAACAAAAGGGGATCATATAGAACGATCTATAGTACATATATAATGTTAAAAAAAACAGGGGATCCTGTACCCGCCCAGGAATCCTGCAGAATGCCCTATAGTGTACACACGAAAAACAAACAACAATGGATCCTATAGAAGGTGCTATCTTAGCTGCATCATTTGCGATCAACAGGGGATCCTGTAGACCGCTCAGGGGATCCTGTAGAACACCCAGGGTATCATGTAGACCGTCCAGTGTATCCTGTAGAACGCCCTATAGTATATATATGAACAACAAACAACATGGGATCCTGTAGCTTGCCAAGGATATCCTGTAGAACTCCCTATAGTATATGTATGAACAACTAACAACATGGGATCCTGTAGAACGCCCTATAGTATATATACGAAAAACAAACAATAGGGGATCCTATAGAAGGTCCTATTTTAGCTGCATTATTTTCGATCAACAGCGGATCATGTAGACCGCCCAGGGGATCCTGTAGAACGCTTTATAGTATATACATAATGTTGAGAAAACAGGGGATCCTGTAGAGCCCCCTATATTATATACATTAACAGCAAACCACAGGGGATCCTATAGAACGACCTTTAGTAGATATAATTATGTAATGTTGAAAAAACAGGAGATCCTGTAGATCGCCAAGGGATCCTGTAGAACGCCCTATAGTATACACACGAAAAACAAACAACACCGGATCCTATAGAAGGTTATATCTTATCTGCATTATTTTCGACGATCAACAGGGGATCCTGTAGACCGCTCAGGGGAACCTGTAGAACGCCCTATAGTATATACATGAATAACAAATAACAGGGGATCCTATACATGCTATTGAAGGTCATATCTTAGCTGCGTAATTTTCGAACTACAGGGGATCCTGTAGAACGCCCTATAGTATATCCATGAACAACAAACAACAGGAGATCCTATAGAACGACCTAAAGTAGATGTTTTATATCGAGACAGATTTATTTTTTATTCAAATGCAAACCTAGCATTTTTTTTTCAAACAATTCAAAGCGAGAATTTATTATTCAATATCATATACATGTTAATAGGATGAATTCCGAATGGTCTTTGAATAAATGTATAATTGGCCAAATTTTCCTAATTATCAAAATGAAGACCCGATTAATTCGTCTCTTTAAACGCAGATCAGCCTGGCACCGCCCCCTCACATTCCCGTAAAGGAATTTCTCGTGCCGTAGTACTTGTAATCTTTTTAGCGGATAATAAAAATATTATTAACTCCATAGTACATGTATGTTGAAAGCTGATGTTGGGGCTTTTGTTATGTGGATTTTATTAGAAAGGAGCAAAGATTGCCGTCCAGAATATGAACCAGCAAACACTAAATTGAATTATGTGAAAATGATAAAACTGTTTGGCTAAGACGTCAAACGCTATTTATCATAAATCCCCGAAAAAAAAAAGAAAAAAAAAGATAGGGCACAAAGAAGTTCTCGCTCGGACACAAACTCCATAATGTATTTCAAAAAGGAATCTGTATTTGCTAAGCAGTGCTATTTAAAGAGAGTACAATGATATATGCTACTGTAAAGCGGTATTTTTTCCTATTTTTCATGTGATAAAAAAAATAAGTTAAGCAATTTCACCTGAGTGTTACAAGAAAGTTGTTGATTTTGCATCGTTTTTTAGATAGTTTTACATGTTGAGAATATTCTATTTTTAGCATTAGTATTTCCAGAATCGTTTATAAATAGCCTATAAATAAAATATGCATAATTCATGAATCGTGACGTAGGGCGGTCTACGGGATCCCTTCTTCCGCTTACCTCTCTGTTGTCCGATATAACGGGTTTTCAGTCGTTATTTTTTGTCAATATCGTAGATGTCAAGGGGGATATCTAGCGTGCCATCATTCCTTCTGGTTCTTTAAAGTTTTTTAACCAGTTAATGTAGAAATGGTCAGTACGGATAAGAAAGTTACGTCCGTACAGAAAATGTTTGAATTGTTCAACAAATACCACGACTGCTAAAAGTTCTCGATAAGTTGTGTAATATCTTATTTGTGACCTAGAAAGAGTTTTGCTGCCGTACCCAATACCTTTTCCTCCCCGTCTTGAACTCCCGATAGGACTGCGCCAATGTTAAAGGCACTGGCGTCCTTTTCTGGTAGCTTAATAGGATAAACCAAAACTGGAGAGGAAGTAAGCGCATTCTTAAGAGAAAGAAAAGCGTTTGCACACTTTTCAAACCAGACAAATATCTGGTCTTTTCTCGTTAACTGTGTAAGTGTAAAATATATTGTTGCAAAATTGGCTATAAACTTGTGGTAGTAAGACGGTATGCCGAAAAACGAATGGACATCAGGAACGTTTTCTGGAGCTGGCCAGTGTCTATTGTCTTGTTTTTTCGGGGTAACACTTAACTTCTTTCTCCGAAACGACATGTCCTAAATAGAACACGCCTCTTTTAAAGAGGGCACAATTCTTTGGTATAAGTTTGAGGTTTGCTGATTTTCCAAAGACAATAACATCATCAAGATACACAAGGCATCTCTCCTATTGCATTCCGCTCAGCACTACTTCTATAAGACGTTCAAAAGTTGCAGGGCTGTTAGCTAGCTCAAATTGCATACATTCAAATTGCAAAATATCATTGTCAGTGGCAAATGCGGTCGTTTGTTTTATTTTTTTGTCCATCTTAATTTTCCAATATCCACTGGCCATGTCCTTTGCTCTTCAACTTCGTACTTTATTTGGTCTTTTTAACTTTTTTGGATTCGAGCGTCACTGATGAGTCTTTACTAGACGAAACGCGCGTCTGGCGTATATACAAAATTTAGTCCTGGTATCTATGATGAGTTTATTGAACAAAAGTACTTGGCACCCGCCAGTGAATCTATTGACTCGTCGATGAGCAGAAAAGGATAGGCGTTCAATTTCCTGTAGTCAACACAGAGACACGTTGCGTCATCTTACTTCTCTCTTTTTTTTATCGGCTTTTATCCCGTATCGATAGTGTGCTCGAACAGTTTAGTTTGTCCAAGTATTCCATCCGGTTCCACAAAAATGTCGGCCTAGGTTTGCATAACTGTAGTGAGTGCAGTGCGCTGGTCTTATGTTAGTGTTTTTTAGATGAATTGTCTACCAACGTTTGAAAATATGAAGGAAGGTCAGGACTTTGTTCCGGTTGTATTCAGTAGATTTGTTTTTCAAATCTGCATTTATCTCCATTACTAACTTATTCTTTCTGTTCGAATTGACCAGAGATTATCTGTTTGACAGAGTGTACCGTTGCCATCATTATATTTTTCTTTAGGATTTTCGGATTTTGTGTCGGGTTCATTATAGGAAAGACTATATTTGTTTTGTTGTATCGGTTAGTGACTTCGGTATTATAACGTGTTCACCACCCCTGAATCTAAACAGTCATCTTTAGTACTGGAAAAAGAACATGCATTTCCCCAGTAACAAACATTTCACAATGACTGAACAGTATCCGCTAAGTGTACTCTTGCACATCGTATATCCAGACTAACCTATCTAATCAGTTGAACATCAACAATTGGCGAGGATAACCTCACATTCCCAGTGTCTATAATAAATGCATTTCTGGACAAATTTTTCTATATCAATTTTAAAAGGGACTGAACTCTCGGTCTCTAGTGCAGTCCATCCTATTTTAATGAGTCTGAATGATTGTTTTGTGGTTGTCTCTGATTGTTAACCCTTCTTTTCCTAATGTAGCTATGTTTGTCCTTCTTCTGAAAGGTGCTTCTTGGCAGTATTTACTTATGTGACTTTCTTTGTGACATGTATAGCATATTGTAATTTAATGGTCTCTTGGCCTTGTGTTATTGACCTGATTGATCTCTGATTGTTGGCCTTGTGTAAAATTTGCCAGTGTTTGTTGAATAGCCTTAACGGAATCAGCTAACTCCCAATACTTGGTTCAATATGAGTATTTTTGTTTGTCTAAAATATGTGTGTATTTTGTATTGCAAACATACTAACAGCTTCCTCTGGTCTGGGTTTGCGTTATTGTGAATTTTGTGTCCCTTCAAAGGCTTCAAATTCTACAGCAAGCGATTATCTAGAGTTGAAGGGTGTGAGAACTGTACGTGACGCTTTAATTCCGCGTTAAATAACCTGGATACATATTGCTCAATAAACAGTGATTCACTACTCCTTGTGATTTGAGGATAAGCATGACTGGATAACCTCTTTAAAAAGTACCCGTACTCGGCAACCGATTCATTGCGTGTTCTAAATTCACAACGAAAGGCTGTTTTGCGCTCAGGAGGACAAAACGTTGTGTTGTAAAGCAGATATTAGTGTTGTAGTCTGACAGTTCACTCTTTGAAAGTTTGCTTAGAACTCGTTGAGCAGTTCCGCACAAACTGATTAAAAGTTGTGCTATATTGAAATATTGCAACCTGTTTGAATAGGATTGTTATTAAGGTCTTTCCCCTACGTGAGGAAAGACCTTATTGTTTTTCTTATGTTTTTTTTTTCTTCCAGCATTTTTTTGACATGCCCTCCCCTCGTTTCTATTTTAGCCATCAAGACTAAACATTGACAATCGATAGACCTCATTATGACCTTTTTAAGGATGAGACTGTGCAGGATTTCATCATCCCCTTTGAGAGATATATCCCCTTGAAGCAATTTTTTTAATTTTCAATTTTCTTTATTAGAGATAGAATAGAATTGAAAATGGCAGCTTGTACAGGACACAGATGGCAATGTTAATAAACATAAAAAAAATAGTAGGTTATTTGCCCTGATAAGGAGTTATTTCCCTTGAACAATTATACATTTTTCGAAAAATTAAATTTCGAGAACCGGAAGTCATAAAGACTTGGGACCTTCATCAATATTCTTTAATTCATGTGCAAATTAAATTACGCTTCAATTTTACGCTTACATATTAAGAAAACGATAAAAGTTTGCTGCATTCATACTGCATATGAAATGTTCCTCTTGACGAGCTCTACATTTTATACATTAAGCTAAAAAATAAGCAAAATAACAATTATCATTTACGTGTTGATAATTTTGTCTGGTTTGTGTTTGATCTCTATAATTCAGAGATGTATTGCCCTGGTTTATTGAAAATAATTGTCTATTCAAATCAGGTGTTTGCTAAATTATTTTTGTCGTTGAGTTAAAATTACTACTCATTTTGTTCTTATTTTTTTACGTAGTGGTTTTTTTTTTTTATATTCAGGTACCTCATATTCAGGACCATGTTCATTCTGTTTGGCAGTGGTTTTTGCACTTGTTATATCTTGAGTGGAGTTTTTGTTTGCAAAAAAATCATAATTTTGGATTGAACTAACTGCTGATATAGTTGTGCTTAATTCAGGTATTAGCCTTTATTAATCCATTTGTAGTTGTAATCATGCAAATCATTTCAACACGTTTTGTTTTGTTTGTTTCTTGATTTTCGACTGTATTTGTTACTTTCCAGGTTTAGTTCAAAATAACTAGGGCTAAAAAGTCGCCTAAAACCAGACCCAACGGAGTCAAAAACCCTCATTGCGGAAGCCATTTGTGTACACTTTTAAGAACTTCACAATTCAAATAATCTTATTGAAATTTCTATAGTTAAAAAAAGAAGATGTGGTATGATTGCCAATGAGACAACTCTCCGCAAGAGACCAAACATGACACAGAAATAAACAACTATAGGTCACCGTACGGCCTTCAACAATGAGCAAATCCCATACCGCATAGTCAGCTATAATAGGCCCAAAATAACAATGACATTAAACAATTCAAACGAGAAAACCAACGACCTTATATATACAAAAAATGAACGAAAAACAAAAATGTAACACATAAACAAACGACAACCACTGAATTACAGGCTTCTGACTTGGGACTGGCACATACATTCATAATGTGGCGGGGTTAAATATGTTAGAGGGATCCCAACCCTCCTCCTAACCTGGGACAGTGATATAACAGTACAACATAAGAACGAACTATAAAAATCGTTGAAAAAAGCTTAACTCATCAGATGAACAAAATCACAAGTGGAAGTGACCGTTGTGGTTTTTTTTAGCCTTTAAAATCGTTAATTTATCAACGGACGACCTCCAAACTTGTAACAAGAAAGTGTTAACCTTTTCCCGTTTATCTAAAGTTCTCCAAGATTCTCTAATAAAATGACGATTAGAAACAATATATGTTTAGTATATGCTGTTTACATGTGTAGTTAGTTCACAATTACAGTAAGACATAAATATTAAGAATAAGTCAAGTTTACGTTAGTCCTTATGGTTAGTAAGATATAAATATGGTATGAAGTTTTAGATTTAATGTAGTAATATAATACCGTCGACTATCAACAAGCGTTCTATTCTAAAAAGTGCACTCCCAAAACACAAGAGCTTGCGTATTTCTATACCCAAATTGACGTCATAGACCGGGCAGGGCTATGGAGTCAATGGAAGTAGCCCGGCGGGGGATAGAAAATGGAAGGAACAACACGAATTATTAATCAAAGAGCTGAAAGCTGTGAGGAAAAATGACGCCACTGCCTCTAATATTGGGATATTTTTTATGCAAGTCTTGATTTTCACATACCGTAATAAGTTTAACATTGCAACATGTCTCGTAAGCATATAATTGATATTCGTATATGCGTGTGTGAAGTGAAGATGATAACTGACTGGGTTTTTTTTTAATACAAATGAACAGATCAAGAGTCAAAACTACCTGAATGATCTACAGTATCCAATGACTACTGGCTGGTTTTTTTTTGTGTATAAATAAATAGGTCAAGACTACCTGAATGATCTACAGTATCCAATGACTACTGGCTGTTTTTGGTACAAATAAAACCAGACACAAGTTGTTTCCTTTTTCCTTTTTCCATTTTCGATATTCAAATTTTGAAAAATATTACAAGTCCAAACTGAATTTTTTTTTTCCCTCAAAATTTTTTTCACAAATTTTTTTTCCTGAAATTTTTTTTTCCTTAAAAAATTTTTTTTTAAATTTTTTTTCACAATTTTTTTTCCTCAAAATTTTTTTTTCCTCAAATTTTTTTTTCCTCAAATTTTTTTTCCTCATTTTTTTCGTTTCCTTATTCGTTTTCTATTTCCTTTTTCGATTTTCATTTCCTTATTCTGTTTCTATTTCCTTTTTCGATTTCATTTCCTTATTCGTTTTCTATTTCCTTTTTCGATTTTCCATTTCCTTATTCGGTTTCTATTTCCTTTTTTGATTTTCATTTCCTTATTCTGTTTCTTTTTCCTTATTCGGTTTCTATTTCCTTATTCGATTTTCATTTCCTTATTCGGTTTCAGTCCAAACTGAATTTTTTTTTTCCCTCAAAATTTTTTTCACAAATTTTTTTTTCCTGAAATTTTTTTTTCCTTAAAAATTATTTCTATTTCCTTATTCGATTTTCATTTCCTTATTCGGTTTCTATTTCCTTTTTCGATTTTCATTTCCTTATTCGGTTTCTATTTCCTTTTTCGATTTTCATTTTCTTATTCGTTTTCTATTTCCTTTTTCCTTTTTCATTTCCTTATTTGGTTTCTTTTTCCTTATTCGGTTTCTATTTCCTTTTTCAATTTTCATTTCCTTATTCGGTTTCTTTTTCCTTATTCGGTTTCCATTTCCTTATTTGATTTTCATTTCCTTATTCGGTTTCTTTTTCCTTATTCAATTTTCATTTCCTTATTCGGTTTCTTTTTCCTTTTTCAATTTTCATTTCCTTCTTCAGTTTCTATTTTTTTTCCTTATAAGATTTTCATTTCCTTATTCGGTTTCTTTTTCCTTTTTCCTTTTTCCTTTTTCGGTTTCTATTTCCTTATTTGATTTTCATTTCCTTTTTTCATTTCTGTTTCCTTATTCGGTTTCTTTTTCCTTATTCGAAATTCATTTCCTTATCTGGTTTCTGTTTCCGTATTCGGTTTCTTTTTCAATACGGTGGTCAGACGGTCTCGGATCCCAGAAAAATATTTAAGTGGGAAATAGCTTGTGTCAAGTCCTTTCAAAGGTATTGACATAAGCTATTTCCCACTGAAATATTTCTTGGGGATCCGGGCCCGTCTGGCCACCACAGAGCTCGGTTCAAAGGTGACCCTTAACGTAATTTTCCGTATTAACCACACATTCGGTACTACTCGGCATATCCCTACATCAAAGTTCTGAACCGGACCTAGCTCATTTCAAAGGTATTGACCTAGGCTATATCCCACTTAGATATTTTTCTGAGATCCGGGCCCGTCTGGCCACCACAGAGGTTCAAAGTTGCTCTTTAACATAAATACAATACCCAGAACCCAAGTTCCTTTTTAATCACGTGTGTATCTACATCCATTTGGTATAAGTTTTATATATTACAGAGTCTATTATTTCGTCAAATTTAGGACATTGAAAGACCGGGGGTCTCAACTTCATTTAAGCGGTCCTAAGCGGTAGGTTTTCACTGTACATTTCTTTTTTGGCTTTTCATAAATATTTCTATTTATATTTCTAAATGTCACTGGAGTGATCGGTATTTGTTTTTGTTTTATATATCATATATTAAATTACATCTTTGATGAATCTTTGATGTCGTTTTATTGATAAAATTCTATACTACATAAAGACAAATATTCAACTTATATAAGGGCTTAAATTCGAGGTCAACGAGAATTAACGACAGCTTGAAGGGGTCATAAAACGATTTGCAGTAGTCTATTCCATTATTGAAATTAAGCTATTTCTCAATGTTCACGCGTATTTCGATATTAAGTCCGTCGGTACTCCTCTAATATGCGATGCGGAACATATTGACCCTATACCTTTTGTTCCATTCTTAATAAGCATTCGAGTGAGGTATAAGCTAAGGTTTATCTGTACTTACGGGCTGAAGGGTCACAGCAGTACATTTCATTATTCAAAATATCCATTTCATTATTAAAAATTTGCTATTTCTTAATTTTCACGCGTATTTTTGTATTTAGGCCTCCGCAATCCAGCTAATTGTCATTGCGGCACATATCGTTTATTCTCAATGTATTCCTCTATCAATAAGCTTTAATTTGGTGTATATTTTTTTTCCTGAATTAGGAGCTGACGGGTTGCAGCAGTCCGTTCCATTATTCCAAATAAGCTAGTTCTCAATGTTCACGCGTATTTCGATATTAATATATAAAAACGAAAATGCGGTATGATTGCCAATGAGACAACTATCCACAAAAGACCAAAAAGACACAGACAGTAACAACTATAGGTCACCGTACGGCCTTCAACAATGAGCAAAGCCCATACCGCATAGTCAGCTATAATAGGCCCCGATTAGACAATGTAAAACAATTCAAACGAGAAAACTAACGGCCTTATTGATGTAAAAAAAAATGAACGAAAAACAAATATGTAACACATAAACAAACGACAACCACTGAATTACAGGCTCCTGACTTGGGACAGGCACATACTTAAATGTCCGTCGGTACTCCTCTAATATGCGTTGCGAAACATATTGACTATATACCTTTTGTTCCATTCTTAGTAAGTCTTCGAATGAGGTATAAGGTTTATCTGCAATAACGGGCTGAAGGGTCACAGCAGTCCATTCCATTATTCAAAATATCCATTTTATTATTCAAAATTGGCTTTTTCTTAATTTTTCACGCGTGTTTTGGTATTTAGGTCCACCGTAACTCCTCGAAAGGTCATTGCTGCACAATCAACTTGTTATATCTTTAATCAGAGGATGAAAAATAGCAAAGGTCCAGGGGAAATAAAAAAAAGACAACGTAGAGTATTTTGATATATATGTTTTGGTATTAAGGTTGTCCATACATGGAATTAGTATGGCGTTCATTATCACTGAACTAGTATATATTTGTTTAGGGGCCAGCTGAAGGACGCCTCCGGGTGCGGCAATTTCCCGCTACATTGAAGACCTGTTGGTGACCTTCTGCTGTTGTTTTTTTTTTTTGGTCGGGTTGTTGTCTCTTTAGCACATTCCCCATTTCCATTCTCAATTTTAATTTCTGTTAAAAATAGTTAAGGAAAAGCCATTAGTTTATCCTCCTGAACTAAATAAATAAATAAAATAAAAGATTTACAGAGTGTTTTTATTTTTTTCTTATAATAATTTGAATGTTCGTTTGATAACACCAAAATGACGAATTTAGAAATACGGAACTTAGCTATAGTGTCAGTTATTTTTTTTTAAATTTTTATTTCACTATTCACCGCTCCAACTTGAATAATGAAACCTAAACTATTTCATTTACATTGAATAGTGAATAGTGAACTATTCCATTATTCATTATTAAATTTTGAATAATGAAAAATGAATAATGGACGTACTTCAGCGCGGTAAAAATGACATGTATGATGGATTTTTTTTCTGTGCTCGGTAAAAAGACCACCTACATAATGTAACTACTAGTACTTTACAGATCTATGGACAAATCGACAGGCAGGACGGAACACACTTGGTTAATCATATATACATACCATATAAAACTTCATTTTTGAGGGATTATATAATTTTTTTATATATATATACAACCTCTAGTAACTTACCCTGTATTTCACTTTAAATGTGTCTCGTTTTATATTAATGTATAAGTAAAATTGTCGGGCAATCTATGACAGATTTTTTAGTCTTTCTTTGTCAGCTGTTCATATTAAATTGTTCGTATTGCCTCAAATCTGTGTGTCTTCTATGCCACGTACAACTTTGACGATATTGACTTACAATTCTGCTCAAACCGGTGCTAGGGCTGTCTTGCAACTTTTATTGAGACGAGAATGATTTCTGTGTTGAAGATCTCACTGTATTTTGTCAAGACGAAGAACAGCAATAAAGTCTTAGACGCTGTTTCTTTGCTGCATTTATTTTGTATATGTCTTGATTTTGGTGTCGGGCAAACTTAGGTAAGAAAACGGAAACGAAAAATTCAGTATTTTTTTTTATTTGTTAAGGCGCATAACCCTAGAATGGTATAAATGACGCCATCAAAATCAAATGTGATATGTATTTTGTTGTAATACGGATTGTGTATAAGTTTCATAACATTTTGTTGAGGCAAACTCGAGATAAAAGAACGAAAACTAATTTCTTGACGTACAGACATACACACGGACAAGGCTAGCAAAACTTAATGCCCCCTCCACTATAAGTCATATTTCATTGAGTAATCCGATGTTTTCATCACTTAATAACGATAATTGCTATATCCTATTCTCTTTTTATTTATATAAAGTTCCGGAAAAAATGTCCCTAACCATATTAATCAGAGTCTTAATATCTAGAAGGAATTCCGATCTATATATAGAAAATTATTGACCTGGCTACTGAGGTTGTTATTTGTCGCTTCTGTAAAAGAAGTAAAAAAACGGGGCATGTATTAATACCGAAATCGGGAACACCGGCTGGTATTTCATAATCTACCATGTATTGTTTCGTAGGGGAAATTTGTTCTTACGAAACAGCTTCTAAATGCATATCTTATATCATTTTAATGTCTCATATAGACTTTCCAGGTCGTTTTTCATTGTATACTAGAAAGATCTCATTTTTTTTGAATTGGAGAACCATTTTTAAACGATAAAGATTAAGCCCCAGTCCCACTAGACCACGATCTCACCACGCTCACCGCGATCTAAAATAAATTCAGATCGTGGTGAGGTCGCGGTATGAGCGGCATGAAAATGTAAATTTCCGTTGCTTTCACGATGCTACTACGTCCTCATTACACTTCTACAACGATCCCGCTACGATTATACTACGTTCTCAGCGCGCTTATTCTGCGACCTCACTACGCTTATCAAGATCTTTCTACGCTCATCGCGTTCTCACTACGACCATACCACGAGTTATCCGATTGCAACACGGTCTTACCACGCTTCTACTGCGATTATAGCACGTTCTTACCACGATTATACTACGCTCATACCGCGATCTTACTACGTTCTCAGCAATAACGTCAACATCGTGTTCAATATCAATACAGTTCCATTCCTTCTATTTCTGATTAATACGTAGATTTCTCGGAAACAATACAGTCATGCCGCCAAAATTTACTAGAACACGTGGGCGTGGTGGTAGGGGTTGATGTAGAGGCAGAGGGAGCTCCAATAGTAACAAATCCTGATCCAGCAGAGATGTCGGACCGACCAATCCAACCCAAGTTACAACCTATTGCTGGTCCATAAAACTCAAATGACGATATTTTAGTGAACGATACCAGAGATATAGGAATATGTGGTATGAGTGCGTTTGAGACAACTCTCCATCCAAGTAACAATTTATAAAAGTAAACCTTTATTGGCCAAGGTACGGTGTCCAACACGAAGCTTGGGCTCACACCGAACAGCAAGCTATAAAGGGCCCAAAAAATTACTAGTATAAAACCAACGGTCTAATCTAGATAGAAACGAGAAGCATGGTTGAGCCGTTAGAGAAAATGGACAAGAAGTCCTAATCACATACAGACAAACAAAATCTGGAGAGATTTAATATATTTTATGTGAAAATGACAACGAGAATGATGGTCGTAGTATGCACGTAGTCAGGTCGTAAGAAGAGCGTGGTGAGTACGACAAGGGCGTGCTAGAATCGTACTATGGTCTTGAACAGCGTGGTGTAAACGTGGTGTAGTCGCCGTGAGAACGTGATGGTCGTAGTGATGACGTTTCATTTCCTTATTCGGTTTTCTATTTTCTTTTTCGATTTTCGAATAAGGAAATGAAAATCAAAAAAGGAAATAGAAACCGAATAAGGAAATGAAAATCGAAAAAGGAAATAGAAAACGAATAAGGAAATGAAAATAGAAACCGAATAAGGAAATGAAAATTGAAAAAGGAAATAGAAAACGAATAAGGAAATGAAAATCGAAAAAGGAAATAAAAACCGAATAAGGAAAAAGAAATCGAATAAGGAAATGAAAATCAAAAAAGGAAATAGAAACCGAATAAGGGAATGAAAATCGAATAAGGAAAAAGAAACTGAATAAGGAAATGAAAATTGAAAAAGGAAAAAGAAACCGAATAAGGAAATGAAAATTGAATAAGGAAATAGAAACAGAATAAGGAAAAAGAAACCCAATAAGGAAATGAAAATTGAAAAAGGAAATAGAAACCGAATAAGGAAATGAAAATCGAAAAAGGAAATAGAAAACGGATAAGGAAACAAAATCGAAAAAAGGATATAGAAACCGAATAAGGAAACGAAAATCGAAAAACGAAATAGAAACCGAATAAGGAAATGAAAATCGAAAAAGGAAATAGAAAACGAATAAGGAAACGAAAAAAATGAGGAAAAAAAAATTTGAGGAAAATATTTTTGAGGAAAAAAAAATTGAGGAGAAAAAAAAATTTTGAGGAAAAAAAAATTTGTGAAAAAAAAATTTGAAAAAAAAAAAATTTTAAGGAAAAAAAATTTGAGGAAAAAATAATTTGTGAAAAAAATTCAGTTCGGACTTGTAATATTTTCAAAATTTGAATATCGAAAAAGGAAAAAGGAAACCGAATAAGGAAATGAAAATCGAATAAGGAAATAGAAACTAAATAAGGAAATGAAAATTGAAAAGGAAAAAGAAACCGAATAAGGATATGAAAATTGAATAAGGAAATAGAAACCGAATAAGGAAAAAGAAACTGAATAAGGAAATGAAAACCAAAAAAGGAAATAGAAAACGAATAAGGAAATGAAAATCGAAAAAGGAAATAGAAACCGAATAAGGAAATGAAAATCGAAAAAGGAAATAGAAAACGAATAAGGAAATGAAAATCGAATAAGGAAATAGAAACCGAATAAGGAAATGAAAATCGAATAAGGAAATAGAAACCGAATAAGGAAAAAGAAACCGAAGAAGGAAATGAAAATCGAAAAAGGAAATAGAAACCGAATAAGGAAATGAAAATCGAAAAAGGAAATAGAAACCGAAGAAGGAAATGAAAATCGAAAAAGGAAATAGAAACCGAATAAGTAAATGAAAATCGAATAAGGAAATAGAAACCGAATAAGGAAAAAGAAACCGAATAAGGAAATGAAAATCGAAAAAGGAAATAGAAAATGAATAAGGAAATGAAAATCGAAAAAAGAAATAGAAACCGAATAAGGAAATGAAAATCGAATAAGGAAATAGAAACCGAATAAGGAAAAGAAACTGAATAAGGAAATGAAAATCAAAAAAGGAAATAGAAACCGAATAAGGAAATGAAAATCGAAAAAGGAAATAGAAAACGAATAAGGAAATGAAATCGAAAAAGGAAATAGAAACAGAATAAGGAAATGAAAATCGAAAAAGGAAATAGAAAACGAATAAGGAAACGAAAAAAATGAGGAAAAAAAAATTTGAGGAAAATATTTTTGAGGAAAAAATTTTTGTGGAAAAAAAAATTTGAGGAAAAAAAATTTTGAGGAAAAAAAATTTTGTGAAAAAAAATTTGAAAAAAAAATTTTTAAGGAAAACAAATTTTAGGGAATAAACATTTGTGAAAAAATTTTTGAGGGAAAAAAAATTCAGCTTGATATCGAAAAAGGAAAAAGGAAAAAGGAAACAACTTGTGTCTGGTACAAATAAATAGGTGACCAAGAATACTGGAATGATCTACAATATCCAATGATTACTAGCTGTTCTTTTGTACTAATAAAAAGGTCAAGACTATTTAAATGATCTACAATATCCAATGGCTACTGGCTGTTCTTTTGTACATACTAAATAAAGACTACCCGAATGATCTAAAGTACTCTAAGTAATGTGTAATTTTTTTCTTGCAATTACATTTGTCTAAATCAAGAATACAGACTACTATAAAATAGAAGATGTGGTATGATTGCTAATGAGACAACTATCCACAAAAGACCAAAATGACACAGACATTAACAACTGTAGGTCACTGTATGGTCTTCAACAATGAGCAAAGCCCATACCCCATAGTCAGCTATAAAAGGCCCCGATAAGACAATGTAAAACAATTCAAACGAGAAAACTAACGGCCTTATTTATGTAAAAAAATGAACGAAAAACAAATATGTAACACATAAACAAACGACAAACACTGAATTACAGGCTCCGGACTTGGGACAGGCACATACATAAATAATGTGGCGGGGTTAAACATGTTAGCGGGATCCCAACCCCACACCCTAACCTGGGACAGTGGTATAACAGTACAACATAAGAACGAACTATAAAAATCAGTTGAAAAAGACTTTACTCATCAGATGGACAAAAATACAAGTGGACTAGTATCCTTTCAAACCAAATGATTATGAAGAGCCTGTTGCAACAAGCTCTTATACCCGACTAGTCCTATAACATATGACTTCGCATTCTTATTCAATTTTTAACGTTTTTATACTGATATTTTCATTATTTTTTTTTAATTTTGAATGCGAAGTGTGACACATTGACAGTAATTTATTTTTATCAGAACAGTAAATAGAAATAGTAAATAATGCTCCCGAGGTCATATGTTATAGGACTAATTACCCACATACTCATTAAATAAGTTACTAGTGACATAGTTATTTCTGTTACTTGAAGCAAATTCTATTTTTGTAGATTTATACAATAGCATAATCATGATAATATTGTTATACTTGTTTTATTTCACCTTTAAGATTAGACAAATAGGGATACTCCTTTGATTTTTCATTTTGTGTCAGTCAGGTCCCTTTATATGAAACTTGAAACCACTTCTCTGCCATATTGATATTTTATAACAACTCTGCTCAATTTAATATTCATTCTTTAACCATATATTTTTAATTTACACTAATCCACAATCTTTAATGTCAAATTTCTGTCTCCATTTAAGTTTATGCTTTTGAACCATCATGGTATTTAACACAATTTCAAGTAATTATGCTGTTATAGTGGGTCACCATATATTCATGTATAGTCATCAATGTAGTGATGGATCGTCGTAAGATGTAGATGTAGATTCAACTTGGGTGGCATTCCAGTTATTGAAATTTGAGTCAGATTGGATAATGAACTAGACCTTTAGGAATTGATCTCATTATTTAATATGGAACCATAGTATGGGACCATTACCCGATAACAAAATAAAACATGTCAAGCGGCAAAATTTATCACCAGAGATTTATACAAGTCAAGAGAGGATACGTCTCCAAAATGCTTGCCAAACTGGAACTTCAACAAGATCTTCATACAAGGACGAACAAGGAGTTGAAGCCAAAGTTAGAATTTATGTAAAAAGTAGTTGAGGGGCTGATTTACGCTATTGAACCAGACGAATTCCTCAAAAAGCATGTCCAAAGAGAACCATAACTGCAGAGAAATTCAAAGAATACCACGCAACAATTATCGTGGAAAACAATGGAAACGCAAGTAATGAATAACTCTTACTGTGAGTTTATTGGCATTCCACTAAGTAAAACACTGTACAGTATGCAAACTCATCCTTTGTAAGACAGTTATCGCGCCGAATCAGCTATGACGACCATGTTGTGCACGCATCAAACGTAGAGAACATCAAATCTGTTCTCCCGCCCCGCCAATAAATCGGCGGCGCTCTCTCAAACCGTTGTATTAAAGCCAGCATCTATATCGACAATTTATTCACATGTCATACAGATATAGTCTGTTACAGACTCTACAGGTGTAACTTTGTAAACAAAGATTGAGTCGATTTCCGGTACTTCTATCTGTCTTATAATCAGTAGAAAGTGGACCAACACGGACATATTATATTTTCTTATAAAAAAGGCAGTTGTTTGTAAAACGAAAAGACTAACAAGTATTCCCCGATTAGTTATATATCTTTGATGTTTTAACAATATTTTAGTTTTACTTCACATAATCAATAAAGTTATAAACATAGATTTATGAGTATCTTAACTACATTGGTTGGTACACTTCGATCTTTTTTGGTAATAAGAAGGACCGGAGGTATGTAAACTGGTTCCCGGTTGATTACTACACATGATAATACAAGCAGATTCCAGTTTGTATGTAAAATAGTAAATACGAAACCAAGCGCGGTAGGCGGAGAAATGTAATGGGGAAGAAAATATACGAAACCAAGCGCGGAAGGCAGAGAAATTTAATGGAAGTTCAGGTCACCAGTATTGGAACAAGACGCTGAAAGCGTCATTTTCCAATAAAACGAATATAGAATGAAAGGAAAGTCAATTTAACCGAACCCCTGATATATTGAAGGACTAACAGCAAAATTACTACAGTCACATGTAATATGCAGAGAAATGGTATAGTAGGACCCGCACTATAAATACACACACAAAAAACACATTTAAACTTATTATCCAAGTAGTATAAATCTTCAATACATACATCGATATATACATCTATTTGTGTTTCCATTCTTCTGAGCACCGTTTTCAACTTCTGTACTATTAAGTGAGAAGACATAATTTTGTGTGTCGTTTCTGTTCCTTCCACAATAAATTTATCAGTATGCATCTGTGTCTTATGCATAGTCGCATGTATCATCCCTGCTTACAATATTTCAGTTTGGGTTATTTTGGGAGGAAAAAAAATAAAGGCGTTAAGATATTGTTTCCATCATCGGACTGACTTTTGAGTCATAATTTTCATAGGTATTTGGGGACAGGACAATTATTTTCGCGTTTTTCTGTATCCGTTTATAGCATTTATAGTATATGTATGTTCATAGTATACTAAAAAACAGAAGAAAAAAATATCGGTCTTTTGAAAAAAAGGGTAGGGATAAAAGAAATTGTCCTGTGCTCAAGTACATATAACTTTTGATACCTTTCCTGAAATTCTCCAGGTACAAGAAAAATATCCTACGACAGTTTACATACGCTATAAATACCCGCTATTTCACGGGTGTGTTCTAGTTGCAATTAAACGTGGGTTGATAAAATGTATGTATGTAAAATCTCCTTAGTTAATGATTTTGTGTTGTTGCATCACTGTCTCGTGTAATGGAAAACACGGTTAACCCCGCCACATTATGCACGTGCATACAAGAGTTTGGAGTCTGCAATGCAGTGGTTGGTGGTGTTTTTTGTCTATTATGTTTGATTATTTTTTGGTTATAAATCATTCCGTATTTGTTGACATCTCGTATGGTTTACTGCTTTCGGGTTGATCCGGCCCCTTGTCGATCCGGCCCCACGTCGATCCGGCCCATATGTAAAGTCGCTCCGGCCCCAATAAAAAATATATTTATAAGGAATGAAAATAAAAATATATATTAATTGTAATTCATAAATGTTACGATTTTTATTATAATGTAAAAGGTGTACGGTAAAAAAAAAGATTATTGGGTATAATTATATTAAAACAATTCAGACATCAACATTAATCAGCAGTAATTAGCATTTTCTTTCAATTCATCTTGTGTAATAACAAATAGTTACATACACATCGGTACAAGCCGATCCCAAGCCGGTCAATGTACGGCCTTCAACACGGAGCCTTGGCTCACACCGAACAACAAGCTATAAAGGGCCCAAAAATTACAAGTTTAAAACCATTAAAACGGGAAAACCAACGGTCTAATTGACTATATTCGATATCACAAAAAAAAAACCAAGTGTTATAGAGGCCTATGATCTTACCTGAAAAAAAAATACAATTATTTATTATTACATACACCAACCAGAAGATCAAACTATAAAGACCTTGTTGATTACGTAACTTTATTAACCAACTAAGTACATTATTGCCAAAAATGACTATTTATTAAAAAATTACACATTTTCTGTAATGGCCCTGTTTTTTCTGTAATGGCCCTGTATTTATGCCTTTTTTGTCTGTATTAAGCCCAGTTAGGGTTTTTAATAAAGTTAATAAAATTAAGTTGTAAAGAGTTTGTTTTTTGTATTTTGTTTAATTTAATAACCAGCAACAAACATTAAAGAGTTATAAAGAACCATATAAAGGGATCACTGTTCATCCTGTTTTTCAACACATAACTTCTTTCAACTTTATTTGGATATTTGGTATATTTAAAGCTTTATCATGGTGAAGTACAAATTATTTTTTTCAAACTAAACTGTCATTAAAAGAGTAAGAGAGTACATCAAGTTGGTAACAACACATATACTTTTGTTCAGTTGGTTAATAAATGTATTAAGAAAGGGGTGTTTTTATAATCAGAATCAGAATCAGAATAATTTATTATAGTGTCACATACCAATATAAAACACAATGAATACATATAATAACATAATATGCAATTAAAAATTATTAAATATTACAATTAAAATATTGGTACCCAGCCAAATTACTGACTTATGAGACACTTTAAAAATATCACACATATTATAAAACAATTAAAACTAATGTACTAAAATATTACTATACACAATACCTTCTTCGATAAAACATTTGATATAAAGTTTTAGCTAAAAATGGTTGAATAGCATCATTTGACATTAAAAAAATAAATTTTTCCTGTAAATCAAGATCATTAAAAGAATCACAAATATCACCAGATTTTTTCATTAAATCATATCTTAAATCTGCATAAAAATCGCACCCTAATAAAAAATGTTTTTCATCTTCTACACAATTATCTGTACAATATATACAAGTGCGCTCATTTAAAGGAATTTTTGGCTTGGTGTATCTACCCGTTTCAACTGCCAGTGGTAAACAGCCACTTCTAAAATTTGACAAAACACGTCTATGCTGCCTGTTACGAACTAATTTTACATAAGAACTAAATTCTAAAACATGTTTATACTCTCTATAAATACGTAATTTATTACCATTACATTGATTTCTGTCATTAAACAATTTTTCAACCCACTCATTTTTATCTTTTTCACATAGTTTAGATTTGATATCTTGCAGTTTATGTTTAATGGAAAAAGTATCATTAATAACATTTTCAATACCTAAAATTTGTGCTTTCTTTATACAATTTTTATCCCATGACCTAGAACAATCCTTACTCCACATATGAACCTTATACGTAAGTCTTGTATCATAAGCTTTGCTCACTCTAAGAAATAAACGAAAAGTTTCCAAAATTTCTGCTGATTTCGTACTTGTAAGTCCCATATCACCTTGAATGGCTATATTTGACGCATTTGAAGCACTTCCTAAGAATAACCGACATGCTTTGTTCTGTATAACTTGTACCTCTCTCCAATTTGTATGTCCCCATATTCCAGAACCATAGTATAGAACAGGCTCAACTACCGACCTATATAGTTTCGTAAACACATCACAAGTCATTCCACCACACGAAATAAATTTAGCATATAAGGCTGAAAGTGCTCTGCTTGCTGATTTAGTAATTTCTCGTACTGTATGTTTATAATCCAAAAATTCATTCAAATGTAGTCCCAAATATCTGTAGGATGAAATATAATTAACTGAAATATCTCCGCATTTAAATTCAACGGCAGATCTAGCAATGTTTTTATTACGGTAATGAATAACTTTCGTTTTTTCTGTATTTAGAGTCATTCTCCATTTCCTACACCAGGTGTTTAAACAGTCCAACATCTTTTGTAAATTCTGCTCATTTGGAGCTATCAACGCAACATCGTCAGCGTAAAGAAGAATAGATACATTTAAGTCACCAATATCTACACCAGCATTAAGCGAGCGAATATCCTCCGCAAGATCGTTAACATATATAGAATACAAAGTAGGAGACATTTTACAGCCTTGTTTCACACCGTATTGAACCGGGAAAATATCTGTCAAGTTGTTTCCTAATTTTACAGCACTTAGTGTCGCATCGTAAAGAGACTGAATTGCTTTTAGAAACGTTCCGTTAATACCCATTTTCATCAGCTTATACCACAACATGTCCCGATTTACATTATCAAAAGCCTTCTTCGCATCCACAAAGCACACGAAAGAATCTTTCCTTTGTAACTTTCTATTTTTAATAATTGTTGTAAGTATATATAAATGATCCAAACAGCTTCGGTTACGTCTAAATCCATTTTGCTCTTCTGCTAACATGTCATTTTGTTCTAACCAATTTGTCAATCTTTTATTCAAAATATCCGCATATATTTTGCACGGCACTGATATTAATGAAATTGGACGATATTCAAGTGGATTAAGGGGTCCATTTTCGGTTTCGGAATCGGAGAGATCATACTCGTTAACCATTCACTAGGAACGTGCCCTTCTATGAAACAAAATTGAATAATTTTATATAGCAAGTCTATACACGTGTCATTTCGTAAAATCTCACCCGGTATCTCATCAATTCCCGCGGATTTACCTTGCTTAGCTCGAAAAACGGCCTCGCGTACCTCATCCCTTTCTATAGCTCTATTTAGTTCAGTTGTATCAATATTATTGTCATTGACTAAATTATTCCTATTTTGAAGTTTATTTTTAATGTCCTTAAGAAATTCATCATCATACGAACCATTTATATCAGCACTGTTGTACAGCTTTTCGTAGTCTATTTTCCATTTTTCTAATACAGAGTCAATGTCACTTGTAATTTCTCCTGTTTCTGATCGAATTTGAAAAGTTTGTCTCGATTTGCGATCATTGGCAAGTCCTAATTTGCCTATAGACTTCCAAAATTCAGAAGAATTTTGTTCACCAAGTTTTTGAAGTTTATTTTGTTGTTCTAGCTGATAATTCCGCTTCGCTTTACGATTTAATTTGTCGAAATCTTTTCGTGATTGCATAAATCGAGTACGGAGTTTAGATTTTCCAATTGATTTACATCGCTTCCATTGCCTCTCAGCATCACACGTTTTGTTCCACGAGTCCTGTAATTCATCAGACCAATACGGTTTCCGCTTACACTTATTCGTGCGCATATTAGAAACGGGCGGTTTCAATTCTTTACATGTTAGCTCCAATTCTTTAATAAGTAAATGTTTCAGTTCGACAAAAGCCTTATTAACGTCTTTACTGCGGTTTAAAGCAACTTCGATTCGACATATAGTATCTCGTAATACATTTTGCATATTTTCACTAGAAAAAGGTTCGTTATTCAATCCATCTAGCTTGAACTTTCTTGGACCTTTAACCCGATTTGCTCCTATACCGCTCTTGTTTTGTTCTACTTCCGACATATCGGTTTTAACTCGTATGCCCCATTCTAACAGTGAATGGTCCGGAATCGATTCGTATCCGACAAGAGATAACTCAGTCACCAAGTCTGACATTGTATTCACTTTAAAGTTAATTACCTCATTTAACTGTTCATGTGGAGTAAGGACATAGTCTACAACAGATTTCCCTGTACCTTTAATATGAGTAAAATCTTGCGAGCCAATTCGCCCATTTACCATACACATGTTACAATCTACTAAAAACTCAATGAGTAAATCACCATTTCTATTTGACACACTATCAACAATTTCTCTTATTTGTACATTATCAACACCTTCAATAAAATCTTGGGCATCTCCACATCTAGAATTAAAATCACCACATATATACAATTTACCTATATTTTGATACAAATACACCTGTTCTAGCAGTTTAGTATAAAAAACTAGTGAGTCATTATATACAGAATTTTCTGGTGGTAAGTAACATACACATAAACATATTATATCATTTTCATTACTCAATTTTATCCATAGAATATCTTGTACTTCACTGTTTAAAATTTCAACATTATAATATTTCAACAGATCATTTTTAACTAAAACCGCAACCCCACCAGAACCTCTCTTAGAATTAACATGAACTTTGTCCCTGTTTCTCTGAAAACAAGTATAACCTTCTACATGTATTTTATCATTTTCTCTCAAAAAAGTTTCACATAAACATAGAATATCAAAATTTAAAGCGTTTACAACATGACATCTAAAGTTTGAATTATCATTTTGACGTGCTGACCACCCTCTAATGTTCCAAACACCAAGCGCTAATTCCTAATATCCGCGTCTACCTCTACCACCTCGACCACGGAAATGTCGTCCTTGTACTGGTGTCCACTCCTCTCTTTCTGGTCGTCTTTGTCCATTTACATTGTCATATTCTCTACATCTCGTGTTGTTTGCTCTCTTCTGAATTTTACCGTTTACAACCACAAAGTCTTTTTCACGGCCAATTCCGTTCAGCACTGTCATCATATTTGACAATTGTACTCGTGCTTCCGATGTCAGTTCATTTTCAATGTAAACTTTTTGATAGTCTCGTGAATATTTCAACTTTATCTTACTTTTCATCAATTTCTCTTTCTGTTCTTCATTTTCTACCGAAGCTATCACAAGCCCTGGGCGACTTCCTTTGCTTTCTATTCTTGTAGCTTCAACAACTCTAACATCATGTAAACGAAGACCATCTCTAATGATAGCGGATACACGATTTTTTGTCAACTCAGAGTCTGTCTTCTCCGCATCGGTTTCAGGGAGCATTTTAACTACAAATTTTGTATCTCTCTGTATAGGTTGAGTACTTACACCTGCCTGTGAACTGATTAAATCTGTGCGCACTTTATCCGCGACCTCGGTATGTATGTTTTTAATATCGCTCATTAGTTTATTTACAATACCGTCAATCCTTTTGTTTACTGTCGTCATTTGAGCTTTAAAATCGTCTTTCACTTTATTCACCTCTTTATTTATTTTATTATCAATCATTTTGCTAATATTTTCTACAATGTTTTTGGCAAAAGTATTTTCTAAATTGTCAATACGTTCAAATACTTTGTCATTCATATCTTTCATCTCAACAGCAAGATCATACATGAGTGTTTTTAATTCACCCAATTCGTTACCAATGTCATCTTTTTTCAGACGTTTATTAGTCTCTTGTTCGGTTTCTGATAAATTTTCATTAGACCGAGCTCTTTTTAACTTATTGTCAGTGTTAGATTCATCGTTTCTTCTGTCTGGATGTATTGTCATTTTGTTTATTTTTGTTTGTTTATTTTCTTCTCCGGACTGGTCCGCCATACTTTTTTACTCAACGACGAAATATCAACTGGATAATTTCAATTCACTTTCTTATTTATCTCATTTATATTCACAGTGATAGTGTATTGATGGTTAATAAACAATTATGAATGTACCTGACTTGAAAAAATTCTCCACAAATGAATAAATATATCGTAAATAGCACTTTTCAATCTCAGCTAAATACCTTGTAAACACTGTTTGGGTGCGTTCGATATATAATGGCCCTGTTATATGTCCTCGGTCAGTAATAATGGCCTCGGATGTCTGCATTACAGACTTCCTCGACCATTATTACAGACCTTGGGCATATAATAGGGCCATTATAAAAACACCCATTCATTAATACTATATTAATTAATCAGGATTTGATTTAATTAAGTGATTAAGTGATTACGAGTTGCATTATCTTAGTTCAAATCATCAGACAATTGTTGAATAAACAAACAATTAAAGACTAATGATTAAACAAGTCATTATGATGAGTTAGTTTTATAGGTTCCAGTGGACTGTAAATATTTATTAAGCTATTGTGTGTATGAACTAAATAAAATAAAATCGCCATGACATTAAAAGTTTAAGTTATCATGGAAAATAACTTTATATTTTAAAATATGTTGAAGCTGCCATACAAACAGACCAATAACACTCATTTTCGTATCGATTTAAAATAGTTCTTTAACAGGTACTCCAATACTTCACTTACCTGTTGTCATCCATCATCGGACAATTTTTATAAATTCCATTTATACTGTTAAAATTTGTCACAAATTCCTTCAAAGTTAATATAGTTTATTTCATATTTTATTATGGGGCCGGATTGACTTGGAGCCGGATCGACTTGGGACGGATCGACTTTGGGCCGGATTGACTTGGGGCCGGATTTGTTTGGGGCCGGAATGACCGGCTACCGTTTACTATATAGTATGGGTTTTGCTCATTGTTTAAGGCCATATTATGACAAATGGTTGCTTGCATTTGCCTCATTTAGGCTTCGGAGGACAGTTTTCTCCTTGGCATTCAAACCACATCTGTTTATTTTTCAAAGTAGTAAGATTAATTTCTTTTCTGATTGTTCTGATAATCTATTTCATAGATTTTGCATGATTTATTGATTCGAGTTAAAACTTTCTATAATGTCATCATTCTTTTTCTCAAAGACAACTGAATCAGTTAATATATCCCTTGTTTCACTACCACACTTTAAATTTGTTTAATTATGTTTCAATATTGTCGTCATTTGAAACAAGCTGTAACCATACACTTTGTGATTATACCAATTAAAACAGAAAATTAAACAGTATATTCTATTGATTTTCATTGATCAAATTATAAATCAGAAATATGCTAAGCAATTTTATTGAAATATATAAGCATATATTAAATAATCAGCTTCAGTTGATAAATACATTGTATATATTCAAAATATTCATTAAAAAGTCATAGTTATCAAAATGACATTAATACTTGCAAATTAATTACAGTGAAATGCTGATTTGTGAAGAAAAATCAATGCATGGACACATATAATAACATATTTTTTAGAAAGCAAATATTAATCTGGTATAAATATAGTCTGACAAAACACATGAGAATTAATTCATTTAAATTTACAAACACATATCATTATATGAAAACACAAAACAATAATGACTTTGGAGACATATTTCTATAAATCAAATGTATTTAAAAGTTCTACAAATTGCAGAAATAACAGATCTTACATGGAATCGTGTTTTCTGGTCTTTGCTTTCAATTTTTTGCCTTTTGTATCCGGTTTAAATTTGGGTTATAGGATGGTCCCATCAGCTTGAACAAGGTGTGCATTCAGTTATAGACATATATGTTTCTGATTAAGTGCACTATTTAATATAAGCCGTTCATTGAGCATGGAAATGTGATAGAGCATGCCAGATATTGTTATGAACACCGCCTACACTGTGTTCGAAAAAGGATCGTATATATATATATATATATATACATCTATAATCTCATAAAATCAATGAATAACACCAGTACTGAGATAGCAAGAACAACAACTATTTACAATATACACAAAACAAGAGGGGAGAGAGGTTATAAAAGTTACAAGCCAGGAGGACGAAGTATTAATAATTTTTTAATGAAAAAAGCTTCTCAAGAATTTATTTACGTATTCTTATCACAGGTTCATAGAATTTAACATTGTATAAAATGTGAGGATAAATAATCTTTATGTTTTTGATTCAAAACATTACATTCAAATACATTACGATACATCTCCAGTTTATCAATTATTACATTGGTTGCAAAAACTATTTTCTCTTATGACGGTCTACCACCTTCCTGTTTCAATCAGCAATTTGTTATGAGTTGTCCGTAATCAAGAGAGAATAAAAACATGTTTAAAGCCCAAAATATTGACATATTCTTTGAATTTCAAGATTTTTGTAAAATATTACAAGTTAATACCATTAGACAAATTTGGATGAGCGAATTACAATTCTGAAGAAACTGATCTAACAATCTTTGCTATAAAACAGATTTTAACATATCTTTATTTATGAAATGTGAAAGTCCAATATATATGGATACCACAATTTGAAGATTTTTTTGTTCAAACATAATACATTATTTATATGGCATAAACGTTGATATGATACAAACGAAAGCTTTGCTTATTTACCGACATTAAATTTGCCCAAAATAACATTGTTCAAAATTCTGTATCTATTCCGACAAATGCAATACACAATATAAATTGGTGTTGATGATTTCAGATTGAAAACTCATTTACAGAATTTTAAATGTACAGATGCTTACATTTTTATTAAAGTCAGAGAAATTAACTCAGTAATTGACAAATTCATATTACAACACAAGATATTAATAGATTTGAAACTCATATGGAAGTTTTGTACATAATGTTTCTTAAACAATAGAGAAAACTCTTTACGGAACATATAAATATTCGAGAAATGATAATGTTCTCTAGTTTGGAAAAGTGAGAGAACTTCTTGAACAATTTCATACAAAAAAGTTCAATACTTCAGTATAGATGCGATTTTCCTGTTAAATTTCACGTATCTGGTTTAAAAACTGTAGAAGGTAGGTACACAAATATAGTACAAACTTTTCCCCGCCTGTCAGACATTCCCATACTATAAGTTGTTTTTGGACTTCGCTCAACGCAGCCAAGAATACACAACAAGAGACGAAAATATATAATAAAACTCCAATAATTACAAACATATGCTTTTAATAAACTGCTGACTAAATGCTTCCTATTTCCATGCATGCAATTTTTATATATTCCTTCCAATGCTGCAGTTTAAATTATAACATTTAACCTGTCAGCTATAAAGTACTTTTGTAGCAGATGGACCATGACTGATTTGCTGGAGCTGCGGATTGGGGTTCACAAATTATTAAGGATTTTGATTTTTCAATACTCGTACACCACTAAATGTAAAGCCATTAAATTACCATCAGTTTGACCCTTAGAATGGCATATAATGAAATGTAATAGTTATGTTGAATCTTTGTGTGAAAAATGTCTTTTAAAATACTGATTAAATGAAGAAAAAAAACATTTATTCCAGATGCTATCTTTAGATTGTGAAGAATCCTCTCTTTAAGTTTAATATCAATTCCAGAAAATTGTTACACAGTTAAAACATCTAAATGTAAATTTAACAAGACAGAACCAAAAATTTTTACAGCAGAATGACGGATCATCCATACTTTCATTGCATGCAAGAAATACTTTTTTCAATGCCTCAGACTACTTTTAAGTGATGTATTAAGGTAAAGAAAAAGATGTTTTTTAACAAATTATGTGGTTGAAAGATATGTTTGATATTAACAAGCACTTTGCTTGGGTTTACCTGAGTAACTATATATAATCACACTGTTGATATATTTCATACGTGTACAGTTTACTTTGAAAAATTATTTGATAGTAAAATATGTGTTGGTAAAAGCTATTTACAAAATTTAAGCATAATGGCTTAGTACAAATGATAAAGAGATATTTAAAAATAAATTGGGAATGTGCCCATGGGACACAAATGATTCCCCTATTGCATATATAACATTAAGGGACATTATTCAAAAACAGTAAAAAAGACACTATGGTCGTATCAGATCTGATTTTTTTGTAATATTTATAAGCATTCTGTATAACTTTCATAACATTTGGTTGGGGCAAACTCAAGATTGAGAACAGAAATGAAAACATCGGATTTTTTTTTATTTAGAAAAGGCATAAATCTCGAACGGTTAAAGTGACACCACCAACATTGAAACTTTATCTGTTTTTTTTTATGGTTATAAGCATTGGGGATTAGTACCATTTGGTTGAGGCACTTTAAGAGAACTTAAACCAATTTTTGAAGTACAAACATACGGATGTATGTATGGACATACCGAAGGAAATAGTATCGAATGTATGTACTTTGCCTTAACTATCCTAGTCAATGATTTCAGATGTCCTCAATATTGGGATACTGAAATAGCTAACTGATTCAAACATTTTTCAATGCAATCTTAATCATGTTCATTAAATAATTAATAAAAAAATATTTACAAAGAAATGCAGTGTTTTTTGATTTTGCTGTCATTATCATCATTTATAGCAATCTTGTAATATATAAACATATTACGAAAAAGGATGCATGCTATTTTTCCTGTCAAATTTAATACAAGACATTGATATTTTCGTGCAAGACCTCATTTACACTTGCACGAAATTGAACCCTTCACTATTTTAATTGATATTTTACAAGCGTTTTCAGTATTGCATGACAAAAAATAGTCAGCTATCGGTTAGAAATTCATTAAACTGAAACAAAGTACTAACTTGGTATAAACTTGCTATGGTATAAACAATATAACAAATATTAAATCCCTATCTTCAAGCACATGAAGCATGACCAAAAAAAAAGATGAAAACTGATTTATGTGTGAATCAGGAGTCTATAAATGCCAAATTTTTTAAAACAAGTGGGTAAAAAGGGCACTATAAAAAGAATCAGTCTGACCTAATAGCCCTACATTTTATTAACAAACAAAGAAATGTGGGAAGACTATAACTTATATGGGATAGTTCAATTAATTTGAAGATATGTTTGCAGTAAATAAACTGTTATCACAGAGACATGTCTCGCTTTTTTTTAGTTTTGATTTTGCAAAAGTTGAAAATAAAATAGCAAATACTTTAACATGTTACATAAGTTAGGCAAATATTCAAAGTCAATAACCCATGACTGAGGTACATGGCTAATCAAACTCCACGTAAATGAGATGTGCCAATGCTAATAGAACTGCACACCAACTTGCATAGACTAATTATAAGTCGTTCTCTTTAAACAAACCTAAACACAAACATTAATTTGTAAACTATGTAAAAGTTTCAAAGTCAACAAATCATAAAGAGGGGGTGGCCCCGGATGGGGCTATGTAATTTCCATGGAAACGATATTTGCAAATGCCTATAAATTTGCATACCAAATATCATTGACTTAACATTAGCAATTCATTTTTAACTGATGTAATCACCAACTAATACGTGTAAACTAAGCAAAAGTTTCTAAGTCGATAGAACATGACTGAGGGGGCGGGGACAATATTCTCCATATAAATGAGATGTGCTAACGCTAAAAAACTGAATACCAATTAACATTGGCCTACCACTAATCGTTCCCCTTGAACTGACCAAATCACAAACCAATACATGTTAACTTAGCAAAATTTCCAAAGTCAATGGACCATGACTTAGGGTGCGGAGCCAAATAATCTCCATATTCACATGCATACCAAAAATCATTGAACTACCATTAGTGATTCCCCATAAACTGACCTAATCACAAACTTATACATGTCAAATAAGCAAAAGTTTCAAAGTCAATAGACCATGAATGAGGGGGAAGGTTAAAGACGGATATTTCTCGTTTACATTAAACACAGACTGTTCTTATGAAAGATCCATTGTTCTAATTATGTTTGATTTTTACAGCTTATATCTATCTTTTATAGTTTTTGCAATATTGGGCAAAACACATTCAAATAAACAGCTAAGACATAAGCACATGATAAGCTCTTCAAGTTTTCAAAGAATAACATTCAATAACTTCTCAATGTCATTTCACAAATTTATAAAAATCCAAAGGGAGCTTACATCAAAAGATATAAACAATTAACCAAAGTTTCATGAGAACTGCTGAAAGCATTTTTGAATAATTGTCCGAAAACTGGAAAATCTATAAATTCTATTTCTATATATTTATAGAAATTGAAAAGAGCTTATGTCTATAGATATAAACTATTCACCAAAGTCTCATGAGAACTGCTGACAGCATTTTTGAGTTATTGTCCAAAAACTGGAGAATCCCCCCTTTTTGAATGAAGAAAACCCAATTATTCGGAAACGTAAAATTGAAAGAGAGCTCGTGTCAATAGAACAATTCTCTTGCAAACTGGTGAAAGCATTTAAGAGTTATTGTCTGAAAACTAGAGAATCCCCGTATTTTTAATTAATTAAACCCAATAACTCGGAAACATGAAATCTAAAATTTATAAAAAAAAAAGGGGAGCTCACAAGGGTCGAAATTGGCACTGGTCCAGTGGTCTGAGACCAGTAGAATTTGCGTCGGACCAGTAGATTTTTTCAGCTGGTGGTCCGGCTGACCAGAAGAAATTTGATAAAAATCACTGATTGCATCACAATCTCGGTTTGTTTACACAAAAAAAATACCCGTTTTGGACGTATAATTAGTAAAAAATAATCAATTACGGACAAAAAATCTCCAACGAGTTGTCTAATATTTCTGTTGGATCATGCAGTGGTGTTCGTATTTGCCCTGAACAGTTCTACCACAAATGTTTTCTTTGAGATAAGAAGCAAAAGCAGAAAAAAAGTTCAAAAGATTCGTCTAAAAAATTTGATAAAAATCAATAAGTACCGATCAAGACATTATTAGCATATTTGAACCTGCTAAATTTTCAAGATATAAATAGATTGATGCATTTTATCATTTTGCATTATATTCATCCATTGTGGCCAATAAGCTTGGTGACTGACAGGAACATATGGAAACAACCATAACCTTTATACTAATAAGGATTATTCACTTAAAGTTTTGTTTAAGTTGGTTCAGTAATTTTAAAGTATACCTTTAAAAAAGACAATAACGCCGACAAATGATATCAATAGATGACTTGGCCACGAAATAGAATGAAATATGAGCAAGAAATAAATACAAGAATCAAAACTTAATTCATCTTACTGTATAAATGCATATTTCAACAAAAGATATAGTTTTTATATTATTACATTCATTTATAAAAATTATGAATGTGACTTTTTGAAAAGCTTCTTTCTGCACTTAATTCCCTTAATATGTTACCTTTGTGTCATCTTCACTGATTCATATATTTTTATTTTTAAACATAAATGGCAAGATTGAATAATGAATGTACATATATTTATAATTATAAACTAACTTTAAGATTTTGATACTGTATACTGTATTTTAAAAAGTGATAACATTCAAAAGTTGATCAAAAAGAACACTTCTAAAAAGCAGAACAGAAACACAGTTAATTGGTTTGATAGATAGTAAATTCTTTACCTCATTTATTTCCACGCAACATACTTTTTTTAACAAGATAAAGAAAAAACCCTCCCCTCTATTAAAAAAAAAAAGAAAAACTGGAGGCTCTCAAGAGCCTGTGTCGCTCACCTTGGTGCATATTAAACAAAGGACACAGATAAATTCATGACAAATTTTGTGTTTTGGTGATTGTGATGTGTTTGTGGATCTTACTTTACTGAACATTCTTGTTGCTACTACACTTATCTCTATCTATAATAAACTTGGCCCAGTAATTACAGTGGAAAATATTTTCTAAAAATTTATGAAAATTGTAAACAAATTACTATAAAGGGCAATAACTCCTTAAGGGGTCAACTGACAATTTTGGTCATGTTGACTTATTTGTAGATCATACTTTGCTGAACATTATTGCTGTTTACAGTTTATCTCTGTCTATAATAATATTCAAGATAATAACCAAGAACTGCAAAATTTCCTTAAAATTACTTATTTGGGGGCAGCAACCCAACAACAGGTTGTCCGATTTGTCTGAAAATTTCAGAGCAGATATATCTTGACCTGATAGACAGATCTGCTCTAAATGCTTTGGTTTCAGAGATATAAGCCAAAATCTACATTTTACCCCTATGTTCTATTTTTAGCCATGGCGGCTATCTTGGTTGGTTGGCCAGGTCACCGGACATATTTTTTTAACTAGATATCCCAATGATGATTGTGGCAAAGTTTGGTTAAATTTGGCCCTGTAGTTTCAGAGAAGAAGATTTTTGTAAAAGTTTACAGATGACGGACGCCAAGTGATGAGAAAAGCTCACTTGACCTTTGAGGTCAGGTGAGCTAAAAAGACATAAACGGTGTGTTATAATAGATTGTAGTTTCAACCACCCTACAGCTATCAACAAAATTAATCTTAGCTTTGTACTTTATTGATCTATGGGACTAAAGATGATGACATGCAATTGCTTAAACAAATTAATAAATGTTAAATGAACTGCAATCTTCAATAACTCAAAATGAAGGAAATATTTATATTTTAAAATAATATAACTAAAAATGAACAATAGACAAATATCCTTTAACTCAAGAAATCCATACAATGTATTAAAATAAAAAATAAAGATCCTTACAAAATATATTCTATCAAAGTTTAAAGCAAAAAGCAAAAATACGTATCTAAAAATGAAAAACCATTCTTGACATTTTTTTTAACTACTAAGCAATTTTCCCTTGTTTGATATTTGTCTCCTCATATTCACTTTCTGGTGGGGGAGGTGGTGCTTTCTTGGTGTGATCAACATCAGCATACAGGGTTCTTTCATCATTTCCATGAATAACTTGTTTCTTATTCTTTTCTGGAATCTGTCTAAAGGTAAGGTCTGCATATTCAAGTCCTTGTGCATTGGTCTTCATAATAAAAAAGAATTTTGAGTTATCACTGATTATTTTCTGCAATTTTTACTTAATAATAGAAAAATAAAACCTTAGACACTGCTTATTAATGAAGGGTTGACCAACTTTGATAACCACTCGAAGAGATGTTGATAATGGATATGTAAATGGCAACACTAATACATACACTACATTGAACATTTGAGGCATTCTCATTTAGGGGCCTTTTATAAGTCACTCTACCATATTGTTCTTGCTCATTATAGAAGTATGTACTATTTGTATATATCAGTTGTAGTCTCATTGGCAATCATACCACATCTTATTTTTATATTCACTGAGTGTTAATATCCAATGTTTAGAGTTTCATTTATGAGAGGTGAGCTTAAATGTAAATTGATTTATATCTGTATATTATCTTTCTAACTGTATGCATGAAATGAAAGTAAAAGGTTATCTTCCTCTCATATTAGATTGATGCTGTCAATATACAAGTGTAGTGTTGACTATCAAAACAAGAGGCTCTCAAGAGCCGGAATCGCTCACCTGTATTGTTTTTGCTTAAATCTTTCATCAATGATTATTTTTGCTTTTCAATGTATATCAATGAATGGCTTAAAACTTCTACTGAAATGTTCTTTGTATCTGTCATATTTTCTTCAAAATCAATGAAATGTGTTTACCCCTATGTTCCATTTTAGCCATAGTGGATTTTAGCCATAGTGGCTATGTTTCTTGGTACACAAGAAAATAAAATATAAAATTTATACTAGATACTCTGAAACTCATTTAGCCAAAGTTTGGCTGAAATTGATTCAGCAGTTTCATAGGAGATGATTCTTTCAGTAAGCAAACTCAATGAACAAATTGTGAAAACTTTATTGCAAAGGATAATTTCTCCTTAACAGTTTATCTTTATCATTAATATTATTCAAGATAATAACCAAAGTCTTCAAAATTTCCTTAAAATTACCAATTTGAAAGTGGCAGCAATCCAACAATGGGTTGTTAGATTCATCTGAAAATTTCAGGGCTGACATCATATTACCTCTAAATGCTTTGGTTTTTGAGATATAAGCCAAACATTGCATTTTACCCTTACGTTCTATTTTTAGCTATGGCGGCCATGTTTTTACGCAACAGTGAATAAAACACAAGCTTTATTCTAGATATCCTTAGGATCATTCAGCTTAAGTTGAGTTGAAATTTGTTGAGTAGTTTCAAAGAAGAAGATTTTTTAAAGTTAAAAACCATTTAAGAACAGACGAACGAACGAACGAACGGACGAAGAAACGGACAGACCAGAAAACATAATGCCCATTAATGGGGCATAATAAATGGGGAGTAAAAACAACTTAAGCTGGTTTCTATGAGTTCTTTTTCTTTTACATACCATATCTTTTTTTATGTTCATCAGCTCATTTGTGAGCACGTTTAAGTGTTAATAAAATTCTAAAAACAAGATATTCTTTAAAACTTAGTTTTCCTGCAGCAAATTTGAATTGATTAAAAAAAGATCCAGGAAATCCTCAAAATTTTAGATGGTCAGTATATATGGAAAAGACCACTGGTGGTTTATAATCAAAGACAATTGTTCTCTTATAGTAACAACATTAACAGAAACAGAAGGGTTAGATTTTATTAATATTCAGACATCATGCCTATTTTGATTTGCATTTTTATTTATCATTTTATCAATTAATTACATTTTTAGAAAAGATCTGGTTTTACAAATTTACATGTTTTAAATGTCAGGACAATCATTGTGTTAATTTTAATAGGTAACGTCTGAAGTTAAAATATTTCTGACAGATTTTGTAAAACAATACAAATGCTTTTTTGTTTCTTTTGATTAATATAATTTAAAACAAGAAAGGATATGGTTGTACACTTACATGATGACCAGAGGGTCCCTGTGTGTCTGTAGAATTTGCATACTCTCCTTCTTTCAAATTGTGCAGTGGTAGTGCTGAATTAGCATATTCTTCTTCTGGATTATTATTTAAAGCTGAAAATAACTTTTGTCTATTACTTTCATTTCACTGGACAAGTCAAAACTAAATGTGTTCTAACACCAGATCATTCATATCAAGTAACATGCATTACCATGTACTGATTAATACTTAAATTAGGGAGAATATGATTTAAACATTAGTTGTAATTGGCATTGACCAAGATGTTAATAACTGTGAGTTCTCCACTTTTTGTGATTTGTTTCCATTGTTTTATGTAATGTGCCTCGTATTGATCTTGTGCATTTACACATTCCTAAAAGTTTTGCCAAAAACAGCGAAGGTAATCTATTCCAGATGTAGACAAGCCTTATAGTACTTCAAAGTATCAAAAAAATTTCAAAACCATATCAATGACATCAATGACAATTCATATCAGCACAGACTGACTACTGGGCTGGTGAAACCCTCAGGGAATTAAAACTCCACCAGAAGTGGCATCCACCCAGTGGTAGTAAATAAACTCATCAAAGATACCAGAAGGGATGGTTGAGTGCTCACAAACATGTAATTCACTGCAATATTCTGTACATGCCTGTCCTAAGTCAGGAGCATGTAGTACACTGGTTGTCATTTGTTCAAGTCTGTGATATTTGTTTTTCGTACATGGATTTGTTATAAATTAGACTGTTGATTTTCTCATTTGAGATGTTTCTCATTTTTCATTCGATTATAAGGTACGGGTTGTTCTAGTTGTTAAAGGCCATAGAGTTGCCTATAATTGCTTAAATCCACTTCATTTGAACTTGGTGCATAGCTGTATCATTGACAATCATACCACATCGCCTTATTTTTAAATCAATTGTGTTTAAATTGATTCTCTGTCATTTATATCAATATATCAGACACTACCTACTTCATTACTACAGATAACATAAACATATATCATTTGTAAAAAAAAATCTTCAAGACATGATGCATTTTCAATAGTCTAGAAACTTAATGAAGGAAATAAATTTTTAGTAGTGTTATGGTAGAGGATTGCATATGTTTCTGTCTTGTAGGCTTTGGTATTTTTTTTTAATTTTGATGTCATTTCTTGGAATGGTTAACCAAGAAAAAAAATAAAAGACATTTTGATATCCTTCTTGACTTAAATTTTGCAAATTAAACCAAGGTGGGGGAGGGGATGTTGATAAAAAATAGCAATTTAAAAAAATATTGCACTTTCTGTTATCTATTTACAAACTATATGCATGTAAACCGTGCCCTCTATGAGAAGTTCTCTGTGTAGTGCAAAGCTACATTTTTTCTTGACTTTATATTAATCTGTTCATTAAAGTCTTTTGAATAAATTTTTATACATTTTGTTTGTTCGTCTTTAGGGGAGGATTTGAAGCCAGCACATATCTTTAACTCTGCACTTTTCTGTATATGCCTTCCCAAGTCATGAACCTGCAATTCGGTGGTTGTTGTTTGTTGCTTAGTATATCATATTGTTTGGTGTGTGTTGTATTGTACATTTAGATATAAATCATATTATCACAATTTTTCAAGTTTTAATTGGTAACTAGAGGCTCTCTAGAGCCTGTGTTGCTCACCTTGGTCTAAGTGCATATTAAACAATGGATACAGATAAATTCATGACAAAATTGTGTTTTGGTGATCGTGATGTGTTTGTAGATCTTACTTTACTGGACATTCTTCTTGCTACAATTATCTCTATCTATAATGAACTTGGCCCAGTAATCACAGTGGAAAATATATTAAAAAATAAACAAAAAATTTACAAAAATTTAATGGAAATTGTTAAAAAAAAAAAAAGGACTATAAAGGGCAATAACTCCTTTAGGGGTAAACTGACAATTTTGGTCATGTGACTTATTTGTAGATCTTACTTTGCTGAACATTATTGCTGTTTACAGTTTATCTCTATCTATTATTATATTCAAGATAATAACCAAAAACTGCAAAATTTCCTTAAAATTACTAATTCTGGGGCACTAACCCAACAACAGGTTGTCTGTTTTGAGTAAAATTTCAGGGCAGATAGATCTTCACCTCATAAACAATTTATGCCCTGTCAGATTTGCTCTAAATGCTTTGGTTTCAGAGATATAAGCCAAAATCTACATTTCGCCCCTATGTACTATTTTTAGCCATGGCGGCCATCTTGGTTGGTATGCAGGGTCACGCCACACATTTTTAAAACAAGATACCCAAATGAAGATTGTGGCCAAGTTTGGTTAAATTTGGCCCAGTAGTTTCAGAGTAGAAGATTATTTAAAAAGAATACTAAAATTTTAGAAAAATGGTTAAAAATTAACTATAAAGGGCAAAAACTCCTTAATGGGTCAACTGACAATTTTGGTCATGTTGACTGATTTGTAGATTTTATTTTGCTGAACATTATTGCTGTTTACAATTTATCTCTATCTATAATAATATTCAATATAATAACCAAATACAGTAAAATGTCCTTAAAATTAGCAATTTAGCAACCATCTTGGTTGGTTGGCTGGGTCACCGGACACATTTTTTAAACTAGATACCCCAATGATTATTATGGCCAAGTTTGGTATAATTTGGCCCAGTAGTTTTAGAGAAGATTTTTGTAAAAGTTAACGACGACGGACGACGACGACGATGCCGGACGCCGGACGCCAAGTGATGATAAAAGCTCACTTGGCCTTTTAGGCCAGGTGAGCTAAAGATAAATGTCATTTTGCAGCATATTTTGATGTATGGGTTTGGTTTATTGTTGAAAGCCATATTGCTGTTAACTTCCATGTCATTTGGTCTGAAATAATAACCCCAAATTATGGCTCAATGGCTCCTGTCAAAAGAAAACAAAATATACAACAAAACTTAGAATGATGCTTCTTTAATACCAAAACTTAAAACTAGAGGCTCTAAAGAGCCTGTGTCGCTCACCTTGGTCTATGTGAATATTAAACAAAGGACGCAGATGGAATCATGACAAAATGGTGTTTGTACTGAACATTCTTGCTGCTTACAATTATCTCTATATCTATCTATAATGAACTTGGCCTAGTAGTTTCAGTGGAAAATGTGCGTAAAAATTTACAAATTTTATGAAAATTGTTAAAAATTGACTATAAAGGACAATAACTCCTAAGGGGGTCAATTGACCATTTTGGTCATGTTGACTTATTTGTAGGTCTTACTTTGCTGTACATTATTGCTGTTTACATTTTTTCTCTTTCTATGATAATATTTCAGATAATAACAAACTAGAGGCCCTAAAGAGCCTGTGTCGCTCACCTTGGTCTATGTGAATATAAAACAAAGGAAGCAGATGGATTCATGACAAAATTGTGTTTTGGTGATGGTGATGTGTTTATACATCTTACTTTACTGAACATTCTTGCTGCTTACAATTATCTCTATTTATAATGAACTTGGCCCAGTAGTTTCAGTGGAAAATGTTAGTAAAAATTTACAAATTTGATGAAAATTGTTAGAAATTTACTATGAAGGACAATAACTCCTTAGGGGGTCAATTGACCATTTGGATCATTTGACTTATTTGTAAATCTTTCTTTGCTGAACATTATTGCTGTTTACAGTTTATCTTTATCTATAATAGTATTCAAGATAATAACCAAAAACAGCAAAATTTCCTTAAAATTACCAATTCACGGGCAGCAACCCAACAAATGGTTGTCCAATTCATCTGAAAGTTTCAGGGCAGATAGATCTTGACCAGATAAACAGATTTTCTCTAACTGCTTTGGTTTTTGAGTTATAAGCCAAAAACTGCATTTTACCACTATGTTCTATATTTAGCCGTGGCAGCCATCTTGGTTGGATTGCTGGGTCACCGGACACATTTTTTAAAACTAAATACCCCAAAGATGATTGTGGCCAAGTTTGGATTAATTTGGCCAAGTAGTTTCCTAACCCCTTTAGGAGTTATTGCCCTTTAAAGTCAATTTTTAACCATTTTTCGTAAATCTTAGTAATCTTTTACAAAAATTTTCTCCTCTGAAACTACTTGGCCAAATTAATCTAAACTTGGCAATTATCATCATTGGGGTATCTAGTTTAAAAAATGTGTCTGGTGACCCGGCCAACTAACCAAGATGGCTGCCATGGCTAAAAATAGAACATAGGGGTAAAATGTAGATTTTGGCTTATAACTTAAAAACCAAAGCATTTAGAACAAATCGGACGTGGTTAAATTGTTTATCAGGTCAAGATCTATCTGCCCTGAAATTTTCAGATGAATTGGACAACCCGATGTTGGGTTGCTGCCCCTGAATTGGTAATTTTAAGGAAATTTTGCTCTTTTTGGTTATTATCTTGAAAATTATTATAGATAGAGATAAACTGTAACGAGCAATAATGTTCAGCGAAGTAAAATTTACAAATAAGTCAACATGACCGAAATGTTCAGTTGAACCCTTTAGGAGTTATTGCCCTTTATAGTCAATTTTAACCATTTTTCGTAAATCTTAGTAATCTTTTACAAAAATCTTCTTCTCTGAAACTACTTGGCCAAATTAATCAAAATTTGGCCACAATCATCTTTAGGGTATCTAGTTTAAAACATGTGTCCTGTGACCTGGCCATCCAACCAAGACGGCTGCCACAGCTAAAAATAGAACATAGGGGTAAAATGCAGTTTTTGGCTTATATCTCTGAAACCAAAGCATTTAGAGCAAATCTGACTGTGATTAAATTGTTTATCAGGTCAAAATCTATCTGCCCTGAAATTTTCAGATGAATCGGACAACCCGTTATTGGCATATTTTTACTACATAAAACAGTTAGAATTGCAAGAATTTTTCTAATTAAAGGTCTAGAGTAGGGTTCAATATACCGCAGGGGGTCAAAATACCATGGCAAAGTAACTTTTTCAAAACATCTTTTCCAGCAAGTTTAATACATACAAACTACTTATTGGTGTATTTTTACTACATAAAAGAGTTAGAATTGCGAGAATTTCTGAAATTAAAGGCCTAGAGTAGGGGGTTCAATATACCGCAGGGGGTCAAAATACCATGGCAAAGTAAAATTTTCAAAATATCTTTTCCAGCAAGTTAAATACATACAAACTACTCATTGGTTTATTTTCACTACCTAAAAGAGTTAGAATTGCAAGAATTTCTGAAATTAAAGGCCTAGAGTAGGGGGTTCAATATACCACAGGGGGGTCAAAATACCATGGCAAAGTAAAATTTTCAAAATATCTTTTCCAGCAAGTTTAATACAAACAAACTATTTATTGGCATATTCTTACTACATAAAAGAGTTAGAATACCCAGAATTTCTGAAATTAAAATTTAACTTTGCCAAGGTATTTTTACCTGACTGCGGTATATTGAACCCCCTACTAAAGACCTTAAATTTTCAAAAACTCTAGATATCCTAACTCTTTTACATAGTAATATACTCCAATTAGGAGTTTATATGTATTTAACATGCTGGAAAAGATATTTTCAAAATTTTAAATAGCCATGGTATTTTGACCCCCCCCCCCCCTGTGGTATATTGAACCCTACTCTAGACCTTGAATTAAAAACAATCAAGTTTTTTCACCTCTTTACATTGTAATAATACTCAAATAAGTAGTTTGTATGTTCTCAACATGCTGGAAGAGATGTTTTGAAAATTTTACATAGCCATGGTATTTTGACCCCCCTGCGGTATATTGAACCCCCTACTCTAGGCCTATAATTTCAGAAATTCAAGCTATTCTAACTCTTCTGGCAACTCTAACTCTTTTCTGTAGTAAAATAACACCACTACGTAGTTTGTATGTATTTAACTTGCTGGAAAAGATATTTTGAAAATTTTACTTTGGCATGGTATTTTGACCCCCATGCGGTATATTGAACCCCCTACTCTAGGCCTTTAATTTCAGAAATTCTGGCAATTCTAACTCTTTTCTGTAGTAAAATAACACCAATAAGTAGTTTGTATGTATTAACCTTGCTGGAAAAGATATTTTGAAAAAGTTACTTTGCCATGGTATTTTGACCCCCCTGCGGTATATTTAACCCTACTCTAGACCTTTAATTAAAAAAATTCTGGCAATTCTAACTCTTAAAGTAGTAAAAATACACCAATAAGTAGTTTGTATGTATTAAACTTGCGAGAAAAGATATTTTGCAAATTTTACTTTGCCATGGTATTTTGACCCCCCTGCGGTATATTGGACCCTACTCTAAAAAAATTCTGGCAATTCGAACTCTTTTATGTAGTAAAATACACCAATAAGTAGTTTGTTTGTATTAGACTTGTTGGAAAAGATATTTTGCAAATTTTACTTTGCCATGGTATTTTGACCCCCCTGCGGTATATTGGACCCTACTCAAAAATTCTGGCAATTCGAACTCTTTTATGTAGTAAAATACACCGATAACTAGTTTGTTTGTATTAGACTTGTTGGAAAAGATTTTTTGAAAATTTTACTTTGCCATGGTATTTTGACCCCCCTGCGGTATATTGAACCCTACTCTAGACCTTCAATTAAACAAATTCTGGCAATTCTAACTCTTTTATGTAGTAAGAATATGCCAATAAGTAGTTTGTTTGTATTAAACTTGCTGGAAAAGATATTTTGAAAATTTTACTTTGCCATGGTATTTTGACCTCCCTGTGGTATATTGAACCCTACTCTACACCTTTAATAAAAAAAAATCTGGCAATTCTAACTCTTTTATGTAGTAAGAATATGCCAATAAGTAGTTTGTTTGTATTAAACTTGGTGGAAAAGATATTTTGAAAATTTTACTTTGCCATGGTATTTTGACCCCCCTGCAGTATATTGAAAACTACTCTAGACCTTTAATTAAAAAAATTCTGGCAATTCTAACTCTTTTATGTAGTAAGAATATGCCAATAAGTAGTTTGTTTGTATTAAACTTGCTGGAAAAGATATTTTGAAAATTTTACTTTGCCATGGTATTTTGACCCCCCTGCGGTATATTGAACCCCCTACTCTAGGCCTTTAATTTCAGAAATTCTGGCAATTCTAACTCATTTATGTAGTAAAAATACACCAATAGGTAGTTTGTATGTATTAAACTTGCTGGAAAAGATGTTTTGAAAATTTTACTTTGCCATGGTATTTTGACCCCCCTGCGGTATATTGAACCCTACTCTAGACCTTTAATTAAAAAAATTCTGGCAATTCTAACTCTTAAAGTAGTAAAAATACACCAATAAGTAGTTTGTATGTATTAAACTTGCGAGAAAAGATATTTTGCAAATTTTACTGTGCCATGGTATTTTGAATCCCCTGCGGTATATTGAACCCTACTCTAGACCTTTAATTAAAAAAGTTCTGGCAATTCGAACTCTTTTATGTAGTAAAAATACACCAATAAGTAGTTTGTTTGTATTAAACTTGCTGGAAAAGATATTTTGAAAATTTTACTTTGCCTTGGTATATTGAACCCCCTACTCTAGGCCTTTAATTTCAGAAATTCTGGCAATTCTAACTCTTTTATGTAGTAAAAATACACCAATAAGTAGTTTGTATGTATTAGACTTGCTGGAAAAGATATTTTGAAAATTTTACTTTGCCATAGTATTTTGACCCCCCTGCGGTATATTGAACCCTACTCTAGACCTTCAATTAAAAAAATTCTGGCAACTCTAACTCTTGTATGTAGTAGGAATATGCCAATAAGTAGTTTGTTTGTATTAAACTTGCTGGAAAAGATATTTTGAAAATTTTACTTTGCCATGGTATTTTGACCCCTCTTCGGTATATTGAACCCTACTCTAGACCTTTAATTAAAAAAATTCTGGCAATTCTAACTCTTTTATGTAGTAAGAATATGCCAATAAGTAGTTTGTTTGTATTAAACTTGCGAGAAAAATATTTTGAAAATTTTACTTTGCCATGGTATTTTGACCCCCCTGCGGTATATTGAACCCTTCTCTACACCTTTAATTAAAAAAAAATCTGGCAATTCTAACTCTTTTATGTAGTAAGAATATGCCAATAAGTAGTTTGTTTGTATTAAACTTGCTGGAAAAGATATTTTGAAAATTTTACTTTGCCATGATATTTTGACCCCCCTGCGGTATATTGAACCCCTTACTCTAGGCCTTTAATTTCAGAAATTCTGGCAATTCGAACTCTTTTATGTAGTAAAAATACACCAATAAGTAGTTTGTATGTATTAAACTTGATGGAAAAGATATTTTGAAAATGTTACTTTGCCATTGTATTTTGACCCCCCTGCGGTATATTGAACCCTACTCTAGACCTTTAATTAAAAAAATTCTGGCAATTCTAACTCTTTTATGTAGTAAAAATATGCCAATAAGTAGTTTGTTTGTATTGAACTTGCTGGAAAAGATATTTTGAAAATTTTACTTTGCCATGGTATTTAGACCCCCTCCATCTTTTTTACCATGAAAAATCAAAATAACCCTTATATATATATACATATGTTATAATTACAAATCATTAAAGCATTCAAGTTTTCATATGGTCTAGTTATAATGTGTCAATAAGTATTTTGAATGACATTTTGTTGGTAAAGACTTCAGAGCACTTATACCAAGCAAAGATATTTCTTTTTATTAAGCATGGAAAATGTACCTCCCCTTCTTGTATGAATGAGTTTTTAATCTATGATAAGCTTTAGAATAATGTATAATGTTCAAATAATCAACAAGGATGAGAAAAAAAACAGGCGGCTCAATTTACCATGGGGGTTCAATTTTCCATACAGGGGGGGGGGGGGGGGGTTCAATTTACCATAGGAGTATTTTGACCCCGGGGTCAATTTACCAGGGGGTTCAATAGTTATCAAAGGTACCAGGATTATAATTTAGTACGCCAGACGCGCGTTTCATCTACATAAGACTCATCAGTGACGCTCAAATCAAAAATATTTATAAACCCAAACAAGTACAAAGTTGAAGAGCATTGAGGATCCAAAATTCCAAAAAGTTGTGCCAAATACGGCTAAGGTAATCTATGCCTGGGATAAGAAAATCCTTAGTTTTTCAAAACATTCAAAGTTTTGTATACAGGAAATTTATAAAAATGACCACATTATTGATATTCATGTCAACACCGAAGTGTTGACTACTGGGCTGGTGATACCCTCGGGGACGAAACGTCCACCAGCAGTGGCATCGACCCAGTGGTGTAAATAGTTATCAAAGGTACCAGGATTATAATTAAGTACGCCAGACGCGCGTTTCGTCTACATAAGACTCATCAGTGACGCTCAAATCAAAAATATTTATAAACCCAAACAAGTCCAAAGTTGAAGAGCATTGAGGATCCAAAATTCCAAAAAGTTGTGCCAAATACGGCTAAGGTAATCTATGCCTGGGATAAGAAAATCCTTAGTTTTTCAAAAAATTCAAAGTTTTGTATACAGGAAATTTATAAAAATGACCACATTATTGATATTCATGTCAACACCGAAGTGTTGACTACTGGGCTGGTGATACCCTCGGGGACGAAACGTCCACCAGCAGTGGCATCGACCCAGTGGTGTAAATAGTTATCAAAGGTACCAGGATTATAATTTAGTACGCCAGACGCGCGTTTCGTCTACATAAGACTCATCAGTGACGCTCAAATCAAAAATATTTATAAACCCAAACAAGTACAAAGTTGAAGAGCATTGAGGATCCAAAATTCCAAAAAATTGTGCCAAATACGGCTAAGGTAATCTATGCCTGGGATAAGAAAATCCTTAGTTTTTCAAAAAATTCAAAGTTTCGTATACAGGAAATTTATAAAAATGACCACATTATTGATATTCATGTCAACACCGAAGTGTTGACTACTGGGCTGGTGATACCCTCGGGGACGAAACGTCCACCAGCAGTGGCATCGACCCAGTGGTGTAAATAGTTATCAAAGGACCAAATATTAAAAATCTAAATAACATGGTTAGATTCAGCATATTGAAGAACCTCATATATTCAATTTTTGTTGACATCAATCAAAGTTTAATTTTGGACCCTGATTTGGACCACTTGAAAACTGGGCCCATAATCAAAAATCTTAGTACATGTTTAGATTCAGCATATCAAAGAACCCCAAGAATTCAATTTTTGTTAAAATCAAACTAAGTTGAATTTTAGAACCTAAGTTGGACCTTAATGTAGACCAATTTGAAATCAGGACCAAATATTAAGAATATAAATACAAGGTTAGATTCGGCATATCAAAGAAACCCCAATGATTCATTTTTTGATTAAACTAAACAAAGTTTAATTTGGGACCCTTTTGGGCCCTAATTCCTAAACTGTTGGGACCAAAACTCTCAAAATCAATCCCAACCTTCCTTTTGTGGTCATAAACCTTGTGTCAAAATTTCATAGATTTCTATTAACTGATACTAAAGTTATTGTGCAAAAACCAAGGAAAATTCTTATTTGGGACCTTTTTTGGCCCCTAATTCCTACACTGTTGGGACCAAAACTCCAAAAATCAATCCCAACCTTCGTTTTGTGGTCATATACCTTATGTTAAAATTTCATAACTTTCTGTTAACTTATACTAAAGTAATTGTGCGAAAAACAAGAAAAAAATGCTTATTGGGGCCTTTTTTGGCCCCTAATTCCTAAACTTGTGGGACTAAAACTCCCAAAATCAATCCCAACCTTCCTTTTATAGTCATAAACCTTGTCTTTAAATTTCATAGATTTCTATTTAACTATACTAAAGTCAGAGTGCGAAAACCAAATGTCTTTGGACGACGACGACGCTGACGCCAACGTCATACCAATATACGACCAAAAAATTTTCAATTTTTGCGGTCATATGAAAACTAAGTCTGTTTATAAGTAAAATAAAGAAAAACAGGTACAAAATTTTAACAAAATAACCTTATGAATACTAGCTTTGATCATAGACAAGCTTCTGTCCAAGTTTGGTACAAATCCAGGATATTTAAGAAAGTTATCAAAATTTTAAAAACTTTAACCACAAAGTGACTGTTATGTTTCCTAGCAGAAAAACTAAGTTCAATTATAAGCAAAATACAGAACAAAATTGATTTTTTTTACTAAATTTACTTCTGGCATGTCTGGGTACTATCTTATGGTCATAAACAAGCTTCGGTCCAAGTTTGGTAGAAATCCAGGATAGTTTAAGAGGGTTATTAAAATTTCAAAAACTTTAACCACAGAGTGATTATTTGTGGACGCCACCGTCGACGACGACAGAATGTAGGATCGCTATGTCTTGCTTTTTCGACATAAGCCGAAGGCTCGAAAAAACACATGAGCACGGTTTCTTTTTTCTAATCTTGTATTGGTGATATTTTTTTCTGTTTACAGTTCCTCTATGTTTATCTAATAGTTTTGCCCAATATCATCTTTCCAGGGTTAGCTTTAAGAAGTGGACATATAATTTCTTATTCGAACATACAGTTTTACTTATAATTTTCTTTAGCTTATACCTCTGTCTAAAGTGGCTTTTAAGCAAATACTATTATATATTTAATAGACACATTTTACAGTTTTCCCACAACTATGTTTTATCATTAACAATGTCATGTCTGCCATTTGGTTGCTAGGATTGGTTATTTGATTTATCAATAACAATAGATACAATGATGTTGTATTCAAGTTTTTGTCTATTTAGCCAAAAACTTTCAACAGAGAAGTTTTTTGGTAAAATTTAACAGGCAATGACAAAGATGCCAAGTGATGAAGAATAGCTTGCTTGAACCTATGGGTCGGATGGGCAAACAAACTAGAGGCTCTAAAGAGCCTGTGTCGCTCACCAGTGTTTATTGATGCTTTTAAAATCATGTAAAATAAGGTTAAAATCATAATTTATAGTATAAAATTACAAACTCAGGGGCAGCAACCCAACAACTGGTTGTCGAATTTGTCTGAAAGGTTAAGGGCAGATATATCTAAATCTGATGAACATTTTTGCCACCAGTCAGATTTGCTCTAAATGCTTCAGTTTCAGAGATATATACCAAAAACTGCATCTTTACCTATGTACTATTTTTAACCATGTCTGCCATCATGGTTCGCGGTCAGGGTCATCGGGCACATTTTTTAAACTAAATACTCTTATGATGATTGTGGGCAAGTTTGTTTACATTTGTCTAAGCAGTTTCAGAGGAGAAGATTTTTGTAAAATTTAAGAAAAATTGGTAAAATTGACAATAAAGGGCAATAATTCTTTAAGGGGTCAACTGACCATTTTGGTCATGTTGACTTATTTACTTACTTTGCTGAACAAAATTGCTGTTTACAGTTTATCTCTATCTATAAAAATATTCAAGATAATAACCAAAACCGTCAAAAAATCCTTAAAATTACCATTTAAGGGGTAGCAACCCAACAACCGGTTGTCTAATTCATCTGAAAACTTCAGGGCAGATAGATCATGTCTGATTAACAATTGCTCCCCTGTCAGATTTGCTCTAAATGCTTTGGTTTTAGAGTTATAAGCCAAAATCTACATTTTACCCCTATGTTCTATTTTTAGCCATGCCGGCCATCTTTGTTGGCTGGCCGGGTCACCAGAAATATTTGTCAAACTATATACCCCAATAAAGATTTAGGCTAAGTTTGGTTAAATTTGGCCGAGTAGTTTCAGAGGAGAAGATTTTTGTAAAAGTTAACAGACAACGATGGACGACAAGAATTGGTAAAGAAAACATAATAAACATTCCAAGGTTAGTTTCCACTGTTATGTGGTGTTCCAAAATTTAAATCATAGTATAAAAATAAGAGAAGAATGCGTCTGAGGACATGAACGCTCGGTTCAAGTCTGCTTATATAGCATGAAAATACTATCCGAGCATTTGATTACACTTCTAGTTTTTGTAGAATTTTATTTTTCTAGACTAAGATATGTGTGTGCTGTGTATTATTTTCAAATAAACACTCTCTTGTTCTTATTCATGCTTTTTCTTATATAATAAGATTTGTGATTTCTGTTGTGTCCAGTGAATTTCTCAGTTCTTGAAAAAAAGCTTTGGTTCTTTTACTTTTTATCTCTTTGTTTACTTTATTTATTTATTTGGAAAAATGAACATTTAGGACATTAATAGTAGTGAGAAGTAGATCACACTTTTGTTTCACAAAATTTAGTCAAGGAAAACATAAGTTAGACTTCTGAAACGCAAATGGGAAGGACGACATATGGATATCAATGGATGGACAATCCAGGTATACATGTTGAAAGCAAAACAAATTGTACTTTGAAGAAGCACAAGCTATCAAATTCATGTTCACCAAAAAGACTCAAATTCTCACATTTGATTTATAACAATGTAAAACATTAATCCTAAATATCAAAATTCTAAAACAGTTTACAAGGTATTGGGTCCACAACATGTAGCTTCTTGTCGTGTGTATTTTAGTCTACACACTATCTAATTACATATCAAGTTGACCTCTGCAGACCATATAAGCAATAAAAACACAAATATAGATAATATAAATAGATAGTGAACTTGTGCATTTTGATTATTCTAGGCCTGTTTAATATTATATTATAGATTAAAAGTGTATGCTAATCTTCATTCGTCTTTACCTGTATAAGATTTTTTTTTTACCGAAACAGTTAATCAAAGGATTTACCTTTGTTTAACTTAGAATGTTGACATTTTGTCTTTAAATAACTGAACACGCACAATTCATGGGTTATCCATCTCTAGCCAAGGGGTTATATTGAAGTTCAAATGAATATGAATACAATGTCGAATGAAGTCGAATGATTCATTTGCAAGTGAATAATTCATCATAAATGTTTATTTATAGCTTATTTCAACAAAATTGAACCATACTAGATATAGGAAGATGTGATGTGGCTGCTTAAAGCGGTAATGATGTGGGAAAAAAAAACAAATATTGTAGATTTTTGATATATCTGGTAGCTAGTGACCCATTAAGTGCTGATTTTGTTTTAATTTTGCAATTTTCAAAAAGTTAACTCTACATCACTGCAATATAGAGAACATGTTAAGCACTGAATATATGCAGAAAAACATTTTTATTTTCTTAAATCTTGTCATGTAACACATATAAAGCATACATGCCTATTTAGAAAACAATTTGGGTTTTGACCAATACTTACTAATAACTGTAGTTGGAAGTGATGAATATAAAACTGAAATAAATAATTACCCTTAAGGTTTCCTCTAATTCAAAATATTCATATGAATGACCTACAAAAATCATCTCACTAAATTACCGATATACACAAAAAAAAAGTACAAACAACTGAACTATTATTGGATTTTCCAAACTCTGCACTAGACTGTCAGACTGGAACACAATTCAAACTTGATCTGTAACTTGTTATTATTAAACAATACAATAAAAACCAAATCAATATATTCAAGCACAATGAAAACTAGAGGCTCTAAAGAGCCTGTGTCGCTCACCTTGGTCTATGTGAGTATTAAAGGAAGCAGATGGATTCATGACAAAATTGTGTTTTGGTGATGGTGATGTGTTTGTACATCTTACTTTACTGAACATTCTTACTGCTTAAAATTATCTCTATCTATAATGAACTTGGCCCATTAGTTTCAGTGGAAAATGTTAGTAAAAATTTACAAATTTTATGAAAATTGTTAAAAATTGACTATAAAGAACAATAACTCCTAAGGGGGTCAATTGACCATTTCGGTCATGTTGACTTATTTGTAAATCTTACTTTGCTGAACATTATTGTTGTTTACAGTTTATCTCTATCAATAACAATATTCAAGATAATGACCAAAAACAGCAAATTTCCTTAAAACTAACAATTCAGGGTCAGCAACCCAACAACGGGTTGTCCGATTCATCTAAAAATTTCAGAGCAGATACATGTTGACCTGATAAACAATTTTACCCGATGTCAGATTTGCTCTAAATGCTTTGGGTTTTGAGTTATAAGCCAAAAACTGCATTTTACCCTATGTTCTATTTTTAGTCATGGCGGCCATCTTGGTTGGATGGCCGGGTCACCTGACACATTTTTCAAACTACTAACCCAAAAGATGATTGTGGCCAAGTTTGGATTAATTTGGCCCAGTAGTTTCAGAGGAGAAGATTTTTGTAAAATATTACTAAGATTTACGAAAAATGGTTAAAAATTGACTATAAAGGGCAATAACTCCTAAATGGGTCAACTGACCATTTCGGTCATGTTGACTTATTTGTAAATCTTACTTTGATGAAAATTATTGCTGTTTACAGTTTATCTTGGATGGTTGGCCGGGTCAACGGACACATTTTTTAAACTAGATACCCCAATGATGATTGTGGCCAAGTTTGGTTTAATTTGGCCCAGTAGTTTCAGAGGAGAAGATTTTTGTAAAAGTTAACGACGACGACGGACGACGATGGACGACGACGGACGCGGGACGCCAAGTGATGAGAAAAGCTCACTTGGCCTTTTAGGCCAGGTGAGCTAAAAATTACCAATTGGAGGGCAGCAACCCAACAACCGGTTGTCCAATTCATTTGAATATTTCAGGGCAGATATATATTGACTTGATTAACAATTTGACTCCTTGTCAGATTTGCTCTAAATGATTTGGTTTCAGAGTTATAAGCCAAAATCTACATTTTACCCCTGTTCTATTTTTAGACGTGGTGGCCATCTTGGTTGGATGGCCATGTCATCGGACACATTTTTCAAACAAGATACCCCAAAGAAGATTGTGGCCAAGTTTGAATTAATTTGGCCAAGCAGTTTCAGAGGAGAAGATTTTTGTTGTTTACAGTTTATCTCTATCAATAATAATATTCAAGATAATGACCAAAAACAGCAAAATTTCCTTAAAACTAACAATTCAGGGGCAGCAACCCAACAACCGGTTGTCCAATTCATTTGAATATTTCAGGGCAGATATATATTGACTTGATTAACAATTTGACTCCTTGTTAGATTTGCTCTAAATGATTTGGTTTCAGAGTTATAAGCCAAAAACTGCATTTTACCCCTATGTTCTATTTTTAGCCGTGGTGGCCGTCTTGGTTGGTTGACCGGGTCACGCCACACACTTTTTAAACAAGTTACCCCAAAGATGATTGTGGCCAATTTTGGATTAATTTGGCCCATTAGTTTCAGGAGAAGATTTTTGTAAAAGATTACTTAGATTTATGAACTAGAGGCTCTCAAGAGCCTGTGTCGCTCACCTTGGTCTATGTGCATATTATCAATGGACACAGATAAATTCATGACAAAATGGTGTTTTTGTGATGGTGATGTGTTTGTAGATCTTTCTTTACTGAAAATTCTTGTTGCTACAATTATCTCTATCTATAATGAACATGGCCCAGTAATTACAGTGGAAAATATTTCCTAAAAATTTACAAAAATTTACAAAAATTTATGAAAATTGTTAACAATTGACTATAAAGGGCAATAACTCCTTTAGGGGTCAATTGACAATTTTGGTCATGTTGACTTACTTGTAGATCTTATTTTGCTGAACATAATTGCTGTTTACAGTTTAAATCTATCTATAATAATATTCAAGATAATAACCAAAATCTGCAAAATTTCCTTAAAAATACTAATTCGGGGGCAGCAACCCAACAACAGGTTGTCTGATTTGTCTGAAAATTTCAGTGCAATTATCTTGACCTGGTAAACAATTTTACCCAGTCAGATTTGCTCTAAATGCTTTGGTTTCAGAGATATAAGCCAAAATCTACATTTCCCCTCTATGTTTTATTTTTAGCCATGGCAGCCATCTTGGTTGGTTGGACGGGTCACGTCCCACATTTTTTAAACTAGATACCCAAATAATGATTGTGGCAAAGTTTGGTTAAATTTGGCCAAGGAGTTTCAGAGGAGAAGATTTTTGTAAAAGATTACAAAAATTTACGAAAAATTGGTCAAAATTGACTATAAAGGGCAATAACTCCTTAAGGGGTCAACTGATAATTTTGGTCATGTTGACTTATTTGTAGATCTTACTTAGCTGAACATTATTGCTGTTTACAGTTTATCTCTTTCTATAATAATATTCAAGATAATAACCAAAATCTGCAAAATTTCCTTCAAATTACTTATTTCGGGGCAGCAACCCAATAACCATTGTTCTATTCATTTGAAAGTTTCAGGGCTGATAGATTTTCACTTAATGAACAATTTTACCCTATGTCAGATTTGCTCTAAATGCTTTGGTTTCAGAGATATAAGCCAAAATCTACATTTCACCCCTATGTTCTATTTTTGGCCATGGTGGCCATCTTGGTTGGTTGGCCGGGTCACGCCACACATTTTTTAAACTAGATATCCCAAAGACGATTGTGGCCAAGTTTGGAATAATTTGGCCATGTAGTTTCAGAGGAGAAGATTTTTGTAATAGATTACTAAGATTTATGAAAAATGGTTAAAAATTTACTATAAAGGGCAATAACTCCTAAAGGGGTCAACTGACCATTTCGGTCATGTTGACTTATTTGTAAATCTTACTTTGCTGAACATTATTGCTGTTTACAGTTTATCTCTATCTATAATAATATTCAAGATAATAACCAAAAACAGCAAAATTTCCTTAAAATTACCAATTTAGGGGCAGCAACCTAACAATGGGTTGTCTGATTTATCTAAAAAATTTCAGGGCAGATAGATCTTGACCTGATAAACACTTTTACCCTTTGACAGAATTGCTCTAAATGCTTTGGTTTTTGATTTATATGCCAAAAACTGCATTTTACACCTATGTTTTATTTTTAGCCGTGGCGGCCATCTTGGTTGGTATGCCGGGTCACCGGACACAATTTTTAAACTAGATGCCCCAATGATGATTGTGACCAAGTTTGGTTAAAATTGGCCCAGTAGTTTCAGAGGAGAAGATTTTTGTAAAAGTTAACGACGGACGACGACGGACGACAGACGACGGACGACGGACGACAAGTGATGAGAAAAGCTCACTTGGCCCTGCGGGCCAGGTGAGCTAAAAATGGTTAAAAATTGACTATAAAGGGCAATAACTCCTAAAGGGGTCAACTGAGCATTTCGGTCATACATTATTGCTGTTTACAGTTTATCTCTATCTATAATAATATTCAAAATAATAACCAAAAACAGCAAAATTTCCTCAAAATTACCAATTCAGGGGCAGCAACCCAACAATGGGTTGACTGATTAATCTGAAAATTTCAGGGCAGATAGATCTTGACCTGATAAACATTTTACCCATGTCAGATTTCCTCTAAATGTTTTGTTTTTTTAGTTATAAGCCAAAAACTGCATTTTACCCCTATGTTCTATTTTTAGCCGAAGCGGCCATCTTGGTTGGTTGACCGGGTCACGCCACACATTTTTTAAACAAGATACCCCAAAGATGATTGTGGCTAAGTTTGGATTAATTTGGCCCATTAGTTTCAGAGGAGAAGATTTTTGTAAAAGATTACTTAGATTTATGAAAAATGGTTAAAAATTGACTATAAAGGGCAATAACTCCTAAAGGGGTCAACTGACCATTTCGGTCATGTTGACTTATTTGTAAATCTTACTTTGCTGAACATTATTGCTGTTTACAGTTTATCTCTATCTATAATTATATTAAAAATAATAACCAAAAACAGCAAAATTTCCTCAAAATTACCAATTCAGGGGCAGCAACCCAACAACGGGTTGACCGATTCATCTGAAAATTTCAGGGCAGATAAATCTTGACCTGATAAACATTTTTACCCCGCGTCAAATTTCCTCTAAATGCTTTGGTTTTTGAGTTATAAGCCAAAAACTGCATTTTACCCCTATGTTCTATTTTTAGCCGTGGCGGCCATCTTGGTTGGTTGGCCGGGTCACGCCACACATTTTTTAAACTAGATACCCCAATGATGATTTTGTTCAAGTTTGGTTAAATTTGGCCCCGTAGTTTCAGAGGAGAAGATTTTTGTAAAAGTTAACGACGACGGACGACGACAACGACGACGGACGATGGACGACGACGGACGCCAAGTGATGAGAAAAGCTCACTTGGCCCTATGGGCCATGTGAGCTAAAAATAGGAAATCTGAATAGCCGGACTTAAGGATGGACAGACAGACGTGGTGAAAACCTCAAGTTCTCTTCGACTTAGACAGAAGGGGATTAAAAAAAAACTACATTATGACATGAACTTGCACTTAACTACAACTAAAGCTATGAGATTTGGAGCGTATTGACTATTTATTTATACAACTGCTGATTCAATTCATAACACAAGTAAATGAAAATTCAAAAAACAGTTATTTTGATAGTGTCATCACCTGAAATGTTTGAATATGAAGACATAAGACTGGTTACAAGTATAAGTTTCTTGGTCAAGAACAGTTTATTTTGTATTTCTTTAAGACAGCAAATTAAAATTTAAAAAAACCGAACATGCTCAATTTTATCTATCACAAAAAGATTTCCAAAGTAAAATGTACTACTATTGGGCCAAATAATATCAAAATCATAGAAAATTCAATCAGATCTCAATCAAAATATGAACATTTCTTTGTAAAGCAGCTTCAGACATACTTATTTTTTACCTTTTTAAACTGGAATAAATCACTACTTTACATAACAATTTATCACCATAACTGTTAAATATGTAATCTCATCCCCCCTTATATATATTTCATGCATATTAAGAAAGGGTTTGGAAAATGTATGAAAAAGGTATTAGCTTTATAAGTGCAGTAAAGACATCATTTAGATGAAATTAATTAATTTACTACTAAATTGCTTTTAATCTGATTATACCTCTCACTGTAGATAACAACGCAATTTTCCATATAATTAACACTTCCAAGGGGCAAAATTCTTTCAAAACTGGTTGTTCCGCACTGATTCCTCAAGACAAAGCTGATATATAACCTTATGATATAGGTTATTAAAAATCTGGCAAGAATTGTTCATGTGAAAGCCGTAACAAGACCAAATATATCCATGTACAGAGGGATGAACAACTGATTTCTATATCCCCAGGTAACTTAACAACTTCTTCTACCAATCTTTTGATTGAAGGCATCGATACATATAACATCTTTCATTGACTTTTCTTTCAAATTTTGACTATATTAAATTTGATATAGGCTATTAAAATATAGAAAGAAAAAGTTGAATACTGGTATATCTTCATGACATACTCTCAGATATTTCAGTGTGTCATGTATAACAAGAAGTAATTGTAACAGGATGCTGTTACGAAGTCTCCCAAACAAAGCTCCCATAACTCGCCATTTATATGGTCCCATGTTCATTTGATTTGATTTTTTGTCCAATACAAGAATATATATGTCTTACGGGTGGGGATCTCCACCATTTACAAGTATTCAAACAGGAGAGGGTGGTGGTGACCCCCAGGGACTTTACCTACATTTCATTTGATTTGTTTTATTGTCCCATACAAGAATATATGTGGTTTAGGGTGGGGATGTTGACCGTTTACAAGTTTTCAAACAAGAGGGGGTGGGGTGACCCCCTTGGGACTTTCCTTTTATTTCATTTCATTTGTTTTATTGTCCCCTACAAGAATAAATATGGTTTAGGGGTGGAGATCTGGACCATTTACAAGATAATAGCACATTCTCAAATTGAACGGGGTGGGGGCAACCCCCAGGAACTTCTTATTTAATTTCATTTGATTAGCTTTAGTGTCCCATTCAAGTATATATATGGTTTATGGGTGGGGATGTTGAACGTTTACACAAGTTTTCAAACAAGAGGGGGTGGGGTGAATCCCTCGGGACTTCCCTTTTATTTCATTTCATTTGTTTTATTGTCCCCTACAAGAATATATATGGTTTAGGGGTGGGGATCTGGACCGTTTACAAGATAATAGCACATTCTCAAATTGAACGGGGTGGTGATGACCCCCGGGGACTTCCCATTAATTTCATTTGATTTCTTTTATCGTCCAATTCAAGAATATATATGGTTTAAGGGTGGGGATCTGGACCGTTTACAAGATAATAGTACATTCTCAAATTGAACGGGGTGGGGTGACCCCCAGGAACTTCCATTTAATTTCATTTGATTAGTTTTATTGTCCCATACAAGGATAGATATAGTTTAGGGGTGGGGATGTTGACCGTTTACAAGTTTTCAAACAAGAGGGGGTGGGGTGAGCCGCTAGGGACATCATTTTTATTTCATTTCATTTGTTTTATTGTCTCCTACAAGAATATATATGGTTTAGGGGTGGGGATCTGGACCGTTTACAAGATAATAGCACATTCTCAAATTGAACGGGGTGGGGATGACCCCCGGGACTTCCCTATAATTTTATTTGATTTGTTTTATCGTCCCATTCAAGAATATATATGATTTAGGGGTGGGGATCTGGACCGTTTACAAGATAAAAGCATATTCTCAAATTGAAGGGGGTGGGGGTGACCCCCCAGGGACTCCCCCTATATTTCATGTGATTTGTTTTATTGTCCTTTAATCATTTCTGAAGACTGCATTTATCTATCACTTACAGTTTTCAAGTTATATTCATTTGAAAATTTTAGAAAATAAAATCCCATAGGGTTCTATAGTAAACCCCTCCCTCCTTTCTACCCCCCAAAATACCCCTTAATAGACCCCAATGCACAAACGAAAGATTGATGGCTCACCTAGACATGTTTGTCTAACATATTGTTAAATCCTAAGTAAATCTGACAAGCCGTTTAGGAGAACCGCTGCGGACAAGTTCATTTTTAAAGTGGCGGAAGAAGAGGAAGAAGAAGAGGAAGAGGAAGAATAACTAGAATTGCCATTGCAAGCAATAGCGGATGTCACCCTTCCCCTATTGCCACTAAGCGGCATCCATTTGAAAACAATTTAACAGTGAATGCAGATCAACGCATTGCCATATATCTTTCTGTAAATTTTCAGTACATTTTGAGCATTGTCAAAAGTTTCACATTTCTTCTGTTTCCATGGCAACGGCAGCCATTTTGAAAATTCCGAAGTCAAAAGTCTCATCTATACATGCCAGTTAACAATTATATTAAGTTTCATTAAGTTTGGAGCATTTTGAAAATATTTGACATTTCTGCAGTTTCCACGGCAACGGTGGCCATTTTGGAAATTCCAACTTCAAAAGTCTAATGCAGACTTGACAGTCAACAAATATATTAAGTTTCATCAATTTTGGAGCATTTTGAAATTTTTGAAATTTTTGACATTTTGGCTGGTTTCTATGGTAACAGATACTATTCCAAATTTCTAGTGGCAGATACCACATTGGTACATGGGAGGGAACATACCATCAAAGTTTCAATGGATTTGACCTACTATTTTAAGAAAGTAAATGCCACTTTAAGGTTTTTGAAGCATTTTGACCATTTTTGACTTGTTTCCATGGTAACGGCAGACATTTTCGAAATTCCAACGCCAAATTGCACATCTACCAATGTTGCTCATCGTTACTGTGAAGTATCAAAACATTTGGAGCATTTTGATATTTTTGAAATTTTTGGTGCAGTTTCCATGGCAACATAGTAGTTCCAATGGTTGCCAAAATCATCCAAAACCAGTATATGGCTGGCACCTACATTGTATTAAAATATGATGATTCTGAGTTTAAGCATCTCCAAATTATTCACCAAAACCAAAAACTGGAATTTTTCACAATTGTTCCGTTTCCATGGAAACGGCAGCCATTTTTTATGGTCTTAGACCCACCTGCACCCCGAAATTTTTTGTTCCACCTTAAAGTGAACTATCATTAAGATTGGTTCCATTTCACTCCAAAAAACCTACCGGACAAAATAGGTGGAAGTATAATAATAATAATAACTAGATTTGCGATTGCAAGCAATAGCGGATGGCACCCTTCCCCTATTGCCAGATGAGCGTTAGCCATGGTAACGGCGGCCATTTTGGAAATTCCAAAATCAAAAGTCAAGTCTACATTAGCTGAGCAACATTTGTTATAAGTTTCAATAAATTTGAAGCATTTTGAAGTTTTTTTGTATTTTTGCTGTTTCCATGGTAACGGCGGCCATTTTGAATATTCCAAAGTCAAACCCCCGCTGCAATATTTTCCCTCCACAATCATATACCATTTAATGTCTCTAGAATAAATTAAACATTAATGTTCTAGAATGTTCTGTGAAAATTCAAAGTTTTGACCTTTTTGCATTGTTTCCATGGTAACAACAGCGATTTTGGAAATTCCAACGCCAAATTCCACATCTTCCAATGTTGCTCATCGTAACTGAGAAGTTTCATTAAGTTTGGAACATTTTGAGATTTTTGAATTTTTTGGAGTAGTTTCCATGGCAACATAGTAGTTCCAATGAGTGCCAAAATCATCCAACACCTGTATATAGTGGGCACCTACATTGTATTAAAATATAATGATTCTGAGTTATATAGTTTCCAAATAATTCACGAAAACAAAAAACTGGATTTTTTCACATTTGTTCCGTTTCCATGGTAACGGCAGCCATCTTGAAAGTGCCAACCCCAAAAAGCAAATCTTCATCTGGTGGTTAACATTATGGTATAGTTCCATCTTCTTGAGTCCATTCACATGAGAGTTCCAGACTGGACAAAAATGTGTGGAAGAAAAATAATAATAACTAGAATTGCCATTGCAAGCAATAGCGGATGTCACCCTTCCCCAAATTGCCACTAAGCGGCAGCCATTTCAAAATTGTTTAACAGTGAATGCACATATACACATGGCAATCATTTTGTGTAAATTTTCAGAACTTTCAGAGCATTTGATTAATTTCACATTTCTCCTGTTTCCATGGTAACGGCAGCCATTTTGAAAATTTCAAAGTCAAATGTCTCATATTTACTTGCCAGTGAACAATAATACTTAGTTTCATTAAGTTCAAAGCATTTTGAGATTTTTTTCTTTTTTGCAGTTTCCATGGCAACGGTGGCCATTTTGGAAATTCCAAAGTCAAAAGTCTCATCCACACTTGCCAGTTAACAATCATATTAAGTTTCATCAATTTTGGAGCATTTTGAAAATTTTGAAATATTTGATCATGTATCCATGGTAACATAGTAGTTCCAATGATTGTCAAAATCATTCAAAACCTGTATATAATGGACAACTATATTGCATAGTAATTTGATGATTTTAAGTTCAAGCATACCAAAGTTATTCACCAAACCCGGAAGTTTTTGAAGCATTTTGACCTTTTTGCATTGTTTCCATGGAAACGGCAGACATTTTGGAAATTCCAACGCCAAATTCCACTTTTACCAAAGTTGCTCATCGTTATGCTACAGTTTTAAAAAAATTTTCATATTTTTGAAATTTTTGGTGTAGTTACCATGGCAACATAGTAGTTCCAATGATTGCCAAAATCATCCAAAACCAGTATATGGCTGGCACCTACAATGTATTAAAATATGATGATTCTGAGTTAAAGCATCTCCAAATAATTCACCAAAACCAAAAAGTGGAATTTTTCACATTTGTTCCGTTTCCATGGAAACGGCGGCCATTTTTTACCATTCCATAGCAAGGTGCACAACTTCAGATGGGGGTCCTCATTATAGTAGAGTTCCATCAACATTGGTTCCATTTTACTCCAAAAAACCTGACGGACAAAAAAAGGTGGAAGAATAATAATAACTAGATTTGCCATTGCAAGCAATAGCGGATGTCACCCTTCCCCCCATTGCCACTAAGCGGCAGCCATTTAAAAATATGTTTAACAGTGAATGCACAAATATACATGGCTATACATCTTTCTGTAAATTTTCAGAAAATTTGGAGCATTTTGAGAAATTTTTCACATTTTTGCTGTTTCCATGGCAACGGCGGCCATTTTGAAAATTCCAAGGACAAAACTTAACTCTGCACATCCCAGTTAACATTTTTGTGAAGTTTTATCAAGTTTGCAGCATTTCGAAAATTTTTGACATTTTTCCAGTTTCCATGGCAACGGTGGCCATTTTGGAAATTCCAACTTCAAAAGTCTCATCCAGATTTGCCAGTCTACAATCATATTAAGTTTCATCAAATTTGGAGCATTTTCAAATTTTTGAAATTTTTGACATTTGTGATGGTTCCTATGGCAACAGAGACCATTCCCAAAATTAGATTGAATATACCACATTGGTACATGGGAGGGACCATACCATCAAAGTTTCGATCCATTTGACCTACCATATTAAGAAAGTTAATGCCACTTTAAGGTTTTTGGACCATTTTGACCTGTTCTGCATTGTTTCCATGGTAACGGCAGACATTTTCAAAATTCCAACGCCAAATTCCACATCTTACAATGTTGCTCATCGTTGTTGTGAAGTTTTATAAAATTTGGAGCATTTCCATATTTTGGAAATTTTTGGTGTAGTATCCATGGCAACATAGCAGTTCCAATGATTGCCAAAATCACCCCAAAGCAGTATATAGTGGGCACCTACATTGTATTAAAATCTAAAGATTTTAAGGTTAAGCATTCTCAAACAATTCACCTAACTCCAAAATTATATTTTTTCACCATTTTTCCGTTTCCATGGTGATGACAGCCATTTTTTTAGTTCCAATACCGGAAAGCAACAGAAAAGTCAGGGTTCCTTGTTATAGTGCACCATCATTCAGATTGGTTCCTTTGGCTCTGAGAAAACTGCCGGACAAAATTAGGTGGAAGAAAAATAATAATAATAATAATAGGGAAAAAGAAACAGAGGAAAAGCAATATGTCACCCGACATTGTCGATCGGGTGACATAACTAGAATTGCCATTGCAAGCAATAGCGGATGTCACCCTTCCCTATTGCCACTAAGCGGCAGCCATTTGAAAACAATTTAACAGTGAATGCAGATCAACGCATTGCGATATATCTTTCTGTAAATTTTCAATACATTTAAGCAATGTCAAAAGTATCACATTTCTTCTGTTTCCATGGCAACGGCAGCCATTTTGAAAATTCCAAAGTCAAAAGTCTCATCTATACCTGCCAGTTAACAATAATATTAAGTTTCATTAAGTTTGGAGCATTTTCAAAATATTTGACATTTCTGCAGTTTCCATGGCAACGGTGGCCATTTTGGAAATTCCAACTTCAAAAGTCTCATGCAGACTTGACAGTCAACAAATATATTAAGTTTCATAAATTTTGAAGCATTTTGAATTTTTTGAAATTTTTGACATTTTGGCTGGTTTCTATGGTAACAGAGACCATTCCAAATTTCTAATGGCAGATACTACATTGGTACATGGGAGGGAACATACCATCAGAGTTTCAATGGATTTGACCTACCATTTTAGGGAAGTAAATGCCACTTTTAAGGTTTTTTAAAGCGTTTTGACCATTTTTGCCTTGTTTCCATGGTAACACAAGACATTTTCAAAATTCCAACGCCAAATTGCACATCTACCAATGTTGCTCATCATTACTGTGAAGTTTCATTAAATTTGGAGCATTTTGATATTTTGGAAATTTTTGGAGTGGTATCCATGGCAACATAGTAGTTCCAATGAATGCCAAAAATCATCCAAAACAAGTATATAGTGGGCACCTACATTGTATCAAAATATAATGATTCTAAGTTAAAGCATCTCCAAAAAATTCACCAAAACCAAAAAGTGGAATTTTTCACATTTGTTCCGTTTCCATGGTAACGGCAGCCATTTTTAATGGTTCTATGACCTACTGCAACCCGAAATTTTTTGTTCCTCATTATAGTTGACTATCACTAAGATTGGTTCCATTGCCTTCAAAAAATCTGCCGGACAAAAATCATTGGAAGAATAAGAATAATAACTAGAATTGCCATTGCAAGCAATAGCGGATGTCACCCTTCCCCCTATTGCCACTAAGCGGCAGCCATTTCAAACTTGTTTAACAGTAAATGCACAAATATGCATGGCTATTCATCTTTTTGTAAATTTTCAGTATATTCAGAGCATTTTAAAGTATTTCACATTTATACCGTTTCCATGGCAACGGCAGCCATTTTGAAAATTTCAAAGTCAAAAGTCTCATCTTAACTTGTCAGTTACCAATAATATCAAATTTCATTAAGTTAAAACCATTTTGAGAATTTTTGACATTTTTGCAGTTTCCATGGCAACCGTGGCCATTTTGGAAATTCCAACTTCAAAAGTCATATCTAGACTAGACAGTTAACAATCATATCAAGTTTCATCAATTTTGAAGCATTCTGAAATTTTTGCTCCTGTATCCATGGTAACATTGTAGTTCCAATGATTATCAAAATCATTCAAAACCTGTATATAGTGGACAACTATATTGCATAAAAATTTGATGATTTTAAGTTCAAGCATACCAAAGTTATTCACTAAACCCCGAACTTTTTGGAGCATTTTGACCTTTTTGCATTGTTTCCATGGAAACGGCAGACATTTTGGAAATTCCAACGCCAAATTCCACATCTACCAAAGTTGCTCATCGTTATGCTAAAGTTTCAAAAAAATTGGAGCATTTCCATATTTTTGAAATTTTTGGTGTAGTTTCCATGGCAACATAGCAGTTCCAAAATGTGCCAAAATCATCCAAAACCAGTATATAGTGGGCACCTACATTGTATTAAAATCTAAAGATTTTAAGCTTAAGCATTCTCAAATAATTCAAGGAACTCCAAAATTATATTTTTTCACCATTTTTCCGTTTCCATGGTGATGGCAGCCATTTTTTAGTTCCAAAGTTGCACAGACTCTGGGGAGTCAGGGTTCCTTGTTATAGTGCACCATCATTCGGATTGGTACTTTTGGCTCTGAGAAAGCGGGCGGACAAAATTAGGTGGAAGTATAATAATAATAATAATAATACAGAAAAAGAAACAGAGGAAAAGCAATATGTCACCCGACATTGTCGATCGGGTGACATAACTAGAATTGCCATTGCAAGCAATAGCGGATGTCACCCTTCCCCTCATTGCCACTAAGCGGCACCCATTTTAAAACAACTTAACAGTGAATGCAGATCTATGAATTGCGATATATCTTTCTGTAAATTTTCAATACAATAACAGCATTGTCAAAAGTTTTACATTTCTGCTGTTTCCATGGCAACGGCAGCCATTTTGAAAATTCCGAAGTCAAAAGTCTCATCTATACATGCCAGTAAACAATAATATTAAGTTTCATTAAGTTTGGAGCATTTTGAAAATATTTGACATTTCTGCAGTTTCCATGGCAACGGTAGCCATTTTGGAAATTCCAACTTCAAAAGTCTCATGCAGACTAGACAGTCAACAAATATATTAAGTTTCATCAAGTTTGAAGCATTTTGAAGTTTTTGAAATTTTGACATTTTGGCTGGTTTCTATGGTAACACAGACCATTCCAAATTTTTAATGGCAGATACTCCATTGGTACATGGAAGGGAACATACCATCAGAGTTTCAATGAATTTGACCTACCATTTTAAGGAAGTAAATGCCACTTTTAAGGTTTTTTAAAGCGTTTTGACCATTTTTGCCTTGTTTCCATGGTAACACAAGACATTTTCAAAATTCCAACGCCAAATTGCACATCTACCAATGTTGCTCATCGTTCCTGTGAAGTTTCATTAAATTTGGAGCATTTTGATATTTTGGAAATTTTTGGTGTAGTATCCATGGCAACATAGTAGTTCCAATGAATGCCAAAAATCATCCAAAACAAGTATATAGTGGGCACCTACATTGTATCAAAATATAATGATTCTAAGTCTAAGCATCTCCAAATAATTCCCTAAAACCAAAAAGTGGAATTTTTCACAATTTTTCCGTTTCCATGGTAACGGCAGCCATTTTTAATGGTCCTATGACCTACTGCAACCCGAAATTTTGTGTTCCTCATTATAGTTGACTATCACTAAGATTGGTTCCATTGCCTTCAAAAAATCTGCCGGACAAAAATCATTGGAAGAATAAGAATAATAATAACAAAGAAACGGAGGAAAAGCAATATGTCACCCGACATTGTCGATCGGGTGACATAATAACAAAGAAACGGAGGAATAACAATATGTCACCCGACATTGTCGATCGGGTGACATAAAAATAAAAAAAACAAAAAGAAACGTAGAATAACAATATGTCACCCAAACTCCGTTTAGGGTGCCATAATAATAATACAGAAAAAGAAACAGAGGAAAAGCAATATGTCACCCGACATTGTCGATCGGGTGACATAATAATAATAATAATACAGAAAAAGAAACAGAGGAAAAGCAATATGTCACCCGACATTGTCGATCGGGTGACATAATAAAAATAATAAGAACTGACCAAAAACAATAAGTCTCCAAACTTTGTTTGGGAGACTTAATTACTTTCACTCATGTTTGGCAAAATGTTCCTTAATTTATAGACTTATATAAAAAAGTTCCTTTGATGAAAGCTGATTGAGGTAAAACTAATTGTGAAAGTATACAATTATCTGTAATTAAATGCTGTAGACATATTTCTTGCAAGGACATATGCATAATGAAAAAAATCATATTTTTTCTTACTTCATCGTCATTATGTTTCTTTAGTATTACATAGTACTCTGAGAAAGAAAATAAACTGTTGATACAAAGATATGTCACGCCTCCTTGTTATTTTGATAGTAATATGCAAATGTTGAAATCAAAATAGAAATAATTTTAACATGTAAAATATGCCAAATACTTAATACAACTGCATACAAAATATCAATGACTTATCATAAATGGTTTCCCTAAAACTAATCTTCGCACACAAACTTTAACAAACTAAGTCATTTGATCATAACAGAGGGGACAGGCCAAATACAGTATGCATGTAAATGAGATGTGCCAATGCTTACAACTACATACAAAACTTAGCATTAGTGATTCCCTTTACACTAATATATTTTCAAAGTCATAAGACCGTGACCAGAGGGAAAAGGGTCAAATAGTGTCTATGGAAATAAGATGGGCAATGCGTTTACCACTGCATATCGAATATATGTGTATGTCTAGGAAAAATAATGCCCAAAATGCATTATATTGTGAAATAAAAAATAGCATTAAAATATATAAAACCACCACTTCATTGCCCAATTTCTTTCTATGTTAAATTCTGCAATTTCAAGCATTAATGACTACTTTGTCTTAAGTTCAAATAAAGTAGCAGTCATTACCTTTCAAAACTCTACCTAATTTCCTGACTGGTGCTGAAACAATCAACATTCCAGTAATGAATTATTGGAGCATACTTGTTCCAGGAAGTTTGATGGTAAAAATAACGGCACCTCTGATCTGCACAACAATGTACTAATGAAATGCTTTACATTTTTTTTATTATTCAAAAGAAACTTTCAACAATAGTTCTTCAGTGATCCAAAGTCCCCAAGATTACATTCGATAATATCAAACTACCAAAATATTTCATTTAATGACAAATAAACAGCTATGCTTAGGACATATTTGTTTAAAATATGCACTACGTTCTTGTGTTCTTTTACGACCAGGCCCTAACAAGTGGTTCTTTACCAAAAGTGACAGAATAATTTTGGACGGTTTATATTCAAATGTATAAACAGTCATGAATTTGACACCCCCAAAAAAGCTCCAAATAAGAGCTGGAAAGCAGAACAAGATACGATATAGATTGAAATATCCATAAAAAGGATGTAAAGATTATACATAGTACTGTGCTATAATGCATGCACTGACAAAACACAGATAGAGTAGTTATTGAGTTAAAGAGGTAGTGAGCAAGCCTAAGGCATTCATTTTCCCATAAAGTTCTTAAGGCAATTACTAGACTAATATTCACAACACAAATAGGGTAGCTGGAGTATGCAATTTTTAGCTGCGCTATAAGTTTTTATACAAATCATAAACTAAAAAAATCATATACAATCAATTGTTTACCTTTAGCTTTTACTTTTTGAGCCTTCTTTGGTTTTTCTTTCTGATCTGTAAATATAAGAATACTATCATTAGTGGAAAGTCAAAGTCAATAAATTATGAATGAAGGTACAAGGCCAAAATATCTCCTAAAAATAAGATGTCCCGTATTTACAGTTTGACGAAAATTTCCATGTAGGCTATTTTTTGCCTGATTTAATGAAATATATAATAAAAAATAAACCTTCATGTGCTACTTTTTGAGTTAAATGAGGTCGAAGTTTTGTATATTTGCTCAAAATTCGGATTTGTGGCTGTATTTTTTCTTTTGAAAGAAAGCCATAACTTTTTTGTTTTGAAAGATAAACACAAATTGCTTTTTGTTAAATAATTTGTAATTTCTGTATTATATACATGATATAAGTATCATAAAAATTTATGCATTTTTTATTCAGAAATAACTCATATTTATCAAATGGTCATGAATTGAGAAAAAAATATATTTATGAAAATTAAAAAAATTGCACTATTTACAGTTTTATAAATTTTGGTCCAAATAATCTCCCTGCAAAATGAAACAAAATGTCGTTTAAAAAAATAGGGGTACATGCACTCGTTTTCAAATTAAATCAGTTTGAATGATAAAAATCAGCTGAAAAATGCATCTTTTCTCGATTTGTCAGTTTGACGAAGCGAAAATAACATTTTACGTTAGCAACGTCATTACCTCCCCTGTAACTGTATCGTTTGCCCTTTAACATAGAAAATATGCAAAAATTTCAAAGTCAACAGACAATGAATGGAAATGAGATGTGTCAACACTTATTGGAAGTTCTCTTATGATTTTGGCCTGTTATTTATTTCTTGCATGAATAGATATTTCTCGCATCACGGTGAACGTAGTGTGATATGAAAAATCTGCTTTAATTTGATTGGCTTATCGAGTATTAAAAGACAATATTATCGCATTTTCATTAGCTGTTCGTTAGGTCATTGATGACTTTCAAAGGTTAAGACCATGTATATTTCGTAAATAGCAACATACATCTATGTGATTTCTTCAATAATTTACTAAATACTCACACATTAAACCTGACAATTTCTTTTTGCCAAATTTTAATACATTTTGAGGCGTACAAAAAGTCTTAAAATGTCTGTTAAAGTTTGAAACTGGAAAAAGAGACATGAGGTCATACTGTTATGTGCAAAAGACTAGATCAACATTTCGCAGGATCTTTAATTTAACACAATAAGAGTATTGATAATAAGAGAAATAGGTTTGAACCACTTGTGAAAATTGGATATTGCTTGATATCAACTGTCGTTATTTCATTCAAATAGTAATAATAAACTCACCAAAGGCTCTTTTATTAGTATATTGAAATTAAATAACTGGAGTTGATATCAATGTTATCCGATTCTCACTAGTTATGGAACCTATAGTTATCTTTAGACTAAATATTCTGTCCTGTTAAATACATGACTGGTTGAGAAGACCAGGTAAAGGTGTATGCATACATCACTCTCCATAGGAATCCATTCAATCCAAAATATCACAATCCAAATGGGACAGGGAAACATTATTTTCATCAGAATCAATTAGGATATTCCTTTCATCTAGATGCTTGTTCACTTCCAATTCAAAAAATAATATTTAAATATAAAAGTCCTTATTTAGTAACTTTGACCTTAACCTTGAATTACTTTACACATCAATCTCAAATTTAACAGGGATTTTAAACTAACCATATATGATCAGTTCAAATCTTATGTTAATCTCCTTTCCTGCAAGAATTTGGGTATATTATTAGTAACTATTAATAACTTCAAACTTGACGATGAAACCTCTTATTAGATATGATCGTATCTTTAAAAAAAGTTTTGATGCCGATATAAATATTTGATTAATCATCTGGAAACCATGTTGACTGGCAGATGCTTTATAAATCAGCTTTGTGGTGTTTGTTATTAATATATTGATCATGGAACACTTGGCATATAAAGTTCAGAAATTGTTTAAGTAATTTCTATTTAAGGCTTGTAATAAAGACAATAGTTATGCAGCAGTTTCTTTTTCATCAATGTGTATGAAATATAAGGATATTGACTTGATTCCCTAATTTGTAGTCTGATGGAAAACTAAATAGTTTCTGGTGATTTTTCTGCATTGAAATTCTGTACAAATTTTCCTAGAGCATTGCAAAACCTAATGTCTTTCCAATTATTTTATAACATTGCTGCTATGAAATCTACCATGACTAATATTTCATATCAGTAGATTAAGAATTTTGAGTTTGCTCTCAACAACTGCCAGCATTATAGGATACATTCTTGTTTATCAGTGTTGAAACCTACATTTGTTTCTTCTTTTATCCTGGTGTCATAATGTTGAGTAAACTTTCTGTAACTTATGAGCCTTGGTTTAAGGAAGTCTAAATTTTAAACATTACCATTGAGGCACCGTTTTCAATGAAAAATGATTATTTCATATAAGTTGGACTTTTCATACCATACCTTTTTGTTTCTTTGCCTTGGCCTTTTTAGGTTGATCATCTTTATTTACTTCAGCATATATAGCATTTGGTTTATGTACCACAGCATATTCACTGGAAGATGAGGTTTTATTCTGACTTTCAAAATCAGGTCCTGCTGATTGGTATAAAACATTTTTCTTCAAGCCATCAGACTGAGATGGTTCATACAGTATATTATCTTTCAATCCATCTAAAGAAAATGTAAGAAAGTGCATAGCTTAGTTATTTATGATACAAGGCATATGTTGGTGGCAGTGTTCAATTAATTAAAGGAAAGGAAAGTGAAACAAAGGTAAATCATTTGATTGACTGATTCGATCCACAAAAAAAACGTTCTTATACAGGTAAAAACGATAATCAACATACATTTTAATCTATAATATGTAAATTAAACAGACCAGTAAAAATCTAATTGCATGAGTTGCTTTATCTATTTATATCTTTGTGTATGTCTATATCGCTTATATGGTCATAAAAGGTGTTCGGGGGTGAACTCGATAATTAATTAGATGACGTCTACACTAAAATAAACACAAACGAAGCTACATATTATCTAATTCATGACCTGTTAACTGTGTAAAACAATCGATAAAATGGTAAATGTTTTACATTACCATACATCAAATATGAGAATTTGAGTCGAATCGGTGAAAATGAATTTGACAGCTAGTCTTTAACCTATTACTTGAAGAAATAAAGAAACTGATATCATCAAGAAAAACTGAATTTTGTTTTTTATATTCCTCGAACCCTTAATAAAAGGGCAAACTCACAGAAGTGAAACAATAAACTTAAGAGCGCAAATCATCTTAAATAACAACATTAAATTCTTTATTTCTTCTACCCTGATAAACTTTCACTTTTATAGAAACGCTATAACTCTACTCCTTGATACCAGTGGATAAGCATGTTTTTGAATCTAATCATTATTTTTCAAGATGTTTATCTGACTCTGTACCTTTTACAAAAATATCAATGTGATTTAAATATTTTGCTAACGTGTCAAATATGATTTTTTTTTAAATATTGAATAAAAATGCAATATTTTCGGGACACATTTTCCATTCCTGTAGTCCTTTACAATATACATGGGGGAGAGGCAGATTAACAAATATCCTACCATCATCTTCTGCTTCTAAGTTAGTCCTGAAAAAGAAAAAAACAAAGAAAATACTGTGGATTCATTATTTGTTGGATACCAATGTTCGTGTGTTTCTTGGGTATAGATGAACCACAAATATAAATGTTAAAAAATTGCAACTATTCTATAAGCTTTGTATGCAGAGATTGACAAAATCACTAAATCAGATATCCACAAACATGCTAGTTTTCCTCAATCCACGAAAAATTATACCCACAAAATTAAATGAATCTACAGTATTGCAGATTAATTCTGCCACCACAACACAATAAAATGACATACTACTAAAAACACATGTAATCTGTCATGATCTAACGTATGTCTATTTCTAAAATCTATGCCACATCTCTTTATTCCAATTCTGACAAAAGTAGTCTTATTTGAAACACTTTAAAAAAAAATTGAAAACAACCCATTTAATAATTTCATGCATCCGAAGCACTTTTCTGGATTTATCTTCATCAGGAACGCTCAGAGCCAAACATTTGAAATCCGAGGATGTATAAGTAACAAGGCCGCAACTACCCTTGAGGCAAGTGAGGCAATTGCCTCACTAAAATTTCGACACTGATTATGTCTTTTTTATACATATATATAAATATAATAGTCATTTGTTGTTCTGTCTCAACCTTAATTTCTATAACTTGTCATCATTCCTTTTAAACTATTCTTCCTGGATATAACTCAGCATCTCAACGGGTGATGTTTCTCGATTACATTAACCTAGTAACGATTATCATCATGGATCTTTAGTTAAAAACAGGCTCCTGTAGTAAAAGGAAAAGCGACACTGAAGGTAAAGAAGGAATATTTTTTTTTAACAGAGTCTGAGTATTGCATATAACTTCATTAGAACAATCAAAAAACGATAAGTAGACTGACAAATAAAGTACTGGTCTTCGGAAAGGGGTAGTCCTGTCTGCGTATTCATTTCTCCGTTTCACCAACTTTTGACAAATCAAGTACTGGGCATCGCCAGGGGGCAGTCCTGTCTGCGTATTAATTTCACGAATTTTCTCTTTACAGATAAATGAAATATAAATAATATGAAACATGAATGCATGGATTAGTTTTTATCCATGTTTCTTTAACCTTAAAAATTGAAAGAATATCCCATATTCCAATTTGATATTATTGAGGAATGGTAGAACCTTTAACACAGGATGTTGTCTTTACTTATTCAGGACTACGGAATTTCGTTTCTTTATATTTGGGGTTTCGGAATCGGACACCCCGAAACCCTAACCCCTAAATTTATAGATTCTGGAACTAAAATACCACCAACGATTTCTAGAAATAATTTGAAATTACGGAACTACATGAACAAACGTCAAAAATTCCATTCCAATTCCCCTGTACCCATATATACTTACTCTATAAATAGAATCATATAAATGTATCTTTTCTCATTCTATCCATAGTTTGTCTACTCTTTGTCAGCATAAAAGCGAGTTTATTATTTTGTAACTGCCATCTGCGACTGTATGATGGTGCTTACAATAAGCTTAATTCCCTTTTGCAAACAAAACTGTTACTACCGATGCTGCTACCAAATTGCTGATGGAGAAGGAATTGGGAGAAGATATTGATCATTTTGTTGATGATGATGTGCTACCTTTAGAAACACAGACTGTCCTGAAACAACTGAAAACTTGGAAAATAGCATGCATGAGTGACGAAAGATTGTGCGGTCTTGTCATGCTCCATGTTCATCGCGATATGGATATATGCAGACCAAATTATGATTCTGAAACGATTTGACTGAACCGGCCATAGAAAAATTTGGAAAACTCTACTGAATCGATGTTTGTTCTATGTTCTGGTAGCAGACTCAAATCAATGATATTTTGATGATTATCTTACATATAAATTTAAATAAAGTTGTTAAAAATTTGGTGTTAGTAAAAGTCTTAAAAATGAAAAATTTATATAAAAAGTGTCCAAATTCAAAACATTATCAAACTCTCTAAAAATGCCTAGAATGCAGGATTTTGCACCATTCATTTCATACCCTCCAAAAAAAAATTTCGGCTCAATTCTTTTGCATCACTAAAATAAGATACCTAGTTACGGCCTTGAGTAATTAAAGAAAAAGAGCTATAAGACAAAAATACCTAAATTTGATAGCCAAATTCATCTCAAGTCAACTTTGCTTGAGGGAGTTGAAACCTTAGTTTTAAAACATTATATAACTAGTATTAATAAAATGCTCCACAGTGAGCAACTCGATACGACCGCAGAAGTCAAACTCGAAACAGTAGGAGCCAGTTTGTTCACCACATTTAAGCTAGATACATTTTAATAAAAAAAAAAGCAATGAATTTGAATTGTGATTAAATCTTTGACACAGCATAGGTTGGTGACACACAATGAATGTGGTCAAAGATTTGAAAAATTTGAAATTGGCTTTTCTACCTCAGGCATAGATTACCTTCGCTGGCTTTGGCAACACTTTTAGGAATTTTGGCCTCAGTGCTCTTCAACTTCGTACATTATTTGGCCTTTTTAACTTTTTTGGATTCGAGCGTCACTGATGAGTCTTTTGTAGACGAAACGCGCGTCTGGCGTATATAAAAAAATTTAGTCCTGGTATCTATGATGAGTTTATTTACCTATTATGGCCCAACATCCAGAGTCTAAAAACATGGTTAGATTCAGCATATTGAAGAAACTCCAAGATTTCATTATTTGATGAATCAAACGAAGTTTAATTTTGGACTCATTGGACCTCAAAACGAACTAATTTGACAATAGGGCCTAAAAAAATAAATATTCGGTTAGATTTAAGTTTAATTTTTGACCTTCTTGACCTTTATGTGGACCAATCTGAAATTGGGTCCCAAAATTAAAAATTTAAATAACGAGTTTCTTATCAAAGAACCTGTTAAATTAAGATTATGAAGTAAACCCTTTTAAATTGATCAAGAAATAATTAAGTAATACAAAGTATGAGAAAAGCATTTTTTTGTCCACTTTTTCCCTAAAGATTTAGGCCATAATCCTAAAATCTATCCACACCTACCTGTTTTGGTATGGAACCTTGTGTCATATAAAATTTCATATAGATCCATAGATACTGTCATGAAACTTGAAAATTTTCGCTTTTGGCCCATTATTCCTAAACAGTTTTGGCCATTACCCAAAAAGTCGATATAAATTGTGCTTGTGAGGTTTAAAACCTTGTACAATGTCATAGAGATCCATACACTTACTTATACACAAGTTATTGCAAGGAAACAAGCAAAATACTTATTTTTGGCCCCTAATTCATAAAAAAATTAGGAGAGATAACTCCAAAAATCAATCCCAAGCTTTCTTTTTAGTATGGAATCTTGTGATAGAATTTCATAGATATTTATATAATCTTTTATATAATCTCATACTCAAGTCTGTCCTAAAACAAGAAAACACCTGTTTTAGCCCCTTATTCCCAAACGGTAAGGACAATACCCCAAAATCAATTTTAACTTCACTGTTTGTATGCATAGCATTCTATACACTTATACTCAAGTTAATGTCTGGAAATTAGATGTGTTTGAACGACGACAAGAATGTCACATCATTATACGATTGCAAAAAGGCATAATGACATGACGGCATCACGCTACCATACTGTAAGTTTTCAGGGTTGTCTGTACATCATTCAATGATTGGAGACTGCCGAGCCTAGCGGGAAACGACCCCAGCGGTCCAACCCTGAACAGTTGGGGCAAACATGGAAACAACATTAACACTTGATACAGGTCTGAATTTGGATTGTAATTTAATTTTGACACACAAAAGGTTTCTGACACAAAATAACTGGAATTGGTTTTCTGATTTGATTTTTTTTTTGTTTTTGAGCCATACACTATGCTGTTGTTAATTGACCCCCCCCTAACGTTTTAAGAAAATATTCTTTTTAATTTCTGAATCTTGAGAACAAATTGTCACCCCCCAATTTTTTTTTAATTCCCTCCCTTACACTGCTTTTAAATTATGTTGTGTACTTAAGTAATTGTCCATTAACAAGACAACAACTTGTTTATCACCCTTTTTTGCCCTTATTTCTAAACAGTTTGAGCCATAATCCCCAAAAGTCAATTCTTAGCATTCCTTTGTGGTATGGAGACTTGTCGTATAATTTCAGTGAGATCCATACACCATTCCACAAGTTATTGTCTGGAAACTAGAACAAGAGTGCACACGCTGAAAAGTCTCGCCTTCTTTGCTGATCATCGATATTATGTTGATAGTCCTAATTTTAAAGCTTTAGTTCAACTGTCACATAAACTAAACATTGACCAATGAACCATGATAATGAGGTCAAGGTAAGATTAAACAATGCAAGACAGACATGTACAGCTAACAATTCTTCCATACAACAAATATAGTTGACCTATTGCTTAAAGTTTAAGAAAAAACAGACCAAAACACAAAACGTTAACAGTCTGCACTGAACAATGAACCTTCAAAATGAGGTCAAGGTCAAATAGAACCTGTACGACCGACATATAGATCACAAAATATTTCCATACACCAAATATAGTTGACCTATTTCATTTAGTATAAGAAAAAAAGACCAAAACTCAATAACTTAACTTTGACCATTGAACCATGAAAATGAGGTCAAGGTCAGATGACACCTGCCAGCTAGACATGTACGCCTAACAATCATTCCATACACCTAATATAGTAGATCTATTGCATACATTATAAGAAAAATGTGTAAGGGTTCGGCAGAACCTAGTGTCTCGCCTACTTTTGCTGTAAATCGCATGCTCAACAAAAATGAGAAAAAAAACCAGCAAAAATATCCTCTTAATGCTATCTTTTGATTGTAAGAAGCTTCTGTCCAAGTTTGGAAAAATCCAGGATAGTTTATGAATCTAATAAATGTTTTTGAAAACTTTAGCTGCAGACTGTATGTAATGTTAACTGGAAGTAAATCTAAATCTATTTAAAGTTAAAATGGATTTATTTTTTTACAAAATTTACTTCTGGATACGATCTTATGATCATAAACAAGCTTTTGTCCAAGTTTAGTAGAAACCAAGGATAGTTTAAGAAAGTTATTAAAATTTTAAAAACTTTAACCTGAGTGACAGAGTGAATGTAATGTTTCCCTGCAGAAAAGTCCATTTATAAGTAAAATACTGAAAACATGGAATATCTTTTTTACAAAATTTGCTTCTGGATACTATCTTAGGATCATTAACAAGCTTCTGTCCAAGTTTGGTAGAAATCCAGTATAGTTTAAGAAATTATTTAAATTTCAAAAAATTTAACCACAGAGTGAATATTTGTGGCCGACACCGCCGACAGAATGTAGGATCGTTTAGTCTCGCATTTTGACTAAAGTCGAAGGCTCGACAAAAACAGACAAAAACACAAAAACTTAATTATAACCACTGAACCATGAAAATAAGGTCAAGGTCAGATGACACTTGTCAGTTGGACATGTACATCTTACAGTCCTTCCATACACCGAATATACTAGCCCTATTGCTTATAGTATCTGAGATATGGACTTGCCCACCAAAACCTTGTTCACTGATCCATAAAATGAGGTCAAGGTCAAGTGAAAACTGTCTGACAGGCATGAGGACCTTGCAAGGTACGCACATACCAAATATAGTTATCCTATTACTTATAATAAGAGAGAATTTAACATTACAAAAAATCTGAACTTATTTTTCAACCTATTTACTGAACCATGAAAATGAGGTCAAGGACATTGGACATGTGACTGACGGAAAATTCATAACATGAGGCATCTATATACAAAGTATGAAGCATCTAGGTCTTTTACCTTCTAAAATATAAAGCTTTTAAGAAGTTAGCTAACGCTGCCGCCACCAGATCACTATCCCTATGTCAATTTTTCTGCAACAAAAGTCGCAAGCTCGACAATTATATATATTGAACCCTGAACAGTTGGGGCAAATTTGGTCACAATATTCAAGCTTGATTCTGTCTGAATTTGGATTGTGATTCAATTTTTGACATAATATAGGTTTTTGTTACAAAATTAATGAGGTCAAAGATCTAATAAATCTATTGCACAATACTGTGCAATTGAAGATTTCTTCTTGAAACTTTTCAAAATTCAAAATTTGAAAAATTTTGAAAAAAAAGGAAGCCCATCCCCCCCCCCCCCCCCCAACTGTTTGAAACCCCCTTGGAGCAATAACCCTTAAACTCAATCCCATGCTTTCCATTGCAGTATTGAACCTTGTAGTACAATTTCAGAGAGATCCATACACTTAAACACATGATTGTTTGGAAACTAGAAACATGCTTCTTTTTGGCCCTTTTTTGGCCCCTAATTTCTAAACTTTGGCCCCATAACCCCTAAAGTCAATCCAAACCTTCTACTTGTGGTTTTAAACATTGCGGTATGATTTCAGAGCAATTTAAATACTTCTACACAAGTTATTATCCTGAAACTAGAAAAATGCTTGTTGGGGCCCCCAATTCCTAATCGGTTGGGACCATCATCCCCAAAATCAATCCCAACCTTTCTTTTGTGGTATTGAACCTTCTGAAAAAATTTCATGAAGATCCATTTACTTAAACTAAAGTTATTATCCGGAAACCAATGTGTCTTCAGACGACGACGACGCAGACGACGACATCATACCATTATACAATCCCAATTTTTTTGGGGTCGTATAAAAAGGAGGGGTTGGGTGACTACAGGGACTTCCCCTTTATTACATTTGATTTATTATATTGTCCCATACATGAATATATATGGTTTAGGGGTTGGGATCTTGACCTTTTCAAAGTTCACAAACAGGAGGGGTGGGGTGACCCAAGGGACTCCCCCAGTATTTCATTTGATTATTTATATTGTCTCATACATGAATATATATGGTTTAGGGGTGGGGATCTGGACTGTTTCCAAGCTCTAAAACAGGAGGGGGTGGTCACCCTAGGGACTTTCCCTATATTTCATTTGTTTAGTTATATAGTCCCATACATTAATGTATATGTTTGAGGGGTTGGGATCACATCCGTTTCAAAGTTATCAAACAGAAAGGGGGTAGAGTGACCCAAAGGACTCCACCTATATATCATATGATTTGCTTACATTCAGGTATCATATAATCTAGTTGCACTATTTGTGAAAATAAAGTAAGAAACTTCCAGCTATTTTAAATGACCCTTCAAAATTGAGGAAAAAAAATACCCATTGAAATTGCAGGAATATGTTTAGACTTTAAAAGCTTCTCACATGCATTATCAACATTTATCACTGATAAAGAAAATTTATACTGTCACCAGGAACATATTTATTGTTAGATATACTGTTCCCAGCTGTCACATTCTATTGGATTTTGACATTAAAATTTGTCAAAAAGTAATTTTGAGTTTCTGTACAAAATATTTTCTGCTTTTTCTTTCTTATATCTTTTGGTTTTCAAGTCTAGTGTTTATATTTATTAAACATGCATAGATGTATTTTGTCACCTGTATGGAATTTTTTTAGTCGATCGTCAAATCCGGAATTACTCTTATCCGCTTCCGAAATCGGATCCGATATTGTAATTGGCATACATTTTGTTTTAGCCTTTGTTTTAATGTTGTTTTTGTCAGTCAGATACGATTTTAATCAAATTTACACATTAATTGTCGGCAATTTTCTGTATAAAGCTAGCGGTTGAACAAAATGAACATCGCTGTCATGAATAATAATGATGAAAATAAGTTTTGAGATCGTTTATTTGGAGACTTTGGTAAAAAGGTTTGCAAAGTTATTTTCTTTCAAGTGGCATGTCGGGCGTAGCTAGTTACCAAGTCGAAAGTCCGACTGCAAAAGTGGAAGGTCGCGGACCTCGGATCACCGCTCATTTGAACCCCTGTCTACATATTGAAAAGATACGCAAATTTCGTCTTCTTATTTAAAATTGCCGCCAACAGTATGAATACAGTAGTTCAGGGAAAGCTTGTTTGGGACCTAGAATTCTGAGTGGGCCAAACGTTTTATTCTAAATCACGCGAGAATTTGCGTTATCTTATTGAACTGGGGGCAAGTGATAAATATCAATTATCAGCTGATAATCGATGTTAAGGACACTACTAATTACCTGAATAACTGCCAACGGTCTAATGACAGCTGGGTACTTTTTTGTGTTTATATTTAATTAAATATGGAAGAAGACAAACTGTGCAAATTTTCAAGACCGTGGTTTTTGAAAATTAAAGGAGAATGGGAAAGAAACTTAAAGGATGTACCTGAGTTTGATATTTCTAAGCTTAAAACTTATCTAACAGAAAGCTGTAACAAGACATTTGATAAAGAAGGAATGAGGGCCTATAAATCCTTAAAGGCGTTCAAATACTTCGAAGAAGGATATGTGCAGAAAATATCATCTTTGGTGTCAGAAAATAATTATTTAATACGTGCTGACGTTATGGCATCAATGGCCCAAAAAGTATATAAACCATACATGTGTTTGTCATCTTCTGGAGTAGTTAAAGGTGGCTCTTGTGATTGTGTAGCAGGGTAAGTACATGTACATTGCTGAATTTCATTTGTAATTAACATGGAGAAGTTAAATTTACATCAAACAAGTGGTTTGTTTTCAAAACATCTTCCGTTTCATTACTTAAGAAGTTTGTTATACAAAGGGGAAAAAAGGGGGGGAAGTTCAGATTATTTTTCTTTCCCATTCGTATTTTATTTTGTTTTTATTTAAAAAATTCTATTTCAGTATTGAACCACAGTATTCTGTCATTTCATTTTGAAAGAAAATATTCGGTCTGGTCTGTTTGCTGCATAATTCTATGTATTATTTATTCGTAAGAATTTCGGTCAGTTATTAAACGTAATATTTATCCCATTTTTTTATGAGGCAAAGAGATTATATTGTATTAAAAAGATAAAAAAAAATGGAATAGTATAAATCAGTATTTGTTCCGTTTGCCCTTTTTAAAAACGAAATTTCTCCTCTATTTTACAGAAAAGGTGAGGCATGTAGTCACATCGCTGCTTTACTATTTGCCATAGATGACTTTGTTTCAAAAGGCCTGAAAGAACTTCCAGCTGATCAGACTGGCACTGAAAAGCTATGCACGTGGAACCAACCAGCAAGACGGAAGATTGAACCAAAACAAATACACGACATACGAATTGTGAGGTACGTAAATTTTTACTATTATATTTTTACTAAAATGTCATTGATGTGATAATCATCAGCTCCATATACGAATATGCATGTTACCTATATTCCCTGATGTCTTTTTTTTCTAGGTAGGGAAACAAAACAAAACTTGTATGCAATATGATTAAAAAGAGATTTGGGATATACATTAGTCCTATATATGATATAAGCCTCTTGTAATTTCTATATCGTATGCAGTCAACGTTTTTATCGGATTTTTGTGTACTTTTAGTAATACATGTTATTATAAAGTTTTATTGGAGTCAGGTAAATTTTTGTATTTGAATATTTATATCTGATGTAACACATATATATTTTAATCGTCAGTTACATCCTGTGACATAATAAAGACAAATTACCAGCACAGCATCCTTTACGTGTGAATTTAGATATAATTTATGGGGGTGGTGTCATTAACAATTGACTGCTAAGGAAGTTAAATATTGGTACCTGTTGAGTATATTAACATGTGGTCAACCAGATGTGTAATTTATGGCCACAGGTCGGCTTTATATGATTGATCTAAATTTGTACCTGCAAAGAAACATACCCGTCTTTTCTTGGTGATATGAAAAAACAAAACACCAATAAAATGGAATTTGATGAAGTAAAAAACATAATTGTGTATAATCAGCAAGTGTCTGATTATTTGATATATTTTTCTTTATTTAATTGTTTTTGGTTATTTTTTGGGCAAGTAATTATACATGTATATTTCAATATAAAGTTATTTACATGTATGTATTTTCTATTTGTTCAGGCAGGAACATGGGAAAAGTCCAAAAGAGAGGGAGACATTTGCTAGTCTAAATTTTGACCCCCGCCATCCAGCAGATAGACATTTAAATCAGAGAGCTTTAAAAAAAATTACGCGATGCACTTACTACTGCAAACCCTTCATGTGGATTTATGAAATACCACAAGATTATCCTTACAGATAAAATAGAACCTGAAAGTTAAGATCCTTTACATACTGTACGTAACTTCAATGATTTCACCTTACCTCCAAGCATTAAAGAGATTAGGGAAGCAGGCCTTTACTTTAAAAGCACATTAAAATTAGACCAAAACGGCATCAATGAGTTGGAATTTAGTACCAGAAGTCAATCAAATTCAAGTGCATGGCACAGTGCAAGAAGATTTAGAATAACAGCATCCACTTTCCACAAAATAGGATTCAGACGAAAGAAAACAGACCCTACATGTCTTTTAAAGACTTTACTCTATAATGTTAGAAAACCAACAAAAGACATGCTTTTTGGCTTACAACAAGAGGAACCATCAATTACAAGATTTGTACAGGAATTGGAGAAAAGGGGAAAAATGGGATTAAATGTCCAAAAGAGGGGTTTAATTTTACATCCTGAAAAATGCTACCTAGGAGCATCAGTTGATGGAGTGGTGCAGATGGACGGAGAGACTTATGTTCTTGAACTAAAAAATCCGCCCTCAACTTGGAAAATGAATTTGTTAGATGCAGCTAAAAAACTTGCATGTCTGAAAATTGATGAGAACAATAAGGTTTACTTGAATCCTAAACATGAGTATTTCATACAAATACAGGGACAAATGGCCGTCACCTATTAGTACAATTAACGATACAACAATGATCTTGTCCTCCCATACTACCTCAGGGTATGAGTTTATATTGTTGTCAATTATGTCAATCACTTTTATAAATAATCTGATTACAGTAATAACGATGTCGATCTGATAAATCAATAAACTGATAATGCCCCCAGTTCATGAAATCTCGTATCTAATCAGTCGATAATGCAAAATCCTGATCGATCTTGCACATGCGCATTGCTTCCCTGAACTACTGTATTTTAATAGACTACTGACGTAGTTGACTACGTATTGATGACAAACAATATTCCGACGACTTTTGCCATTTGGGAAATCTAAACTACTTGTCTTTAGAAATTTTCGGCGATTAAATATTTCATACATTTGTTCTTTGACATCTTAGCCAAAAGCTCAGGGGATAATAACTACATAAGGATTCCTAATGTGCTCTACTTCCTACGTGCAACTTCAAAACTTTTGGATAAATCGACGATCATTTAAGGTTTTTCTGGTCATATTTTTTGTAACCCAGATTTAAAAGTATGAAAAAACTGTTCAATTAGTTATAAATAACACACTATTCAGCTAGATAATAACAATGGCACGTATTTCAGCATTTATTGGGTAGAACACAAATCCAGGGTGCTCGCATAAGGCAGCTTAACTGCCTAAAAATGAATTAATAATTCCATCAATTAATCAACCAATCAAATTACACCCAACGACAAACAAAATATCAATATGAAGAACTTGTCACCTAATATTATGTAAACTTTATATTAACAAATCTATACTTTCTCGCTACTCAAATTTGTCAATAGTAACCATTTCTATATCATGTCTATTTTAAATTTATTAAAGTTCATATCCGTAGAAATTGATATTTAAACTCCAGTACATCCTGTGATTTCACCATGGAGTGTACAGCGTACTGAAGCTAGGTTGTTACAATATATATATCTACTATATATATACTGATATAAATGTAGATAATAAATTCATCCAGTTTAATTTCGAATCGGAAGATTTTTTGGGAAATTTAAATGTAACACGAAAGCAAATTGATATCAAAATTTAGAAATTTAACATTTATTTTATAGAATGTAGGATACTACCTATTCAAAAAGGTGGTACTCAAATATACTAGTAATTAAGACATTTTTATCCAGAGACGGAGAAACTGGAAAATCAATCAAATTTGGTGATCAATTACTTCATGGACAGTGTGACATAAATATGGCTTATTTGCATAACTATGTCAGTATTACTGTTCTTTGACGGCATGGTAGCCTGAAGTGAATCATATACAAAAACGGATGCCAATTTACTTATATAGTTAAAGATCTCGGATAATCTACAGAATTCAATGTTTCTCTGGAAACAACCACGGAACCAAGTAAAATGCATGTGAAGTTCCCCTGGGTAATGGGTAGCAAAGACCAATAAATGCATAAGTAACACCCAAGGCTATGGATATTTTAAGATGTGTCATAAGCCAATCAAAATCACAGAAATACACGTTGAACTATGAAGACATCAACACCGTCAATAATGTAAATACAAATTCAGTTTGCAAATAAAATATGAAATAAAAATAAAGCAAGTACCTCAATTTCATACTAGGATTGGCACGCTCTGTAAAACAAACAAAAAAACAAATCAAATGAATGAAACAAAAAAGCATTTCAACATTTCACAAAATAGGGTAAAATAAAATGTAAGCATGCATAAATAAAATAGAAATAATAATCGAAATCACGCACATACCTGTTAATTCAAGCTGTGTAAGGATTTGTATAGTCTCACTATACAAATCCTTGAGCTGTGTAAGATATCTTTTGTATTTGAATATAATTCAGACAGGAGCTACCTACATTAAATTTGTTTGAATCTGTAACTTAATTTAAGAGGGACGAAAGATACCAAAGGGACAGTCAAACTCATAAATCTAAAACAAACTGACAACGCCATGGCTAAAAATAAAAAAGACAAACAGAAAAACAATAGTACACACGACACAACATAGAAAACTAAAGAATAAACAACACGAACCCCATTAATTTAATGTCAATGGGTTTTTTTATCATCAGAAGTCATAAAAATCATCATTAATAGCCTATTACTTCAAACAAAAATTCATTTGACAATTTTTATCAGGAGACTTCTCTGTATATATGTTAGCAGTATTAAGTAAAATAGGGCATTAAGCTTAAATCATAGGCAATAATTTAACGCCTGGCCATTATTGCCTGAAATTTTGTGGCATTGAGCTTATTTCCTGAAATATGATGATGACCTTTCAAACTATTGCCAAACATCATTTCAGACAATAATTGACATTGGAATTTTTTTTTTTTTGGTATTATAAAATAAGTAATATTTATCAAACAAGTGACTGTATCTTATGAAAGGAGGGGAATTGACATTTCTTTCTGAGAATTATTTGAAAAAAATTCACACTTCACTGGTTTTGGTCTGGTCAAAAGTAGACAATTGCAGATATGAATTTTGTTCACATTATCTTTCAATCGGTGTTATTGGATATGTAAATAAATAGGAATGTGTAAATGGGACACAGATGATGCCCCCGCTTGAATATCATATAGTTATAAAGGGACATAACTGAAAAACAGTAAAAGTGACGATACCCAAATTTGAGGTAATATGCATTGTGTATAAGTTTCATAACATTTGGTTGAGGCAAACTTATGTTTGAGAAAGGAAACGAAAAATTAAGAATGGGAAAGTGAGGCAACAAAAATTCAAACTTGATCTGTGTGTATTGGTAATTAGCATTTTGAAAAAGCTTCAAAGAACGGAAACCAACTTTTTGACGTACAGGCAGTGTGTACCTACAACGTACGTACAGACGCACAAAGGTAAAACTTTATTCCCCCTCCGTTACGTCTGGGGCATAAAAACACTGGTAAAATTAAATAGACTATTTGGTAGTAAAGGTATTTTTTTTTAAAGTAATAAAATGCGTCTTTGAACCCACCCTAATATGACAGCAGAGGTCGAACCCCAAACAGTTGGGGCAAACTTTCACACAATATTCAAGCTAGATACTGCCTGAATATTGAATGTGACCATCATCAAATTTTTGACATAATTAAGTTTCTCACACGAAAAAAATGTCAAAGATCTTACAAATCTATTGTGCAATATTGTGCAAAAGGTTTTCATCTTGAACTTTCCAAAAAAGATTAAAGAAAATAAATTGAAGAAAAAAAATATTAACCCATAAAAAATATTTGAAAAAAATACCCCTGCCTCTTGGAGCAATTACCGTTAACTCAATACCAGCCTACCTTTTGTAGTATGGAACCTTGTAGTTCAATTTCAAAGAGACCCGTACACTTAAACACTAGTGATTGTCCGGAACTAAAAAATGCTTATTTTTGGCCTGTTTTTTTTAATCTTATTCCAGCATGTTTTGGGGCAATTACCCCCAAACACAATTCCAGTCTTCCCTTTGTGATATGGAACATTTTGTTACAATGTCAGATAAATCCATAAACCTACACACAAGTTATTGTCCGAAAACTACAACAATGCTTGTTTTTGGCCCCCAATTCATAAACTGTTGGTACCATAACCCCAAAACCCAATCCCAATCTTCATTTTGTGATATTTAACCTTAAAGAAAAATTTAATAGAGATCCATTAACTTAAACTTAAGTTTCTGCCTAGAAACCAAATGAGGACGAAGACACGACGACGCTGAAGACGACAAAATAGTATTATATAACCCAAAATAATATTTGCGGTCGTATAATCATACAATAAAGGAAGACAAGTCAAGGCATAAAAAAAGGTCGATCAGATACCAAAATCAACTGATTGTATTTGTCACATGTAGTCTCCGGTTGTAGTGAGAAAACCAGAACAGATTTAAACAGAAAGATTTTTAAAGCAGAGAAAAGTACACAACTGTTTAACTTACACTAATAAAATTGAGAAAGGAAATAGGGAAAGTGTCAAAGCGACAACAACCCGACCATAGAGCAGACAACAGCAAAGACCACCAATTGGTCTTCAATGTAGCAAGAAACTCCCGCACCCGGAGGCGCCCTTCGGCTGGCCCCTTAAAAAATATGTATACTAGTACAGTGATAATTGATGTCATACTAAACTCCAAATTATACACAAGAAACTAAAATCAACAAGAATGTGTCCTCAGTACACGAATGCCCCACTCGCACTATCATTTTCTATGTTCAGTGGACCGTGAAATTTGGGTAAAATCTCTAATTTGGCATTAAAATTAGAAAGATCATATCATAGGGAACAAGTGTACCAAGTTTGAAGTCGATTGGACTTCAACTTCATCAAAAACTACCTCGACCAAAAACTTTAACCTGAAGCGGGACAGACGGACGAACGGACGCACAGACCAGAAAACATAATGCCCCTCTACTATCGTAGGTGGGCATAAAAATCATACAAGACTAACAAAGGCCAGAGGCTCATGACTTGGGACAGCATTACTTATCATATGAAAAAAAAGATACTAGAAATCCAAGCTTAAAGTAAAGTGTAGGTTATTTACTATCTGTTACTCAACATGGCATATAAACTAATCAAAGAATTCAACTTTATATATATATACATGTTACTAATTTAGGACAATGGTGTGGATTAAAAATTTAATCATTCCAGGCCAATTTGTTTTCCACATAATCAATATTACCAATAATGAACAGGTTCCAGGTCATCATGTTCAAATTAAACAAAAATATTTTGAGAGCAGAGAATACTGTGCACCTTATTATCAGCATGTTTTCATCAAATGACAATATAAATACTAAAAACCAGTCTAAAAGTATTGTAAGGTACTTTAATTCAGTCACTGACCAGCATGTTATGTAAAGTATGATTTGCATTACAATAAAAGGACAATGAAATATATGTGTGTTTGCATCATAATACAGTACTTTACCTTTTCTTTTCTTTAGAACATAAACTATTACAAGCAGTACAATGATGACAGCTATCAAACTTCCTGCTACACCACCTATAACAGCTCCAGTTGAGGATCCTGCATCTAAAATTTGCATACATAAACATATATTTTATAAGATAAAATCAGATAGATGGGGTATGATACGTCAACAATGTAATATGAGTAGGGGAGGTTATATAATCAGGGATATGTATCAATGAGACAGCTAACCAAAGAAAACAACAAGAGGCTGTCAGAGAGATAGCAAACTGGATTTTCCTGCACAAGTCGAAACATAGAAGAGTTGAGCAGGTATGAACATAATATTTAAGCTTAAAACATAACTTACTTGAGATTAAATATTTGATACAGCATGGGTTTGTGACACAAAATAAATGTGGTTAAAGAACTTTTACCTATTTTTAAAATATGGTCCAATATCCAAAATCTAAGTACATTGCAAGAATCAGCATATCACAGAACCCAAAGAATTCAATTTTTGATGAAGTACTTCTTTGTTTAACTTTTTTTGTTCAAAGGAAAATAATGTAAATCTAAAATTTGATATGCTTTTACCTTATACTATTAAAGTATATATGGTGTAATAGACCACTTTCAAGTTCATTCATCACCAGAAAAAAATCGTCAATTATGCACGCCTTTATGACGTCATTTACAAGATTTAGGGGATCGCCTGTATCCCTGCACTATCATTGTGCAGAATAAACTACAAATAATATTTGTTTTGTAAGTACTTAATTACAATTCCCAGTGAAAGCAGTGCGTATTGTCAATTATAAGAATTTAATTTGCCGAATAAGTCGTGCAATCTAATATTATAGTTTCTCAACAACTTGCTCAACATTGGAACGGAACTGACGATGCCCCTAAACGCACGAATGATGTTCACTTAAACCAGAGTTTTTGACAGAAAAGCATTGAACTCGATAGTTGTCTATTAGATATGATGATATATTTATTTTTAATTTAATTAAATATATGTCACTCGAATGATTGACAATTACCAGATGGTGTTTGTTATCTTGATATAAGGTGAAAATCATTTTTAAACAATTAGTGTATTTAAAAAAAAATTGAGAATGGAAATGGGGAATGTGTCAAAGAGACAACAACCCGACCATGCATGGAACAGAAAACAGCAGAAGGTCACCGACAGGTCTTCTATATATAAAGTCTATATATTTAAAGTTGATAGTTCCCAATATTTTTCTTTAGTCTGAAGCAAACATATACCGGTAATAGATATGCAATTTATCTTAGTAAACTTTAACTTTTTAACTTATAAAAAAAAATTATTATCTAATTAATTTGCAAATCTTGAACCCAAAACAGGATAATAAAGTAAAACTTAAAATAAACACACACACCAACAACGAATCTATACATAGTACTTACAAAATCATGTTATACAGAAAATCAAACACACCTACTACAAAAATCTTCAAACAACTTATCACAGAAAAGAAAGATAACACTTATCTTTTATTATCTTCAAAATATCTAATAATGTACAGTAAATTTCTTACTATATTTATACAACTCCTATATAGCTTAGAACACTTAGAAAACAGAAAATTATCAATAGATAATAATTGTCAGATAAGACATTAACCATATGGCTTAGCGTAATCAAACTTTATGTATCATGTGTATGAAATAAACCGTTTCTAAACAAAGAGAAATAACTCAATCACATTGTAAATACCACTTTTAGATATCAAAAAACGGCGATAACTCAACAATGAGAAGAGCTAAAAAGATTTACGGGTAATTAGGTCGGATCTTTTGCATTTTTTATTGTAGTGTGAACGCAGTGAAGCAAATTGGACTGATCAACATTGTTATTATCAAAGAAAAGGTGAACATAAACTGGTTTTATTGTAAACGATCGGTTCAAATTAGATCGATTAAAAAAATGCTAGTGTGAACCGGTTCTTACACTTTTAGATAATCTAAGTCACTCCCCCACCGCTGTTACCTGTTACCTGACGAATTTGAGAAATCGATATGTCCCAAATAAGTTGACAGGATAATCTTTTAAATTAGATTTTTTAAATAAGAACAAATTCATCGCAACTTGCATCGACCTTCAGAAAATGATTAATGGCATCGGTAAATTCTGGTCATCACCCCTTTGCTGATCATTAAAGGTGCTTTTTAACGGTTCCAAAATACTGTTGTTTGAGTAATAATTTGTCTAGAGATATTAATTAATTAATTAATTAATTGCTTAGATTATAACCAGTTTACATAAAAAGAACATTTAGCATATTAGCTATTATACATGGCATAAAAGTCCAAGGTAATAATGTTGAGGGTTTTACGATCATAAGCTATAATACATAAAATGGCTATAATTTTGTGTTTCCAGTTTTTAAATGTTTCACAGATCGAGTACTATAGCATTGCTCGGTAAATCTAACGAGTAATCGATTAGTTAATCTTCATCGAGTTGACATCCTTACATGTTATTTAGATCTTTCTCTGCTGAACAATTTTGCTGTTTACAGTTTATCTCTATCTATAATCAAAATAAAAACCCAAAACTGCAAAATTTCCTTAAAATTACCCATTCTTGGGAAGTAACCAATCAACAGGTTGTCTGATGCGTCTGACATTTCCATGGCAGAATTAGAAATTCACCTGGTGAACATTTTTACACCATGTCAGATTGCTGTAAATGCTTCAGTTTCAGAGCTATAAGCCAACTGCATTTTACCTCCTTGTTCTATTTTTTGCCATAGGGGCACAATTGGTTGAGGGGCGGGGATCTGTGTGTACAACTTTCAATCTAGATGCCCTAAGGATGCTTAAGGCCAAGTTTGGTTGCATTTGGCCTAGTAGTTTGAAGGGAGATTTTTTTTGTAAAAGTTAACGGACGACGATGACGGATGACGGATGCCAAGTGATGAGAAAAGATCACTTGGCTCATTTTGGGCTAGGTGAGCTAAAAATATAGTGGAAAATTACGTACAATATATAGGAATACAATAGTGTAGAAGATTTCGTAATGAACAAACTGTGTTGCAGCTGAACAAGGTAATTTTTGCTTTTGAAAATTCTACTACCCCTAAAAGCTACAGTTTATACCTGAACTTCTTGTAAACTCAATCAAGACCTTTGTTAAATTACTTCTTTTCATAGCTGTGTTCTCAGCAAACATTCTCAGTTCATAGGCTGTGCCTCCTTGTAATTGTTTTACTTCATATGTTCTACGTCTCCTTTGTTCATTTATATCTTCCTCACCAGCTGATACGTTGGTCCATTCTGATGATCCCTGTACTCTGTACTGTATGTAAAATGTTTGTTTATATCCACCACCTGAATTTGGATCCCATTGAACAGTGATACTTGTAGATGATGATGCTATGTTGCTAAAATTCCCAGGCATGTCTGGCCTACCTAAAAAATCATTATCTTTGAATTTAAGATCATATTTAAAATTACACTTGCAACATTTGAAACAAAATTTAAAATGTAGTATCAGCAGTACGGGAAAGATGATTTTGAATGATGAAAAGTTCTGCGGGACCCAGTGTCACGCCTACTTTAGCTGTGCTCTATTTTTTCAGTGTGATATTTAGTGCCGAAATGTAGGATCACTTTGTTTCGCTGTCGCAGGCTAATTAAAATGGGGGAAAATTATAAAAATGTTCCTCTTTCTTCTTTCTTTTGATTGTAAAAAACTTCTGTCCAAGTTTAGTAAAATTCCAGAATGGTTAATGGATCAAATAAATGGTTTTAAAACTTGAAATGCAGACTGTATGTATTGTTATAACTGGAGGAAATTAAAGTATATTTATAAATCATATACAATAACTAGGAAACAAATCTTTACAACATTTCCTTCCTGACACTATCTTTTGTTCATAAACAACCGCTTCTGTCCAAGTTTGGTACAAATCCAGGATAAGTAAAGAAAGTGATTAAAATTATTAAAACTTTATCCACAGACTAAATGTAATGCTAAAGGAGCACTAGCTGTCACATTCATGTTCACCGATTTAAATAAAACTCTCATATTTGATTTATAACACTGTAAAAAATGTATCTAAACTAGTAAAGCATTAACAGGGCACGGCATGAAAATGCGTAGCTTTGTTTCGTGTGTATTTTAGTCTAGACGCCATCTAATAAACTATTGAGTTTACCTCTAAAGTCATCCAATGACCATATAAGCGATGTAAACATAAATATAGATATAAATAGATTTAAAGCTAACTCATGCTGTTGGATTTTTTTTTTCTTAGTCATTTTTGATATCATATCAAAGATGAAAAATAAATGTTTATCATCGTTTTTACCTGTATAAGAATGTTTTGTGTGGAACAAGCTAAAGGGGTAAAATTGAAGTTCACATGCATATGATTTCAATGAGGTCGATTTATTCTTTTGCAAGTGCATAATTCATAATCAATGTTTTGTTTTAGCCTATTTCGACAAAATTGAACCATACTGGTTGCTCAAAGTGAATTATTATCTCACTATTTGCATTTCGTTGATGATTGAGCATTATATATCTTGTAGCTAGTGTCCCTTTAACTGGCAGTTCATTTGATAAGTAAAATACTTATCAACAGGATTTTTTTTTAAGTTTGAAAGAAATCCAGGACATTTACGAAAGTTGTTAAAATTAAAAAATCTTAACAGTGATTGTAATGTTATTTGGCAGAAAAAGTTCATATAAGTAACATACAAATGAGCAAAATCGTCAATTTAAATGGGTTCTCAACTACAATTTCAAATTCTCATGTACAGTTTTTTTCATACATTCCGTGAAATAACTAGGAAATATAGCATATTTAAAAAAAAAAGATGCTAATTTTGAATAATTTGTCAAATTATTTCTTTATCACTTAATTGCTTCCATATTTTGTATAAAGTAGCATCTTTTTATATTATACTAGAACACACCCGTGATATCGCGGGTCCGTGACTGAATTAAAGTATATAACTATGCGTTAGCCTTATTTTAGTATTGGCATTGTCATCTGATAAAGTCATGCCGATTTTAAGCTGCACAGTTTTCTCTGCTTTCAAACACTCTTTGTTTGAACCTGGAACTTGTGTTTTGGTGATGGTGATGTGTTTGTAGATCTTACTTTACTAAACATTCTTGCTGCTTACAATTATCTCTATCTATAACAGTACTTTCTGTGGAAAATGTTATTGAAAATCTTCAAATTTTTAGAAAATTGTTAAAAATTGACTATGATGGGCAATAACTCCTTAGGGGGTCAATTGACTATTTTGGTCATACTGACTTATTTTTAGTTCTTACTTTGTTGCACATTATTACTGTTTACAGTTTATCTCTATCTATAATAATATTCAAGATAATAACAAAAAAACAGCAAAATTTCCTCAAAATTACCAATTCAGGGGCAGCAACCTATCAACCAATTATCCGATTCATCTGAAAATTCCAGGGCAGATAGATCGTGACCTGATCAACAATTTTACTTCCTGTCAGATTTGCTCTTAATGCTTTTTTTGGTTTTTGAGTTATAAGCCAAAAACTGCATTTTACCCCCATGTTCTATTTTTAGCCATGGCGGCCATCTTGGTTTGTTGGCCGAGTTACCAGACACATTTTTTTAACTAGATACCCCAATGATGATTATGGCTAAGTTTAGTTAAATTTGGCCCAGTAGTTTCAGAGGAGAAGATTTTTCTAAAAGATTACTAAGATTTACAAAAAATGGTTAAAAATTGACTATAAAGGGCAATAACTCCTAAAGTGGTCAACTGACCATTTTGGTCATGTTGACTTATTTGTAGATCTTACTTTGCTGCACTTTATTGCTGTTTACAGTTTATCTCTATCTATAATAATATTCAAGATTATAACCAAAAACAGCAAAATTTCCTTAAAATTACCATTTCAGGGGCAGCAACCCAACAACAGAATGTCCGATTTATCTGAAAATTTCAGGGCAGATAGATCTTGACCTGATGAACAATTTTACCCCCATGTCAGATTTGCTCTTAATGCTTTGGGTTTTGGGTTATAAGCCAAAAACTGCATTTTACCCCTATGTTCTATTTTTAGCCATGGCGGCCATCTTGGTTGGTTGGGCGGGACACAAGACACGTTTTTTAAACAAGATACCCCAATGATGATTGTGGCCAAGTTTGGTTAAATTTGGCCAAGTAGTTTCAGAGAAGATTTTTCTAAAAGATTACTAAGATTTACGAAAAATGTTTAAAAATTGACTAAAAGGGCAATAACTCCTAAAGTGGTCAACTGACCATTTTGGTCAGGTTGACTTATTTGTAGATCTTACGTTGCTGAACATTATTGCTGTTTACAGTTTATCTCTATCTATAATAATATTCAAGATAATAACCAAAAACAGCAAAATTTCCTTAAAATTACCATTTCAGGGGCAGCAACCCAACAACGGAAAGTCCAATTCATCTGAAAATTTCAGGGCAGATAGATCTTGACCTGAAGAACAATTTTACCCCCATGTCAGATTTGCTCTAAATGCTTTTGGTTTTGAGTTATAAGCGAAAAACTGCATTTTACCCCTATGTTCTATTTTTAGCCATGGCAGCCATCTTGGTTGGTTGGGCGGGGCACCAGACACATTTTTTAAACTAGATACCCCAATGATGATTATGGCCAAGTTTGGTTAAATTTGGCCCAGTAGTTTCAGAGGAGAAGATTTTTCTAAAAGATTACGATTTACGAAAAATGTTTAAAAATTGACTATAAAGGGCAATAACTCGTAAAGTGGTCAACTGACCATTTTGGTCATGTTGACTTATTTGTAGATCTTACTTTGCTGAACATTATTGCTGTTTACAGTTTATCTCAATCTATAATAATATTCAAGATAATAACCAAAAACAGCAAAATTTCCTTAAAATTACCATTTTAGGGGCAGCAACCCAACAACGGGTTGTTTGATTCATCTGAAAATTTCAGGGCAGATAGATCTTGACCTGATGAACAATTTTACCCCCATGTCAGATTTGCTCTAAATACTTTTGGTTTTGAGTTATAAGCCAAAAACTGCATTTTACCCCTATGTTCTATTTTTAGCCATGGCAGCCATCTTGGTTGGTTGGGCGGGGCACCAGACACATTTTTTTAACTAGATACCCCAATGATGATTATGGCCAAGTTTGGTTAAATTTGGCCCAGTAGTTTCAGAGGAGAAGATTTTTTAAAAAGATTACTAAGATTTACGAAAAATGGTTTAAAATTGACTATAAAGGGCAATAACTCCTAACACTAACCCGAATTTAACTTGATCGGACAAAAACGCATTAACGCTGTTTAAATGAGATTAATCGTCATTTGATAAAGATTGACCAAAATTAAAAATCATTTTTAATTTATTTCAATGCATATCAAATCATTTTAATGCCAGTCAAATAGATTCGCTTGCAGTCGTTCAATTTAATTCAAGTTGGCGGTAAGTTGCGTCAAACAAATAGGCCACGCCCCCGTTAAACTATTTCAAACTGGTATTAATTCGTTTTAAACCGTGTTGAGACCTCAGCTTTTAACAGGTAAATCACTCAAGCAAAACAACAGCGATGTATCTTTCGTTTATTTGTTTCAAACTTTATCGACTTATATATATAAATGCGTGTATTCTTATTAAAGTCATATACTTCACAATTTAAAAAAATGAATGATCAATTCACGTAACATATAAGGAATTTAAATAAAAACAATAAAATATTGATGCACGGTTTAAAAAATTCAAAACTTGTGAATCTGTTAAAAATAAAATAGTTAGATGTTTAACATATTTTTAATTTGCCCAAATGCAGTAGATCTTTATCTCACATATTCGTTTCAAAACTTGCTGAGTGCTATGAAAACTTGTGACATGTCAGTAATGTATGGTCCATTGCAATGACTTACGAAACTTTAGGTATTCCTGTATATTTCCGTTTCTCTTTTTCTGTCTTACTATAGTGTACTCGTAAATTAAATATAGACATATGGAAATTAAGGTAACTTACAAAAATTATTTATTTTTCACATAGTTTAAATCGATGCATCTTATATTTTCGGTCAACAACAAATATTCCCTAGCTGTATATTGATATATGAAATAGCTTGTAATAAAAACAATGTTGTGTTAAATAATAAAATTAATGAAGATACTGCTGACATTTGTTGAATTTAATAAACAGTTAAGTCTTCCACAGCATTGTAAATGAAGGAACAGCTCAATAAACTTTTAAAACTGTGTCAAATTGTAATATCGGTCACTGACGCGAAACTGGCGTAAATTGTGGAAAAGCAGCTCAATACGAAAATTGTGAATTGTGGTTCCGATTTTGTACAGGGATTAGTGTGCTGTCATGCACCGTGACGTACACAAAGTCTTGCTATGAACGTATATTCTGTTTATATGAGATAAATTTTAGTGTGCGATAACGATGGGTTGGTTGATTTAAGTTTTACGACCTTGACTTGCTCTAAGTCGACATTATCTTACGTCTAATGCATTTTAAAAAAAAACCGTATATTTACGTTTTGGGCATTTAATATAAGTCTACCTACCAAATTAAAATCAACATAAACATTATTAAAATAAACAAGAAAGGAAAAGAAACAATTATGCATTGTTGCTCTGATATAATTTTTATTAACTATATTTGAGCGGTAATGTCTAAATAAAAACTGATTGTCGTATACATAAAATATTTCATCTAGGTGCTTTCGTTGAAGTTCGCGTTACATATAAAAATGAATTTCATTGGTTGAAACGTTTGCAAACTTTCAATCCAGGTGTTCTCATCGAGGTCCGCGTTCATGTTTCAATTCAATACACAATATTTCATCTAGGTGCTTTCGTTGAAGTTCGCGTTACATAGTAAAATGAATTTCATTGGTCGGAATATTTGCAAACTTTCAATCCAGGTGTTCTCATCGATGTCCGCGTTCGTGTTTCAATTCAATACACAATATGAAGTCCAATATGGTAAAAAAAAAAGAATTTTAAACTCAACGATGTCCGAGTAAATAAATAGAATTTAGAAAATTAAACACTTTTATGATTCTTCCAACACAATAAATATACTATCCTTTTCGCCGATGAATAATTATCACTATAATATAAGAACTAGGATTTGTATACTATTCACTCTGGGAACAGTATACCTAACAATATATATGTTCCTGATTTGATTTATTCCTCTGAATTGATTGATTGATTGATTGTTGGTTGCTTAACGTCCAGTGGCAAATATTTCATGCATATTCAGGACGAGAACAAGTTCACAATAAATACAATAGGTAGGTTGTTGTAATAGAGGCCATCTAGGATGATGGTCGGGGAAATTTGGACTGCCACTGGAAAATTAGGGTATATTGGATAGGGACAGAAATTTTGCCTTGCAACAGGCCACCTACGGACCCCTCAAAGAGTTTTTGCAAGGGTTCTTAACGTGCAAAGAGCGTGGCACTCTCTTTACACGAGGCATCGGATTTAACGTCCCCTTCTGACGGACGTGACTGCGAACTTGATACATCCCGCACAGCCAAACGGACGCCCCACTTCAGCAAGCGTTTTACTGCTGGTCGGGAGAAGACCAAGTGACCATATTTCTATACCCCAGTCACCCTTGGGGATATTCCTCTGAAACTACTGGGCCAAATTTAACCAAACTTGGCCACAATCATTATTGGGGTATCTAGTTTAAAAAATGTGTTCGGTGACCCGAACAACCAACCAAGATGGCCGCCATGGCTAAAAATAGAACATAGGGGTAAAATGCAGTTTTTGGCTTATAACTCAAAAACCAAAGCATTTAGAGCAAATCTGACATGTGGTAATATTGTTCATCAGGTCAAGATCTATTTGCCCTGAAATTTTCAGATGAAACGGACATTTCGTTGTTGGGTTGCTGCCCCTGAAATGGTAATTTTGAGGAAATTTTGCTGTTTTTGGTTATTATCTTGAATATTATTATAGATAGAGATAAACTGTAAACAGCAATAATGTTCAGCAAAGTAAGATCTACAAATAAGTCAACATGACCAAAATGGTCAGTTGACCACTTTACACTAGTAACCCGAATTTAACTTGATCGGACAAAAACGCATTCACGCTGTTTAAATGAGATTAATCATCATTTGAGAAAGATTGACAAAAATTAAAAATCATTTTTAATTTATTTCAATGCATATCAAATCATTTTAATACCAGTCAAATCATTTTAATACCAGTCAAATAGATTCGCTTGCAGTCGTTCAATTTAATTCAAGTTGGCGGTAAGTTACGTCAAACAAATAGGCCACGCCCCCGTTAAACTATTTCAAACTGGTATTAATTCGTTTTAAACCGTGTTGAGACTCCGGCTTACATCTCCACTCGTTGGTAGTGAGTGCAATGGTGTCACACACGTCGCACTTTGTCTGTTTGAGCACAATTTTTGTTTATATTGTTTATACTGTATTTGATATTCGTACTTTTTATATTTACATTTACTTAGGATTCTACTTTTACAGGAGTCTAGTACATTTAATTTAGTTTAATTTATTAAGTAGATATTTTGAAAGTCACCATTGCTTTTGCAATGGATGACAGTCAACATTTTACAGGGAGTGGATATGAGGTAGATCCCCTTGAAGAGTACGTGCATAATTTACAAGATACTCATGTTGATACCCCACATAAGAATTTTGATTCTATTAGTGTTAGGTCAGGTACTGACAGTGAAGTCAGTACGTCTGAATACGAAGCAGCCCATGATTGGCAAACCCAGCGCCATAAGAAAAGGAAGATTAATATCTCTCCTGGTTTAAAAACTTATAGTGAAAGTGTACAAAGCACTATTAAGAAAGCTCCTACTAGAAGGAGACTAGAAGTGAAAAAAACTGTTAGCAAAGCTAAGAAGTTTTTCGCTGTTGTTACATGTGTTGATACAGAAATAAAACTGGGTCTTAAAAACCCTATTTTAATACAAAAACTGTTTAACAAAACAGTTGGTATAATTAAAACTTTAAATAAAACTAAAACAGGCAATTTATTTGTAGAGTGTTTTGATGTAAATCAATTTAATGAGTTAAAAAAAGCTCAACAAATTAGGTGAGTGGGAAATCAGAGTTAATATTCCCAAAATTATGTCCACTTCTGTGGGGTGTATCTATAGAACCCCATCAGATATAAGTATTGATCAGGTTAAAGAAGCCCTAGAGGCATATACTGTTATCAAGGTAGAAGAAATGTTCTTCTACGATAAAGTAAAGAAACAGAAGGTACGTTCTGCCACTTTAAAATTATATTTTAATACTCCGGAACTACCGGAAAGAGTCAATCTGGGCTTTACATCATATAAGGTCAAAATTTTTGTTAAAAAACCTATACAATGTTTTAAATGCCAAGGCTACGGTCACATGCAGAACGAATGTTCTAATAAAGAAATATGTGTCCGTTGTGGTGGTGCACATACAACCCCAAATTGTGATAAACCCCCCAAATGTATTAATTGTAATGGGGAACACCCCGCCTCAAATAAAGACTGTCCCAAGAGGATTGAAAATATCAAAATCATAACAAAGGTCGCCAAAGAGAAGTGCAGTTATAAGGAAGCACGGACAGAAGTAAAGCATGAAATTAAAAAACAAGATATAGTTCACCGTCCTAAAACAAAATCTCCCCTTCCCAAAGAACACAAAGAGATAGAAGATCTATTAGTATTTATAGCCTTATTACTTAAGAAACTACCTGCTTTTAAGGAAGAAAATGCCCAATTTATTTATATTACAGATTTAGTTAAAAAGGTTTTTGGGTTTGAAATACAACCACAAAATCTTACAAAACGATTTACTGAACTTATATAAGCAAATATTTGTTTTACAGGGTAAATTGTACAGAATATCTCTTTTAATAATGTATATATTATATTTGTATTTAAACCTAATATTAGTCATGGCAGCACATTTTACAGTACTGCACTGGAATTGCCAGGGTCTTAAAGCCCATGCACCAGAATTTTTATGGCACTTAGGGTCTGTTAAACATAGGCCTGACATTATTTGTTTACAAGAAACTTTTTGTTTAAATGAGTCAGATTTTATAGATATACAAGGATATATGTTGGCTGCCTTCTCCACGAGAGGCACAAAAAGAGGGGGGACGGCTATTTATTGTAAAAATGGTATTAACTTTACTAAGGTATCGTTAACCAGTAAATTAGAGATTTCAGCTATTAACATTATTTATAATAAGAAACGTTTATTGATTTTCAATATATACGACCCACAATCTGATACAGTTCAGACAGACTATGATATTTTAATAAACCAATTTGATACCGAATTTATTTTATGTGGAGATTTTAATGCTCACCACAATTTATGGGGTAGTGAAAGCATAGACACGAAAGGAAGAGAATTAGCAAATTCAATTTATATAATAATATTTGTTTATTAAATGAAGGATCAGGCACGCGCCTGAATCCTACTAACCTTAAAACTTCATGTATTGATTTAGCCTTTTGTAGTTTGAATTTAGCTCACAGGATTCAGTGGTCAGTTGACCAAAACACTACTTTTAATAGTGATCACTTTTCTATATCACTTAAAATAGATATCAAAGTTAACAATAATGAAGAAAATAATAACTTTAAATGGAATTTTAAGAAAGCTGATTGGAAGAATTTTTCCAAAGCTTGTGATGAGAGAATTTCAGATAATTATATTTCTGATAATATTGAAAATTCTAATACTATGTTAACTACTGAGCTTATTGATATTGCAACTCAGTTTATTCCTATTAAAAAATTTAGAAAGCAAACGAAACCCTGTGTGCCATGGTGGTCTGACCAATGCACCAAAGCGATAAAGGACAGAAATAAGGCTAGAAACAAAGCTAGACATACAGGAAAGGGGCATGACTTTATTATTTATAAGGAAAAAAACAAAATTAGTCAAAAAGTTTTACAGGATACACAAGATATATATTGGAAAAATTATTGTAACACATTGAATGACAATTCCAATATTTCAGATTTATGGTATAATATTAAAAAAATGCTTGGTAAAATAAGCAGCAAAAAAGAGATACCAGCTCTTAGAGCATGTGGTCACTTTTTAAATAGTACTATTGATAAAGCAAACTATTTTGCTAAAAAATTTGTAGAAGTTAGCAGTTCTAACAACTATGATAATGATTTTAAAAAGCATAAATCTACTGTTGAAGAGCAGGAAATCAACACGTTTCTTAAATATTATAAAGAAAATCAAGATTGTTTTAACGAAAAATTCACTTTACAGGAATTTAAAGATGCCATTTCAGATACAAACGATAGTTCACCTGGTAAAGATAAAACCAGTTACAGCATGTTCAGACATCTGAGGGACAAAACTTTAAACATTTTTTTGCTATTTTTAAATAAAATATGGTTTTTACAGGAGATTCCTAAAGACTGGAAACATTCTGTGGTCATCCCTTGTTTAAAACAAGGAAAAGATTCAAGTGATCCGTTGTCTTATAGGCCTATAGCTTTGACCTCTAATTTTAATAAAATTTTGGAAAAGATGGTAAATAACCGATTAAGATGGTTTTTAGAAAAAAATAATTTATATAATCCAAACCAAAGTGGATTTCGCAAAAATAAAAATACTTTACAGCAATGTATTAGACTTGATAATGAAATACATAAAACTTTTGCTAAGAAATATATTACTGTTGGCGTTTTCATAGATTTTCAAAAGGCTTTTGATATGCTATGGAAACACGGATTATTAAAGAAAATGGTTAATTTTGGTATTAAAGGAAATTTGCTAGCTTATGTCAATAATTATTTAACATCAAGAACACTACAAGTTAAAATAAATAATACTTTTTCAGAAACTTATTTTGTTGAAAATGGTACCCCACAAGGGAGTTGTATAAGTCCCACTTTATTTAATATTATGGTTAATGATTTATCAACATGTTTACAAGACTGTGAGATTTCACAATTTGCAGATGACGGTGCTATATGGAAATCAGGTTCATGTATTAAGTTCTTACAGAAGAAAATCCAATTAGACTTGAATAATATTTGTAAATGGTGCTCTACATGGGGCTTTAAAATTTCTCCAAGTAAAACTGTTGCTATGATATTTACAAGAAGAAACAATATAAATATATCTTTAAAACTTGGTAATCACACATTAGAAATAGTTAAAGAAATTAAATTTTTAGGATTAATTTTTGACAGAAATTTAACTTGGCAAAAACATATCCAAAGTTTACAAACAAAGTGTCTAAAAGTTATTAACTGTATGAGAGTTCTTACAGGAACAAGATGGGGCGCAACCAGCAATACCCTTAGAACTATTTATATTTCCTTGATTAGATCAAAACTTGATTATGGATGTGAAATTTATAATTCAGCTTCTTTTAGTACTAAAAAATGTCTAGATAAAATTCAAAATCAGGCATTACGTATATGTACTGGTTCAATGAGATCAGCTTCCTTGAAAGCTTTGCAAGTTGAAATGGGAGATCCACCTTTAGAAATAAGAAGACAAAGTCTAATAGCAAAAGCTTTTTTAAATATGACTAGTTTTGATAACTCACACCCGGCTAAAGCCGCGGTAAATGACACTTTCATTTTTGATTATTACTCCAAAAACGTTAAACGAAAACCCTTTTCAATAACAGCAAGAGATTTTCTAGCTCAAAACAAATTTTCTACTGAATATATTTATAGATATTCAGAATGTCCATGTCCACCATGGCATATCGAAAAATCATTAGTTAAAACAAAACTTCAGGATAAAATAAGTAAAAAGGATCTGCCACATTTAATTAAAAGTGAGGACGAAATATTAATCGACTCCGAATATTCAAAACATTTGCAAATATTTACAGATGGATCTAAAGACCCACATGGTAAAACAAGTTGTGCATATGTTGTTCCAGAACTTAAAATAAAAAAAGGTTTTAAACTACCAAACTATATTTCTATATTTATGTCAGAATTAATGGCAATATTTGTAAGTCTTTTATGGCTAGAAGATTTTAAACCTATTAAAACCGTAATTTTTGTAGATTCTTTGTCAGCTCTTCAAGCCATCAGAGCTCCTATTTTTAAAGTAAAGAATCAAATTTTATACGATATTCATTTAATTTTGACTTCACTTAAAAAGGGTGGATCAGAAATTATATTTGAATGGATACCAAGTCATGTCGGAGTAATGGGCAACGAAAGTGCAGATTTACAAGCCAAAAACGCACTTAATTTAGACAACTGCATAGATTTTATACCTCTCTTTAAAGAAGACATTAAAACTGTCTGTAAAAATTTTCTGAAAAATTCATGGCAAAAAGATTGGGAAACAAACAAAGGCCGTGTTCACATTGACCTAAACTCGGTGTTGTGTTGGTGTACCTCACACATAAACTAAACATAATTACGTTCCCATTGATAAAACTCAATGTTTACATGTAGTTTAAATCATGTTTTGTCTACATGCAGTCGATAGTCGATGTAGGCCTTGTGTAGGTTTAGTGTACATAAAACTAGGCATTCAGAACTTTATTTTTCCCATGTATACTTAAAGAAGAAACAATTTGTATATAAATTTGATACTTATATCACTTATTAATAAGTTCTTTACAGAAATATTTGTCTAAACTTGATATATTTATTTGTTATAAAAACACTTTACATAGCCTTATTAACAATTAATCAAGGCTCATCCATCATCATTGCCGAACACATAATTTATTTGAAAAGGTCTTCCCGAATCGATTGGACGTACACACTGACAGAACTATTTGCCACTGGTCTTTATACTCAAACAACGATTCACTCATCAATGCATTACTAAAAAAAAGGGTTTTGGTTAATTGTTTGTTTGTGTAGTATCTCATATCCGTTTAAATACAATAAGAAATAAAAAAAACATTACCCCCTCCCTTTGCCAAATACTCCTTGGAGAAACAAATACCATTTGAAACAGACAGAAAAGATAGAAATGTAGTGATCCTTAACATCGCAATTCCTTTTCTTCGTCTGTCAGCCCGCTGATGGCGAGCCTACGTTTTTAATGCGTAATCGAGAAATCTTTCAACTACTGCAAATCATCCAAAATAACTTTCTTAAAGGAGCGACCACTTTACTTAAAAAAAATTAATTTTTTTTCAATGGTACCAATTCAATATTTAACACTATAATGTATGGGGAAACTTTGGATTCAGAATATTTGTTCATTCTAATCATCTGAATGACCCGATTTTATTTTAATCAAATTGTGGAAAAATCCATCCCCCCTTTTTTTAAAGTTAAATGGTCGTTCTCTCACTGCTAGAAAAGTTGTTCGAAAATTTGAATTTGGTTGTACGTAATGAACATTTAAATGGCATATAGTTTACAAGTGTGAACAAATCTTATGTACAGGTAGCTAAACAAGGTGTATAGATGTGAACAAATTTAATGTGAAACTAGTGTACATTATACTAAACCAAATGTAAACATGTTTACTGTACACGGCGTTTGGTGTGAACACCGCCAAAGATAGGTCATTATTCAAAATTATTGATAAAGTAAATTTTCAAATTAATATTCCAAATTTAACAAGAGAGAAAGAAATATTACTCTTCAAATTAAGAACAGGATATATTGGACTAAATAAGCACCTGAATAAAATTGGAGTAGTTACCTCAAATCTATGTATAAACTGCAACCAGATCGAAAGTGTAGAGCATTATATGTTAAATTGTAAATTATTCAATTTAGAAAGGAAAATTTTATTTGAAAAACAAAAAAGCTAAATGTTACTGATTTTTCACTTAAAAATTTACTAAAAGGTTATAATTTTGCTCCCATTTATGAATATGTGCTGAGTACGAAAAGACTACATTATGTCAACAATACGTAGCAATTTTTTTTTTTTTTTTAGATTTATTAGTTTTTATCTGAACTAAATTCAAATGCTGTATTTTGTTTTACCTTTTACATATAATTCATATAAAAATAGGGGTCTACCTATATTAGGGAGAATTCATTTTCTGCCCCAGGAAAAAAAAATAATTGTTAAATGTGTTAAAGAATACTTTTAATAGTTAAAGACATGTCATGCTATATTCACCTACATCAAAACACCAGGATAGCTACCTTCACTATATAGAAAGAAATACACAAAAGAAACTCTTTGCCTAAGATAAGGAACAGTACTCACCAAGAGAGCGATATCTTTAATTTTTCAACTCGACCTCGATTAAGAAATCACTACTTACGTAGCTACAGAATTAATTTTCAATACATTCATTTTCATATTTAAGCTGCTAAATTTATTACACTTTTTTTTAATATTCAAGTATTAATTCATGTTAAGTCATCGACACAACATATAGACAAGTAGATTAGCGGTGCCAACCAGTGGTCACCCCCTGACATGGTAGTCGTGATATACAGGGTATGAAATTATGTTAAATATTTAACCAGATTGTCGTGTATGTAGCTTGTTTAACAATGGCGTCAGCACAAGTACATCGAATGTACTTACGGGAAAAACAAGCAAGTACAATTCAAACTGGAATCCTTGAGCATCCTAGTAAATTAATATAAAAGTATAAAGTCCCGTATTTTATTATAGAAATAAGTTAATTTATTTTTCTTTATATATATATATACATATATATACAATTTGGCTTTTTTTTTTTTTTGGGGGGGGGGGTATATCATGAAACAGTTTTTTGCATTTCGGGATCTAGACAGTGGCATGTCCTCTGCCTGACTGATCACCAGACAGAGAACAGGTCAATGTCTGGTTCCAGTTTGCAATTAACCTACACTACCATGGGTAGTACCTCCGTTGGATAGTGCGTATACACGATTCTCACGGGACCACTGGCTGGGGCAACTGATCAAAACTTAAGTCGTATATTTCATAAGCAAATAAGTAACACCTGATTAAAAACAACAAATGAGCGACACACTAGGTTCTTGTAAAACTCACAACAAAAGTCATAAAAAAAAAACATTAAGTAAATTCTTTTTTTTGTTGTTGAAAAAAAACATTAGGAACATATAGGGCGCAATTTCCAGTAGGAAAGCCGTCCTTAAAAAGCCCACAGAAGAAGAAGGCTTACATCTCCTACAAGTGGAATTTCAAGCTGAACCTTTTATATTTCGCATTTGCAGTTTGTTTTACTTAAAGAATGTATGTATGATCTCAAGATTTGTTTCGTAAATAATTTTCCACAAATGACACTGTTGAACTTTTTTGGAAATTTTGCATACAATTTGCACTGTTTGTCCGACTTACTGAGCTTGTATTGTATTGTCCCAAACATGCATGAACTATTTGCCACTGAACGTAAAACAACGATAAAAAACCGATCAATTATAAAACTGTTTGACGTTTCCAAGGACTTGCTTTCCAACTGAGAGATTCATGCAGAGACTGTAAACATGACAAGAAATCAATTCTTAAGAATCACTTATACCGACATTTTTTTTGTTCTTAAAGTAATGAAAACAGATAACCCTTTTAATATTCTCTTATTTGTTAGTTTTTCTGATGTTTAATACTGAAAGCGCGTGCACGTCATGTAAACCAATTGTTTAAAATCGGCGAAGTGGACATGGTTGCAAGATGAAGGACAACAGACACTTCTTTGGCCAGTATGTTGCAATTTATTATCATTTTAATATAACAAAAACATGTACGCGATAGATTTGCTATTTTTTTTAAATGCTTTTTAGTGATCTTCAGTCAGTAGTCCGAGATGTCTCAGATTTAGCCATTCATAAGGACTTGTACTCAACTGAACTGTTATGGTTTAATATACATTAAATATTATTGGATGTCGATTTTTTCTAAAGGAAACGATTTGACACTAACAGAATACAGAAGGGCAATCAATGAACAAAAGACAAATAAATGAGAAACATTGATCCCGAAAAATTAAGGCTACGTCTGAGGGAAAACAGATCTTGCTTCTTGCTAGGCACTCGCTGTGAACACAATTTGATATGGAGACAAGCGTTTGGTTTTGAAATTTCCTACATGAGGCATGTTAATCAAAATAAAAGTGAGGAAAGGTTTCCTGAGACAATTTACCTCAAGTTAAATGAAACCAATTTTCAGACATTTCAAGTATATCTAAATAATATTTAAACTTTTATTATTAAAAAAAATTGGGAAGTGTTTCCCCGATTGTTTTGGGGGAAAAAGATGAATTTATGAAGAATCTGGTTCCATCTCATACTTTCGATTAGACTTGCTGAGTTATTTATTTTCTATACATTGCAAGTCAGGTCATTTATTTTCAAACTACCACAGAACAAACCATTTATTTTGTGATTATCAAGGCTGAGTTATTTATTTTCAAAATCCTTCTGCAAGAACCCCCCCCCCCCCCCCCAAAAAAAAAACCCCAACCCACCCCACCCCAGAATATCAAATGGTCATCCCCTAAGCTGATATTTTCCTGATTTATTTCTTTTTTTTAAATACGAAGCTCGTGGAAGCTTGCTAGTAAAAGCTATACATAGTGAATGGGCAAAATGAATGAAAAGGAAGTTAAGGTAAATGTAAATATCGCTACACGAGTATTGTGTCCCAGGACTATGCTCAAGAAAAAGAAAACCAACACAGATTAAGGTGTTAACCGAATACACCCTTAGCACCTGCATACGGGGTATATATCTTCCAATTGATACGATATTCCTGTGTTTGTATTTCCTTTCATGATTTTCTTGATAGAGGGTTGCTGCTCACAAGGAAGCTATTACACCAAGAGTTCAAAATGGTGAAGTTGAAATCATCCCTTCGTAAATTTCACGGACGCAATCACGAGTTGGTTGACCGTTATGGAATAACCGTTTCACAGATGATATCGGATATGTTCCTTACGTCGCAACTACAATCCCCATCCCTTTCATGAATGTGACCTACCGAATTAGACTATTTACCAGATTTGTTATAACATGAGCAACACGACGGGTGCCACATGTGGAGCAGGATCTGCTTACCTTTCCGTAGCACCGGAGATCACCCTTAGTTTTTGGTGGGGTTCATGTTGCTTATTCTTAAGCTTTTTATGTTGTATCATGTGTACTATTGTTTGTCTGTTTGTCTTTTTCTTTTTTAGCCATGGCGTTGTCAGTTTATTTTCGATTTATGAGTTTGACTGTCCCTCTAGTATGTTTTGTCCCTCTTTTTATATGGGAAGGAAATTCACGAAAATCGCTGAATACATGTAGGATGTATTTCTCAACAAACAAAAAACATTGATGAAATTGCACACTTTTCTCCCTTTAATGTTGGATAGATCTGGATGTTGTTCCATAAAAATTCATTCGAATTAGTGGTTCATATGAGTGTTCAAAAGCTTTTATCAACTACACTGAGAAACATCGCGTGAGGCATATATTGGTGTGGAAAACTTAAATAAAACTAGAAATCACCTGTGATATCGCGGGTCTGTGACTGAATTTAAGAATATAACTATGCATAAGCCTTATTTTAGTATTGGTATTATCATCTGATAAAGTCATGCTGATTATAAGATGCACAGTTTTCTCTGCTTTCAACATCTTTCTGTTTGAACCCGTCGACCTGGAACTTATCAATTATTAGTATTATTAATTTTATTTAGAAAACAAAAGTCCCTGGAAAGGAGTATTTGTTAATCAACAGCATTGTCCTTTATGAGTTATAAATAAAGTTGAATTCTTTGATTCGCTGTTTTACGTCATTCCGGCTAACAAATTGAAAACTGTATATGCTGTACCTATACGCCTTATTCTAAGTCAAGATTGTTATTATTCGTATTGTCATCTTAGAAAGTCATACTCATTAAAAATGTGACAATGATTGGATTTAGTAGTGTCAACCCTGTGATTACAACCCGTGTATATAGCAAAATCCTAAATACAGCTTTTGGTGGTGCGCCTGTCAGATGCGGAACGTACAGATAAGGTAACATGTGAATATATAAAAAAATATAGCGTCTGTGACTAGTCGAGGGTATTGACGCTCCGATGTTTATGTGCTAGTTTGAAGTTTACAGTTCTGTATTTGATTTTTCTTGGACTTCCGAATCTCAAGTAATAATATGTGAGTCTTTCTGAATAATAATTTTGATGCATTTACCAAAGAAAGATACTTTAATAGCCATTTGAAGTTCGGACAAAAGAAAATAACAATCTAAATATAGATATTGGTAGTGACTTAATTGAGTAAATAAAACTCACGGTAGAATAGTTCGAAAACTAGATCGTAAATTGTTTGTAAACAAAGCAAGTTTTATACAAGAACTATATATTGTTCATACATTAACATTAAAATATCTCGTAAGCCGAGAATGACGCAACAACAACAAATTACGAGCTTTGTTTCGACAGCTAATGTTGGCAAACTCTCTGCAACACAGGAAAATGATGACTCTGTATTTAATGACTCAACACCTGCAAAACCAAAATCTGCAAAACGCCCGCATACATGCCTCTCTAGCGATGGCGATCATGGTTTATGCATCGAAACCGAATTAAATGAGATAAGGAATTCAATGAAAAACATATTGAAAAAAGAAGACGTTAAAATGATTGTCACTGAAACAGTTACAAGCTTGCTTGCACAAATGAAAAAAGAGATGAAAAAAGAACTTAAAAAAGAAATGATGGTTGAAATTCAAACAAATAAAGAAAAGGTAGAACAGCACTTTAAGTCAGAGGTATCTAGACTTAGTAAAAGAATAGACAGTGTAGAATTTGACAGTGCTAATATATTAGAAAAAAACGCAAACCTTCACAAAGAAAACAGGCTTTTGAAAGAAGAGATTGAAAATACGGGTAAACGTGCAACCGAAGCAATGGAATTGTCAAACTGGAATGAACAATACTCAAGGAAAAAAAATATTAAAATATTTGACTTTCCAGAAAAAAAGGGTGAAAGATTGCCTCATAGTTTTTTTCATGAGATAAGTAAACTGGGTGTAAATATTGAACCATCAGAGATTGTAGCAGCACACAGGATACCAGGAAAACACGGCAAACCTAGACCAATTCTTGTGAAATTTATGCGCATGGAATCGAAAATCTCTATTTTGCGAAATCGAAAACTTATCAATGAGAAGTTAGAAGTCCGCATCTCTGACGATGTTACAAAACTGAACCAAGGGCTACTAAATAGACTATACCTGCATGAGGATGTCACCAGTGCGTGGTATTTCAACGGTCACATATATGGCACCGACAGCAAGGGGGATCGGCACCGTTTTGACATTTATGACAACATAAGACAGAAACTGGGCTCATAAGAATAGCTCCCGTATATGATGACCGGTTCTAACATTACAAATTTGTTATACCTTTATTCAAAGTTGTTTATTGTCGTTTATTATTTGTTGATATCTTGTAAAAATGTCATTCTTTTTTATATTGTTACCAACACCAAAGTTGAAAGTTTGAACCTTTGCATTGTAACCTGTATATTCAGGGAGTGGCATACCTATTTTATTTATTTTTTACGGAATTTAGGGTCTATTTCCGTACTAGTCTTTAATTTTACTATCCGTTTCAAAACTTCCGGTAGAGAATTTAACAAAAACTGCACATTTGAAATACACATTTTTTAATATTTTTGGTAAGAAGTAATGGGTTTTCAAGCTAGTCTTCGATTTAAAAACTTCCGGGCCACTTCACTGATATGAAAAAATACACCGAACATCATCTCCTCTTGGAAATAGAAGTAAAATCTTATCTGTTCTCTGCGAGAATAATGAACCGTTAAAGAATGACTCGTAGACCTATAAATTATAACTGTGAATTTGTCCTAGTACTACTTCAGAGGAATCTCTGCACATAATCGTGAGATTGATAAACAAACACTTATTAAATGAAACCCTTGTCAATACATTTTATCATACAATAAATGTTTAAGTGTTAGTTTCACTCTGGATAAAAACAATATACATGTACATGTAACACTGAAATGAGCTGATGAGAGATGCATGTACATGTACAGTTAAGATGGGGTCAGCAATTTTAATTCAATTGTATATAAAAGATGTTGTTTCGTGTATCAGGATTTAAAGGTGCATGTTTATGTATGTGTATATTTTTATTTGTTTTTTTTTTCTTTTTTCTTCAATTGTATTAGTGCATGTACCTGTGTTGATAAAAATGCTCTGTTGTTATTATGTTTGTTTTTTTTTTCTTTTTTTCGTTACTTTACTTTCTTTTATTTAGCATGGGGATTATAAATTAGCATATTGACTTTTATTATTATATATGCTATTCTTTGGTATACATTGTCTGACAATTTGTCTCTCTTAAAAACGAACAATACACAAATTTAAAATTAAAACGTGCAAATTGAGGTACAAATGAAGTTTCACAGAACTTTTTTGATATATCTTTCAGTTTTACTTTAGCACAAAAATATTTGCTCATTTTATTTATACTATGATGCTCTCGACACTTTTTTTGGGGGGGTTGGGGGTAACTCTAAGTAAAAAATTGAAACATTGGGAAAACACTTTTACGTATAGATGCACATGTGTATGGTTTGTTGATACTGCTTGGATATATTGGGCTTATAGATATTTATATTTATTATTATTTAAGCTATTCTTGTTTAACCACTTGATAATATTATGTCGACTATAACTATTGGTAGTGTAAACTGCAGGGGTTTATCAGAAACAGTTAAAAGAATTGATATATTTACAAAATATAAGGACTTATATGATATAATTATATTAATAGACACCCATAGCACATCTGAAAAAGAAAAACAATGGCTGCATGAATGGGGATATGTGGGGAAATTTAGTTCTTTTTCTAGTAAAAGTAGAGGGGTAGCTGTTCTTTTCAGAAATACTTTTGAATTTAAAATCCATGGAGAAACCATAGACTTGTCTGGTAATTTTTTTATATTAGATATCACCATTCAGGACTATCGTATAACTTTGGCAGCAATATATGGACCGAATAATGATGAACCAGCCTTTTTTGACAACATAAAAAACAAAATATCCCACTTAGGCAACTCGTCAATTGTAGTCGTGGGAGATTGGAATGTTGTTCAAGATTATGAGATGGACACATTATATTATAGAAATGAAAATAACCCCTAGTCAAAAGCTAAGATACATGAGGTTATGCATGACCTTGATTTATTAGATATATGGCGCCTGCAACACCCTTTTGAAAAGAGGTACTCATGGAGGGGTCCAAATCGCAAACAAAGTCGTTTGGACTACTTCATGATTACCTCTGATATAGAAGCATTTGTAATTTCAACAGATATAGGAATTAGTTATAGATCGGATCATTCTCCAGTACTTATTGATTTAAAATTTTCAAGCCAAATTAGAGGGAAGGGTACATGGAAATTTAATAACAGTCTTTTGAAGGAAACTGAGTTTATTGAAAAAGTTAAAGGGGATATCAAAACTGTCATTGAAGAATATGAGTCTGATCCATCTATTGATATTGAGACAGAGGACAAACAGTTTAATATAAGCTATCAGCTTTTATGGGATATGATTAAGTTGAAAGTTCGTGGATCTGCAATCTCATTTTCGTCTTTCCGGAAGAAGGAACAAAATAATAAAGAAAAAGAATTATTATACAAGATATCATTATTAGATAAAAAAAAACTCATAGAGAATAACTTGCCATCAGTACAACAAGAAAGGGAAGGGTTGGAACTAGAATTAAAAGTAATAAGAGAAAAAAATGTTAAAGGGATAATTACAAGAGCAAAGGCAAGATGGCAAGTAGAGGGGGAAAAGGGAAGTAACTATTTTTGTAATTTGGAAAAAAAACATTATACAGAAAAAATTATTCCCAAACTTATTCTGGAGGACGAATCTGAGATAACGGATCCATGTATTATTAGAAATGAACAAAAACAATTTTATAAAAAATTGTATACTAGTTCTAACCCATTGTTACTTGAGACTCACAGGAGCACATTTCTTCAGCATGACAATCCTTTTATTACAAAACCTATTGAGGAAGAGGTGAAATCATGTGAAGGACCTTTATCAGTACAGGAATGTCTGTCTTCTCTTAAACATATGAAGAACTCTAAATCACCTGGTATAGATGGATTCACTGTTGAGTTTTATAAATTTTTCTGGAATGATATTAAATTTCCACTAGTAAGATGTTTAAATGAGGCTTTAGAGTATGGAAAGTTCTCTATCACTCAAAGACAGGGACTCATTACCTGTATACCAAAGGAGGGTAAGTCAAAGTTTTATCTTAAGAACTGGCGACCTATCACACTGCTGTGTGTAGACTATAAGATAGCTACAGCCAGTCTAGCAAATAGATTTAAAAAGGTCTTGGTAAATATAATTAGTCAAACACAAAAAGGTTTTCTTAAAGGTAGGTATATTGGCGAATGTACTAGATTTATTTATGATCTAATGGAAAAGATGGAAGAAGACGACATTCCTGGACTTTTACTTTTAGTCGATTTTGAAAAAGCTTTCGACACAGTCGAATGGTCTTTCATATATGAGGCTTTGCAGTTTTATGGATTTGACCATACATTTATAAATTGGATTAAGGCTTGCTACTGTGATGCTTCTAGTGCTGTGTTGAATAATGGTTATATTTCAGAATTTTTTTCATTAAAAAGGGGGGTCCGTCAAGGGGATCCTCTGTCTCCTTACCTATTTATTTTAGTGCTAGAATTACTAAGTGCAGCTATTAAAAATGACCCTGAGGTTGCAGGTGTAACAATTAATGACTCTGAATTTCTGTTGAGTCAATACGCTGATGATTCTTCCGTAGTCCTGGATGGTAACCAAAAATCCCTAAATCAGTGTTTATACTTGTTTGATAAATTTTCAGAATGTGCTGGACTTAGGTGTAATGTTGACAAAACCGAAGCCGTATGGATTGGGTCAAAAAAGGGTAGTATGGAAAAACTTTTGCCAGAAAAAAATCTTGTTTGGAACCATTCTGGGAGGTTTAAACTACTAGGTATATGGTTTGAACTTGCTAAAATGGATAAAACTCTATGTAATTTTACAGCCAAGATAAACAGTATCAAGTCATTACTCAATACTTGGGCTTATAGAGAACTGACATATATTGGGAGGGTTGTAGTTATTAAGACTTTAGCACTTCCCATTTTGGTCCAAGTTCTGACTGTACTTCCTAACCCCCCAGAAGGGGTTTTGAGGGAGATTCAGAATATATTTTTTAACTTTTTATGGAAAGGAAAACCTGATAAAGTGAAAAGGGCAGTGATAATGTCCGAACACTGTGATGGTGGTCTTAAGATGCCCAATATTTATTATTTTTGCTATAGTGTAAAAATGTCTTGGCTGTATAAATTATTAGATCCCCAAAACTACTCTCCTTGGAAAGTCTTGCTACTTAGTTATATACAAAAATTTGGGGGGGACAAGATTTTACACTTAAGTCAGGAAGGTTTACTTTATTTAGCAGAAAAAGTTAATCCATTTTGGCATGATATCCTGGTAAATTTTTCCAAGTTAAAAAATAAGCTTAAAGCTGAAAACAATACTGAAATTTTGACCCAGTCCATATGGCTGAATCCAAACATCAAAATAGATGGCAAGATGATTTTGAGGCTCAAATATGTTGAAAATAGTATATTCTTCATTAATGATCTTATGTCAGATAATAATACATTATTCTCATATGATGAATTTAAAAAAAAGTATGATATCAATACTAATTTTGTAGAATTTTATAGTGTTTTAAGTGCGATTCCAAAGAGATGGAAAAGTATAATAGAAGGTAGTTCAAAACTGGAAAATATTGAAAATAAATTAATAGATAAAGTTAAAAAGGAACCAAAATCTTGTAAATTTTTCTATACATTATTTTTGGAGGATAATAAAGTGTTATCTTTATCTTCCCGTGAAAAATGGGATAGAGATTTAAATATGCAGATTGAGGATTGGAATGCTATTTATTCCATGCCCTTCATCATAACCAGAAACTCTTTTTTGCAAAACTTCCAATTTAAGATTGTTCATAGGATTCTACCATGTAATTCATTTTTATTGAAATGTAAATTAAAAGAAACTGAACTTTGTACTTTTTGTTCAGAAATTAAAGAAAATATTTTTCACATTTTTTTCGGAATGTAATGTATCACAAAACTTCTGGCTATCCGTTATAGATTGGATTAAAAATTATGGCATTCTCCTGCCTTTCAGTGCAAAAGAAGTCATTTTAGGTGTGTCTGAGGATTTTGTCAACAGTAAAATAGTTAACAATATTTTGTTGTATTTCAAATATTATATATACAAATGTAGATGTAAGAACATATCCCCCACAAAATGTGGTGGGGTAGAATATTTAAAATATTGGATTAATATAGAAAAATACTCTGTATGTTTCTTAACCCCTGTACAAAAAGTAAAAATAGATCAGAAATGGCATTTGTTAGAAGCAGCTTTTATTTAATTTATTTGATTAATTAACAAAATCTTTTTGTAATATTTATATCTATATCTTATTATATCCATATGACTTAATTGATTTATCAAGTATTACTTTATTTTTAAAATGTGTATCGAATACTGTAGTATGTAATTTCACATGTTTCATCATCAAAAATAAAATAATTACAAAAAAAACATGTGAATATACTATTGGTATCGGTATCGGATTCAACCCGGAACTTCTTAATTATTGGCAATATTAATTATGTGGAAAACAAAAGGGTCTGGAGTGGTGTAATTTTTAATTAACAGCATTGTACTATATTAGTCATATATAATGTTGAATTCTTTGATTCATCGTTTTTACGTGATGACGGCTGACAAATTGGACCTCGTTATTTTAGTATTATAGATATACAAAAGAAGGTGTTCTTCGAATAATAACGCGTTTTTCGTGGAGAAGGGGGTAAGCAAGTATTTTTTTATCAACCACGAGTGAGAAAGCGATCTTTAAATTTAATACTACATCATTATGACATTATACATGAATATTTACTTTCTGTTCCCTAGTGTTGTCATGTTACAACGAAATATTATTGTTGATAATCTTCATATATTATTTCTCGTTTCAGCATTTGGAAAGAAGAGGCTACACCTCTCTGGTTACTATTCATGTGTTGTGTATTAATGTATCGTAACACTTTATAGTTATTGGACAGGTTAAACTCAGACGACGAAACATCCAAATAGCACCAGATCATTTGTTATTCCAGCTGATTTCAGATTACTAGCAATACATGATAATAGAAAGTTAAATAGTTCCAGTTATGTGATTTAATTAAATGATTAACAAATATTGAATTATTAAAATACAGAAAAAAGATACAAGTTTAATAATGATTGTAATAAAGAAATTGTAAGTTTTGTTAATAAAATGAAAGTACTAGAAGATCCTGACACGATGTACTGGCGTATTGGAAGATGTATAAAGCAAGTCCAGAGATACTGACAATATCTAGTACGTACAGATCAAAGACACTGTGCACCAGTATCGATAATAGATTTTTTTTTTTAATATTGCATTGTGGTACATGCTTTATTGTATACAGGCAATTGCGGAAAACAAATCTCCTTAATTTATACATTGAATGCCAATTGGGTTTGTCATAGACACAACAAGTTATTATGCAGGCTTACATATAACACACCTCATATTTAGCATCTTAATAAAGGTGCAGTCAACAATCCGTTTTGTAGAGTGTATGTCATAGATGACTTAGTTAATCAGACATTCCTAAGGTTGATTGTCAGTGGGAAAAGAACAATGAAAATTGGCTAGATGAAATTCATTTGATTGATAATATGCCTTACAAAATGAGCAGTAAAATTTTAATTTTTTTCAAAATCATATGTGTGATTGTCCTGTAAAAAATGGATCTAGTCCAGTACAAAAGAATGTCCTTTTGATTTCTGAAAGCCCTGGCAACTACTAAATTTGATATCATTTCAGCAGGCTATTGCATTAAGCTTATTTTCCAACATTTAAATCTATGAACGTTCGAAACATGACCATATCAGACTTGGATGTCATCATATTATATAAACATGATAAATGTATTGTCTCGAGACCACAACTGTCAATAACATGCATACATTTTTTTTGTACATGTCTTACATAATTGTAATCAAAGTCAGAAAAATAACATTAAATTGGCCAATTATTGAAAACTTAGTACATTGACAGAGTTTTATAAACATCAAATTGTGGACATCAGCATTCACATGGTAAACTTTACGATTCAGATTCAGTATGCATATTTCACACTCCAACCCATGGTTTCATATTCTCAATATGCATTAAACTGACCACTGGACACGAACAAAGATATAACAAAAATATCATCTTCCCGTTATTCATCAGCATGCCAGCATCCGTATATTTTGGGATGTCAGCATCCAGATATTTTGGGATGCCAGCATCCAGATTTATTGGGAAGACAGCATCATGATATTTAGGGATTCCAGCATCCGGATATATTGGGATGCCAGCATCCGGATATATTGGGATGCCAGAATCTGGATATTTAGGGATGCCAGCATTCAGATATATTGGGATGCCAGCATCCAGATATATTGGGATGCCAGCATCCGGATATTTTGGGATGCCAGCATTCAGATATTTTGGGAAGCCAGCATCCCGATATGTTTGGATGCCAGAATCCCGAAATTTTGGAATGCCAGCATACGGATATGTTGGGATGCCAGAATCCCAATATTTTGGTCATATAAGCATCCAAACTGATATATCATCACTCCAAAGTGATGGGATGCCAGCATATTAAATAATTTGAGGCCAGCATCCAAACGTTGAGGTATTCAATATGAAGTTAAAAGAATTACATCAGCATCTATCAAAGGTGAAGATGCATTTTTTTTCTTTTTCTGCATTATCCGGACACTTTTTTGAAATATGCTATATACAGAAATAAGAAGTGCTTTTATATGAAACAATTTCACAACTACAAAAGCAAGTATTTTTTTATCAACCACGAGTGAGAAAGCGATCTTTAAATTTAATACTACATCATTATGACATTATACATGAATATTTACTTTCTGTTCCCTAGTGTTGTCATGTTACAACGAAATATTATTGTTGATAATCTTCATATATTATTTCTCGTTTCAGCATTTGGAAAGAAGAGGCTACACCTCTCTGGTTACTATTCATGTGTTGTGTATTAATGTATCGTAACACTTTATAGTTATTGGACAGGTTAAACTCAGACGACGAAACATCCAAATAGCACCAGATCATTTGTTATTCCAGCTGATTTCAGATTACTAGCAATACATGATAATAGAAAGTTAAATAGTTCCAGTTATGTGATTTAATTAAATGATTAACAAATATTGAATTATTAAAATACAGAAAAAAGATACAAGTTTAATAATGATTGTAATAAAGAAATTGTAAGTTTTGTTAATAAAATGAAAGTACTAGAAGATCCTGACACGATGTACTGGCGTATTGGAAGATGTATAAAGCAAGTCCAGAGATACTGACAATATCTAGTACGTACAGATCAAAGACACTGTGCACCAGTATCGATAATAGATTTTTTTTTTAATATTGCATTGTGGTACATGCTTTATTGTATACAGGCAATTGCGGAAAACAAATCTCCTTAATTTATACATTGAATGCCAATTGGGTTTGTCATAGACACAACAAGTTATTATGCAGGCTTACATATAACACACCTCATATTTAGCATCTTAATAAAGGTGCAGTCAACAATCCGTTTTGTAGAGTGTATGTCATAGATGACTTAGTTAATCAGACATTCCTAAGGTTGATTGTCAGTGGGAAAAGAACAATGAAAATTGGCTAGATGAAATTCATTTGATTGATAATATGCCTTACAAAATGAGCAGTAAAATTTTAATTTTTTTCAAAATCATATGTGTGATTGTCCTGTAAAAAATGGATCTAGTCCAGTACAAAAGAATGTCCTTTTGATTTCTGAAAGCCCTGGCAACTACTAAATTTGATATCATTTCAGCAGGCTATTGCATTAAGCTTATTTTCCAACATTTAAATCTATGAACGTTCGAAACATGACCATATCAGACTTGGATGTCATCATATTATATAAACATGATAAATGTATTGTCTCGAGACCACAACTGTCAATAACATGCATACATTTTTTTTGTACATGTCTTACATAATTGTAATCAAAGTCAGAAAAATAACATTAAATTGGCCAATTATTGAAAACTTAGTACATTGACAGAGTTTTATAAACATCAAATTGTGGACATCAGCATTCACATGGTAAACTTTACGATTCAGATTCAGTATGCATATTTCACACTCCAACCCATGGTTTCATATTCTCAATATGCATTAAACTGACCACTGGACACGAACAAAGATATAACAAAAATATCATCTTCCCGTTATTCATCAGCATGCCAGCATCCGTATATTTTGGGATGTCAGCATCCAGATATTTTGGGATGCCAGCATCCAGATTTATTGGGAAGACAGCATCATGATATTTAGGGATTCCAGCATCCGGATATATTGGGATGCCAGAATCTGGATATTTAGGGATGCCAGCATTCAGATATATTGGGATGCCAGCATCCAGATATATTGGGATGCCAGCATCCGGATATTTTGGGATGCCAGCATTCAGATATTTTGGGAAGCCAGCATCCCGATATGTTTGGATGCCAGAATCCCGAAATTTTGGAATGCCAGCATACGGATATGTTGGGATGCCAGAATCCCAATATTTTGGTCATATAAGCATCCAAACTGATATATCATCACTCCAAAGTGATGGGATGCCAGCATATTAAATAATTTGAGGCCAGCATCCAAACGTTGAGGTATTCAATATGAAGTTAAAAGAATTACATCAGCATCTATCAAAGGTGAAGATGCATTTTTTTTCTTTTTCTGCATTATCCGGACACTTTTTTGAAATATGCTATATACAGAAATAAGAAGTGCTTTTATATGAAACAATTTCACAACTACAAAAGTTACTCATATAATCGAGAGAGCATCCATAATCTTTGAGAACCAATAAAATCCATTATGCAGCATCTGCTATTCATCATAAGAAATAGATGAATCAGTATGATTTTTTTTTGTAAAATAGCATATGTTGATACTCAAACAAATGCAATACAGAAGAAATATTCCGAATATGGAACATGCCACAACATTTTCTCTGGACTTTAATGAGAAACATATAACATAATTTTACCTTACAAATTCAAAAATTGTAAAAAAAATAATTTTTTAGCATATGTGAATTACAAATTTTAGTTGAGAACCCATTGGGTCGTAAAAAAACTTCACTTTCGCCACTGAAACCGGAAATGAGCTCAAGGTCAGATGATAAGTTTGACATGTACACCTTATAATCATTCCATACACCAAATATTGAAGGCATTTTGCTTATAGTATTTGATATATGAACTTGAACACCACAGCGTCACCTTGTTCACTGATCCATGACATGAGGTCAAGGTCAGATGAAAGTCCTGGGACATTACAAGGTACGTACATACAAAATATACTTAAGCCATTACTAATCATAAGACAGAAATAAACATTCCCAAAATATTTTTTTCAAAGTAGTCACTGCATGAACCATGAAAATGAAGTCAAGGACAAGGGACATACAACAGACAGAATCATTATAACATAAGGCATGTATATAATAGTAAGTATATATACTAGTATTAATAGTAAGCTCACTCCTTCTTAACATAATTTATTTACCATGTTTATCATACTTATACTTGTTGAAATATTTCTTTATACAATTTCAATTTTTATATTTGACTGAATAAGTATGTATACCGATATATTCTTTTATAAGTTATTTCATCCGAAATTTTGAATTTTATGCATTTTTATTTTAATGTATATTATTTTTTAACTTCTCTGTAACTTTGGAATGGAATGGTTTAATGAGAATAAACTATCTATATATATCTAACTATCTATCTATAAAGGTTATTGAACATTCAGGTTTTTCATCTTCTGAAATATAAAGCTTTCAAGAAGTTGGTTAAGGCCAATAATACCGCCGCCAGATCACAATCCTTATGTTGAATGTTATGCAACACAATTCGCAGGCTGGACAAAAAATAATAAAATGCTTCGCCAAGCACAGCCTGATAAGAACGCAGACATAAAAACCTAAACAAAAGAAAGTTTGGACTATATTCAAGCTTGATACTGTCAGAATTCGGATTGTGATCAAATTTTGACATAATATAAGTTTTTGACACAACATTAATGTGGTAAAATATCTTTCAAAGTATGAAATGGGACATGCTATCCAAAGTCTAACAACATGGTTAGATTCAGCATATAAAAAGCAAGTTGCTTCACCTAGGCTAGGGCAGCTTGATACGACAACTGAAAAGTTGGGGCAAAAATGGACACAATATTTGCGCTTGATTCAGGTCTGACTTTGGATTGTTATTAAATATTTAACACATAATAGGTTTCTGACACAGAATAAATGTAGTAGTAATGTAGTCAAAGAACTAAGGCCGTGTTCACATTGAACTAAACTCGGTGTTGTGTAAGTGTAACTCACACGTAAACTAAACAAAATTACGTTCCCATTGATAAAATTCAATGTTTACATGTAGTGTAAAATATGTTTTGTCTACATGCAGTCGATACTCGATGTAGGCCTTGTGTAAATTAAGTGTACACAAAACTAGGTATTTAAAACATTAGTTTCACTGTGTATATTTAAGGAAGGAACATTTTTTGAATAAAATTGATATTTATAACAATTATTAATAAAGTTCTTTACAGAAATATTTGTCTAAACTTGATATATTTTTTTTAAACGTAGCGTAGCTTTATTAAGCCGTTATCAAGACTCAAAGCAGCATCTTTGACGAACACACAATTCATTTGAAAATTAAGGTCTTTTGAATCGAATTGACTTGCACAGAAATGTTTGCCACTGGTCTTCACTCAAACAACGATTCACTCATATATGCATTACTTAAAAAGTGTGAGGTAAATGTATTGTTTGTCTAGTACATGTATCTCGGATCCGTTAAATTACCCTTAAAACTAAAAAAAAAAAAAAAACATTATCCCCTCCCTTTGCCAAATACTCCTTGGAGAAGAAAAACCATTTGAAACAAACAGAAAAGATAGGAATATAGTGATCCCTAATACATCATTCCTTCTTCTCCTTCAATCTCTGTACCGATGTAATGCATTGGCTTTATGAGAATAAAATATATATTCTTCGACTGTAAGCACGCTGCTGCAGCCTACGTTTCCTAATGCTCAATCGAGACATCTTCATTATTTTTAAACGACTGCAAATCATCAAAATGGCTTTCATGAAGAAGCAACCACTTAACATTCGGTTCTACGTAACGAACATTTAAATGACATAGAGTTTACAAGTGTGAACAAATCTTATGTACAGGTAATTAAACAAGGTGTATAGATGTGAACAAATTTAATGTGAAACCAATGTCCAGTACTAGTACATTAAACTAATTGTAAACAAGTTTACTGTACATGGTGTTTGGTGTGAACACGACCTTAGAATTGGTTATATGATTCACTATGCTGTTGCAAATTGACCCCGCCCCCCCACCCTCCCAATATTTTTTTTTATGTCCCTTTTTTTTCTTTTGTGTCATACATTGTGCAATTACGAATTGACCCTCTCCCCCCTTTTTTCTACAACAGCCAACCACTCTTTTTTTGCAAAAAACCTTATTTGAAAAAAAAATCTTTTTAATTTCTGAAATCTTAAGGAGAAAAAAAATGTTTCCCTTAAGATATGGTCATAATCTCAATTCAAACTTCCAATGAAGTTTGCAACCCAAAATACCTATTTAAATACATCATAAAAGTCTTAAAATAGAAAATGACATACATGATCATGGCTAAATTAATATACCTTTTAAAATCAGCATTACTCAGTAATAGTAACTACTAAAAAAAAAATTGACAGGTAATCACTTCAAGACAATACAACATTGTTTATTCATAATTTAAAAGCATTGTAAGGGAGCTAGGTAATTCAAATGTTATGTTTGAATTACCTCACTTGCACTGCTTTTAAATTATGCATTGTACTTTGTAAATGTCCATTAACTAGGAAACCCTTGTTTTCCCTCTTTTTGCCCCTAAATCATAAACGGGTTGAGCCATAACACTCTCCCTCCCCAAAAAGCTAGTCCTAGCCATCATTGTTGTATGAAAACTTTAACTGATCCATACACCATTTCACAAGTTAAAGTCTGGAAAGTAGAAAAATGTTTATTTTGACCTCTTTTTGGCCCGTTATTCCTACACTGTTGGGAACACAACCCCCAAAATCAATCCCAACCTTCCTTTTTTGATATTTATCCTTCTGATATTTTTTTTAAATAGATTTATTTTCTCAAACTAACGTTATTGCCCAGAAACCAAATATGTCTTCAGACGACATCATAGCATTATACGAATGCCAAAAGATTTGCAGTCGCATAAAAAAGAATTAATAGTGGAAAAAAATAATATATGATGGACAAAAGAACATGCATTCAAAAAATTATTGTTTAAGGCACTCTTGGCCAATTTACTTACTAGCAGAAGCCAATTCGATAGTGTGTTTGACAGTTCCAAATTCATTAGTAAGAGATACAGTATAATTCGTAAAGTCCTCTAATTTCAAATCCAGAATTGTCAGTGTAACATTATAACCATCCAGTTGTACTTCCTTTCCATAAATCTTATCCTGAACAACAGTAGAACTTGATGATTTTTGTGTTGTTATTGGTTTTCCAGTACGAGCCCACATATAACTGGTGAATTGTGGAACACTATATACATTAACATATATATCTACTGCTTTACCAAATTCACCAAACTGCTTGACCTTGTCAATGGTATCAGATGTAAACACTGGCTGAGCTAAAATGATACACAAACATAAGAATTCAAAAAGGATCATGTGTGTCTGCCATCATACCCACACTTTAAACATTTCCATGTGAAGTGACACAGTGTAATTTGTCATATATATATTAAAAATTTGTAAGGGTTCCACGGAACCCAATGTCTCGCCTACTTTTGCTGTTAATTCCAGGCTAAAAAAAATGAGGAGAAAAAAAATAATAAAAATATTCCTCTTGATACTATCTTTTGATTGAAAGAGGCTTCTGTCCAAGTTAAATAAAAATCTAGGGGTTTATGAATCTAATAAATGTTTTAAAAACTTTAATTGCAAACTGTATGTTATGTTAACTGGAAGAAAAACTAAGTCCATTTATAAAGTAAAATATGGATAAACATGTATGGATAGATGCTAGCTTTTGGTCATAAACAAGCTTCTGTTCAAATTTGGTAGAAATCAAGGATAGAGAAAGTTTTTAAAATTTTAAAAACTTTAACAACAGAGTGAATGTAATGTTTCCTGGCAGAAAAACTAAGTCCATTTGTAAGTAAAATACGGAAAACAGGATTTTTCTTTACAAAATTTACTTCTTGATACTATCTTATGATCATAAGCAAGCTTCAGTCCAAGGACAGTTTAAGTAAGTTAATAAAATTTCGAAAACTTTAACCACAGAGTGAATATTTGTGGACGCCGCCGCCGCGACGGAGTGAAGGATCGCCATGTCTCGCTTTTCCAACAAAAGTCGAAGGCTCGAAAAAAAGGTCACATCACAATGACATATAATTGGGAAGGTGCATTAACAGGACAGATTAAACCAAAACAGTTACTTTTGATTTACTCTGACACTAAATAACGCTTTCGATGTCCTTATTTACTTACCAAAAAAATTGCAGAAATGAATTATTGCTGTAAAAGAAATATATTTAGACTATTTTGAGCCAACAATTACTTGTCTATGAGTTTGCATTAAAAATTGAGAATCAATGCGCTCCATAGTATACTAATTTAAGATTTCCAGAAAACAAAAGGGTAATTTTGGAGTACATCTGTTCGAAGGATAGTTTTTTTTCTTTAAATGTATGTTGAAAATTGGCGTGGCTTGAATATCCCATGCCTTCTGCTATTTGAAGTACTATTACAGTGTAAAAGATTTTTACGGTTAATGTGTATCTTAGATAATATACTAAAATGAATAAAATATCGTTGTAGATCACTGTGTTAGGTAATATTATTAACACACGGTCCTTCAAAGTTTTGGGAGTATTTATAGAATGTATAAAAAAAATCATTTCATTTAACTAAAAATTTGAACGCCCAGTTTTCTGTGACAGAACTTGTAATCTAGTGTGTACCTATCTGAACGCCTGATCAACAACAACAGGGACAGTTGACCTTTAAATTTTTGTTGGTATAAAAAAGGAGATGTGGTATGATTGTCAATGAGACAACTGTCCACAAGAGACCAAAATGACACAGACATTAACAACTATAGGTCCGTACGGCCTTCAACAAAGCCCATACCGCATAGTCAGCTATAAAAGGCCCCGATATGACAATGTAAAATAATTAAAACAAGAAAACTAACGGTCTTAAGTTTAACAATTGAAATCTTTTTATTTAGGCATAATACCAAACAAAATTACTGAGGGGAGCCAGTGGGTAGTATATCAGGTAAATGGAATATCTATAACCAAATTACAAAATGTATATAATTTTGCATTCACTACGTTACACTTAAAGGAAATATATCCTATTCCTATATCATAAATAGATTATTATCTATAATAAAGAGTTCACTTCATCCAACTAGAGCGTGTCTCTCACCTTGGTATATATGTGCATATAAAACAAAGGCACATGAGTCATGATAAAATTGTGTTTTGGTGATGATGATGTGTTTGTTCAGTTTACTTTACTGCACATTCTTCCTGCTAACAATTATCTGCATCTATAATGAACTTGCCCCAGTAGTTACAGTGAAAAATATTTTGTAAGAATTTACAAAATTTATGAAAATTGTTGAAAATTGACTATACAGGGCAAAAACTCCTTAAGGGTCAATTGACCATTTTGGTCATTTTGACTTATTTTTAGGTCTTACTTTGCTGTACAGTATTGCTGTTTACAGTTTATCTCTATCTATAATAATATTCAAGATAATAACCAAAAGCTGCAAAATTTTCTTAAAACTACAAATTCAGGGCAGCAACCCAACAACGGGTTGTCCGATTCATCTGAAAATGTCAGGGCGGATAGATTTTGACCTGATAAACAATTTAACCCCATGTCAGATTTGCTCTAAATGCTTTGGTTTTTTAGTTATAAGCCAAAAACTGCATTTTACCCCTATGTTCTATTTTTAGCCATGGCGGCCATCTTGGTTGGTTGGCCGGGTCACCGAACACATTTTTAAACTAGATACCCCAATAATGATTGTGGCCAAGTTTGGGTTAATTTGGCCCAGTAGTTTCAGAGAAGAAGATTTTTGTAAATGTTAACAGATGACAACAACGGACGCAAAGTGATGAGAATGATTGCCATTATTATTATTATTAGCTCACCTGGCCCGAAGGGCCAAGTGAGCTAATAATAATAATAATGGCAATCATTCTTATCACACTCATCTTCGAATAGACTGTCCATGTGCAAATCAAAACATAAGCTCTGCTGTAGATCAGAAATTAGCCGACATAATCTTCAGTTATTGAGATTAAAAATTGGAAAGCATTCCTATAGGCTCCATTGTATAAATAGTTAAATCATAAAAATCATATTTGATTACCTTTCACAATAACAAAGCCAGACCCTGTCTGATCAAACTTGTTGTACTTGTCCTTAATACCATTACTAGCTGTACAAACATATTTTCCACTGTCCTGGTATCTCAATACCTCTGGAGCTTCTGGTAACTGAAAGATTTTACTGCCAGCAAGTTCTCGTATAATTTTTCCATTTCTAGACTTTTGTTGCCATCCATGATAGGTATAATTATCTGGGTTACCACTAGGATTACATGTTACTGTTCTGATGACATCTTTTTGTGTATATGTATGATTTTTCACTGTTATAACTGGAGCATCTGTAATTATGATATATTTGTTAATTTTATAATTATAACAACGTTAATAGTCTGTAAAGCAACATCACACAGTAACCCTATTTGCCATGTGAAAACAAGATAAAATAAGGGAGAAAAAAGGGTATAAGCTAGAAAAATAGCAGAATTGTCACAGACAAGGAAGAAAAGAGGAATAAAGGTGGTGGCATGAATCCATTTACTCTTTATAGGACCTTAAATTTATAATTTCTCTTTGACACATTCCCCACTTCCATACTCAATTTTATTATACTTTTGCTTTAGTTTCAGAGATATTAGTCAAAAACTGCATTTTACTCACAATTCTATTTTTAACCATGTCATATATGTTGGTTGGCAGGCTGAGTCTTCAGACACATTTTTTAAACTAAATATCCTAATGATAAGTGTGGTCAAGTTTGGTTCACTTTGTCTCTGTAGTTTCAGAGGAGAAGATTTTAGAAAAAGATAACGAAAATTTACCAAAAAAAATAATTATATTGATTTTAAAGGGCAAAATTTTCTTATCCAAGGCATAGATAACCTTAGCTGTATTTGGCACAATTTTTTTGAATTTTGGATCCTCAATGCTCATCAACTTTGTACTTGTTTGGCACTATTATAAATATTTTTATATGAGCGTCACTGATGAGTTTTATGTAGACAAAACGCGCGTCTGGCATACTAAATTATAATCCTGATACCTTTGATAACTATCTGGACCCTTTTGACCTCAATGTGGACCAATTTGATAACGGGCCCAAAAATCTTAAATCAAAATACATGGCGAGATGCAGCATATCAAACCCCATTCATATATTTTTTGTTGAAATCAAACAAAGTTTAATTTTGGACCCTGATTTGAACCAACTTGAAAACAGGGCCCATTTATATAAAAAAATCTAAATACATTTCAAGATTAAGCATATTAAAAAACAAGAATGTGCCCTCAGTACACGAATGCCCCACTCGCACTATCATTTTCTATGTTCAGTGGACCGTGACATTGGGATAAAATCTCTAATTTGGCATTAAAATTAGAAAGATCATATCATAGGGAACATGTGTACTAAGTTTGAAGTTGATTGGACTTCAACTTCATCAAAAACTACCTTGACCAAAAACTTTAACCTGAAGCAGGACAGACGGACGAACGGACGGACGAACGGACGCACAGACGAATGGACGCACAGACCAGAAAACATAATGCCCCTCTACTATTGTAGGTGGGGCATAAAAACCAAGAATTCATTTTTTTTTTTAAATCAAACAAAGTTTAATTTTGGACCCTTTGGACCTTAATGTAGACCAATTTGAAAACGGGGAAAAAAAATAAAAATCTAAATTGACGGTTAAATTAAACATATTAAAAAACCCCAATAATTCATTTTTTGATGGAATTCAAACAAATTGGACCCTTTGAATCTCAATGTGGACCAATTTGATGACAGGGCCCAAAACCGAAAAACTTAATATGTGGTTACATTCAGCATATCAAATAAAGGGCTGCGCTTTAGCGCATGATATGCCCGCTGCTCTTTTAACTTGTCTTTTATGCTTTAAATGAATTTATATGATCAACTAGAAATATATATACAAATCAAAAGGGATGTTACATTAATATATTCACCAAAGTTTCATAAAATCCCCCTTTTTTTAAGTATAAAAATTCATTACTTAAGAAAACGTAAAATCTAAAATTTATAAAAATGGAAAGGGAGCTTATAGATATAAACAATTTATCAAAGTTGCATAAAATTTTGTGAAAGTGTTAGTTATTGTCCCAAAATTGGAAAAATCCCCCCTTTTTTAAGCATAAGAATTCATAACACGGAAATGTAAAATCTGAAATTTATAAAAATTGAAAGGGAGCTTACATCAATAGATATAAACAATTCACCAAAGTTTCATAGACATTGGTGAAAGCCTTTTTGAGTTATTGTCAGAAATGTTGAAAATCCCCCCTTTTTTATGAATAAAGCCCCATAAATCCAAAACTTAAAATCTGAAATTTATAAAAATTGAAAGGGAGCTTACATCAATAGATATAAACAATTCACCAAAGTTTCATGGACATTGGTGAAAGCCTTTTTGAGTTATTGTCCGAAATGTTGAAAATGCCCCCTTTTTTATGAATAAAGCCCCATAAATCCAAAACTTAAAATCTGAAATTAAAAAAAAACGAAAGGGAGCTTACGTCAATAGATATAAATAATTCACTTAAGTTTCATGGAAATTGGTGAAAGTATTTTTGAGTTATTGTCCGAAGTGTGGACGACGGACAGACGGACGGACAGGCGGACGGACGGACAGACAGATGGACGGACAAACGGACAACGGTATACCATAATACGTCCCGTCTAAAAGACGACGGGTGTATAAAAACCCAATTATTCAATTTTTGTTGAAATCAAACAAAGTTTAATTTTGGATCCTGATTTGGACCAACTTTAAACCAGATGCTCCGCAGGGCGTAGCTTTATACGACCGCAGAGGTTGAACCCTGAACGGTTGGGGCAAGTATGGACACAACATTCAAGCTGGATTCAGCTCTAAATTTGGATTGTGATTAAATAGTTGACACAGCATAGGTTTCTGACACAGAATGAATGTGTTCTAATGAACTTAAAATTTTTGTTTTCTCTTAGAGCAATTCACTATGCTGTTGAATATTAATCCTCTCAAAAAAATGTTTGAAGAAATTTTCTTTTTTATTTATGAAATTTCAAATGAGAAAAATTGAACCCAATTTTTTTAATCACATCCCCCTTTCCCTTATTCTAAAACTAATCTCAATTAAAATTTCTAATGGAGTTTGCAACAATAACTACTCATTTAAATACATCATAAAATATTAAGATGTAAAAAAACTGCTTGTTATCACTGAATGGTAAAGATTATTTTAATTTATCAGTTGGTAGTAAAAAGTGAATATACATTGTATATTGTATATAACAAAGATTTAAGTTGATTCTGGACAAAGAAAGGGTTAGGGTTAGGGTTAAAAATCTTGCAATTAGATATTTCTTGCTTACTATTCTGGACAAAGAAAGATAACTCTAATTAAAAAAAAATTTGCTATTTCACAATATTGTGCAATTAGATATTTCTTGCCATTGCGCAATACTGTGCAATTGAAAAGACTTGCTATTGCACAATACTTAATATAATAATTTTAGATCCTGATTTGGACCAACTTGAAAACTGGGCCCATAATAAAAAATCTAAGTACATTTTTGGATTCAGCATATCAAAGAACCCAAGATTTCAATTTTTGTTAAAATCAGACTAAGTTTAATTTTGGACCCTTTGGACTTTAGTGTAGACCAATTTGAAAACAGGACCAAAAATGAAGAATCTACATACACAGTTAGATTTGGTATATCAAAGAACCCCATTTATTCAATTTTTGATGAAATCAAACAAAGTTTAATTTTGGACACCGATTTGGACCAACTTGAAAACTGGGCCAATAATCAAGAATCTAAGTACATTTTTAGATTCAGCATATCAAAGAACCTAACTGATTCATTTTTTGTCAAAATCAAACTAAGTTTAATTTTGGACCCTTTGGACCTTAATGTAGACCAATTTGAAAACGGGACCAAAAGTTAAGAATCTACATACACAGTCATGACAGTTAGATTCGGCATATCAAAGAACCCCAATTATTCAATTTTGATGAAATCAAACAAAGTTTAATTTTGGACCCTTTGGGCCCCTTATTCTGTTGGGACCAAAACTCCCAAAATCAATACCAACCTTCCTTTTATGGTCATAAACCTTGTGTTTAAATTTCATAGATTTCTATTTACTTATACTAACGTTATGGTGCGAAAACCAAGAAAAATGCTTATTTGGGTCCCTTTTTGGCCCCTAATTCCTAAACTGTTGGAACCTAAACTCCCAAAATCAATACCAACCTTCCTTTTGTAGTCATTAACATTGTGTTTAAATTTCATTGATTTCTATTTACTGAAACTAAAGTTATTGTGCGAAAACCAAGAATAATGCTTATTTGGGCCCTTTTTTGGCCCTAATTCCTAAACTGTTGAAACCAAAACTCCCAAAATCAATCCCAACCGTTCTTTTGTGGTCATAAACCTTGTGTCAATATTTCATAGATTTCTATTAACTTAAAGTTATAGTGCGAAAACCAAGAAAATGCTTATTTGGGCCCTTTTTGGCCCCTTATTCCTAAAATGTTTGGACCAAAACTCCCAAAATCAATACCAACCTTCCTTTTGTGGTCATAAATCTTGTGTTAAAATTTCATAGATTTCCATTCACTTTTACTAAAGTTAGAGTGCGAAAACTAAAAGTATTCGGACGACGACGAAGACGACGACGCAGACGACGACGCCAACGTGATAGCAATATACGACGAAAGGGCCCATAATCAAAAATCTAAATACATGTTTAGATTCAGCATATCAAAGAACCCCAAAAAATCCATTTTTATTAATATCAAAACAAGTTTAATATTAGACCCTTAATTTGGACCGTAATGTAGACCAATTTGAAAACGGAACCAATAATTAAAAATCTAAATACACAGTTAGAATCGGCATATCAAAGAACCACAAAAATTCAATTTTTGCTGAAAAAAAGAAAAATCCTTAGTTTTTCAAAAAATTCAAAGTTTTGTAAACAGAAAATTTATAAAAATGACCATATAATTGATATTTGTGTCAACACGGAAGTGCTGACTACTGGGCTGGTGATACCCTCGGTGAGGAAACCTCCACCAGCAGTGGCATCGACCCTATGGTGTAAAGAGTTACCAAAGGTTACAGGATTATAATTTAATACGCCAGACGCTCCTTTCGTCTACATGAGACTCATCAGTGACGCTCAGATCAAAATAGTTATAAAGCCAAACAAGTACAGAGTTGAAGAGCATTGAGGACCCAAAATTCCAAAAAGTTGCGCCAAATACGGCTAAGGTAATCTATTCCTGTGATAAGAAAAGCCTCAGTGAAATATTCTAAATCTTATAAAATCTTTAAGAAAATGCATAGTATTTGATTGTGTAAAGTATTTGAATACAGACAGAATAAAATTTTTTTTTCTATGGTCATCACTATACCTTGACCAAAAACGTAAACATGAAGCGAGCACTATAATTTTCGAGGTTCAGTTTGCTTAGAAATTAGGTTCAAAACTCTAGGCAAAAAAATAATAAAGATCACATCATAGGCAACATGTGTACTAAGTTTCAAGTTGATTGGACTTCACCTTCATAAAAATCTACCTTGACCAAAATCTTTAACGTGAAGCGGGACATAAGGAAGGACGGAAGAACTGACAAACGGACTGACGAACGGACACACAGAACAGAAAACAAAATATCCCTAGGTGGGGCATAAAAAAACATTACTGAACTTTCAATGTTGAAACAAATATGTATCCCATCTTCAATTCTTCTACAAGACCAAGTAATACCTACATTTGACATCTAGTTGCCTTCTCTCCTGAGAACCAATAAGGTCTGCTATATTGGTGACATGACATTTGACTTCCTTTCCGTTATGACTCCGATTAACATTATATGTTAATAATGAATGCACTGTATATGTCTCTGCTGGTTTAATAATTGAAAGCGTATCTGTAGCAAATGTTGTTATATTTGTTGAGCCAATATACCATTGGAAACTAGCAGGAGGACGACTGCCCTCTGATGTACAGGATACTGTCAATGGAATCGTTTCCTCTGTACTTATAGTTGTCTGACTGAAGGTAGGCTTTAAGGGTTTTACTGAAATATTGTGAATAAATTAGGATACAATCATACCTCACAAAATATATGGCAATTAAATATGTCTTCTGTTCTTCACTTGAGAGTTAACAATGTTTAAAAAGAAATTTTAAAGCAAAATTAAAATGACAAAAGAAAATTTTGGAAAAAAACATGGAAACGCCATAAGTATTTTGAATTTGTTATTTTTCCTCTATGATGTCGTTTAATTAAATTGACAAATCAACCAAAGACCTAATTAACTAATACTGATAAATTATGATTGGTACAGGAAATTGTTACAAATTGAATTGTGAATTTAGATTATGAGCTGCAAACAACTGAGGTAATATCAATTTTACCTGCATGGTTTCGTTTCTGATTACTGCCTATTTTATTGCAAAGGAATATATAAGACCCTGTTCACACTAGCATTTTTTTTTATCGATCTAATTTGAATCGATCTAAATAAAACCAGTTAGCGTTCACACTATCTTTAATCATATCGATCTCTATCGGTTTAATATGAACCACTGCGTTCACACTACAATTAAAAACGCAATCGATCTAACCTTTTTGCCCGTAAGACTGTCAACACTGTGTATAAATAGAACTGATTTATCAAATTCATGTGCTGATACACACACTTGGGAAAAAAACTAGAGGCTCTAAAGAGCCTGTGTCGCTCACCTTGGTCTATGTGAATATTAAACTTTAGGACGCAGATGGATGCATGACAAAATTGTGTTTTGGTGATGGTGATGTGTTTGTACATCTTACTTTACTGAACATTCTTGCTGCTTACAATTATCTCTATCTATAATGAACTTGGCCCAGTACTAGTTTCAGAGGAGATTTTTGTAAAAGATAACTAAGATTTACGAAAAATGGTTAAAAATTGACTATAAAGGGCAATAACTCCTGAAGGGGTCAACTGACCATTTCGGTCATGTTGACTTATTTGTAGATCTTACTTTGCCGACATTTATTGCTTTTTACAGTTTATCTCTATCTATAATAATATTCAAGATAATAACCAAAAACAGCAAAATTTCCTTAAAATTATCAATTCAGGGGCAGCAACCCAACAATGGGTTGTCCGATTCATCTGAAAATTTCAGGGCAGATAGATCTTGACCTGATAAACAATTTTACTTCATGTTAGATTTACTTTAAATGCTTTGGTTTTTGAGTTATAAGCCAAAAACTGAATTTTACCCCTTTGTTCTAGTTTTAGCCGTGGCGGCCATCTTGGTTGGTTGGCCGGGTCACGCCACACATTTTTTAAACAAGATACCCCAATGATGATTGTGGCCAAGTTTGGTTTAATTTGGACCTTTAGTTTCAGAGGAGAAGATTTTTGTAAAAGATTACTAAGATTTACGAAAAATGGTTAAAATTGACTATAAAGGGCAATCACTCCTAAAGGGGTCAACTGACCATTTCAGTCATGTTGACTTATTTGTAAATCTTACTTTGCTGAACATTATTGCTGTTTACAGTTTATCTCTATCTATAATAATATTCAAGATAATAACCAAAAACAGCAAAATTTCCTTAAAATTACCAATAACTAAGATTTACGAAAAATGGTTAAAAATTGACTATAAAGGGCAATAACTCCTGAAGGGGTCAACTGACCATTTCGGTCATGTTGACTTATTTGTAGATCTTACTTTGCCGACATTTATTGCTTTTTACAGTTTATCTCTATCTATAATAATATTCAAGATAATAACCAAAAAGAGCAAAATTTCCTTAAAATTACTAATTCAGGGGCAGCAACCCAACAACGGGTTGTCCGATTCATCTGAAAATTTCAGGGCAGATAGATCTTGAACTGATAAACAATTTTACCCAATGTCAGATTTGCTCTAAATGCTTTGGGTTTTGAGTTATAAGCCAAAAACTGCATTTTACCCCATGTTCTATTTTAAGCCATGGCGGCCATCTTGGTTTGATGGCCGTGTCACCGGACACATTTTTCAAACTACTAACCCAAAAGATGATTATGGCCAAGTTTGGATTAATTTGGCCCAGTAGTTTCAGAGTAGAAGATTTTTGTAAAATATTACTAAGATTTACGAAAAATGGTTAAAAATTGACTATAAAGGGCAATAACTCCTAAAGGGGTCAACTGACCATTTCAGTCATGTTGACTTATTTGTAAATCTTACTTTGCTGAACATTATTGCAGTTTACTGTTTATCTCTATCTATAATAATATTCAAGATAATAACCAAAAACAGCAAAATTTCCTTAAAATTACTAATTCGAGGGCAGCAACCCAACAACGGGTTGTCCGATTCATCTGAAAATTTCAGGGCAGATAGATCTTCACCTGTTTAACAATTCTACCCCATGTCAGATTTGCTCTAAATGCTTTGGTTTTTGAGTTATAAGCCAAAAACTGCATTTTACCCCTATGTTCTATTTTTAGCCATGGCGGCCATCTTGGATGGTTGGCCGGGTCACCGGACACTTTTTTTAAACTAGATACCCCAATGATGATTGTGGACAAGTTTGGTTTAATTTGGCCCAGTAGTTTCAGAGGAGAAGATTTTTGGAAAAGTTAAGGACGACGACGGACGACGACGGACGCTGGACGCCAAGTGATGAGAAAAGCTCACTTGGCCTTTTAGGCCAGGTGAGCTAAAAATCAACATAAGAAAAGAAGACACAGATTTCGAAACTCTATGCTATGGCGAGGACACCATGTTTACGGTTTGTTTTAAAGGTCTTTTAACAGAAAAATATGGGTTAAACAACGAACCTCTGAGATAGTTTTGCCGCTATACATGCCCATACGTTATTTTCGATTCAATCGTACTAGTTTAAACCCATCTCTGCGTTCACATCTAAAGTAAGATCGGTTTTACTATAGATCGATTCAAACTAAATTACCTCTTTTGGTGTTTTGGTTTAGACCGATTGAAGATCAATTCAATGCGTTCACATTAGCCCTTAAATCTATCTAAAGTGAACCGGTCTAGTTTAAATCGATAAAAATGTCCTAGTGTGAACGGGGTATTAGTTAAAAGTTTGAAGTCTTTGACTTCTTATATTTAATAGACTGTTATCAAAGAAATTTCTCGCTTTTTTGGTAATTTCAATAATGCAAACGTTGAAATTGAAATAGCAACACTTTTTAAAACATGTCAGATTTACAAATATTCAAAGTCAATGAACCATGACTGAAGGAACATAGCTAAACAATCTCCATGGAAATGAGATGTGCCAATGCTAATATAATACATACCAAATACCATTGACTAATCATAAGAAGTTTCCTTTAAACAAACCTAATCATTACCTCATACATGTTAACTAAGAAAAATTTCAAAGTCAATAAACCATAACTGGGTGGGGGTCAAATAATCTCAATAATAATGACATGTGCCAATGCTAATACAAATGCATACCAAATATCATTGACCTACCAATAGTGGTTCTCCATGAAACCTTATCACAAACTAATACATGAAAACTAAGCAAAAGTTTCAGTTAATAGACCCTGACTCAGGGGGCGGGGCCAAATATTTCCATGGAAATGAGATAAGCCAATGCTTAGACAACTGCATACCAATTAGTCTAAACTTTCGACTAGTATTTCACCATAAACAGACCCAATCACAAACTAATATATGAAAACTAAGCAAAAGTTTCAAAGTCAATAGAGAATAACTGAGTGGGCGGGGCCAAATAATTTCCATGGTAATAAGATGTGCCAAAACTGATACAACTGCATATTAAATATCTTTGACTTAATACCACTAGTGGTTCACCATGTACACAAAACCTAACCACAAACTAATACATTGTTGACACCGCCGTCGACGTCGGACACCGGAAACAGCATACCTATGTCTCCCTTTCTGACGTAAAAACTGCTTACTTAATGTACCATTTTGCACAAATATTGAAGGAAGGGATATTAGTTGCAATCTAGTCATTATTGTATACTGGTATCATCATTTATAATACTTATTCCCAAAATATAAAAGTATATATAGTGCTTAATAATCTAGCACATGAATATTTTTTAACAATAAAATAGGAAATGTGTTCATGGGATACAGATGATGCCCCCACTTGCATATACGTCTACGATACATACACATGATCCATATTTTACTACTAACGGTAATATGACTGATTATCCCGAGCGGATCGTATACTTGTGATGACTGACTGAGTATATAGCGTTTTGTTGTAATGCTGTCATCTATTGAAAGTGTGTCTCTGAGTGCAAATGTGACTGTCATTTTCTGTGTCCCTTTGCAAACCAAGTATCTTGACAAGTTGGTCTTCGTCTAGTACATTTTCGGATAAGGCACGGTCGTATAGTTCTTAGCAGTTTGAAGCCAATGATCGTAAGTTAAAAGAGAGACGAAAGATACCAAAGGGACAGTCAAACTTATAAATCAAAACTAGAGGCTCTAAAGAGCCTGTGTCGCTCACCTTGGTCTATGTGAATATTAAACAAAGGAAGCAGATGGATTCATGACAAAATTGTGTTTTGGTGATGGTAATGTGTTTGTACATCTTACTTTACTAAACAGTCTTGCTGCTTACAATTATCTCTATCTATAATGAACTTGGCCCAGTAGTTTCAGTGGAAAATGTTAATAAAAATTTACAAATTTTATGAAAATTGTTAAAAATTGACTATAAAGGACAATAACTCCTTAGGAGGTCAATTGACCATTTCGGTCATGTTGACTTATTTGTAAATCTTACTTTGCTGAACATTATTGCTGTTTACAGTTTATCTCTGTCTATAATAATATTCAAGATAATAACCAAAGACAGCAAAACTTCCTTAAAATTACCAATTCAGGGACAGCAACCCAACAACGGGTTGTCCGATTCATCTGAAAATTTCAGGGCAAATAGATCTTGACCTGATAAACAATTTTACTCATGTCAGATTTGCTCTTAATGCTTTGGTTTTTGAGTTCCAGCCAAAAACTGCATTTTACCCCTATGATTTATTTTTAGCCATAGCATGCATCTTGGTTGGTTGGCAGGGTCACCGGACAAATTTTTTAAACTAGATACCCCAATGATGATTGTGGACAAGTTTGGTTTAATTTGGCCCAGTAGTTTCAGAGGAGAAGATTTTTGTAAAAGTTAACGACGACGGATGCAAAGTAATGGGAAAAGCTCACTTGGTCCTTTGGGCCAGGTGAGCTAAAAAAACTGACAACGCCATGGCTAAAAATAAATTAGACAAACAGACAAACAATAGTAAAGAACTAAAGAATAAACAACACGAACCCCACCAAAAACCAGGGGTGATCACATGTGCTCCGGAAGGGTAAGCAGATCCTGCTCCACATATGGCACCCAACGTGTTGCTTGTGTGATAACAAATCCGGTAAATAGTCTAATTCGGTAGATCACATTCATGAAAGGGAAGGGGATTGTTATGTTACGACGTAAGGAACATATCCGATTTCATTTGTGAAACGGTTATTCCATAACAGTCAACTAACTCGTGATGGCGTCCGTAACATTTACGAAGGGATGATTTCAACTGCACCATTTGGAACTCTTGGTTTAATAGCTTCCTTGAGTGCAGCAACACTCTATCAAGAAAATCATGATAGAAAATGCAAGCACATGAATATCGTATCAATTAGGAGATATATACCCTGTTTGCAGGTGCTGCTGGAATGTTGCTACTTAGAAATGGTAAGTTCACAATTGGAAAGCTGAAATCATCTCTTTTGTCGTAAAGTTTTGTTTTCAACCGACCCTCATTGTCAATTTCTAGATGTAAGTCAAGATATGAGGCCGACTTAACTATATCTGTAGTATCCTTTATCTCTAGTTCATTGGGATAGATGCGTACCACATAGTCACAAATTTTTTAATTATTTATTGTTTTTTCTGTTCCACACTTTCAATTGTTGCTAAAGATCTATCCTGGCTAACTCCGCTTCGTTTTTCAAATCATCGATTTTTCGTAAATGTCTTATTACTACACTTCTGTTAGCTTTCCTTATCGATTTCAGCTTATTCAAATCCATTGGGCACGGCACAAAAATGTCGGGAATACGTGAATTAAGGAATAAAGCGTTGCATATGTTCATATATGTATAATCGATCTATATAAGTCCAAGTATACAAGAGACACGTCACAAAGTCTTGACGTTACAATATAAGACATAAGTGACATTTCCGCATTGTGTTCGCGTCGTATTTACAACAATAACTACCTCTACTTCTGGTATCATGGCCCAAGTGAAAAATCTCTTAGTTTTATAATAAGCCAGCTGGCAATAGCATAAGTTCGACAATGCTCCCTCTATCTCTGGTATAATGGCCCAAGTGAAGAATCTGTTAGTTAGGCCGGCCGGCAATAGTTATGTCCACTTCGTTGTAAACAGAGCTACCACCTCCACCTTTTATCCCTTTGCAGACAAACTCGTACTGGACTAGGGCATAAGTGCTATAGGCCAGTTTATAGTCAATGCCCACCTTTATACCTCTGGTATAATGGCCCAAGTGTAGATTCTCTTAGTTTGGCCAGCCGGCAATAGTTTATGTCGACTTCGTTGTAAACAGAGCTATCACCTCCCCCTTTCAACCCTTTGCAGACAAACTCGTATGGGTCTAGGGCATTAGTGTTATGAGTCATTTTAAAGGCAATAACTACCTCTACCTCTGGTATCATGGCCCAATTGGAACATCTCTTAGTTTGGACAGCCAGCAATATCTATAGCTTAATTCGACTTTGTGATATACTAGGGTACCCAATTTCCCTTTGCTGACTAACTCATACGGGTTTAAGCGATATGGGCCATTTTAAAGTCAATGCCCACCTCTACCTCTGGTATAATGGCCCAAGTGGAGAATCTCTTAGTTTGGCCAGCCGACAATAGTTTATATCGACTTCGTTGTAAACAGAGCTACCACCTCCCCCTTTTAACCCTTTGCAGACAAACTCGTACAGGTCTAAGGCATAAGTGCTATAGACCATTTTAGAGTCAATACCCCTTAATGCATTGGCAAGTTATAAGGAACAAATTCCCCTCTCCTATCAACACATCTTCTGATCAAGGAACTCCCATGTTCTGATCAAGCAATATCTGCCACATTAGCTCCTGTCGAAAGACTTTTTAGAATTGCTGTCTAAGTGTTGATACCAGAGAGATGCAGACTACTGGTAAATGACAAAACATTAAAATTACTAATGATTATTAAATGCAACGCTTAAACTATGCTTACCCGTACATGCATATTTTACACACGTATAATATTGTTAGAAAATATTATGATGAAATGTAATGTGTAATTTAATTAATTACTTAAGTAAAGTAATTGTAATTTAATTAATTACATTTCAAAAACTGTGTAATGTGTAATTAGTGTAATTGATCATTTTTGCAATGTAATGTGTAATTTAATTAATTACATTCCAATGTAATTGACCCCAAGTCTGATGCCCACCTCTACCTCTGGTATAATGGACAAAGTGGAGAATCTCTTAGTTTGGCCAGCCGACAATAGTTTATGTCGACTTTGTTGTAAACAGAGCTATCACCTCACCCTTTTAACCTTTGCAGACAAACTCGTACGGGTCTAGGGCATTAGTGCTATGAGCCATTTTAAAGGCAATAACTATCTCTACCTCTGGTATCATGGCCCAATTGGACATAAACAGACCTGACAAAATAATACAATAATGAAAAAGAAAGAAATACTGACTGTAACTTTATTAATGACCCTTCATTATTAAAAACTACGAAGACCAATCAAAGTCTTCACATGATAAGGATATTGCCATTCAGTGATAATCATTGCATTTTGAATATCCAGATCTAGACCAATACGAGTTTTTCAGAAAACCAGCTAATAGGGGTTTGGGTACCCCGGTATATCATGAAGTCGACATAAACTATTGCCCGTTGGCCAAACTAAGAGATACTCCACGTGGGCCACTGTACCAGAGGTAGAGGTGGGCATTGACTCAATAATGGACTATAGCACTTATACCCTAGACCCGTACGAGTTAGTCAACACAGGGAAAGGGGGGTACCCTTGTATATCACAAAGTCCAATTGAGCTATTGCTGGCTGGCAAAACTAAGAGATTCTCCACTTGGGCCCTGATACCAGGGTTAGAGGTAGTTATTGCCTTTAAAATAGCCCATAGCACTAATGCCCTAGACCCGTACAAGTTTGTCTGCAAAGGGTTAAAAGGGGGAGGTGGGAGCTCTGTTTACAACGAAGTAGACATCAACTATTGCTGACTGGCCAAACTACGAGATTCTCCACGTGGGTCATTATACCAGAGATAGAGGTGGGCATAGACTCTAAAATGGCCCATATCACTTATGCCCTAGACCCATACGAGTTAGTCAGCAAAGGGAAAGGGGGTACCCTGGTATATCACAAAGTCGAATTAAGCTATTGCCGGCTTTCCAAACCAAGATATTTTCCAATTGGGTAGAGATAGTTATTGCCTTTAAAATGGCTCATAGCACTAATGCCCTAGACCCGTACCAGTTTGTCTGCAAAGGGTTAAAAGGGGGAGGTGATATATATATATAGCTCTGTTTACAACAATGTCGACATACTGTAGTACTTTTAAGATGTGACTATATGTGTAGACAGCCAACAGATTATGAAATACTCATATGGCAATTAACTCCTTTTTATTTCTTTTAGTTTACGTGTAATGTATAGTTGTTAATTATGTGAATACTTTGAGAAGTCACAAATATTTATATATACTGTCCTATTTTATTTGTCCAGTGAAATGTCCCGTTTCCAAGATTCATGATTAAGATACATAAACTTATCACTCAAGACAAGAGATAACTTTCGATAAACCGGAAGTTGCCAATTATCTCCCGTTATACACATAAAAGTATATAGAAACTACATATTTTTGGAATCAGAGTGAAATATGCTATCATTTGAGACCAGAAGTAACATTTTCTTAACCGGAAGTAGCACATTACCTCCTTTAGTTCACTTTAAAGCATATCAAAACCAATTATTTATAGCATCAGTTTGAGAAACTAGCTTCTTTTTAAAATTTCTTTGATGTGGAAAGACCTTCAATTGTTCTCTGAACAATTGGTTTTTATACGACAGCAAAAATTTTAATTTTTTGGTCGTATATTGCTATCACGTTGGCGTCGTCGTCGTCGTCCGAATACTTTTAGTTTTCGCACTCTAACTTTAGTAAAAGTGAATAGAAATCAATGAAATTTTAACACAAGGTTTATGACCACAAAAGGAAGGTTGGGATTGATTTTGGGAGTTTTGGTCCCAATATTTTAGGAATTAGGGGCCAAAAAGGGCCCAAATAAGCATTTTCTTGGTTTTCGCACTATAACTTTAGTTTAAGTGAATAGAAATCTATGAAATTTTGACACAAGGTTTATGACCACAAAAGGACGGTTGGGATTGATTTTGGGAGTTTTGGTTCCAACAGTTTAGGAATTAAGGGCCAAAAAAGGGCCCAAATAAGCATTATTCTTGGTTTTTGCACAATAACTTTAGTATAAGTAAATAGAAATCAATGAAATTTAAACACAAGGTTTATGACCACAAAAGGACGGTTGGGATTGATTTTGGGAGTTTTGGTTCCAACAGTTTAGAAATTAAGGGCCAAAAAAGGGCCCAAATAAGCATTATTCTTGGTTTTTGCACAATAACTTTAGTATAAGTAAATAGAAATCAATGAAATTTAAACACAAGGTTTATGACCACAAAAGGAAGGTTGGGATTGATTTTTGGAGTTGAGGTCACAACAGTTTATGAATTAGGGGCCAAAAAGGGGCCCAAATAAGCATTATTTTTGGTTTTTGCACCATAACTTTAGTATAAGTAAATAGATATATGAAATTTAAACACAAGGTTTATGACCATAAAAGGAAGGTTGGGTTTGATTTTGGGAGTTTTGGTCCCAACAGTTTAATAGGAATAAGGGGCCCAAAAGGTCCAAAATTGAACTTTGTGTGATTTCATCAAAAATTGAATAATTGGGGTTCTTTGATATGCCGAATCTAACTATGTATGTATATTCTTAATTTTTGGTCCCGTTTTCAAATTGGTCTACATTAAGGTCCAAAGGGTCCAAAATTAAACTTAGTTTGATTTTAACAAAAATTGAATCTTTGGGGTTCTTTGATATGCTGAATTTAAAAATGTACTTAGATTTTTAATTATTGGCCTAGTTTTCAAGTTGGTCCAAATGGGGGTCCAAAATTAAACTTTGTTTGATTTCATCAAAAATTGAATAAATGGGTTCTTTGATATGCCAAATCTAACTGTGTATGTAGATTCTTAACTTTTATTCCAGTTTTCAAATTGGTCTACATTAAGGTCCAAAGGGTCCAAAATTAAACTAAGTTTGATATTAACAAAAATCAAATTCTTGGGCTTATTTGATATGCCTTATCTAAACATGTACTTTGATTTTTGATTATGGGCCCAGTTTTCAAGTTGGTCCAAATCAGGATTCCATATCAAGTATTGTGCAATAGCAAGAAATTTTAAATTGCACAGTATTGCACAATAGCAAGAAATATCTAATTGCACAATATTGTGCAATAGCAATTAATTTTCAATTGGAGTTATCTTTCTTTGTATAGAATAGTAGTTGATAATATATGTTGGAAATTTGCCAGACATGACTATGATGTCATTTTCTATTTTTATTTGCCAATAACTTTATGTAAATAACTTCATTGGAAATTTGCCAATATAAAATGTTACTGATGAAGCTTTTTTTCCTTATCTTATCTACAATGTTTTTAGATAATGTATGTTGGACATTTGCCAGACATGACTATGATGTCATTTTCTATTTTTATTTGCCAATAACTTTATGTAAATAACTTCATTGGAAATTTGCCAATATTAAATATTGCTGATGAAGTTTTTTTTATTGTTTTGTACAATAAACAAATGTATATTCACTTTTACTACCAACCAATCTTTACCATTCAGTGATAAAAAGCACTTTATTTTACATTTTAATATTTTATGATGTATCTAAAAGAGTAGTTATTGTTGCAAACTCCATTAGAAATTTGAATTGATATCAGTTTTGGAAAAAGGGAAACGGGGATGTGAAAAGAAAAATGGGGGGGGGGGTTAAATTTTTCTCATTTCAGATAAAAAGAAAATTTCTTCAAACATTTTTTTTAGAGGATTAATATTCAACAGCATAGTGAATTGCTTAAAGGCAAAAAAAAAATTTTAAGTTCATTAGACCACATTCATTCTGTGTCAGAAACCTATGCTGTGTCAATTATTTAATTTTAGATTTAAATAAGTTTGAAGAAGAAATCTTTAATTGATTTGTAAAATCTTGACATTTGTTTTGTGTAAAAAAAAACATGTAATGTCAAAAATTTGATCACAATCCAAATTCAGAGCTGTATCACGCTTGAATGTTTTGTCCATACTTGCCCCAACTGTTCAGGGTTCGACCTCTGCGGTCGTATAAAGCTGCGCCCTGCGGAGCATCTGGTTAATTGTAATTTGAAGATGTTTTAAATTGTTATAAATAAAATATGAGAATTTAAGAGGAAATCAGTGAACATGAATTTGACGGCTAGTGCCCCTTTAAAGATTACACAGATTAAAAAAAAAAGTTCATTACATATACCGTTAAAGGTGGCACGGTAGTATTTGCATTCCAGAATTTAGGTTGCTCTTTTGTGTAACCTACCTAAGTCAATGTAACTGAACAGTGTGATTGGACAAAAAATACAGTATCAACTGAACACACTTTCCCAAACTGAGGGATGAATCAGGTGTAGAAAAATATGAAATAATTTTACAAACAAATGAAAATAAATTTTTGAGAATTTTTTTTAATTGTGTATTCACTGCATGATAAAAGATCTAAAAGCACTATAGTGGCCATAGGTTTTTAAAAATAGCAAAAAAAGTAAACGGTCATGATACACATTCAAATTCATTTCTGAATAGTAAAACGAAAGTACTTCAGTTAACTGTGAATGTAGAATTGTTAAAAAGTGGTGAAAATTCTAAAAAGGCTATCATTATCCCTTATGGGCCAGGAAATACTACCATGCCACCTAAATAGTTGTATTAACCGTGGTTTTATTCTCAACCAGATGCTCCGCAGGGCGTAGCTTTATACAAACGCAGAGGTTGAACCCTGAACGGTTGGGGCAATTATGGACACAACATTCAAGCTGGATTCAGCTCTAAATTTAGATTGTGATTAAATAGTTGACACATCATAGGTTTCTGACACAGAATGAATGTGTTCTAATGAACTTAATTTTTTTGTTTTCTCTTAGAGCAATTCACTATGCTCTTGAATATTAATCCTCTCAAAAAAATGTTTGAAGAAATTTTCTTTTTTATTTATGAAATTTCAAATGAGAAAAATTGAACCCAATTTTTTTAATCACATCCCCCTTTCCCTTATTCTAAAACTAATCTCAATTAAAAATTTTAATGGAGTTTGCAACAATAACTACTCATTTAAATACATCATAAAATATTAAGATGTAAAAAAACTGCTTGTTATCACTGAATGGTAAAGATTATTTTAATTTATAAGTTGGTAGTAAAAAGTGAATATACATTGTATATTGTATATAACAAAGATATAAGTTGATTCTAGACAAAGAAAGATAACTCCAATTAAAAAAAATCTTGCTATTGCACAATATTTTGCAATTAGATATTTCTTGCTTACTATTCTGGACAAAGAAAGATAACTCTAATTAAAAAAAAATTGCTATTTCACAATATTGTGCAATTAGATATTTCTTGCCATTGCGCAATACTGTGCAATTGAAAAGACTTGCTATTGCACAATACTTAATATAATAATTTTAGATCCTGATTTGGACCAACTTGAAAACTGGGCCCATAATAAAAAATCTAAGTACATTTTTGGATTCAGCATATCAAAGAACCCCAAGATTTCAATTTTTGTTAAAATCAGACTAAGTTTAATTTTGGACCCTTTGGACTTTAGTGTAGACCAATTTGAAAACAGGACCAAAAAAGAAGAATCTACATACACAGTTAGATTTGGTATATCAAAGAACCCCATTTATTCAATTTTTGATGAAATCAAACAAAGTTTAATTTTGGACCCCGATTTGGACCAACTTGAAAACTGGGCCAATAATCAAGAATCTAAGTACATTTTTAGATTCAGCATATCAAAGAACCTAACTGATTCATTTTTTGTCAAAATCAAACTAAGTTTAATTTTGGACCCTTTGGACCTTAATGTAGACCAATTTGAAAACGGGACCAAAAGTTAAGAATCTACATACACAGTCATGACAGTTAGATTCGGCATATCAAAGAACCCCAATTATTCAATTTTGATGAAATCAAACAAAGTTTAATTTTGGACCCTTTGGGCCCCTTATTCTGTTGGGACCAAAACTCCCAAAATCAATACCAACTTCCTTTTATGGTCATAAACCTTGTGTTTAAATTTCATAGATTTCTATTTACTTATACTAACGTTATGGTGCGAAAACCAAGAAAAATGCTTATTTTGGTCCCTTTTTGGCCCCTAATTCCTAAACTGTTGGGACCTAAACTCCCAAAATCAATACCAACCTTCCTTTTGTAGTCATTAACATTGTGTTTAAATTTCATTGATTTCCATTTACTTTAACTAAAGTTATTGTGCGAAAACCAAGAATAATGCTTATTTGGGCCCTTTTTTGGCCCCTAATTCCTAAACTGTTGAAACCAAAACTCCCAAAATCAATCCCAACCGTTCTTGTGTGGTCATAAACCTTGTGTCAAAATTTCATAGATTTCTATTAACTTAAACTAAAGTTATAGTGCGAAAACCAAGAAAATGCTTATTTGGGCCCTTTTTGGCCCCTTATTCCTAAAATGTTGGGACCAAAACTCCCAAAATCAATACCAACCTTCCTTTTGTGGTCATAAACCTTGTGTTAAAATTTCATAGATTTCCATTCACTTTTACTTAAGTTAGAGTGCGAAAACTAAAAGTATTCGGACGACGACGACGACGACGCCAACGTGATAGCAATATACGACGAAAAAATTTTCAAATTTTGCGGTCGTATAAAAATTGAACCTGCCAGACAGTGGTTTGGACTATAGAGTAGAATAAGCAAAAAATAAGAGAAAAAATTTCGCCAGGTGGTTTTTTTAAGCCTTGCATGGTCACACCTTACCGCATAGCACGAACGAACACCTAACAGATGAAAAGAAAAGTTGTCCGTTGACAAAATTGTTTTCCGTTTGGAGTCCATTGATGTACTGACCAAATAAAACGGACGTGTAACGATTACATAACAGACACACACCGGATATGCAACGTACTAGAAACGGAAACGTACCGGACAGAACAGATGTCGAACGTACACCCAACAAAAGTGTACTGCATAAAACGGACACCTAAAGGAAGCGTACCGGATAAAACAGATGAACAAGATATACGGAAAAATTAAAGAAGACAATAACAATACATGTTAATCGCATAGATATTCAAAATGATTCTGTGTAACTGGTTTCGGTTTGTTCTCCCAAAATGCAACCAAAGGGCAGTGTCTGGCCTGAATAAGAGCTGCTTGTTTGTGAAGACGTGCCGAAGATTGATTATGAATAATAAGAATTCATCAACCTTAAGAAGTCGAATTGGCATTTCTGATGCGAAATTTTTAATTGGCATTTATCCGTTTCAGATCCGTTCATCATCTGTTTTATCCGTTATACATCTGGTAGAAGTCGGTTTCACATTCGTTCAACATTCGTTTTATTCTTTAGATATCTGTTGGTGAATTTATCTGCCGGACCTCCAACGGATGTATAATGGACACGTAACGGATACAAAACGGAAACGGACGCCTACTGGACTTTCAATGGACATTTCATCCGTTGGACATCTGTTCAAAGTTTTGAACATGCTTAAAATTTTCCACCTAACAGAATGGACGTCGACGGATAAAATGTACGCTAAACGGACATGCAACAGATATGGAAGGACATCTAACAGACATGAACGAATTGGAAAAAGACATCCGTTCGAGCTATCCGTTAAGGTGTGACCCAGGCTTTACATTCTGCCATGTTTGTCATTGAAATTGTAGAGGGCCCTCCGATATCATTTTTTCAAACTAATAATTTTACCTAATCTAAATTTAAACCAGGTGCTCCGCAGGGCACAGCTTTATACGACCGCAGAGGTCGAACCCTGAACAGTTGGGGCAAGTATGGACAAAACATTCAAGCGTAATACAGCTCTGAATTTGGATTGTGATCAAATTTTTGACATTACATGGGTTTTTTTTACACAAAACAAATGTCAAGATTTTACAAATCAATTAAAGATTTCTTCTTCAAACTTTTTAAATCTAAAATTAAATAGTTGACACAGCATAGGTTTCTGACACAGAATGAATGTGGTCTAATGAACTTAAAAGTTTTTTTTTTGCCTTTGAGCAATTCACTATGCTGTTGAATATTAATCCTCTCAAAAAAATGTTTGAAGAAATTTTCTTTTTATTTATGAAATCTGAAATGAGAAAAATTTAACCCCCCCCCCCCCCCCCCCCCACCCCCCATTTTTTCACATCCCCGTTTCCCTTTTTACAAAACTGATATCAATTCAAATTTCCAATGGAGTTTGCAACAATAACTACTCTTTTAAATACATCATAAAATATTAAAATGTAAAATAAAGTGCTTGTTATCACTGAATGGTAAAGATTGGTTGGTAGTAAAAGTGAATATACATTGTTTATTGTATAAAACAATAAAAAAAACTTCATCAGCAACATTTTATATTGGCAAATTTCCAATGAAGTTATTTACATAAAGTTATTGGCAAATAAAAATAGAAAATGACATCATAGTCATGTCTGGCAAATGTCCAACATACATTATCTAAAAACATTTTAGATAAGATTTATAAGGAAAAAAAGCTTCATCAGCAACATTTTATATTGGCAAATTTCCAATGAAGTTATTTACATAAAGTTATTGGCAAATAAAAATAGAAAATGACATCATAGTCATGTCTGGCAAATTTCCAACATATATTATCAACTACTATTCTATACAAAGAAAGATAACTCCAATTGAAAATTAATTGCTATTGCACAATATTGTGCAATTAGATATTTCTTGCTATTGTGCAATACTGTGCAATTGAAAATTTCTTGCTATTGCACAATACTTGATATGGAATCCTGATTTGGACCAACTTGAAAACTGGGCCCATAATCAAAAATCAAAGTACATATTTAGATAAAGCATATCAAATAAGCCCAAGAATTAAATTTTTGTTAAAATCAAACTTAGTTTAATTTTGGACCCTTTGGACCTTAATGAAGACCAATTTGAAAACTGGACCAAAAATTAAGAATCTACATACACAGTTAGATTTGGCATATCAAAGAACCCATTTATTCAATTTTTGATGAAATCAAACAAAGTTTAATTTTGGACCCCCATTTGGACCAACTTGAAAACTAGGCCAATAATAAAAAATCTAAGTACATTTTTAAATTCAGCATATCAAAGAACCCCAAGGATTCAATTTTTGTTAAAATCAAACTAAGTTTAATTTTGGACCCTTTGGACCTTAATGTAGACCAATTTGAAAACGGGACCAAAAATTAAGAATCTACATACATAGTTAGATTTGGCATATCAAAGAACCCCAATTATTCAATTTTTGATGAAATCACACAAAGTTCAATTTTGGACCCTTTGGGCCCCTTGTTCCTAAACTAATAGGACCAAAACTCCCAAAATCAAACCCAACATTCCTTTTATGGTCATAAACCTTGTGTTTAAATTTCATAGATTTCTATTTACTTATACTAAAGTTATGGTGCAAAAACCAAAAATAATGCTTATTTGGGCCCCTTTTTGGCCCCTAATTCATAAACTGTTGTGATCTCAATTCCAAAAATCAATCCCAACCTTCCTTTTGTGGTCATAAACCTTGTGTTAAAATTTCATTGATTTCTATTTACTTATACTAAAGTTATTGTGCGAAAACCAAGAAAATGCTTATGTGGGCCTTTTTCGGCCCATAATTCCTAAAATGTTGGGACCAAAACTCCCAAAATCAATCCCAACCTTCCTTTTGTGGTCATAAACCTTGTGTTAAAATTTCCTTGATTTTTATTCACTTTTACTAAAGTTAGAGTGCGAAAACTAAAAGTATTCGGACGACGACGACGACGACGACGCAGACGACGACGCCAACGTGATAGCAATATACGACCAAAAAATTAAAATTTTTGCGGTCGTATAAAAATTTATTCAATATATATCAAATTAATTCTGATTAAATTAAAAATTAAACGCTTCACTACAAATTTCTTGTTTCCGAAGTTTTTGATGCAATGCTTAAAATAAACTGGTATCTGCTTGAATGAAGCAGTACAAAAAAAGTAAAAAAGACAACCGCAAACCAGCTTACAAGGTGTACACTACAAAATGTATTCAAATGGTTATTATTCATTCCGTTTTGTTGTCTCATAAAGCCCTGGTTACAACGAACCCACGACACATCTATGCAGCGCCACGACAATAAATCTGGTCAAATCGCAGGTCACCTGTGATCGTTGTACGACAATCGCATGACAGTAGCCCAATATTTTGAGCATCGTGGCGCTGTCGTGTGTTGAAAATTAAACATGCAACTGTTTTGCTCTACTATTTTTTTGTCGTGTCACTGTCTTGTGGCTGTCCTGAGAGTTTTTTACAACCGTCGTGCGACTGTGGTGCGATAAACACATTGTTGAGTGTACCAACATATACCATTTAAATAAAACAATCGTCGCACAATGGTCGTACGATAATCTCACAACTGTTGCAAGAGAATCCGGGTCCGTTCACGCCCATTCACGTTCGCACCCACTCATGTTCGCCCCCTTTCATTTTCGCACCCTACATGTTTATCATGTTTTGGTTAGTAGTAGTGTATTGCTATAACTTTTCTTTCATTGACTTGTTTCAAAAAAAGTGAGATTCTGACTACGTTTCTTTTTTTTTTTGTGTGTTGATTAAATTTTATCATATATAGATAGTAATATATAATAGTGTATTGTTTCATTATTTCAGATCAAAGGGACCAAGCTGTTAAAAACAATTATCTTTTGTGTTTTTCATTTAAAATCTTCAATCTTTTACTCATACCAAGCTATAAATACATTCAGTATTTACACGAAAGCAATATAAAACAACAATCATGATTTTCCAATTATTCAACTCGAATTTGAATTAAAATTGGGCGCGAACGTGTAGAGTGCGATCGGACCTTGGGTGCGAACGTGCGAGGTGCGAACGTGTAGGGTGCGAAAGTATATTGGGCGCGAACGGACCTGATACCGTTGCAAGACACTCATGATACAGACGCACAATTGTCTCACGAATACCAAATTTTGTACGATGCTGGAACAACATTGATTGTCTGTCGTACGACAGTTGTACGTTAGACAAGCAATACAATTTCGTTTTATGTATAGGAATACAATCCGATGTTAATGAATGTTTAGAAACACATAATGTCTACCGTTTAAAGAGGATGGCTATTCCATCAGAACGATTATGCTTGGCCCTGCTGAATAGGCGCCTTGCCGGACTCCAACAACAGCAAAATATGGTCCTGTTAGCGTTGATTCGAGCCCGTGAACAGTATAGGAACAGTTGGTGAGTTAGGCCATGGATCGAACGGCACAGTATAGTTCACTGATGCAAGAGTTGGAGCAGAAATCTGCCGGTGATTTCGTTGGATTCCTGCGGATTGAGCCAGGCATATTTCAAGAGCTTTTGCTGGGAGTTGCCCCTCCCATCACAGTGGCACGACAGTTGTACGACAGAGACATGACAGTCACACAAAAGTGACACGACAGTAACATGCGCATCCCATGACATGAAAACCTTAAAAATAGCCCCAAACAACTCACGAGTATCGTACGATTGTTGCATGACTGTTACACGACCAACTTGTGACAAACCCACAACAGTACAATTAAAATTCTTGTTCTGTCTTGTACCCATCGTGGAACCCTCGTGGACATGTTGTAGCTGATGTGACTACTAGAAATATTTTTTTTACATTTTTCACGACAGTGCCACAACAACCATTTTATAGATCTTCCACGACAAAAAATTGAAATTGTGCGATCTGTTGACTGGGGCTTTACAGACAAATATGTTTTGTATTAGCTTAAGACCCTTCAAACATTAATGTGATAGATATATTAAACACTGTTTTCCATAAGGATGGAACTGTTTTACTTTCAAAGTTGTATTATAGTGATACATATTGTATCTATTATGTACCAATTTCGACTCTCACTAGGTTTTTTTTCTTTTACACATGCTATTTAAACTTTTGCTTTAAACATACACAAGTTTTCTTAATTGTTTTTTGTGTGATTTAGACTTATTTAAACAATTGTGGAGTGTTCTAGAATCATTTATAAGCAGTTTCAGCTTCTGTTTGTTGATAGAAAAACATGTTTTCCAAGAAAATACCGTAAACAACAACACAGGATTTGAAATTACCAGAATTTCATTAGACTTTTTCTAACAGTTACAAAAAGTTTTTTTTTACCTGAAATTTCGCGGGGGAGAAGGGATGCGGACTATGTACCCAAGCACCATAACAGTATGGCATATATAAATCTCTCTGGTCTCTCTTCAGTTATGGTCTAAGCGAAATAAGCAATGGTCACAAACATCATAATTTTAAGGGCAGTGCCTTCATGCCTTTAATGGTATCAGACAACAGCTATTTTTTTTTATAATTACACCTTATGTAAGAATCCGGGGTTTTGATTGGTTAATAGCCAGTGTATTTTTCACCAATTTACTGTTATCAAATGAATATCGTTCATTTTTAACGCCGCCAGGGTATTTGCTAAAAGGATATACCTTTTTTACCCTCTCTGCCGTGGTATTTGCCAAAAAATACTCTATCAGACTGGACGCTTGTAACTTCACGATCATCAATGCGTTTTAGTACATTAACATTCGGTGTAATTAAACAGATATATCATGATATTGAAGGGTATTTGCGAAAAATACCAGTCTTGAGAATGAATTTCCCTCGCCTTACGGCTCGTGAAATTTAACATTCTCTCGACTGGTATTTTTCGCAAATACCCCTCCTTAACATGATATATCTGTTCAAAAATCCACTTTCAGGATTTTAAAGATGATGTACTTACCTCAAAAGTAGAAACATTTTTTGAGTCTATTGTCTGGTATCATTAAAGGCACTGACTCTGAAAAGCCAAAAATTAATATAAGCAAGGTAATAAGTAAAATACAATGTTGGTGTACTTACAGTTTAGATAAATCAAAGCTGATGTTTGTAACGGATGGCTTAATTCTGAATGATTCACTATGCATGTAACTGTTTGTCTATCAAAATTTCTTGGAACTTGCTGCTTGGTATATTGTACAGACTGCTTTCCAGTATTTGACACACTATCAACAGAAATAGTCAGCTTGACTTCAGGAGGAGGTTTCCCACCTAAAGCTGTACAGTTCAATTCTAAGTTATTGCCTTCTATTCCTAATACTTTTCCATCTTTGACATTCTGTATTGATACATGTGTAGGTGGTGCTGTTAACATAATTAATATCAAAGAGAATACAAAAATGTAAAATGTACAACAAAAAAAGGGATTTTTACAGAATTATATAAGATTTAATTGTAATACTGTTTTGAATTCATGCTGCGGCTTTTTGATGATATATAATTGAGAAAGGAAATGTTGTTTTTTTTTTGTGAAAATGCACTCTCTCAAAGGAGTTGGTTCGGTAAGGTCCTAAAATGGCCCTGTTATTTAGTTTAATTTTAAATAAGGATTTATTGACCAATATTACAATAAATAATAACTAATACAGTGACTAAATGGGAAATAAGTCTATTTGTTGACAATAAATGTTCCCGCCTTTTATTCATTATGTCACAAATAGTACTCGTTTTGATTTTTAACGAAAACTTCAGAGTGGAAACTCAATGAATCAGTTTTTAATGAAATAACCAAACATTTTTTCATCCCAGATACAGATTTGTTTGCCTCAAGGCTAAATAAACAATTGAATAATTTTGTAAGCTGGTTTCCAGATCCTGATGCTTATGCAACTGATGCTTTTTCATTTTCATGGCATAAATGATATCCTTAAATATTTCCTCCTTTCAGTCAAATCAGCAGAGTACTTCAAAAGATAGAAGACGATCAGGTAAGCAGGGCAATTTTAATCGTCCCAGTGTATGGACAACTCAGTTATGGTATCCAAAGTTATTGAAAGCATTAATAGATTTTCCTGTAAAATTGCCTCAGTTGTCAAACTTGCTAACTCTAGCACACAACAATCAAAGTCATACAATGAACACAAGAAACATGTTTCTTATTGCCTGTCTTGTTTCAGGAAACATCTCCTTAATCAAGGTTTTTCAGACAAAACTACAAAAATCTTTTTTAAATCTTGGAGAAAGTCAACCAATGTTCAGTATGAATACTCTTGGAGAAGCTGGGTTTGTGGTGTAATTCAAGACAAACTAGTCCCACTTCTCCATCTGTAAAGTTACTCTTAGATTATCTGTTCATGTTGTTTCAAAAAGGACAATCTTATAGCTGTATAAATAGTAAAAAATCAGCAATATGACAGTCAGACACTGACTTTATTGGGTAACTTATCTTTTGAAAATAACAGTTATATTCAAAGATTTTTGAAAGGTGTGTTTAAGGTTCATCATATAAACGGACAAATATGGCTGTATTTACATGCCAAAAATTACTCTGAGTACAGACTTACCTGTGGAGTTGGAAAAGTATTAATGCTTAGCATCCACTAGATATAATAAAGTTAAATGCATTTTGTGTTTCAGAAAGATAAAATCTCTTTTGGATTTTGATGGGCATTTTTTTCCTTCATGCAAAAGGTGTGAAAGTTAACTAAGTTGTGGTACAACTATGAGATGCTCCCTCAGGTAAAAAACCTGTTTGTATTGTTTTGATTGTCCTTAATTGACATGGACAACAGGTATCTTCACAACTACTGGTAAGTTAAAGAGTTCATCTGAGTCAGTGAGTGGACAGTATCAAAGTAATTCAGGTGTTTGTTTATTTTTACACCTTCTGCAGAAAGGGAAAAAAATGCCCATCAAAAACCAAGAAAGATCTTTCTTAAACCCAAAATGCATATAACTTTTATATATCTAGTGGATGCGGGGTATAACAACTTTCCAAACAGCACAGGTAAGTCTGTACACAGAGTAGTTTCTGAGTTGAAAATACGGCCATATTTGTCCATTTGTTATGATGAACCTTAATCTTAGACCACCAAGACCAAGATATTTGTTTACTTGGGATGTTTGCAAAGTATTGAGCTATTTACATGATTTAGAATCTCTGTACCCGTTACAGGATTTGGATTTAAAAATGTTAACTCTAAAATGTGTTGCTTTAATTGCTCTAGCATCTGCTCAAAGATCACAAACACTTGCAAGTCTAAATTTAAACTCTGTTCTCAGTACAGGCACATCATTTATTTTTCGTGTCACAACTTTATTAAAGACGACAGGACCTAACAAGAGGCTCTCAAGAGCCTGAATCGCTCACCTTAATTTTTTTGGTTAAATCTCTCATCAATGATTATTTTGGCTTTTCAATTTATTTAAATGTTCTTTGAATCGTCCTATTTTCTTCAAAAGCAAAAAAAAAATCATTTTCTCCTATGTTCTATTTTAGCCATAGGAGCTATGTTTCTGACATACAAGGAAATGCAATGAAAAATTTATACTAGATACTCTGAAACTCATTTAGCCTAAGTTTGGCTGAAATTGATACAGCAGTTTCAAAGGAGAAGATTTTTTAAAGTAAGTCAACATGATGAACAAATTGTGAAAAAAGTCTTTAAAGGGCAATAACTCCTTAAGGGGTCAATTGACAATTTTGGTCAAATTGACTTATTTGTAGATCTTACTTTGCTTAACATTTTTGCTATTAACAGTTTATCTGTATCTATAATAATATTCAAGATAATAACCAAAAACTACAAAATTTCTTTAAAATCATCAATTCAGGGGCATTATACCTGAAAAACCAGTTACCCAATTCGGCTGAAAATTTCAGGACAGGTAGACCTTGACCTAATAAATACTTTAACTTCTTGTCTTATTTGCTCTAAATGCTGGAGTTTTTGAGATATAAGCCAAAAACTGCATTTTACCCTGTGTTCTATTTTTAGCCATGACGGCCATGTTTTTTGACGAAATAAAAAATAAAGCACAAACTTTATTTTATACACCCTACTGATCATTCAGTTGAAGTTTGGTTGAATTTGGTTTAGTAGTTTTAGAGGAGAAGATTTTTTAAAGTTAGCAAATATGATGAACAAATTGTGAAAAATTGTCATTAAAGGACAATAACCCCTTAAGGGGTCAATTGACAATTTTGGTCATATTAACTTATTTGTAGATCTTACTTTGCTGATCATTTTTGCTGTTTACAGTTTATCTTTATCTATAATAATATTCAAGATAATGACCAAAAACTTCAAAATTTCCTTAAAATTACCAATTAAGTGGCAGCAACCCAACAATGGTTTGTTTGATTCATCTGAAAATTTCAGGGCTGATAGATCTTGACCTAATGAACATTTTTACCCCATGTCAGATTTGCTCTAAATGCTTTCGTTTTTGAGATATAAGCCAAAAACTGCATTTGACCCCTATGTTCTATTTTAAGTAACGGCGGCCATGTTTTTTGACGGATCAAAAATCGAAGCACACACTTTGTGCAGGATAATCTAAGGAACAATCATGCTAAGTTTCATCCAAATCCATTCAGTAGTTTCAGAGGAGAAGATTTTTTAAAGTTAGCAAATGTGATGAACAAATTGTGAAAAATTGTCATTAAAGGACAATAACCCCTTAAGGGGTCAATTGACAATTTTGGTCATATAAAACTTATTTGTAGATCTTACTTTGCTGATCAATTTTGCTGTTTACAGTTTATCTTTATCTATAATAATATTCAAGATAATGACCAAAAACTTCAAAATTTCCTTAAAATTACCAATTAAGTGGCAGCAACCCAACAATGGTTTGTTTGATTCATCTGAAAATTTCAGGGCTGATAGATCTTGACCTAATGAACATTTTTACCCCATGTCAGATTTGCTCTAAATGCTTTCGTTTTTGAGATATAAGCCAAAAACTGCATTTGACCCCTATGTTCTATTTTAAGTAACGGCGGCCATGTTTTTTGACGGATCAAAAATCGAAGCACACACTTTGTGCAGGATAATCTAAGGAACAATAATCCTAAGTTTCATTCAAATCCATTCAGTAGTTTCAGAGGAGAAGATGTTTGAAAAATTGTTAACGACGACGACGACGACGACGACGACGACGGACGCCAAGTGATGAGAAAAGCTCACATGGCCTTTTAGGCCAGGTGAGCTAAAAACATAGGACAAGATGTTATTATTCCTGTCTTTCAGAAAAAGGAAAGTTGTCCTGTTGAAACTTTAAAACATTATATTCACCGAACTAAAGACTTGAGAAAAAGTAATAAATTGTTTATTTCATTCTGAACTTTGAAAGCTGTAATTACAAGCTGTCCAATTGCCAGATGGTTAAAATTGGTACTGTCTAATGCAGGCATAAATGTGTTGAAATTTAAAGCTCATTCATACAGATCTGCATCCTCTTCCACTGCTAAAAGAGCAAGTATATCATTTTAAATGATATCCTGAAAACAGCAAATTGGGCGTCACATCAGACCTTCAAAAAGTTTTACTGTAAGGATAATAAGATAGACAATACACATCGATTCAAATTATGTTCATTCAGTATTTAATCCTATTTTTACAGCCTGATCATGTTGATGCTGACAATGACTTAGAGATACAGTTCCGGGTTTTTTTCTGCATCAGGAGTTGTACTGTCTAAGAAACTAACATATTGGAGATGGGGGAACCATTATTCTAGATGTTAATTCTTTATAGTGAATAGTGACTGGACATTTGCGATGATATCGCGTTACGTGTATGGACATACTAAAGATTTATGAACTAGTGATGGACATTAAATAATATTTCTTTTCCAATTATAATGTGTTTACATGTGATGCATATTAGTAGACAACAAGATTAAAAGAATTAATCATATATTTTATTTTTTCTGCGTTGCTACAAGAATTTTTAGGTGAAATATTTGAGTTAACAATTACCTCCCCTTATATGATGGCGGGAGCAAGGAAATCGTCCTGATAAATAGGCCAATCCTAACTCTTTATAGCCGTGCAAACAACAAATAACAGGACAAAAGTGATTAAATTCCATCTGTGGAGTTGTAAGTTTATTTTATTACAATCCAAACATAATTCTCGCATCAGTACATTTACGCCAAATGCAAAACGTGTGTGATAAAACAGACAAAATGGCGGGTCTTGATCAAAACATTGTCGAAGGAGGCCCCGAGCTACAAGATATAATAGACTTTAATATGGACAAAGTTTATAAAGATTACCCAGTGCAAATGTTTCCAAAGATCCTTCACAAACGAACGGGTAAAGCAAAGAAGTGCTTATTTGAAGATATAGATATTAACCTTTACGAAAAAGAAGCCAGAATGATCACCTTCTTCACAAATGTAGAACGCATTCACCCATGGATTGAAACCCTTGATTTATTCTATTACGATCACATGGGAAATAATGATAAATTTGACATTAAATGGTATGATGTACCGACAACTTGGTCCGACCAGCTAACAATAACAATAATTCAATAGTCATCGAAATATTGGATAAGGAACAAGCATTGCAGTTCAACATAACATTCTTCGTTACAACCGGGACAATCAGGGTTCAGGGATATAAGTTCATGACCTTTGTTCATTCTCACTTTCCTGTCCTGACACAAATCTTAGCCAAGGTGATTGATAATGCTACATACACGACACATGCTACAGTAGAGGAACAGTTTGACCTAGATCAAACCTTAAAAGATGTAAACGACAACACAATTTCATCCAAGCTTGATGATTCAATAACATCTATCAAATCCACCGTACACCAGGATGTGCATGAGCGCACAAATACACCTACCGTTACATGTAGCAAGTCTGAAAACACAAATTTAGTGGACCACTTTTGTCGTATTGAAAAAAACAATAACTGAGGCGATCATGCAAACAGCAAGCCAACAATCAAATGATTATACCAAATTGATCACAGCAATCACCACTTCTTGTGAAACTTTAACTACCATAATAAAGGCTAACCCTAGAGCTAAAGACCAATCTGAGGTTACCTCCCTTCAAAAGACAATATCGACACTTCGAGATAGGCTTTTACATCTAGAGAACCAACTAAAAATTCAGGATGGTAACATTCAAATAGAAAGATCAAATAATGAAGTAAACATCAAAAGTTTACAATCACTGCTTGATGAAACAAGGAAGCAATTAAAGCAATCCTGTGAAACTTCCCAATATGAATTCAATCAGTACACCGAAAAAGTAAAGGCGAAAGATGAGGAAATACAGCAATTAACACAAAATATACGTAAACTGAAAACAAATCTGGACACAGCCCAGGATGAAGTAATCCAACTTAAAAATCATATTGCTGCCCAGCTTGATGCTAACATGGCCAAGGAGACATCTAGTAATAAGGCAGCAACTAATCAACAGCAACATAGGAATGACACACAGAGCAAACCGAAAGTTCTTTTTCTAGGAACATCAAACATTAAAGCCATTAACGAGGCTAAGCTGACTACTGCAGCTACTGTGGAAAAGGTAGTGAAATATACATTAAAAGAAACAGTAGCTTATGTCACTTCACATGAAGACCGACCAGATTTGGTTGTACTGCACTCTTTAACAAATGACTTGAAACATCTTACTCCACAGCAATGTATTGATGAACTTGATCAATTAATATCTTTAATTCATGACAAATGGTCACTTGCTAAAATTGTCATTTCTTTAACTACCCCAAGAAAAGATGATATTGAGTTTTTTACAAATGGCCAAATCATAAATGCCTTAGTTAAACAGTCAGTTATTGGTAATGAAGTCACGAGTGTGACATATTGTGAACATAGTAATATGCTGTTACAGGGAAATCCCATCAATGAGTTATTAGCTGATGATAAATTCCACTTATCTACAAAAGGGGTGTCTATTTTGGCCAGTAATATTAAAAAAGCAATACATTGGGCCCTTGATATTCCTATGCCTACCCAGCAAAGAGGGCGGTCCCAATCCAAGGGGCCAAGAGGAAAAGGTAGGGGCACAAGAAGATAAACTGGAAATAAGCTTGCTTCAAATATCAGTCAGTTAGTTGGTTTGCTTTTTTTTTTTCTCATTATTTTAATATAAAAAATATTCACAGGGGAACTATCAGAGATTGTTTCCTCTTGTCTCTTGTTTATTTGAGGGGGCACTTACATATACATGCACAACAGCTACTTCACATGCACATAATTTCTAAATATTGAATAATATTATTATATCAGGGTATTGTTGTTGGGTTTTTTTTAATATTTTGTATTTGTTTTGTTTTGTCGTTATTTTACATCTTACCTTGCTGCAACTATGTAACAATTAGCTATGAAAACTTTTGTGTGTGTATGCATATGTAGTATGCTAGCTACAACTCGTATATATATATTATATTATATGCATAAATATCTGTGTGTTTATGATAAAACATTGTTCTATCAGTTGTGAAAATATTTTTAGTATTATTACTTTCATATCACAATCACATGTACATGTAGCTAAAACCCTAAAATTTTGTAGTATAAAGATATTGAGTTAGGATAGCCAGTATCTCATATTCAAGTTCCTTATTAATATCTAAAATCATTAAAACAAGTTATTCAATATATATATACAATTCAAAATTTATAAGATAGAATTAAAGACACTCTTTTATTTTGTAAAATGACTTGTGATAATTCATCTTCCATTAAAATGGGCTTCTGGAACGTGGGTGGTCTAAAAAAAAGACAAAACAACAAGATTCAAGACCCCCTTTTTTTGAAACATATAGAAAATCTAGATCTAGTGTTCCTTGCTGAAACCCACTTGGGGTATGATTCTAATATAACTAATATAGGGTCATTCCATTGTCATCTTATTTGTAGACCTGTAACTAAATATAACAACAGGCATTTTGGAGGGCTTGCAATACTACGCAAGCCCTCACTAAAGCAACATGTGAAAATTCTAAAATCAACTAACCCAGATTTTCAGTGGGTGAAATTAGAAAAACAATTCTTTGGATTTGACAAAGATCTTTTTATATGTGTTGTGTATAACCCACCAGAGGGGTCATCATATTCCAAAGGACTTGACCATGATATTCTTACATGTTTAGAAAAGGATATTGCTTCCTATCAAAAACAGGGTAATATATTATTGTGTGGGGACTTTAATAGCAGAGTGGCTTCTGATGCAGATTTCATCATAGATGACAGTAATAATCTTTCTCCATTATATCAGTCCTATTTCAGCGATAAACAAGTTCTTGAAAGAAGGAGCAAAGATGATAAACTTGACTCAAGGGGCAGGGACCTGCTTGACTTGTGTATTAGTAACCAAATAAGGATTCTAAATGGTCGAGTTCTTGGTGACACCTTTGGTGGTCTAACATGTTATACACCTAATGGAGCTAGTACAGTTGATTATGTTTTAGTGTCGGAGAGTATCCTAAATCAAATTTTGTATATGAGGATATGTAATTTTATACCAACACTATCAGACTGCCATTGTTTGTTAGAATGGTCATTGTCTGCAAAATATTGTTTAAAAACTGATTGTGATAGTGTTAATACTCATAAAATGTCACCAGGTTTCATATGGTCAGATGACTCACCAGCTCTTTTTCAAGATGCCCTTTTTACGGCAGAAATTCAGCAGCGACTTGAAAAATTCCTTAAACTTGAGCCTATCAATTCCCAAAATGCAATTGATAGCGCATCTCTAGAATTGACAGACATTATTAAAACTGCTGCCAATATTTCCCTTAAAAGGCGTAAATCCCAAACGGGTAAGGGGGTTAAACACCAAAAGTGGTTTGACTGTAATCTTGCATATTTGCGAAAAAAACCTATTTAGTTATGGGAAAATTTATTCTCGATTTCCCAGAGATCCTGCTGTTAAAGGTCACTTTTATAAACTACAGCGCTTATATACTAAGGCACGAAAACACAAATACAGAGAGTACAAGCAGTCTTTGTTGAAGCAGATAGAAACACTGCACGAGGAAAACCCTAAGCAGTACTGGCAATTGATTGATGAACTTCAGGGTAAGGAAAAGGATGATAAAAGTGCATTAGTCGCACCATTTGATTGGTTGAATCATTTTAAAAATTTGACAGAACCAAAAGATAAGTTTAAAGAACGACTGCAATTTTTGGAGGAAAAGCTAAATATTCTTGAAAAAAGAAAGTGCTTTAATGAACTTGATAGTAGGATCTCTGAAACCGAAATATCTACTGCTTTATCATCTTTAAAAATTAATAAAGCAGCAGGGTTGGATAACATCTCTAACAGTATGCTAAAATATGGTCAAACCTCTTTGTTACCTTGTTTACTAAAAATTTTTAATAATTGCCTCTCTTATGGAAAATACCCAGAACCCTGGACTATAGGCTACATATTCCCAATTCATAAAGGGAATGATGCATCTGATCCTAATAATTATAGAGGAATAACTATTACTGATGCTTTGGGGAAGCTTTTTAATAAAATTCTTGACACCCGTCTTTGCAAATTTTTAGATAAATATCAGATCATTAAAGATAGCCAAATTGGCTTCACAAGGAAAGCGCGACCATCTGACCATTTGTTCATACTTAAGACCATTATCGATAAGTACTGTCATACTAAAGAAGGTAGAGTGTTTGCCTGTTTTGTTGATTTCCAAAAGGCCTTTGACACGGTCATTCATCCAGGTATAAAACTCAAGTTATTAAACATTGGGCTGGGGACAAATTTTTATAATATAATTAAGAGTATGTATGCCCAGAGTAAATCCTGTATTCGATTAAAGAATAGAGTTACAGACCTTTTTCCAACTAAGGTGGGAGTGAAACAGGGAGATCATTTGAGTCCTAATTTGTTTAAAATATTTATAAATGATCTCCCTGATTATCTAGAAAAGTCACCTGATCCAGTCTTGGTTAACTCAAAGCCAGTTCATTGTTTATTATATGCTGACGATATTGTCATTTTTTCTTCCTTGGAAAAGGGGCTTCAGTGTAAACTTGATCAATTAAATAATTATTGTAAAGATTGGTGTATGAAAATTAATCTAAAAAAAACTAAGGTGATGGTATCTAACAAAGCAGGCAGGCATATAAAACATAATTTTTATTTTAATGACATGTTGATAGATTGTGTTCAACATTGTAAATATTTAGGTATAACATTTAGTGCATCAGGATCTTTTTCCTTTGCTCAGAAGGAATTGTACAATAAGGCATTGAAAGCATACTACAAGCTACGAAAGGACTTTTTATCACTGAATCCCAATATTAAAAACAGCCTCCATGTATTTGATCATGCATACAATTAAACCCATTCTTTTGTATAGTTCGGAAATTTGCGGCTTTTTTAATCCTTTCAAAAAAAAATTAAATTCTCAGACTTCTACAGTTGATCAAGCTTATCCTAAACTTTTTTCAGATAGATTACATATGAAATTTTGTAAATTATTACTAGGTGTGGGGAAAAGAGCAACAAACCTTGCCACTCTTTCAGAACTTGGGAGATTTCCTTTACATTTTGATATCACCAAATCTATGATCAGATACTGGCACCGGCTTGAAAATTTGGGTTCATCCTTTCCCTTACTAAAAGATGCATATTTAGAGTCAAAGCTATTATTTGAATAAAAAATTCCCTCTTGGTATGGATCTTTAAACTATTTGCAAAAAAAAATTAATGGGGTTGACAGTCTAACCTTTGCAAGCAACTTTAGATTAAAAAGTTTTTGTATGAGCACTATGAAATACAGTGGAGAAACCAAATGCACAATTGTGCTGATGGGAAGCTTTGTAGCTATAGCACTTTTAAGACTCATTTTGGTCTTGAAAGATACCTTACTATATTACAATCACCTGAGCAGAGGAGAAATTTCACTCGATTGCGTATTTCTTCTCACAGACTAAGAATTGAACAAGGTCGCTATCAGGGTACTCTCCGACAAGACAGAATATGTCTCAGGTGCACCTCAAATGAAGTTGATGATGAAAAACATTTTTTATTCTCATGTACATCATCACAAGATAAGAGAAATTATTTGAATTCCACTATTGACTTACTATGCCCAAACTTTAAGCATTTGATTCCTAGTCAAAAACTGATATGGCTTCTTAATGTAGAGAATCTTGATATTTTGATATCTGTCTGTGAGTTAATTGATGAAGATAAAATATAACTTTAAAGATAAATATTTAATCAGGCTTTCTGCACTAGGCACAAGGTTGACATGGTGGGGTACAGGACACATCGTACAAGTTCTATTACCTTCTTGTTTGCGATATTATTATTTTTTTTATTAAACTGGTAATATTTTATCTTCTTTGTAATTTGTGCACTTTGGCATTGTCCCTTGGTGCCTCTTGCAGTTGTGTCACTTTAAATACTGTAAACAGGGAAATTTTCGCGGTAGTTTTATTTTCGCTATTTTCGCGGTAAGAAGTGAAACGCGAAAATGAAACGAGCGCGAAAATATCAAGGAAAAACTCTTAATTACATTTACTTTTACAAATTGTGACTTGGATGGAGAGTTGCCTCATTGACACTCATACCACATCTTCTTATATCCACGTATATAAATAGAATATATATAGGAATACTGTATAACACTGATTTCAAAGACGACAAATATATTATTTAAATTATAACAGTATCTCTTAATGAAAAGCAATGTTAAAAGTCATGTCTTTAACTCAAATCAGTTATTTCATTACGGATATTGTTATGTAAATAAACTCTTCATAGATACCAGGACTAAATTTAGTATATACGCCAGACGTGCGTTTCGTCTACAAAAGACTCATCAGTGACGCTCGAATCCAAAAAAGTTAAAAGGCCAAATAAAGTACAAAGTTGAAGAGCATTGAGAACCAAAACAACACTCATTACAGTTATGTTAATGACACCTGCCAATCAGTAATAAAGGTATCACCTCTATGAATCTACTACAAAAATTGATCAGATCAAAAGATCTACTAATTGAGAGCTCTTTATTTTAATTCATTCCTAATTAGGTTTACTTTTCTATTATTGTGTATGTGTTTTTACGAGCATTGAAACATGCCAAACTTTCAATCTACTTTAACATTAATGAACCGAAAACAAAATATTTCTGATTGATTTTATCATTTGATTTAAGATATATGTTAAGCTGTTCACTTTCCAAATCATTTAGGAAAATATTTATCTAGGCCATTGGGAAATCGCGAATTGAAAACGGCGCGAATTTGGATCGTGTAAGTGAATCGCGAAATAAAGACGGCGTGAAAATTTCCCGGTTTACAATAGTACTGACTCCTCTGCACCAGGCACGAGGATGACATACCATTTATGTGCAACTTCTTACAATATCTTACCATATCATTAATGTCCCGAAACACATTTTAATATGCACCCACCATGCCATATAGCACCGTCCCTAGGTGCCTCTTGCAGTTCAGCTAGATATATTTAGCCTACTCACAGTATTCTTTTTTGTTACTTTCCAGAGGTGTGCCTGAGACAAAGGTTTTATATATATACTAATATGTGATAACTGTTGTTTCTTATTTGTGTTTGTAACTTGTATTGTTTATTATATTTGTAAAAGAATATTATATTACAATGATATTATATTATGCTCCTTGTGAGCCCATTTTATGGAAATAAAGCATCTTCTTCTTCTTCTTCTATACTAGGTCTAATTAGACTTAATTTTGATATTTCATGAAATTTAAAAGTATGTGGAATAAAGACTTGAGAGCAAAGACTTATCCGTCTGAAACAAAAAATTGTTAGAATGATCTGATTTTCAAATTAGTTTTGTGTTGGATATTTATATTTGGTGAATTTCTTTGTTTATATCTCTGTTCAAGTTTTTTACTGGTAATGTTCATGAGATCAGTTGGTTATTAATTTCCATTTATTTCTTATTCTATTTTGGAAGTTACAAAGAGTTCACTTATTAACCTGAGCAAGCCCAGGATTATGATATATAATGTTACCTTATCCAAGCATCATTTATGATGTGAAGGATAAGGTGCATTATATGAAGAAGCCAAAGGGCTTCGAGGGTTAATATGTACCCTCCCAAATTATATAATCAGTAATAGGCCCGTCCCAAAAATAAATATTAAGACCAATAAATGCTCAGAGCGGTTTGTTTTTTTAAAAAGAGGCTGGTCACTACTCTGCACGGGCTTATATAGTAGTGGTCATAAAACTAGAGGCTCTAAAGAGCCTGTGTCGCTCACCTTGGTCTATGTGAATATTAAACAATGGACACAGATGGATTCATGACAAAATTGTGTTTTGGTGATGGTGATGTGTTTGTAGATCTTACTTTACTAAACATTCTTGCTGCTTACAATTATCTCTATCTATAACAGTACTTTCTGTGGAAAATGTTATTGAAAATCTTCAAATTTTAAGAAAATTGTTAAAAATTGACTATAAAGGGCAATAACTCCTTAGGGGGTCAATTGACTATTTTGGACATACTGACTTATTTTTAGTTCTTACTTTGCTGTACATTATTGCTGTTTACAGTTTATCTCTATCTATAATAATATTCAAGATAAAAACAAAAAAAACAGCAAAATTTCCTCAAAATTACCAATTCAGGGGCAGCAACCTAACAACCGATTATCCGATTCATCTGAAAATTCCAGAGCAGATAGATCGTGACCTGATCAACAATTTTACTTCCTGTCAGATTTGCTCTTAATGCTTTGGTTTTTGAGTTATAAGCCAAAAACTGCATTTTACCCCCATGTTCTATTTTTAGCCATGGCGGCCATCTTGGTTTGTTGGCTGAGTTACCGGACACATTTTTTTAACTAAATACCCCAATGATGATTATGGCCAAGTTTGGTTAAATTTGGCACAGTAGTTTCAGAGGAGAAGATTTTTCTAAAAGATTACTAAGATTTACGAAAAATGGTTAAAAATTGACTATAAAGGGCAATAACTCCTAAAGTGGTCAACTGACCATTTTGGTCATGTTGATTTATTTGTAGCTCTTACTTTGCTGAACATTATTGCTGTTTCCAGTTTATCTCTATCTATAATAATATTCAAGATAACCAAAAACAGCAAAATTTCCTTAAAATTACCAATTCAGGGGCAGCAACCCAACAACCGATTATCCGATTCATCTGAAAATTTTAGGGCAGATAGATCTTGACCTGATAAACAATTTTACCATGTCAGATTTGCACTAAATGCTTTGGTTTTTGAGTTATAAGCCAAAAACTGCATTTTACCCCTATGTTCTATTTTTAGCCATGGCGGCCATCTTGGTTGGTTGGTCAAGTCACGCCACACATTTTTTTAAACTAAATACCCCAATGATGATTGTGGCCAAGATTGATTTAATTTGGCCCAGTAGTTTCAGAGGAAAAGATTTTTCTAAAAGATTACTAAGATTTACGAAAAATGGTTAAAAATTTACTATAAAGGGCAATAACTCCTAAAAGGGTCAACTGACGATTTTGGTCATGTTGACTTATTTGTAAATCTTACTTTGTTGAACATTATTGCTATTTACAGTTTATCTCCATCTAACAATCTATTATTTGAACTTTGAATAATTTTTAACTATGGAATTTGCTTGATTTCTAATTGTTATTGAAATTTTTAATAAATTCTATGATTATTCTGTACTGAAATGTTCTGTGCTGCGCACAACACTTTCTTTTAAAAAGAAAATAGTATATTATCAATAGAATGTACTGTGCCGCGCACAACACTATCTAACCAAAATGCATTGTATGGAAAGTGTTATTAACCGCTCAAAAGATCATATTACAAAATAAACATGGAATTTATAAAAAAAAATAAACACAAGAAATTATGCGAATTCTATAATTAAAAATAATTCCAAGTTCAAATAATAGCCTGTTATCTGTAATAATATTCAAGCTAATAACCAAAAACAGCAAAATTTCCTTAACATTACCAATTCAGGGGCAGCAACCTAACAACGAGTTGTCCGATTCATCTGAAAATTTCAAGGCAGAAAGATCTTGACCTGATAAACAATTCTACACCTGTCAGATTTGCTCTCAATGCTTTGGTTTTTGAGTTATAAGCCAAAAACTGCATTTTACCCCTATGTTCTATTTTAAGCCATGGCCGCCATCTTGGTTGGTTGGCCAGGTCACGCCACACATTTTTTAAACTAGATGCCCCAATGATGATTGTGGCTAAGTTTGGTTAAATTTGGCCCAGTAGTTTCAGAGGAGAAGATTTTTGTAAAAGTTAACGACGACGGATGACGACGACGACAACGCCGGACGCCGGACTCCAAGTGATGGGAAAAGCTCACTTAGCCCTTTGGGCCAGGTGAGCTAAACTAAAGGCTCAAAAGAGCCTGTGTCGCTCACCTTGGTCTATGTGAATATTAAAGGAAGCAGATGGATTCATGACAAAATTGTGTTTTGGTGATGTGTTTGTACATCTTACTTTACTGAACATTCTTGCTGCTTAAAATTATCTCTATCTATAATGAACTTGGCCCATTAGTTTCAGTGGAAAATGTTAGTAAAAATTTACAAATTTTATGAAAATTGTTAAAAATTGACTATAAAGAACAATAACTCCTAAGGGGGTCAATTGACCATTTCGGTCATGTTGACTTATTTGTAAATCTTACTTTGCTGAACATTATTGTTGTTTACAGTTTATCTCTATCAATAATAATATTCAAGATAATGACCAAAAACAGCAAAATTTCCTTAAAAACTAACAATTCAGGGTCAGCAACCCAACAACGGGTTGTCTGATTCATCTAAAAATTTCAGAGTAGATACAGTGTTGACCTGATAAACAATTTTAACCCATGTCAGATTTGCTCTAAATGCTTTGGGTTTTGAGTTATAAGCCAAAAACTGCATTTTACCCCATGTTCTATTTTTAGCCATGGCGGCCATCTTGGTTTGATGGCCGGGTCACGCCACACATTTTTCAAACTGCTAACCCAAAAGATGATTGTGGCCAAGTTTGGATTAATTTGGCCAAGTAGTTTCAGAGGAGAAGATTTTTGTAAAAGATTACCCAAGAGAAAACGAAAACGGGATCCATCGGGATCCCAATGCAATCCCGGTGAAATTGTCGGGATAAGTCGGGATAAGCATCTGGAGGCGGGATCCAATTCGGGATAATTATCTGAAACTGGGATCCCATTCGGGATAACTGTCTGAAGCCGGGATTCCAGTCAAGATGAAACGGGATAAATATCGGACACTGGGATCCCAATCGGGGTAACTGTCTGAAGCTGGGATCCCAATCGGAACTGTTTAAAGCCGGGATCCCAATCGGGATGACTGTCTGAAGCTGGGATCCCAGTCTGGTTAAAACGGGAAATTGTATGAACCATAATTATGTTGTTGAAAATATGTAAGTGTTTGGTTTCTGTGGTTGGGTTGTTGTCTTTTTGACACATTCCCCATTTCCATTTTCAATTTTATTTTTATATGTCTCTGATAACATCAAGTACAGGTTATTGGTGTTAATTAACAATGTGTATGACACCAAAGCTGTCAGGTGAAGCCAATCACATTTAAGTGTCACTTAATATTCACCTTTACAGAAAACAAGAGGCTCTCAAGAGTCTGAATCGCTCACCTTAATTCTTTTGGTTAAATCTCTCATCAATGATTATTTTGGCTTTTCAATTTATTTAAATGTTTTTTGGATCGTCCTATTTTCTTCAAAAGCCAAAAAAATAATCATTTTCTTCTATGTTTTATTTTAGCCATAGGAGCTATGTTTCTTGACATACAAGGAAATAAAATATAATATTTATACTAGATACTCTGAAACTCATTTAGCCTAAGTTTGGCTGAAATTGATACAGCAGTTTCAAAGGAGAAGATTTTTTAAAGTAAGTCAACATGATGAACAAATTGTGAAAAAAAGTCTTTAAAGGGCAATAACTCCTTAAGGGGTCAATTGACAATTTTGGTTAAATTGACTTAATTGAAGATCTTACTTTGCTGAACATTATTGCTGTTTACAGTTTATTTCTATCTATAATTATATTCAAGATAATAAACAAAAACAGCAAAATTTCCTTAAAATTATCAATTCAGGGGCAGCAACCCAACAACAGGTTGTCTGATTCATCTGAAAATTTCAGGGCAGATAGATCTTGACCTGATAAACAATATTACCCGCGTCAAATTTGCTCTAAATGCTTTGGTTTTTGAGTTATAAGCCAAAAACTGCATTTGACCCCTATGTTCTATTTTTAGCAATGGCGACCATGTTTGTTGATAGATCATAACTTAGGATACAATTTACAAACTAAATACCCTAAGGAACATTCAGTTAAAGTTTGGAAGTATTTGGCCCAGTAGTTTCAGAGGAGAAGATTTTTTGTAAAAGATTACTAAGATTTACGAAAAATGGTTAAAAATTGACTATAAAGGGCAATAACTCCTAAAGGGGTCAACTGACCATTTCCGTCATGTTGACTTATTTGTAAATCTTACTTTGCTGAACATTATTCCTGTTTACAGTTTATCTCTATCTATAATAATATTCAAGATAATAACCAAAAACAGCAAAATTTCCTTAAAATTACCAATTCAGGGGCAGCAACCCAACAACGGGTTGTCTGATTCATCTGAAAATTTCAGGGCAGATAGATCTTGACCTGATAAACAATATTACCCCATGTCAGATTTGCTCTAAATGCTTTGGTTTTTGAGTTATAAGCCAAAAACTGCATTTGACCCCTATGTTCTATTTTTAGCAATGGCGACCATGTTTGTTGATAGATCAAAACTTCGGATACAATTTATAAATTAGATACCCTAAGGAACATTCAGTTAAAGTTTGAAAGTATTTGGCCCAGTAGTTTCAGAGGAGAAGATTCTTGAAATAGTTTACGACGACAGACGACAACAGACGACAGACGACAGACGACGGACGACGACGGACGCCAAGTGATGGCATAAGCTCACTTGTCCCTTCGGGACAGGTGAGCTAAAAAAGTTGAGGGCCAGTTGATGGCCATGTGGCGGACAGTTGAGGGCTAGCTGTTTTAAGCAAAATAGTTGAGGGCTAGGTGTTGAGCATCTTAGCTCAACTCAAACCTGGCCAAGCACTGTATGTTGGATAGATGTCGCTCAACTGGCCCTCAACTGAAGCTGGCCATTAAGTTGAGGAAAAGTTGAGCAATTGATCTTTGGTTTTTGGAAAGATTAGAACTTGTTCTAAATCTTTACTTAGGCACCGGCCTCCCTAACAACAGGACAGGTTAGCTACTGTTACTAAATGTATTCACACTGAAATATAGTTCCCTATGGTTCTCATGTATGTGCACATAATACACATATAAACTGAAAAAACTGGGTATATTATTGGAGCAGCTCATTCAAGAATGTATGTCATTAAGGTGTGTTGATGTGCAGGCTTTTGAAAAAACATTTTGATTAGGTAACTGGGTATTGATTCAACTAGTATGATTGACAACTGTCATTATCACTAAACAATCAGAGACAAGGTGGACCTTTAATTACAATGTCCCACCTCCTAAACTGCCAATCAAATTGACCACATTACCTATCAACCTCAGTCTTACATAATTATACAGACCACTCAAAATTCATATAATTCTTAATACACAAGTATTTGACCTCATAATTGAATACACAAATGTGTATATTAGATGTTTGATATTTATAAGGATGACAGATTTATTTATTGCCAATTACTTTTGATCTATATTACATAAAGTGATTCTGTAAATTATATCTGAAAGATAAATGATTAATGGATTAACAAGATCTTAAAAAAAAATGAAATATGAATATAAATATGTATAAATAAAAGCTATTCAAGTAAGGCCTATAATTTACTTGATAAATTTCCAATAATCATCTGTAATTAATCAGCAATTAAATTAGTACACTTTTTTTTTTTTTATCAGGAATTGGCTTGAAACAGTTTAAAAATTTAAAAACTTTTAATTATAACAAACCATTGTTTATTAGTTTATTTCCCATTTTAGTCATTTGAATTTTTATTAGAAGTGAATATATATTTTTGCAATCAGGAAAGAATCCACATTTCAGTTTATTAATTGGTTTACGTTGAAAAAAGTACATTTTTTGAATGCCCTGTGTTGAAAAATACTTTAAAAATTGATCAAAAGGCACTCTAAAACTTTTAATCTTCAATGCCATATATCCTCTGTTTCAACTTACAAAATGCCCCAAAACAACATTTTTCAATTTTTGTTGTTGACACTTTAAAGTTTTAAGCTGTTGGTCCAGATTTATGTTTTACAAGGATAGTTGGTAACATTTAATAGAAGAATTTTGCATTTTTTTTGTTTTTTTTTAAACATGTTCAGAACCGGCAACATACTTTCGATAAGATATAAACTGCAGTTTAAATAAAGTTGTGCAAATTAAGAGACCCATATTATTTAATTTGAGCTCATTTTATCCTCATACTGGAAAAGCAAGTTTCCTTCTAAAGACTTGCTGTAAATGCAATTTTCAGCAATAGTGCTTTATAAATGATCATTTTTCCCCACCATACCTTAATATGAAATAATTCAAACTACTCTTCTAATCTTTCCATGAGTGATTTCCATCACTTTGATTTATATAGTTGAGCAAAAGTTGAGCTTTCAGACTTTGAAATTTTTGCAGTTGAGCTAAAGTTGAGCATTCAGACTTTGAAATTTTTGTAGTTGAGGAAAAGTTGAGCGTTCAGACTTTGATTTTTTTTAATAGTTGAGCAAAAGTTGAGCAATTAGAAATATGACCTGGTGATATAAATGTTATGTGCCATCTGTTTTATCTGTCTTTAGTGCAAATGGACAGGAAGTATTATTTATAAATGTACACAAAGTTTAAGGCAAAATTAAGGGAAGCACATGTTTTCAAATTTATTCATTTTTCTGTATTTTAACTTAACTAAATCTTTGACATAAAGATAAAAAAACAAACAGTATTTCTTTTATTATAAGATATATCAAATATTCAAGATTTAGGTAATAAACAGTTATTATTAGGGGCAAATCTCAAAGTGATCACACTGTCACAATACCCAAAAGAACCTCAAACATTTAAAATTTGAACTGGGTTTGAGCATGCACATGGCAAGCAAAGATGTCTTCTGAGCTATCATGAAAAAAATATGAGTTTTACAATGAATGTAGATAAAAAAAGTTACAAATAACTGTATTGACATTGAAAAGTGCAGTGTATTCTTCTGATGACATGACTCTTGGATTTAGATTGATGTTTTACCACATATTTCTGGAAACATCTGTTGGTAAGTACATTGGATTAGATTTGATTTCCACAATTTTGAATAAGTGTATAATTATGCTCTTTTAGGTCAAAATAGTGATATTTAAAGTGTTTTCTTTATAAACTTTAAAGAGTGAAGAAAACAGTAAGACAATATATTTATGCATTAATTTATATATTGTCAAAATGTGTAAGACAGGAGACATGTTTATTTTATTATTAAGACAATTTGTTTACGAAAGTATTACTAACAAGAAGTAATTGTAACAGGATGCTGTTACGAAGTCTCCCAAACAAAGCTCCCATAACTCGCCATTCATATGGTCCCATGTTCATTTGATTTGATTTTTTGTCCCATACAAGAATATATATGGCTTACGAGTGGGGATCTCCACCATTTACAAGTATTCAAACAGAAGGGGGTGGTGATGACCCCAGGGACTTTACCTACATTTCATTTGATTTGTTTTATATATATGAATATATATGGTTTAGGGGTGGGGATGTTGACCGTTTACAAGTTTTCAAACAAGAGGGGGTGGGGTAACCCCTCGGGACTTCTCTTTTATATCATTTCATTTGTTTTATTGTCCCCTACAAGAATATATATGGTTTAGGGGTGGGGATCTGGACCGTTTACAAGATAATAGCACATTCTCAAATTGAACAGGGTGGCGGCGACCCCCAGGAACTTCCCTTTAATTTCATTTGATTAGCCTTGTTGTCCCATACAGGAATATATATGGTTTAGGGGTGGGGATGTTGACCGTTTACAAGTTTTCAAACAAGAGGGGGTGGGGTGACCCCCTCGGGACTTTCCTTTTATATCATTTCATTTGTTTTATTGTCCCCTACAAGAATATATATGGTTTAGGGGTGGGGATCTGGACCGTTTACAAGATAATAGTACATTCTCAAATTGAACGGGGTGGGGGTTACCCCAAGGAACTTCCATTTAATTTCATTTGATTATTTTTATTGTCCCATACAAGAATATAGATGGTTTAGGGGTGGGGATGTTGACTGTTTACAAGTTTTCAAACAAGAGGGGGTGGGGTGACCCCCTCAGGACTTCCCTTTTATTTCATTTCATTTGTTTTATTGTCCCCTACAAGAATATATATGGTTTAGGGGTGGGGATCTGGACCGTTTACAAGATAATAGCACATTTTCAAATTGAACGGGTTGGGGAGGACCCCCAGGGACTTCCCTTTAATTTCATTTGATTTGTTTTATCGTCCCATTCAAGAATATATGAGGTTTAGGGGTGGGGATCTGGACCGTTTACAAGATAAAAGCATATTCTCAAATTGAAGGGGGTGGGGATGACCCCAGGGACTCCCTCTATATTTCATGTGATTTGTTTTATTGTCCTTTAATCATTTCTGAAGACTACATGTATCTATCACTTACAGTTTTCAAGTTATATTCATTTGAAAATTTGAGAAAATAAAATCCCATAGGGTTCTATAGTAAACCCCTCCCTTCTTTCTGCCCCCCAAAATACCCCTTAATAGACCCCAATGCACAAACGAAAGATCGATGGCTCACCTAGACATATTAGTCTTACATTCTATGAAACCCTTAGTTAATCTGACCAGGGGTTTTGGAGAAACGCTGTGGACAAGTTCATTTTTAATGTGGCGGAAGAAAAAGAAAAAGAACTAGAATTGCCATTGCAAGCAATAGCGGATGTCACCCTGGTCCGCCAATTGTCACTAAACAGCAACCATGGTAACGGCAGCCATTTTGGAAATTCCAAAGTTGAATGCCGCATCTGGATTTACAAGTTAAGATTTCTATAACGTTTCATACATTTTTGAAGAATTTTCAAAATTTTGCTACTTTTGAACAGTTTCCATGGCAACATTTGAAAATTCCAAAGTCATTCTGCTGCTTCATATTGTGCTTCCCATAATATTATACCATCATATAACATTTAATGGCTGTAGAATTAATTTTACCCTAATGTTCTGGAATGTTCCATTACATTTTCACATTTTTGCTGTTTCCATGGCAATGGCAGCCATTTTTTTAATTCCAAAGTAAGGTGCACAACTACACATGGTGGTGAACATTATGGTATAGTTCCATCAAAATTGGTCCATTATATTCCGAGAACTAAGCTGGACAAAAAGTGTGGAATAAGAATAATAAAAAAAGAATCGAACAATAACAATATGTCACCCGACCTCCGTCAGGGTGACATAAAAAGAAAAAGAAAAAGAAGAAGAACTAGAATTGCCATTGCAAGCAATAGCGGATGTCACCCTTCCCCTATTGCCACTAACCGGCAGCCATTTCAAAATGGTTTAACAGTGAATGCACATATATTTATGGCAATACATCTTTCTGTAAATTTTCAGTACATTCAGAGCATTTTAAAAAAATTTACATTTCTGCTGTTTCCATGGCAACGGCAGCCATTTTGAAAATTTCAAAGTCAAAAGTATCATCTGTACTTGGCAGTTAACAATAATATCAAGTTTCATTAAGTTCAAAGCATTTTGAGAAATTTTGACTTTTTTGCAGTTTCCATGGCAACGGTGGCCATTTTGGAAATTCCAAAGTCAAAAGTCTCATCCAGACTTGCCAGTCAACTATCATATTAAGTTTCATCAATTTTGGAGCATTTTGAAATTTTTGAAACATTTGATCCTGTATCCATGGTAACAGAGTAGTTCCAATGATTGTCATAATCATTCAAAACCTGTATATAGTGGACAACTATATTGTATAAAAATTTGATGATTTTAAGTTCAAGCATACCAAAGTTATTCACCAAACCCGGAAGTTTTTGGAGCATTTTGACCTTTTTGCATTGTTTCCATGGAAACGGCAGACATTTTGGAAATTCCAACGCCAATTTCCACATCTACCAAAGTTGCTCATCGTTATGCTAGAATTTCAAAAAATTTGGAGCATTTTCATATTTTTGAAATTTTTGGTGTAGTATCCATGGCAACATAGTAGTTCCAATGATTGCCAAAATCATCACAAACCAGTATATGGGTGGCACCTTCATTGTATTAAAATATGATGATTCTGAGTTTAAGCATCTCCAAATTATTCCAAAAAAACAAAAAGTGGAATTTTTTACAATTGTTCCGTTTCCATGGAAACGGCAGCCATCTTTTATGGTCTTAGACCCTACTGCAACCCGCAATTTTGTGTTCCCTATTATACTTAACTATCATTAAGATTGGTTCCATTGGCTCCGAGAAAAGTGGCGGACAAAATAGTTGGAAGAATAATAATAACTAGAATTGCCATTGCAAGCAATAGCGGATGTCACCCTTCCCCCAAATGCCACTAAGCGGCAGCCATTTCAAAATTGTTGAACAGTGAATGCACATATATGCATGGCAATACATCTTTCTGTAAATTTTCCGTACATTGAGAGCATTCTAAAAAATTTCAGAATTCTGCTGTTTCCATGGCAACGGCAGCCATTTTGAAAATTTCAAAGTCAAAAGTCTCATCTTTACTTGCCAGTTAACAATAATATCAAGTTTCATTAAGTTCAAAGCATTTAGAGAATTTTTGACTTTTTTGCAGTTTCCATGGCAACGGTGGCCATTTTGGAAATTCCAAAGTCAAAAGTCTCATCCAGACTTGCCAGTCAACAATCATATTAAGTTTGATCAATTTTGGAGCATTTTGAAATTTTTGAAATATTTGGTCCTGTATCCATGGTAACAGAGTGGTTCCAATGATTGTCAAAATCATTCAAAACCTGTATATAGTGGACAACTATATTGTGTAAAAATTTGATGATTTTAAGTTCAAGCATACCAAAATTATTCACCAAACCCTGAGGTTTTTAGAGCATTTTGACACTTATGCACTGTTTCCATGGTAACGGCAGACATTTTGGAAATTCCAATGCCAAATTACGCATCTACCAATGTTGCTCATCGTTACTATGAAGTTTCAAAAAATTTGGAGCATTTTGAAATTTTTGAAATTTTTGGGGTAGTTTCCATGGCAACATAGTGGTTCCAATGATTGCCAATATCATCCAAAACCAATATATGGCTGGCACCTACATTGTGATAAAATATGATGATTCTGAGTTTAAGCATCTCTAAATTATTCACAAAACCAAAAACTGGAATTTTTCACAATTGTTCCGTTTCCATGGAAACGGCAGCCATTTTTTATGGTCTTAGACCCTACTGCAACCGGAAATTTTGTGTTCCTCCTTATAGTGAATTATAATTAAGATTGGTTCCATTTTACTCCAAAAAACCTGTCGGACAAAAAAAGGTGGAAGAATAATAATAATAACAAAGAAACATAAGAAAAGCAATATGTCACCCGACATTGTCGATCGGGTGACATAACTAGAATTGCCATTGCAAGCAATAGCGGATGTCACCCTTCCCCTATTGCCACTAAGCGGCAGCCATTTGAAAACAATTTAACAGTGAATGCAGATCAACGCATTGCGATATATCTTTCTGTAAATTTTCAGTACACTTTGAGCAATGTCAAAAGTATCACATTTCTGCTGTTTCCATGGCAACGGCAGCCATTGTGAAAATTCCAAAGTCAAAAGTCTCATCTATACCTGCCAGTTAACAATAATATTAAGTTTCATTAAGTTTGGAGCATTTTGAAAATATTTGACATTTCTGCAGTTTCCATGGCAACGGTGGCCATTTTGGAAATTCCAACTTCAAAAGTCTCATGCAGACTTGACAGTGAACAAATATATTAAGTTTCATCAAGTTTGCAGCATTTTGAAATTTTTGAAATTTTTGACATTTTGGCTGGTTTCTATGGTAACACAGACCGTTCCAAATTTCTAATGGCAGATACTACATTGGTACATGGGAGGGAACATACCATCAGAGTTTCAATGGATTTGACCTACCATATTAAGAAAGTAAATGCCACTTTTAGGTGTTTTTTGGACCATTTTGACCTGTTTTGCCTTGTTTCCATGGTAACACAAGACATTTTCGAAATTCCAACGCCAACTTACATATCTACCAATGTTGCTCATCGTTACTGTGAAGTTTTATTAAATTTGGAGCATTTTGATATTTTGGAAATTTTTGATGTAGTATCCATGGCAACATAGTAGTTCCAATGAATACCAAAAATCATCCAAAACAAGTATATAGTGGGCACCTACATTGTATCAAAATATAATGATTCTAAGTTAAAGCATCTCCAAATAATTCACCAAAACCAAAAAGTGGAATTTTTCACATTTGTTCCGTTTCCATGGTAACGGCAGCCATTTTTAATGGTTCTATGACCTACTGCAACCCGAAATTTTTTGTTCCTCATTATAGTTGACTATCACTAAGATTGGTTCCCTTGTCTTCAAAAAATCTGCCGGACAAAAATCATTGGAAGAATAAGAATAATAACTAGAATTGCCATTGCAAGCAATAGCGGATGTCACCCTTCCCCCCCATTGCCACTAAGTGGCAGCCATTTCAAAACAACTTAACAGTGGATGCACATATGTATTCATGGCAATACATCTTTCTGTAAATTTTCAGTACATTGAGAGCATTTTAAAAAAATTCACATTTCTGCTGTTTCCATGGCAACGGCAGCCATTTTGAAAATTTAAAAGTCAAAAGTCTCATCCATACATTCCAGTTGACAATAATATAAAGTTTTATTAAGTTTGGAGCATTTTGAAAATATTTGACATTTCTGCAGTTTCCATGGCAACGGTGGCCATTTTGGAAATTCCAACTCCAAAAGTCTCATGCAGACTTGACAGTCAACAATCATACTAAGTTTCATTACCTTTTGAGCATTTTGAAATTTTTGAAATTTTTGACATTTTGGCTGGTTTCTATGGTAACACAGACCATTCCAAATTTGTAATGGCAGATTCCACATTGGTACATGGGAGGGAACATACCATAAGAGTTTCACTGGATTTGACCTACCATTTTAAGAAAGTAAATGCCACTTTTTAAGGTTTTTAAAGCGTTTTGACCATTTTTGCCTTGTTTCCATGGTAACACAAGACATTTTCGAAATTCCAACGCCAAATTCCACATCTACCAAAGTTGCTCATCGTTATGCTAAAGTTTCAAAAAATTTGGAGCATTTTGATATTTTTGAAATTTTTGGTGTAGTATCCATGGCAACATAGTAGTTCCAATGAATGCCAAAAATCATCCAAAAGAAGTATATAGTGGGCACCTACATTGTATCAAAATATAATGATTCTGAGTTTAAGCATCTCCAAATTATTCACCAAAACCCAAAAATTTAATTTTTCACATTTGTTCCGTTTCCATGGTAACGGCAGCCATTTTTAATGGTCTTATGACCTACTGCAACCCGGAATTTTGTGTTCCTCATTATAGTCAACTATCATTAAGATTGGTTCCATTGTCTCCAAGAAAACTGCCGGACAAAATCATTGGAAGAATAATAATAATAATAGTAAAGAAACAGAGGAAAAGCAATATGTCACCCGACATTGTCGATCGGGTGACATAATAACAAAGAAACGGAGGAATAACAATATGTCACCCGACATTGTCGATCGGGTGACATAACTAGAATTGCCATTGCAAGCAATAGCGGATGTCACCCTTCCCCCTATTGCCACTAAGCGGCAGCCATTTCAAAATTGTTTAACAGTGAATGCACATATATTTATGGCAATACATCTTTCTGTAAATTTTCAGTACATTCAGAGCATTTTATAAAAATTCACATTTCTGCTGTTTCCATGGCAACGGCAGCCATTTTGAAAATTTCAAAGTGAAAAGTCTCATCTTTACTTGCCAGTTAACAATAATATCAAGTTTCATAAAGTTCAAAGCATTTAATAAATGTTTGACTTTTTTGCAGTTTCCATGGTAACAGTGGCCATTTTGGAAATTCCATCGTCAAAAGTCTCATCCAGACTTGCCAGTCTACAATCCTATTAAGTTTGATCAATTTTGGAGCATTTTTAAATATTTTGAAATTTTTGACATTTGTGATGGTTCCTATGGCAACAGAGACCAGTGCCAAAATTTAATGGCATATACCACATTGGTACATGGGAGGGACCATACCATCAAAGTTTCGATCAATTTGACCTACCATTTTAAGAAAGTAAATGCCCCTTTTTAAGGTTTTTAAAGCGTTTTGACCATTTTTGCCTTGTTTCCATGGTAACACAAGACATTTTCGAAATTCCAACGCCAAATTCCACATCTACCAATGTTGCTCATCGTTACTGTGAAGTTTTATAAAATTTGGAGCATTTCCATATTTTTGAAATTTTTGGTGTAGTATCCATGGCAACATAACAGTTCCAATGATTGCCAAAATCATCCCAAAGCAGTATATAGTGGGCACCTACATTGTATTAAAATATAATGATTCTGAGTTAAAGCATATCCAAATAATTCATTAAAACCAAAAAGTGGATTTTTTCCCAATTGTTCAGTTTCCATGGTAATGGCAGCCATTTTTTAGTTCCAAAGTTGCACTGCAACTCGAAAGTCAGGGTTACTTGTTATAGTGCACTATCATTCAGATTGGTTCCTTTGGCTCTGAGAAAACTGCTGGACAAAATTAGGTGGAAGAAAAATAATAACTAGAATTGCTATTGCAAGCAATAGCGGATGTCACCCTTCCCCCCCCCATTGCCACTAAGCGGCAGCCATTTCAAAAACGTTTAACAGTGAATGCACATATTTGTATGGCTATACATTTTTCTGTAAATTTTTTGTACATTTAGATCATTTTTAAAAACATGACATTTTTTGCTGTTTCCATGGCAACGGCAGCCATTTTGACATTTTCAAAGTCAAGTCTCATTTATACATGCCAGTTTACAATAATATTAAGTTTCATTAAGTTTGGAGCATTTTGAAAATATTTGACATTTTTCCAGTTTCCATGGCAACGGTAGCCATTTTTGAAATTCCAACTTCAAAAGTCTCATGCAGACTTTACAGTCAACAATCCTATTAAGTTTTATCAATTTTGGAGCATTTTGAAACTTTTGAAATTTTTGACATTTTGATTTGTTCCTATGGCAACAGAGACCATTCCCAAAAGTTAATGGCATATACCACATTGGTACATGGGAGGGACCATACCATCAAAGTTTCGATCAAGTTGACCTACCATTTTAAGGAAGTAAATGCCACTTTAAGGTTTTTGAACCATTTTGACCTGTTTTGCATTGTTTCCATGGTAACGGCAGACATTTTTGAAATTCTAATGCCAAATTCCACATCTACTAATGTTGCTCATCGTTACTGTAAAGATTAGTTAAATTTGGAGCATTCTGAATATTTTGAAATTTTTGGTGTAGTTTCCATGGCAACATAGTAGTTCCAATGATTGAAAAAATCCTCCAAAACCAGTATATAGTGGGCACCTACATTGTATCAAAATATAATGATTCTGAGTTTAAGCATATCCAAATAATTCATTAAAACCAAAAACTGGATTTTTTCACAATTGTTCTGTTTCCATGGTAACGGCAGCCATTTTTTAGTTCCAAAGTTGCACTGCAACTCGAAAGTCAGGGTTCCTTGTTATAGTGAACTATCATTTAAATTGGTTTCTTTGATTCCGAGAAAGCGGTCGGACAAAATTAGGTGGAAGAAAAATAATAATAATACGGAAAAAGAAACAGAGGAATAGCAATATGTCACCCGACATTGTCGATCGGGTGACATAATAACAAAGAAACAGAGGAAAAGCAATATGTCACCCGACATTGTCGATCGGGTGACATAATAACAAAGAAACGGAGGAATAACAATATGTCACCCGACATTGTCGATCGGGTGACATAACTAGAATTGCCATTGCAAGCAATAGCGGATGTCACCCTGGTCCACCAATTGCCACTAAGCGGCAGCCATTTCGAAATGTTAACATTAAATTAACTAATTTACTTTACAATGCATCAGTTTGCAAATTTTTACAAAGTTTAAAGCATTTTTAAAATTTTGATGTTTTTACTGTTTCTATGGCAACGGCGGCCATTTTGAAAATTCCAAAGTCATACTTCTGCTTCATATTGTACTCCCATAATATTTTACAATCATATAACATTTAATAGCTGTACAACACTAATGTTCTGGAATGTTCCATCACATTTTCTCATTTTGATGTTTTTGCCTTGTTTCCATGGTAACGGCAGCCATTTTGGAAATTCCAAAGTTGAATGCAAAATCTAGATTTGCCAGGCAACGTTTCTGTAAATGTTTTATATATTTTTAAAGAATTTCCAAATTTTTGATATTTTTGATCAGTTCCTATGGCAACATGGTAGTTCCAATGAATCTCAAAATTATCCAAAGCATGTATATAGAGGACAGCTACATTGTATAAAAATATGATGATTAAATGTTTTGTTATAGTTAAATTATTCACCAAAAACTAAAACTTCATTTTTTCACTCTTTTTCTGTTTCCATGGTAACAGTAGACATCCTGGAAGTGCCAACCTCGACTGCACTTCTGACAATGGTCATTAACATTCTGGTATAGTTCCATTACAATTGGTCCATACGATTCCAAGAAATAGTATGGACAAAATGTGTGGAATAATAATAATAAGAACTAGATTTGCCATTGCAAGCAATAGCGGATGGCACCCTTCCCACATTGCCAGGCGAGCGGCAGCAATCTAGAAAATTCCAAAGTCAAAGTGTGCATCTACACATTCAAATTATCATATTTGTTAAGTTTATTAAGTTTGGAGCATTTTGAAGTTTTTGACATTTTTGCTGTTTCCATGGTTACGGCGGCCATTTTGAAAATTCCAACTTCAAATGTCAACTTTGCTTATGCCAGTAACCATTGCTGTAAAGTTTCATCCAGTTTACAGCATTTTTATCTTTTTTGAAATTTTTGACCTTTTTGCATTGTTTCCATGGTAACAACAGATATTTTGGAAATTCCAACGCCAAATTCCACATCTTCCAATGTTGCTCATCGTTACTGTGAAGTTTCATGAAGTTTGGAGCATTTTGATATTTTTGAAATTTTTGGTATAGTTTCCATGGCAACATAGTAGTTCCAATGGGTGCCAAAATCATCCAACACATGTATATAGTGGGCACCTACATTGTATTAAAATATGACGATTCTGAGTTAAAGCAAATCCAAACAGTTCACAAAAACCAAAAACTGGATTTTTTCACATTTGTTCAGTTTCCATGGTAACGGCGGCCATTTTTTACCATTCCAATGTCTTTTGCACTACTTCACATGGCGGTTCATATTATGGTATAGTTCCATCAACATGGGTCTGGCCAATCCAGAGAAATAGTATGGACAAAATGTGTGGAAGAATAAAAATAATAATAATAATAATAACTAGATTTGCCATTGCAAGCAATAGCGGATGGCACCCTTCCCCTATTGCCAGGTGAGCGGTAGCATTGGTAACGGCGGCGATTTTGGAAATTCCAAACTCAAAAGTCAAGTCTACATTAGCTGAGCAACATTTGTTATAAGTTTCAATAAATTTGAAGCATTTTGAAGTTTTTTGTATTTTTGATGTTTCCATGGTAACGGCGGCCATTTTGGAAATTCCAAACTCAAAAGTCAAGTCTACATTAGCTGAGCAACATTTGTTATAAGTTTAAATAAATTTGAAGCATTTTGAAGTTTTTTGTATTTTTGCTGTTTCCATGGTAACGGCGGCCATTTTGAATATTCCAAAGTCAAACCCCCGCTGCATTTTTTTCCCTCTATAATCATATACAATCATATACCATTTAATGTCTCTAGAATAAATTATACATTGATGTTCTAGAATGTTCTGTGAAAATTCAAAGTTTTGACCTTTTTGCATTGTTTCCATGGTAACAACAGCGATTTTGGAAATTCCAACGCCAAATTCCACATCTTCCAATGTTGCTCATCGTTACTGTGAAGTTTCATTAAGTTTGGAACATTTTGAGATTTTTGAAATTTTTGGAGTAGTTTTCCATGGCAACATAGTAGTTCCAATGAGTGCCAAAATCATCCAACACCTGTATATAGTGGGCACCTACATTGTATTAAAATATAATGATTCTGAGTTAAATAGTATCCAAATAGTTCACCAAAACAAAAAACTGGATTTTTTCACATTTGTTCTGTTTCCATGGTAACGGCAGCCATTTTTTACCATTCCAATGTCTCTTGCACAACTTCACATGGCGGTTCATAATATGGTATAGTTCCATCAACATAGGTTTGACCAATTCCGAGAAATAGCATGGACAAAATGTGTGGAAGAATAAAAATAATAATAACTAGAATTGCCATTGCAAGCAATAGCGGATGTCACCCTTCCCCTATTGCCACTAAGCGGCAGCCATTTGAAAACAATTTAACAGTGAATGCAGATCAACACATTGCGATATATCTTTCTGTAAATTTTCAGTACATTTTGAGCAATGTCAAAAGTATCACATTTCTGCTGTTTCCATGGCAACGGCAGCCATTTTGAAAATTCCAAAGTCAAAAGTCTCATCTCTATCTGCCAGTTAACAATAATATTAAGTTTCATTAAGTTTGGAGCATTTTGAAAATATTTGACATTTCTGCAGTTTCCATGGCAACGGTGGCCATTTTGGAAATTCCAACTTCAAAAGTCTCATGCAGACTTGACAGTCAACAAATATATTAAGTTTCATAAATTTTGGAGCATTTTGAAATTTTTGAAATTTTTGACATTTTGGCTGGTTTCTATGGTAACACAGACCATTCCAAATTTCTAATGGCAGATACTACATTGGTACATGGGAGGGAACATACCATCAGAGTTTCAATGGATTTGACCTACCATATTAAGAAAGTAAATGCCACTTTTAGGTGTTTTTTGGACCATTTTGACCTGTTTTGCCTTGTTTCCATGGTAACACAAGACATTTTCGAAATTCCAACGCCAACTTACACATCTACCAATGTTGCTCATCGTTACTGTGAAGTTTCATTAAATTTGGAGCATTTTGATATTTTGGAAATTTTTGGTGTAGTATCCATGGCAACATAGTAGTTCCAATGAATGCCAAAAATCATCCAAAACAAGTATATAGTGGGCACCTACATTGTATCAAAATATAATGATTCTAAGTTAAAGCATCTCCAAATAATTCACCAAAACCAAAAAGTGGAATTTTTCACATTTGTTCCGTTTCCATGGTAACGGCAGCCATTTTTAATGGTTCTATGACCTACTGCAACCCGGAATTTTTTGTTTCTCATTATAGTTGACTATCACTAAGATTGGTTCCATTGTCTTCAAAAAATCTGCTGGACAAAAATCATTGGAAGAATAAGAATAATAATAACAAAGAAACGGAGGAATAACAATATGTCACCCGACATTGTCGATCGGGTGACATAATAAAAAGAAAAAAAAGAAACGTAGAATAACAATATGTCACCCCAACTCCGTTGAGGGTGCCATAACTAGAATTGCCATTGCAAGCAATAGCGGATGTCACCCTTCCCCAAATTGCCACTTAGCGGCAGCCATTTCAAAATTGTTTAACAGTGAATGCACACATACACATGGCAACTATTTTCTGTAAATGTTCATAACATTCAGAGCATTTAATTAATTTCACATTTCTCCTGTTTCCATGGTAACGGCAGCCATTTTGAAAATTTCAAAGACAAACGTCTCATATTTACTTGCCAGTGAACAATAATACCAAGTTCCATTCAGTTCAAAGCATTTTGAGAATTTTTACTTTTTTGCAGTTTCCATGGCAACGGTGGCCATTTTGGAAATTCCAAAGTCAAAAGTCTCATCCACACTTGCCAGTTAACAATCGTATTAAGTATCATCAATTTTGGAGCATTTTGAAAATTTTGAAATATTTGATCCTGTATCCATGGTAACATAGTAGTTCCAATGATTGTCAAAATCATTCAAAACCTGTATATAGTGGACAACTATAATGCATAGAAATTATATGATTTTAAGTTCAAGCATACCAAAGTTATTCACCAAACCCGGATGTTTTTGAAGCATTTTGACCTTTTTGCATTGTTTCCATGGAAACGGCAGACATTTTGGAAATTCCAATGCCAAATTCCACTTTTACCAAAGTTGCTCATCGTTGTGCTACAGTTTCAAAAAAATTGGAGCATTTTCATATTTTTGAAATTTTTGGTGTAGTTTCCATGGCAACATAGTAGTTCCAATGATTGCCAAAATCATCCAAAACCAGTATATGGCTGGCACCTACAATGTATTGAAATATAATGATTCTGAGTTAAAGCATCTCCAAATAATTCACCAAAACCCAAAAGTGGAATTTTTCAAATTTGTTCCGTTTCCATGGAAACGGTGGCCATTTTTAATCATTCCATAGCAAGGTGCACAACTTCAGATGGGGGTCCTCATTATAGTAGAGTTCCATCAACATTGGTTCCATTTTACTCCAAAAAAGCTGACGGACAAAAAAAGGTGGAAGAATAATAATAATAACAAAGAAACATAAGAAAAGCAATATGTCACCCGACATTGTCGATCGGGTGACATAACTAGATTTGCTATTGCAAGCAATAGCGGACGATGGCACCCCGTACTGCACATTGTCACAGTAGCATCAACAATTATGAGTGTACAAAAGTCAAATGGCATATCTATTATACATGTCGGAATCAGCATGTCTAAACAACCCCCCCCCCCTTTTTTTTTTTTTTTTCTCTTCCGTAGAATACGTTTCAGTTCTATACATAGTTTGGGAATCCTTTTTAAATCTAAAATTAGACACGCGCGCAAGTAGGAAGGTGGTGTCACGTGATACTCAAGTATATTATCGTGGACTTAGCATATTAATATTCTTTTTAGAGGGGACGTAGGACAGACAACATGTGTATATATTGACGGAGCGGCGTATTAACTGTTCAATTTATTCTTCAATAGCTCGCGTATCATACAATACATGTAACTTATCGTGTACAATTTAATTACATGTTTATCGATTGATTTCAGCTAATGTGTATATTTTAGCAGGTGTGTCATTCACGGATATGTACTTTAACGCAAGTGCAGAAATGTCAGTAATTTGTACTCTGAGTGTTTCTCGTTCTCTCGGTGGCGATTTTCTCTTTTAAAGCACATTAAATAAAATACATATTTTTATTCTAGAATATTCCAGTACATGTTAGCAGTACAGCAATTGCATGTGACCATTTGCACACACTCCTAATTACGATTTCCGTGGAATTGTTGTTATATTTTTCAAGAAAATGCAGCTAAAACGCATTTTCCCATAGGGTCAATGTTAAACTTTTGTCTAGTTTCCATGGCAATGGCAGCCATTTTGAAAATTCCAAGTACTGTTGGTACCTCGGGGCACCACTGCCAACATTTACATAAACTTTCAAGACTTTGCCTCTTATAACGAAAGATTTAAAATTTGGATTTTTTTTTACATTTTTTTTGTTTCCATGGTAACGGCGGCCATTTTTTACCATTCCAATGTCTATTGCACAACTTCACATGGCGGTTCATATTATGGTATAGTTCCATCAACATGGGTCTGACCAATTACGAGAAATAGCGTGGACAAAATGTGTGGAAGAATAAAAATAAAAAGAAAAAAAAGAAACGTAGAATAACAAGATGTCACCCCAACTCCGTTGAGGGTGCCATAAAAAGAAAAAAAAGAAACGAACAATAACAAGATGTCACCCCAACTCCGTTGAGGGTGCCATAAAAAGAAACGTAGAATAACAATACGTCACCCCAACTCCGTTGAGGGTGCCATAATAAGAAAAAAAGAAACGAACAATAACAATATGTCACCCCAACTCCGTTGAGGGTGCCATAACTAGAATTGCCATTGCAAGCAATAGCGGATGTCACCCTGGTCCACCAATTGCCACTAAACAGCAGCCATGGTAACGGCAGCCATTTTGGAAATTCCAAAGTTGAAAGCCGCATCTAGATTAACAAGTTAACATTTTTGTAACGTTTCATACAGATTTGAAGAATTTTCAAAATTTTGCTTTTTTTGCACAGTTTCCATGGCAACATTTGAAAATTCCAAAGTCATACTGCTGCTTTATATTGTGATCGCCATAATATAATACCATTATATAACATTTAATGGTCGTAGATTTACTTTAACACCAATGTTCTAGAATGTTCTATTACATTTTTACATTCTTTCTGTTTCCTTGACAACGGCAGCCATGTTGGATATGCCAACCCTCGACTGCACTTCTGCACATGGTCTTTAACATTTTGGTAAAGTTCCATAACAATTGGTCCATCCTATTCTCAGAAATAGTCTGGACAAAAAAGTGTGGAATAATAATAAAAAAAACTAGATTTGCCATTGCAAGCAATAGCGGATGGCACCCTTCCCGTATTGCCAGGTGAGCGGCAGCCATTTTGAAAATTCCAAAGTCAAAGATTGCATCTACAGATGTATATTAAGATTGTTGCAACGTTTCATTAATTTTGGAGGATTTTGAAATTTTTGAAATTTTTGCTATTTCCATGGTAACGGGTACCATTTCTAAAATTCCAAAGACAGGTGCCACTTTGGGACATGCCATGTTACATATCTATAAAGTTTCATTGGGCTTGATGCTATATTCTTCAAGAAAATGCATCTTTATTGTATTTTCCCATAGGGCCAATGTTACACTTTCGCCCTGTTTCCATGACAATGGAGGCCATTTTGGAATTTTCTAATATTGTCACAACATCTAGGCATACCAAGGAACATTACCACTAAGTTTCATCCAGGTAGGTCTTATATGAAAGATTTAAAATTTGCATTTTTTTTTCACATTTGATCAGTTTCCATGGCAACGGCGGCCATTTTTTACCATTCCAATGTCTCTTGCACAACTTAACATGGCGGTTCATATTATGGTATAGTTCCATCAACATTGGTCTGACCAATTCTGAGAAATAGTATGGACAAAATGTGTGGAAGAATAAAAATAATAATAACTAGAATTGCCATTGCAAGCAATAGCGGATGTCACCCTTCCCCCTATTGCCACTAAGTGGCAGCCATTTCAAACTTGTTTAACAGTAAATGCACAAATATGCATGGCTATTCATCTTTTTGTAAATTTTCAGTATATTCAGAGCATTTTATAGTATTTCACATTAATACCGTTTCCATGGCAACGGCAGCCATTTTGAAAATTTCAAAGTCAAAAGTCTCATCTTAACTTGTTAGTTACCAATAATATCAAATTTCATTAAGTTAAAACCATTTTGAGAATTTTTGACATTTTTGCAGTTTCCATGGCAACCATGGCCATTTTGGAAATTCCAACTTCAAAAGTCATATCTAGACTTGACAGTTAACAATCATATCAAGTTTCATCAATTTTGAAGCATTCTGAAATTTTTGCTCCTGTATCCATGGTAACATAGTAGTTCCAATGATTATCAAAATCATTCAAAACCTGTATATAGTGGACAACTATATTGCATAAAAATTTGATGATTTTAAGTTCAAGCATACCAAAGTTATTCACCAAACCCGGAAGTTTTTGGAGCATTTTGACCTTTTTGCATTGTTTCCATGGAAACGGCATACATTTTGGAAATTCCAACGCCAAATTCCACATCTACCAAAGTTGCTCATCGTTATGCTAAAGTTTCAAAAAAATTGGAGCATTTCCATATTTTTGAAATTTTTGGTGTAGTTTCCATGGCAACATAGCAGTTCCAAAATGTGCCAAAATCATCCAAAACCAGTATATAGTGGGCACCTTCATTGTATTAAAATCTAAAGATTTTAAGCTTAAGCATTCTCAAATAATTCAAGGAACTCCAAAATTATATTTTTTCACCATTTTTTCCGTTTCCATGGTGATGGCAGCCATTTTTTAGTTCCAAAGTTTCACAGACTCTAGGGAGTCAGGGTTCCTTGTTATAGTGCACCATCATTCGGATTGGTACTTTTGGCTCTGAGAAAGCGGGCGGACAAAATTAGGTGGAAGTATAATAATAATAATAATAATACAGAAAAAGAAACAGAGGAAAAGCAATATGTCACCCGACATTGTCGATCGGGTGACATAACTAGAATTGCCATTGCAAGCAATAGCGGATGTCACCCTTCCCCAAATTGCCACTTAGCGGCAGCCATTTCAAAATTGTTTAACAGTGAATGCACACATACACATGGCAACTATTTTCTGTAAATGTTCATAACATTCAGAGCATTTAATTAATTTCACATTTCTCCTGTTTCCATGGTAACGGCAGCCATTTTGAAAATTTCAAAGACAAACGTCTCATATTTACTTGCCAGTGAACAATAATACCAAGTTCCATTCAGTTCAAAGCATTTTGAGAATTTTTACTTTTTTGCAGTTTCCATGGCAACGGTGGCCATTTTGGAAATTCCAAAGTCAAAAGTCTCATCCACACTTGCCAGTTAACAATCGTATTAAGTATCATCAATTTTGGAGCATTTTGAAAATTTTGAAATATTTGATCCTGTATCCATGGTAACATAGTAGTTCCAATGATTGTCAAAATCATTCAAAACCTGTATATAGTGGACAACTATAATGCATAGAAATTATATGATTTTAAGTTCAAGCATACCAAAGTTATTCACCAAACCCGGATGTTTTTGAAGCATTTTGACCTTTTTGCATTGTTTCCATGGAAACGGCAGACATTTTGGAAATTCCAATGCCAAATTCCACTTTTACCAAAGTTGCTCATCGTTGTGCTACAGTTTCAAAAAAATTGGAGCATTTTCATATTTTTGAAATTTTTGGTGTAGTTTCCATGGCAACATAGTAGTTCCAATGATTGCCAAAATCATCCAAAACCAGTATATGGCTGGCACCTACAATGTATTGAAATATAATGATTCTGAGTTAAAGCATCTCCAAATAATTCACCAAAACCCAAAAGTGGAATTTTTCAAATTTGTTCCGTTTCCATGGAAACGGTGGCCATTTTTAATCATTCCATAGCAAGGTGCACAACTTCAGATGGGGGTCCTCATTATAGTAGAGTTCCATCAACATTGGTTCCATTTTACTCCAAAAAAGCTGACGGACAAAAAAAGGTGGAAGAATAATAATAACTAGAATTGCCATTGCAAGCAATAGCGGATGTCACCCTTCCCCCAATTGCCACTAAGCGGGAGGCATTTCAAAATTGTTTAACAGTGAATGCACATATATGCATGGCAATACATCTTTCTGTAAATTTTCAGTACATTGAGAGCATTCTAAAAAATTTCACAATTCTGCCGTTTCCATGGCAACGGCAGCCATTTTGAAAATTTCGAAGTCAAAAGTCTCATCTTTACTTGCCATTTTGGAAATTCCAAAGTCAAAAGTCTCATCCAGACTTGCCAGTCAACATAAAATTGAGAAAGGAAATGGTGAATATGTCAAAGCGACAACCACCCGACCATAGAGCAAACAACAGCCGAAGGCAACCAATGGGTCTTCAATGTAGCGAGGATTCCCGCACCCGTAGGTGTCCTTCAGCTGGCCCCTAAAATATGCATAATAGTACAGTGATAATGGACGTCATACTAAACTCCGAATTATACACAAGAAACTAAAATTTAAAATCATACAAGACTAACAAAGGCCAGAGGCTCCTGACTTGGGACAGGCGCAAACTTGCGGCGGGGTTAAACATGTTTATGAGATCTCAACCCTCCCCCTATACCTCTAGCCAATGTAGAAAAGTAAAAGAATAACAATACGCACATTAAAATTCAGTTCAAGAGAAGTCCGAGTCTGATGTCAAAAGATGTAACAAAAGAAATAAATAAAATGACAATCCTATTAAGTTTGATCAATTTAGGAGCATTTTGAAATTTTTGAAATATTTGGTCCTGTATCCATGGTAACAGAAGAGTTCCAATGATTGTCAAAATCATTCAAAACCTGTATATAGTGGACAACTATATTGTGTAAAAATTTGATGATTTCAAGTTCTAGCATACCAAAATTATTTACCAAACCCTGAGGTTTTTAGAGCATTTTGACACTTATGCACTGTTTCCATGGTAACGGCAGACATTTTGGAAATTCCAACGCCAAATTACGCATCTACCAAAGTTGCTCATCGTTACTATGAAGTTTCAAAAAATTTGGAGCATTTTGAAATTTTTGAAATTTTTGGGGTAGTTTCCATGGCAACATAGTGGTTCCAATGATTGCCAATATCATCCAAAACCAATATATGGCTGGCACCTACATTGTGATAAAATATGATGATTCTGAGTTTAAGCATCTCTAAATTATTCACAAAACCAAAAACTGGAATTTTTCACAATTGTTCCGTTTCCATGGAAACGGCAGCCATTTTTTATGGTCTTAGACCCAACTGCAACCCGAAATTTTGTGTTCCTCCTTATAGTGAATTATCATTAAGATTGGTTCCATTTTACTCCAAAAAACCTGTCGGACAAAAAAAGGTGGAAGAATAATAATAATAACAAAGAAACATAAGAAAAGCAATATGTCACCCGACATTGTCGATCGGGTGACATAACTAGAATTGCCATTGCAAGCAATAGCGGATGTCACCCTTTCCCCCCATTGCCACTAAGTTGCAGCCATTTGAGAATCGTTTAACAGTGAATGCACATATTATATGCATGGCAATACATCTTTCTGTAAATTTTCAGTACATTCACAGCATTTTAAAAACTTCACATTTCTGCCGTTTCCATGGCAACGGCAGCCATTTTGAAAATTTCAAAGTCAAAAGCCTCATCATTACTTGTCAGTTAACAATAATATCAAGTTTTATTAAGTTCAAAGCATTTTGAGAATTTTTGACTTTTTTGCAGTTTCCATGGCAACGGTGGCCATTTTGGAAATTCCAAAGTCAAAAGTCTCATCCAGACTTGGCAGTCAACAATAATATTAAGTTTCATTAATTTTGGAGCATTTTGAAATTTTTGAAATATTTGATCCTGTATCCATGGTAACAGAGTAGTTCCAATGATTGTCAAAATCATTCAAAAGCTGTATATAGTGGACAACTATATGGTGTAAAAATTTGATGATTTCAAGTTCTAGCATACCAAAATTATTTACCAAACCCTGAGGTTTTTAGAGCATTTTGACACTTATGCACTGTTTCCATGGTAACGGCAGACATTTTGGAAATTCCAATGCCAAATTACGCATCTACCAAAGTTGCTCATCGTTACTATGAAGTTTCAAAAAATTTGGAGCATTTTGAAATTTTTGAAATTTTTGGGGTAGTTTCCATGGCAACGTAGTGGTTCCAATGATTGCCAATATCATCCAAAACCAATATATGGCTGGCACCTACATTGTGATAAAATATGATGATTCTGAGTTTAAGCATCTCTAAATTATTCACAAAACCAAAAACTGGAATTTTTCACAATTGTTCCGTTTCCATGGAAACGGCAGCCATTTTTTATGGTCTTAGACCCTACTGCAACCCGAAATTTTGTGTTCCTCCTTATAGTGAATTATCATTAAGATTGGTTCCATTTTACTCCAAAAAACCTGTCGGACAAAAAAAGGTGGAAGAATAATAATAATAACAAAGAAACATAAGAAAAGCAATATGTCACCCGACATTGTCGATCGGGTGACATAATAACAAAGAAACATAAGAAAAGCAATATGTCACCCGACATTGTCGATCGGGTGACATAATAAAAAGAAAAAAAAGAAACGAACAATAACAAGATGTCACCCCAACTCCGTTGAGGGTGCCATAACTAGATTTGCTATTGCTAGCAATAGCTGAGGATGGCACCCCGTACTGCACATTGTCACAGTAGCATTAATACTTATGAGTGTATAAAAGTCAAATGACATATCTATTATACATGACAGAATCAGCATTTCTTAACACCCCTCCCCCCCCCCCCCCTTTTTTTTTCTTTTCCGTAGAATACGTTTCAGTTCTATTCATAGTTTGGGAATCCTTTTAAATCTAAAATTAGACACACGCGCGAGTAGGAAGGTGGTGTCACGTGATACTGAAGTATATTATCGTGGACTTAGCATATTAATATTCTTTTTAGAGGGGACCTTGGACAGACAACATGTGTATATATTGACGGAGCGGCGTATTAAACTGTTCAATTTATTCTTCAATAGCTCGCGTATCACACAATACATGTAACTTATCGTGTACAATTTAATTACATGTTTATCGATTGATTTCAGCTAATGTGTATGTTTTAGCAGGTGTGTCATTTACGGATATGTACTTTAACGCAAGTGCAGAAATGTCAGTCATATGTACTCTGAGTGTTTCTCCTTCTCTCGGTTGCGATTTTCTCTTTAAAGCACGATTTTGTATAGAAAAGAAGCATACATATTTTTTATTCTAGCATATTCTAGTACATGTTAGCAGTACAGCATTGCATGTGACCATATGCACAGTACTCCTGATTACGATTTTCGTGGAGTTGTTGTTATATTTTTCAAGAAAATGCAGCTTAAATGAATTTTCCCATAGGATCAATGTTAAACTTTTGTCCAGTTTCCATGGCAACGGTAGAGATTTTGCAGAAGCTAAGTACTGTTGGTACCTCAGGGCACCACTGGCAACATTCACACAAAGTTTCATAAGGCTGGCTCTTATAACAAAAGATTTAAAATTTTGAAATTTTTTCACATTTTTGCAGTTTCCATGGTAACGGCAGCCATTTTTTACCAGTCTTATGTCTCTTGCACATCTTAACATGGCAGTTCATATTATGGTATTGTTCCATCGACATGGGTCTGGCCGATTCCGAGAAATAGCATGGACAAAATGTGTGGAAGAATAAAAATAATAACTAGAATTGCCATTGCAAGCAATAGCGGATGTCACCCTTCCCCCTATTGCCACTAAGCGGCAGCCATTTCAAACTTGTTGAGCAGTAAATGCACAAATATGCATGGCTATTCATCTTTTTGTAAATTCCCAGTATACTGAGAGCATTTTAAAGTATTTCACATTTATACCGTTTCCATGGCAACGGCAGCCATTTTGAAAATTTCAAAGTCAGAAGTCTCATCTTTACTTGTCAGTTACCATTAATATCAAATTTCATTAAGTTAAAACCATTTTGAAAATTTTTGACATTTTTGCAGTTTCCATGGCAACCGTGGCCATTTTGGAAATTCCAACTTCAAAAGTCATATGTAGACACGACAGTTAACAATCATATCAAGTTTCATCAATTTTGAAGCATTCTGAAATTTTTGCTCCTGTATCCATGGTAACAGTAGTTCCAATGATTGTCAAAATCATACAAAACCTGTATATAGTGGACAACTATATTGTATAAAAATTTCATGATTTTAAGTTCAAGCATACCAAAGTTATTCACCAAACCTGGAAGTTTTTAGAGCATTTTGACCTGCAGTTTCCATGGCAATGGTGGCCATTTTGGAAATTCCAACTTCAAAAGTCTTATGTTGACTTGACAGTCAACAAATATAGTAAGTTTCATCAATTTTGGAGCATTTTGAAATTTTTGAAATTTTTGACATTTTGGCTGGTTTCTATGGTAACAGATACCATTCCAAATTTCTAATGGCAGATACCACATTGGTACATGGGAGGGAACATACCATCAAAGTTTCAATGGATTTGACCTACCATTTTAAGAAAGTAAATGCCACTTTAAGGTTTTTGAAGCATTTTCACCATTTTTTACTTGTTTCCATGGTAACGGCAGACATTTTTGAAATTCTAACGCCAAATTGCACATCTTCCAATGTTGCTCATCGTTACTGTGGAGTTTTATTAAATTTGGAGCATTTTGATATTTTGGAAATTTTTGGTGTAGTTTCCATGGCAACATGATAGTTCCAATGATTGCCAAAATCATCCAAAACCAGTATATGCCCGGCACCTACATTGTATTAAAATATAATGATTCTAAGTTAAAGCAACTCCAAATAATTCATTAAAACCCAAAACTGGAATTTTTCACAATTGTTCCGTTTCCATGGTAACGGTAGCCATTTTTATGGTCTTAAGACCTTCTGCAACCCGGAATTTTGTGTTCCTCATTATAGTTAACTATCATTAAGATTGGTTCCATTGGCTCCGAGAAAACTGCCGGACAAAATAGGTGGAAGAAAAATAATAATAATACAGAAAAAGAAACAGAGGAAAAGCAATATGTCACCCGACATTGTCGATCGGGTGACATAATAAAAAGAAAAAAAAGAAACGTAGAATAACAATATGTCACCCCAACTCCGTTGAGGGTGCCATAATAAAAAAAAGAATCGTACAATAACAATATGTCACCCGACCTCCGTCAGGGTGACATAATAAAAAGAAAAAAAAGAAACGTAGAATAACAATATGTCACCCCAACTCCGTTGAGGGTGCCATAACTAGATTTGCCATTGCAAGCAATAGCGGATGGCACCCTTCCCCCATTGCCAGGCCAGCGGCAGCCATTTAGAAAATGTTTGCTGTTTCCATGGCAACGGCGGCCATTTTGAAAATTCCTAACTCAAAAGTCAAGTCTACAAAAGCTTGGCAACATCTATTATAAGTTTCATTAAATTTAAAGCATTTTGAAGTTTTTCATATTTTTGCTGTTTCCATGGTAACGGTGGCCATTTTGAATATTGCAAAGTCAAACCCCCACTTCAATTTTTTCCCTCCATAATCATATACCATCATATACCTTTTAATATGTCTCTAGAATAAATTTAACATTGATGTTCTGGAATGTTCTGTGAAAATTCAAAGTTTTGACCTTTTTGCATTGTTTCCATGGTAATAACAGATATTTTGAAAATTCCAACGACAAATTCCACATCTTCCAATGTTGCTCATCGTTACTGTGAAGTTTCATGAAGTTTGGAACATTTTGGGATTTTTGAATTTTTTGGAGTAGTTTCCATGGCAACATAGTAGTTCCAATGAGTGCCAAAATCACCCAACACCTGTATATAGTGGGCACCTTCATTGTATTAAAATATAATGGTTCTGAGTTCAATCATATCCCAATAGTTCACCTAAACAAAAAACTGGATTTTTTCACATTTGTTTAGTTTCCATGGCAACGTCAGCCATCTTGATGATGCCATACCCCGTTTGCACAATTTCATATAGTGGACTACATTATGGCATAGTTTCATCAATATTGTTCAAGCCAATTCCGAGAAATAGCATGGACAAAATGTGTGGAAGAATAAAAATAATAACTAGAATTGCCATTGCAAGCAATAGCGGATGGCACCCTTCCCCTATTGCCAGGCGAGCGGCAGAATTCTAGAAGATTCCAAAGTCAAAGAGTGCATTTACACATTGAAATTATCATTTTTGTTAAGTTTCATTAAGTTTGAAGCATTTTGAAATTTCGGACATTTTTGCTGTTTCCATGGTAACGGCGGCCATTTTAAAAATTCCAACTTCAAAAGTCAACTCTGCTTATGCCATTGACCATTCCTGTAAAATTTCATCCAGTTTGCAGCATTTTTATTTTTTTTTGAATTTTTTGACCTTTTAGCATTGTTTCCATGGAAACAACAGATATTTTGGAAATTCCAACTCCAAATGCCACATCTTCCAATGTTGCTCATCATTACTGTGAAGTTTCCTGAAGTTTGGAGCATTTTGAGAATTTTGAAATTTTTGGTGTAGTTTCCATGGCAACATAGTAGTTCCAATGGGTGCCAAAATCTTCCAACACATGTATATAGTGGGCACCTACATTATATAAAAATATGACGATTCTGAGTTAAAGCATATCCAAACAGTTCACCAAAACCAAAAACTGCATTTTTTCACATTTGTTCAGTTTCCATGGTAACGGCGGCCATTTTTTACCATTCCAATGTCTTTTGCACTACTTCACATGGCGGTTCATATTATGGTATAGTTCCATCAACATGGGTCTGACCAATCCAGAGAAATAGTATGGACAAAATGTGTGGAAGAATAAAAATAATAATAATAATAATAAAAAGAAAAAAAAGAAACGAACAATAACAAGATGTCACCCCAACTCCGTTGAGGGTGCCATAATAAAAAGAAAAAAAAGAAACGTAGAATAACAATATGTCACCCCAACTCCGTTGAGGGTGCCATAATAAGAAGAAAAAGAAACGTAGAATAACAATATGTCACCCCAACTCCGTTGAGGGTGCCATAATAAGAAAAAAAAGAAACGTAGAATAACAATACGTCACCCCAACTCCGTTGAGGGTGCCATAATTGCTATTGCAAGCAATAGCGGATGTCACCCTTCCCCCTATTGCCACTAAGCGGCAGCCATTTCAAAATTGTTTAACAGTGAATGCACATATATAAATGGCAATACATCTTTCTGTAAATTTTCAGTACATTCAGAGCATTTTAGAAAATTTCACATTTTTGCTGTTTCCATGGTAACGGCAGACATTTTGAAAATTCCAAAGTCAAAAGTCTCATCTATACATGCAAGTTAACAATAATATTAAGTTTCATAAAATTTGGAGCATTATGAAAATATTTGACATTTCCGCAGTTTCCATGGCAACGGTGGCCATTTTGGAAATTCCAACTTCAAAAGTTTCATGCAGACTTGACAGTCAACAATCATAGTAAGTTTCATTACTTTTTGAGCATTTTGAAATTTTTGAAATTTTTGACATTTTGGCTGGTTTCTATGGTTACACAGACCATTCCAAATTTCTAATGGCAGATACCACACTGGTACATGGGAGGGAACATACCATCAGAGTTTCAATGGATTTGACCTACCCTTTTAAGAAAGTAAATGCCACTTTTAGGTGTTTTTTGGACCATTTTGACCTATTTGCATTGTTTCCATGGAAACAGCAGACATTTTGGAAATTCCAACGCCAAATTCCACATCTCCCAATGTTGCTCATCGTTACTGTGAAGTTTCATTAAATTTAGAGCATTTCCATATTTTGGAAATTTTTGGTGTAGTATCCATGGCAACATAGCAGTTCCAATGATTGCCAAAATCATCCCAAAACCAGTGTATAGTGGGCACCTACATTGTTTCAAAATCTAAAGATTTTAAGCATAACCCTTCTCAAATAATTGGCCGAACTCTAAAATAATATTTTTTCACTATTTTCCCGTTTCCATGGTGATGGCAGCCATTTTTTAGTTCCAAAGTTGCACTGCAACTGGAAAGTCAGGGTTCCTTGTTATAGTGCACCATCATTCAGATTGGTTCCTTGGGCTCCAAAAAAACTGCCGGACAAAATTAGGTGGAAGAAAAATAATAATAACTAGAATTGCCATTGCAAGCAATAGCGGATGTCACCCTTCCCCAAATGGCCACTAAGCGGCAGCCATTTCAAAATTGTTTAACAGTGAATGCACATATATGCATTGCAGTACATCTTTCTGTAAATTTTCAGTACATTGAGAGCATTTTAGAAAATTTCACATTTTTGCTGTTTCCATGGCAACGGCAGCCATTTTGAAAATTCCAAAGTCAAAAGTCTCATCTTTACATGCAAGTTAACAATAATATTAAGTTTCATAAAGTTTGAAGCATTTCGAAAATATTTGACATTTCCGCAGTTTCCATGGCAACGGTGGCCATTTTGGAAATTCCAACTTCAAAAGTCTCATTCAGACTTGTCAGTGTACAATCATATGAAGTTTCATCAATTTTGGAGCATTTTGAAATTTTTGAAATTTTTGACATTTGGGATGGTTCCTATGGCAACAGAGACCGTTCCCAAAATTGAATGGCATATACCACATTGGTACATGAGAGGGACCATACCATCAAAGTTTCGATCAATTTGACCTACCATATTAAGAAAGTAAATGCCACTTTAAGGTTTTTGGACCATTTTGACCTGTTTTGCATTGTTTCCATGGTAACGGCAGACATTTTCGAAATTCCAACTCCAAATTTCACCTCTACCAATGTTGCTCATCGTTACTGTGAAGTTTTATAAAATTTGGAGCATTTCCATATTTTGGAAATTTTTGGTGTAGTATCCATGGCAACATAGCAGTTCCAATGATTGCCCAAAATCATCCAAAAGCAGTATATGCCCGGCACCTACATTGTATCAAAATATAATGATTCTAAGTTAAAGCATTTCCAAATAATTCATCAAAACCAAAAACTGGAATTTTCCATTATTTTTCGGTTTCCATGGTGATGGCAGCCATTTTTTAGTTCCAAAGTTGCACTGCAACTGGAAAGTCAGGGTTCCTTGTTATAGTGCATCATCATTCAGATTGGTTCCTTTGGCTCTGAGAAAACTGCCGGACAAAACTAGGTGGAAGAAAAATAATAATAACTAGAATTGCCATTGCAAGCAATAGCGGATGTCACCCTTCCCCCCATTGCCACTAAGCGGCATCCATATCAAAACAACTTAACAGTGAATGCAGATCTATTGATAGCGATATATCTTTCTGTAAATTTTCAGTACAATAAGAGCATTGTCAAAAGTTTCACATTTCTGCTGTTTCCATGGCAACGGCGGCCATTTTGAAAATTCCAAAGTCAAAAGTGTCATCTATACATGCCAGTTGACAATAATATTAAGTTTGATTAAGTTTGGAGCATTTTGAAAATATTTGACATTTCTGCAGTTTCCATGGCAACTGTGGCCATTTTGGAAATTCCAACTCCAAAAATCTCATGCAGACTTGACAGTCAACTAATATATTAAGTTTCATCAATTTTGGAGCATTTTGTAATTTTTGAAATTTTTGACATTTTGGCTGGTTTCTATGGTAACACAGACCATTCCAAATTTTTAATGGCAGATACTCCATTGGTACATGGGAGGGAACATACCATCAGAGTTTCAATGAATTTGACCTACCATTTTAAGGAAGTAAATGCCACTTTTTAGGGTTTTTTAAAGCGTTTTGACCATTTTTGCCTTGTTTCCATGGTAACACAAGACATTTTCGAAATTCCAACGCCAAATTGCACATCTACCAATGTTGCTCATCGTTACTGTGAAGTTTCATTAAATTTGGAGCATTTTGATATTTTGGAAATTTTTGGTGTAGTATCCATGGCAACATAGTAGTTCCAATGAATGCCAAAAATCATCCAAAACAAGTATATGCCCGGCACCTACATTGTATCAAAATATAATGATTCTAAGTCTAAGCATCTCCAAATAATTCCCCAAAACCAAAAAGTGGAATTTTTCACATTTGTTCTGTTTCCATGGTAACGGCAGCCATTTTTAATGGTCATATGACCTACTGCAACCCGAAATTTTGTGTTCCTCATTATAGTTGACTATCACTAAGATTGGTTCCATTGCCTTCAAAAAATCTGCTGGACAAAAATCATTGGAAGAATAAGAATAATAATAACAAAGAAACGGAGGAAAAACAATATGTCACCCGACATTGTCGATCGGGTGACATAACTAGAATTGCCATTGCAAGCAATAGCGGATGTCACCCTTCCCCCCATTGCCACTAAGCGGCAGCCATATCAAAACAACTTAACAGTGAATGCAGATCTATTGATAGCGATATATCTTTCTGTAAATTTTCAGTACAATAAGAGCATTGTCAAAAGTTTCACATTTCTGCTGTTTCCATGGCAACGGCGGCCATTTTGAAAATTCCAAAGTCAAAAGTGTCATCTATACATGCCAGTTGACAATAATATTAAGTTTGATTAAGTTTGGAGCATTTTGAAAATATTTGACATTTCTGCAGTTTCCATGGCAACTGTGGCCATTTTGGAAATTCCAACTCCAAAAATCTCATGCAGACTTGACAGTCAACTAATATATTAAGTTTCATCAATTTTGGAGCATTTTGTAATTTTTGAAATTTTTGACATTTTGGCTGGTTTCTATGGTAACACAGACCATTCCAAATTTTTAATGGCAGATACTCCATTGGTACATGGGAGGGAACATACCATCAGAGTTTCAATGAATTTGACCTACCATTTTAAGGAAGTAAATGCCACTTTTTAGGGTTTTTTAAAGCGTTTTGACCATTTTTGCCTTGTTTCCATGGTAACACAAGACATTTTCGAAATTCCAACGCCAAATTGCACATCTACCAATGTTGCTCATCGTTACTGTGAAGTTTCATTAATTTGGAGCATTTTGATATTTTGGAAATTTTTGGTGTAGTATCCATGGCAACATAGTAGTTCCAATGAATGCCAAAAATCATCCAAAACAAGTATATGCCCGGCACCTACATTGTATCAAAATATAATGATTCTAAGTCTAAGCATCTCCAAATAATTCCCCAAAACCAAAAAGTGGAATTTTTCACATTTGTTCTGTTTCCATGGTAACGGCAGCCATTTTTAATGGTCCTATGACCTACTGCAACCCAAAAGTTTGTGTTCCTCATTATAGTTGACTATCACTAAGATTGGTTCCATTGCCTTCAAAAAATCTGCTGGACAAAAATCATTGGAAGAATAAGAATAATAACTAGATTTGCAATTGCAAGCAATAGCGGATGGCACCCTTCCCCTATTGCCAGGAGAGCGGTAGCCATGGTAACGGCGGCCATTTTGGAAATTCCAAACTGAAAAGCCAAGTCTACATTAGCTGAGCAACATTTGTTATAAGTTTCAATAAATTTGAAGCATTTTGAATTTTTTTGTATTTTTGCTGTTTCCATGGTAACGGCGGCCATTTTGAATATTCCAAAGTCAAACCCCCGCTGCAATTTTTTCCCTCCACAATCATATACCATTTAATGTCTCTGGAATAAATTAAACATTGATGTTCTAGAATGTTCTGTTAAAATTCAAAGTTTTGACCTTTTTGCATTGTTTCCATGGTAACAACAGCGATTTTGGAAATTCCAACGCCAAATTTCACATCTTCCAATGTTGCTCATCATTACTGTGCAGTTTTCTGAAGTTTGGAGCATTTTGAGAATTTTGAAATTTTTGGTGTAGTTTCCATGGCAACATAGTAGTTCCAATGAGTTCCAAAATCATCCAACACCTGTATATAGTGGACACCTACATTGTATTAAAATATAATGATTCTGAGTTAAAGCACATCCAAACAGTTCACCCAAATAAAAAACTGGAATTTTTCACATTTGTTCCGTTTCCATGGAAACGGCAGCCACCTTGAACCATTCCATGGTGCCTGCAACTCTTTACCTTAGGGTCTACAATATAGTAGAGTTCCATCAACTTTGGTCCATTGGATTTCCAGAAATCTCCTGGACAAAATGTGTGGAAGAAAAATAATAAAAATAAAAAAAAAAAAAGAAACGTAGAATAACAATACGTCACCCCAACTCCGTTGAGGGTGCCATAACTAGATTTGCCATTGCAAGCAATAGCGGATGGCACCCTTCACACATTGCCAGGCGAGCGGCAGCAATCTAGAAAATTCCAAAGTCAAAGTGTGCATCTACACATTCAAATTATCATATTTGTTAAGTTTCATTAAGTTTGGAGCATTTTGAAGTTTTTGACATTTTTGCTGTTTCCATGGTTACGGCGGCCATTTTGAAAATTCCAACTTCAAATGGCAACTTTGCTTATGCCAGTTACCATTCCTGTAAAGTTTCATCCAGTTTACAGCATTTTTATTTTTTTTGAAATTTTTGACCTTTTTGCATTGTTTCCATGGTAACAACAGATATTTTGGAAATTCCAACGCCAAATTCCACATCTTCCAATGTTGCTCATCGTTACTGTGAAGTTTCATGAAGTTTGGAGCATTTTGATATTTTTGAAATTTTTGGTATAGTTTCCATGGCAACATAGTAGTTCCAATGAGTGCCAAAATCATCCAACACCTGTATATGGCCGGCACCTACATTGTATCAAAATATAATGTTTCTGAGTTTAAGCATATCAAAACAGTTCACCAAAACAAAAAACAGGATTTTTTCACATTTGTTTCGTATCCATGGCAACGGCAGCCATCTTGATGGTGCCATAACCCACTGCACTATAGAATGTGGTGGTCTACATTATGGTATAGTTCCATCAATATTGTTCAAGCCAATTCCGAGAAATAGAATGGACAAAAAAGTGTGGAAGAATAAAAATAATAATAACTAGATTTGTAATTGCTAGCAATAACGGATGGCACCCTCGTCCCCCCATTGCCAGGCGAGCGGCAGCCATTTTGAAAATTCCAAAGTCAAAGAGTGCATCTACACCTGCAAGTTATCATTTTTGCTAAATTTCATTAAGTTTGAAGCATTTTGAAATTTTGGACAATTTTGCTGTTTCCATGGTTACGGCGGCCATTTTGGAAATTCTAACTTCAAAATGCAACTCTGCACATGCCAGTTACTATTCCTATAAAGTTTCATCCAGTTTGCAGCACTTAATTTTTTTTTGAAATTTTGAACATTTGTGCTGCAACCATGGTTACAGTAGATAATTCCAAAATTCTAAAAGCAGACATCTCATTGCCACATGTCATGTTATATATCAATACAGTTTCATTTACTTTGGTTCACTACTCTCTGAGAAAATGCTGATTTTATGCATTTTTCCATAGGGTCAATGCAAAACTTGGCCCCAGTTTCCATGACAACGGCGGCCATTTTGAACTATCCATATATTGTCCCCCGCTGCAATTTTTTCCCTCCATAATCATATATACCATTTAATGTCTCTAGAGTAAATTTAACATTGATGTTCTGGAATGTTCTGTGAAAATTCAAAGTTTTGACCTTTTTGCATTGTTTCCATGGTAACTACAGATATTTTGGAAATTCCAACGCCAAATGCCACATCTTCCAATGTTGCTCATCGTTACTGTGAAGTTTCATGAAGTTTGGAGCATTTTGATATTTTTGAAATTTTTGGTGTAGTTTCCATGGCAACATAGTACGTCCAATGAGTGCCAAAATCATCCAACACCTGTATATAGTGGGCACCTACATTGTATTAAAATATGGTGATTCTGAGTGTAAGCATATTCAAACAGTTCACCAAAACCAAAAACTAGATTTTTTCACATTTGCTCTGTTTCCATGGAAACGGTAGCCATCTTGAACCATTCCATGCTTACTGCAACTCTGCACGTGGGGGTCCTTATTATAGTAGAGTTCCATCGACATTGGTCCATTGGATTTCAAGAAATCCCCTGGACAAAATTTGTTGCAAGAAGAAAAATAATAAAAACTAGATTTGTAATTGCTAGCAATAACGGATGGCACCCTTCCCCCATTGCCAGGTGAGCGGCAGCCATTTTGAAAATTCCAAAGTCAAAGACCGCATCTACAGATGTTTATAAACATTGTTGTAAAGTTTCTTTAATTTTGGAGCATTTTGAAATTTTTGAAATTTTTGCTGTTTCCATGGTAACAGTTACCATTTCCAAAATTCCAAAGACAGGTGCCACATTGGTACATGTCATGTTACATATCTATAAAGTTTCATTGGGATCGATGCTATATTGTTCAAGAAAATGTAGCTTTTATGTGTTTTCCCATATGATCAATGTTAAACTTTCGCCCTGTTTCCATGACAATGGCGGCCATTTTGGAACCTCTTGATATTGCATGCACATCTAGGCATATCAGGTAACACTTCCACAAAGTTTCATCCACTTGGGTCTTATAATGAAGAATTTAGAATTTTGAAAATTTTTCACATTTTTGCAGTTTCCATGGAAACGGCAGCCATCTTGAACCATTCCATGGTGCCTGCAACTCTTCACCTAAGGGTCCTTAATATATAAGAGTTCCATCAACTTTGGTCAAATGGATTTCCATAAAACTCCTGGACAAAATGTGTGGAAGAAAAATAATAAAAACTAGATTTGCCATTGCAAGCAATAGCGGATGGCACCCTTCCCCCATTGCCAGGAGAGCGGTAGCCATGGTAACGGCGGCCATTTTAGAAATTCCAAACTCAAAAGCCAAGTCTACATTAGCTGAGCAACATTTGTTATAAGTTTCAATAAATTTGAAGCATTTTGAATTTTTTTGTTTTTTTGCTGTTTCCATGGTAACGGCGGCCATTTTGAATATTCCAAAGTCAAACCCCCGCTGCAATTTTTTCCCTCCACAATGATATACCATTTAATGTCTCTAGAATAAATTAAACATTGATGTTCTAGAATGTTCTGTGAAAATTCAAAGTTTTGACCTTTTTGCATTGTTTCCATGGTAACAACAGCGATTTTGGAAATTCCAACACCAAATTCCACATCTTCCAATGTTGCTCATCATTACTGTGCAGTTTCCTGAAGTTTTGAGCATTTTGAGAATTTTGAAATTTTTGGTGTAGTTCCCATGGCAACATAGTAGTTCCAATGAGTTCCAAAATCATCCAACACCTGTATACAGTGGACACCTACATTATATTAAAATATAATGATTCTGAGTTAAAGCACATCCAAACAGTTCCCCCAAATAAAAAACTGGAATTTTTCACATTTGTTCCGTTTCCATGGAAACGGCAGCCACCTTGAACCATTCCATGGTGCCTGCAACTCTTTACCTTAGGGTCTACAATATAGTAGAGTTCCATCAACTTTGGTCCATTGGATTTCCAGAAATCTCCTGGACAAAATGTGTGGAAGAAAAATAATAAAAATAAAAAAAAAAAAAGAAACGTAGAATAACAATACGTCACCCCAACTCCGTTGAGGGTGCCATAACTAGAATTGCCATTGCAAGCAATAGCGGATGTCACCCTGGTCCGCCAATTGCCACTAAGTGGCAGCCATTTCGAAACTTTTAACATTGAATTAACTTAATTCACTTTACAATACATCATTTTGCGAATTTTCCGAAAGTTTAGAGCATTTTGAAAATTTGGATGTTTGTACTGTTTCTATGGCAACGGCCGCCATTTTGGAAATTCCAAAGATGGATTTCAAGTCTTCGCATGCCAAGTAACATTTCCACAAAGTTTTATTCATTTTGGAACACTTTCCGATTTTTCACATTATTTCTGTTTCCATGACAACGACAGCCATCTTGGAAATGCCAACCCCCAATTGCACATCTGCACATGGGGGTTAACATTTTGGTACACTTCCATCATCATTGGTCCATGCAATTCCGAGAAATAGTCTGGACAAAAAAGTGTGGAATAATAAAGAAAAAAAAAAGAATCGTACAATAACAATATGTCACCCGACCTCCGTCAGGGTGACATAAAAAGAAACGTAGAATAACAATATGTCACCCCAACTCCGTTGAGGGTGCCATAACTAGATTTGCCATTGCAAGCAATAGCGGATGGCACCCTTCCCCCATTGCCAGGCGAGCGGCAGCAAACTAGAAGGTTCGAAAGTCAAAGAGTGCATCTACACATTCAAATTATCATTTTTGTAAAGTTTAATGAAGTTTGGAGCATTTTGAAATTTTGGACATTTTTGCTGTTTCCATGGTTACGGCGGCCATTTTGAAAATTCCAACTTCAAAAGTCAACTCTGCTTATGCCATTGACCATTCCTGTAAAGTTTCATCCAGTTTGCAGCATCTTTATTTTTTTTTTTTTTTTTTGACCTTTTAGCATTGTTTCCATGGTAACAACAGATATTTTGGAAATTCCAACTCCAAATACCACATCTTCCAATGTTGCTCATCGTGACTGTGAAGTTTTTATAAAGTTTGGAGCATTTTGATATTTTTGAAATTTTTCGTGTAGTTTCCATGGCAACATAGAAGTTCCAAAGATCGGCAAAATCATTCCAACACAAGTGTATAGTGGGCACCTACATTGTATTAAAATATAATGATTCTGAGTTTAAGCATATCCAAATAGTTCACCAAAACCAAAAACCGGAATTTTTCACATTTGTTCCGTTTCCATGGTAACGGAAGCCATCTTGAACCATTCCATGCTTACTGCAACTCTTCACCTGTGGGTCCTCAATATAGTAGAGTTCCATCAACATTGGTCCATTGGAATTCGAGAAATCGCGCGGACAAAAATGTGTGGAAGAAAAATAATAAAAATAATAATAAGAAAAAAAAGAAACGTAGAATAACAATACGTCACCCCAACTCCGTTGAGGGTGCCATAATAACAAAGAAACGGAGGAAAAACAATATGTCACCCGACATTGTCGATCGGGTGACATAACTAGATTTGCGATTGCAAGCAATAGCGGATGGCACCCTTCCCCTATTGCCAGGTGAGCGGTAGCCATGGTAACGACGGCCATTTTGGAAATTCCAAACTCAAAAGTCAAGTCTACATTAGGTGAGCAACATTTGTTATAAGTTTCAATAAATTTGAAGCATTTCGAAGTTTTTTGTATTTTTGCTGTTTCCATGGTAACGGCGGCCATTTTGAATATTCCAAAGTCAAACCCCCTCTGCAATTTTTTCCCTCCACAATCATATACCATTTAATGTCTCTAGAATAAATTAAACATTGATGTTCTAGAATGTTCTGTGAAAATTCAAAGTTTTGACCTTTTTGCATTGTTTCCATGGTAACAAGAGCGATTTTGGAAATTCCAACGCCAAATTCCACATTTTCCAATGTTGCTCATCGTTACTGTGAAGTTTCATAAAGTTTGGAACATTTTGAGATTTTTGAATTTTTTGGAGTAGTTTCCATGGCAACATAGTAGTTCCAATGAGTGCCAAAAATCATCCAACACCTGTATATAGTGGGCACCTACATTGTATTAAAATATAATGATTCTGAGTTAAATAGTATCCAAATAGTTCACCAAAACAAAAAACTGGATTTTTTCACATTTGTTCCGTTTCCATGGTAACGGCAGCCATCTTGAAAGTGCCAACCCCAAAAAGCAAATCTTCATCTGGTGGTTAACATTATGGTATAGTACCATCTTCTTGGGTCCATTCACATTAGAGTTCCAGACTGGACAAAAATGTGTGGAAGAAAAATAATAATAACTAGAATTGCCATTGCAAGCAATAGCGGATGTCACCCTTCCCCCTATTGTCACTAAACGGTAGCCATTTCAAAACAACTTAACAGTGAATGCAGATCTATGAATTGCAATATATCTTTCTGTAAATTTTCAGTACAATAAGAGCATTGTCAAAAGTTTCACATTTCTGCTGTTTCCATGGTAACGGCAGCCATTTTGAAAATTCCTAAGTCAAAAGTCTCATCTATACCTGCCAGTTATCAATAATATTAAGTTTCATTAAGTTTGGAGCATTTTGAAAATATTTGACATTTCTGCAGTTTCCATGGCAACGGTGGCCATTTTGGAAATTCCAACTTCAAAAGTCTCATGCAGACTTGACAGTGAACAAATATATTAAGTTTCATAAATTTTGGAGCATTTTGAAAATTTTTTGAAATTTTTGACATTTTGGCTGGTTTCTATGGTAACACAGACCGTTCCAAATTTCTAATGGCAGATACTACATTGGTACATGGGAGGGAACATACCATCAGAGTTTCAATGGATTTGACCTACCATATTAAGAAAGTAAATGCCACTTTTAGGTGTTTTTTGGACCATTTTGACCTGTTTTGCCTTGTTTCCATGGTAACACAAGACATTTTCGAAATTCCAACGCCAACTTACATATCTACCAATGTTGCTCATCGTTACTGTGAAGTTTCATTAAATTTGGAGCATTTTGATATTTTGGAAATTTTTGGTGTAGTATCCATGGCAACATAGTAATTCCAATGAATACCAAAAATCATCCAAAACAAGTATATAGTGGGCACCTACATTGTATCAAAATATAATGATTCTAAGTTAAAGCATCTCCAAATAATTCACCAAAACCAAAAAGTGGAATTTTTCACATTTGTTCCGTTTCCATGGTAACGGCAGCCATTTGTAATGGTTCTATGACCTACTGCAACCCGAAATTTTTTGTTCCTCATTATAGTTGACTATCACTAAGATTGGTTCCATTGTCTTCAAAAAATCTGCCGGACAAAAATCATTGGAAGAATAAGAATAATAACTAGAATTGCCATTGCAAGCAATAGCGGATGTCACCCTTCCCCCAATTGCCACTAAGCGGCAGCCATTTCAAAATGGTGTAACAGTGAATGCACATATATGCATGGCAATACATCTTTCTGTATATTTTCAGTACATTGAGAGCATTTTAAACAAATTCACATTTCTGCCGTTTCCATGGCAACGGCAGCCATTTTGAAAATTTCAAAGTCAAAAGTCTCATCTGTACTTGCCAGTTAACAATAATATCAAGTTTCATTAAGTTCAAAGCATTTTGAGAAATTTTGACTTTTTTGCAGTTTCCATGGCAACGGTGGCCATTTTGGAAATTCCAAAGTCAAAAGTCTCATCCAGACTTGCCAGTCAACTATCATATTAAGTTTGATCAATTTTGGAGCATTTTGAAATTTTTGAAATATTTGGTCCTGTATCCATGGTAACAGAAGAGTTCCAATGATTGTCAAAATCATTCAAAAGCTGTATATAGTGGACAACTATATAGTGTAAAAATTTGATGATTTCAAGTTTTAGCATACCAAAATTATTTACCAAACCCTGAGGTTTTTAGAGCATTTTGACACTTATGCACTGTTTCCATGGTAACGGCAGACATTTTGGAAATTCCAACGCCAAATTACGCATCTACCAAAGTTGCTCATCGTTACTATGAAGTTTCAAAAAATTTGGAGCATTTTGAAATTTTTGAAATTTTTGGTGTAGTTTCCATGGCAACATAGTGGTTCCAATGATTGCCAATATCATCCAAAACCAATATATGGCTGGCACCTACATTGTGATAAAATATGATGATTCTGAGTTTAAGCATCTCTAAATTATTCACAAAACCAAAAACTGGAATTTTTCACAATTGTTCCGTTTCCATGGCAACGGCAGCCATTTTTTATGGTCTTAGACCCTACTGCAACCTGAAATTTTGTGTTCCTCCTTATAGTGAATTATCATTAAGATTGGTTCCATTTTACTCCAAAAAACCTGTCGGACAAAAAAAGGTGGAAGAATAATAATAATAACAAAGAAACATAAGAAAAGCAATATGTCACCCGACATTGTCGATCGGGTGACATAATAACAAAGAAACGGAGGAATAACAATATGTCACCCGACATTGTCGATCGGGTGACATAAAAATAAAAACAAAAAGAAACGTAGAATAACAATATGTCACCCAAACTCCGTTTAGGGTGCCATAATAATAATAATAGGGAAAAAGAAACAGAGGAAAAGCAATATGTCACCCGACTTTGTCGATCGGGTGACATAATAATAAAAATAATAAGAACTGAGCAAAAACAATAAGTCTCCAAACTTTGTTTGGGAGACTTAATAAAATAAGAATATTCTAATATAATGAATTTGGTATAAAACTAGAGATCTATTCTTATTTGCTAGATAACTTCTTAAAGGCAAAGATAAAGCATTCATGTAGTCTTTTGTGAGTTAAGATCTTTCAGCAGTATTTTGGCTATAAAAATACACAATTTAAATTTTTTCTACAATATGTAGTCATCAGTTTACAATTACAACATAATGCTCAACTTTTTAAGACCTAGCCCTCAACTTTTAATAACCTGGCCCTCATATATTGGCCACCTAGCCCTCAACTTTTAATGACCTGGCCCTCATCTATTGGCCACCTAGCCCTCAACTTTTAATGACCTGGTCCTCAACTGTTGGCCAGGTAGCCCTCAACTCTAATTGCTCAACTGTTGGACACCTAGCTCTCAACTATGATATTTTCTCAACGTTGCTCAACTAATTTGCATAAAGTTGAGCATTGAAAGTTGAGGGCTACCTAATTTGCATGGCAAAAATCCAGCTAGCCCTCAACTGGCCCTCAACTATTTGCTCAACTGATGGCCAGCTAGCCCTCAACTGTCCCTCAATTGTTAGCTTAGCTCAACTGGCGGCCAGTTGAGCAATGCAGTTGGCCTAGTGATCATTTTTTCTGTATGGGCAGTTGACAGATATTTATAAGTCAGAAAAATGCCGAGATTTTCGCGATAAAAATGACAGGGCGTCGGGACTCCGAAAAATGTCAACGAGTGTTTTGCCAGACAAGCTTGGGCGTTTTTGATATTCCCCAAGTTCCCATAAGTGCGTTTCTATTAATAGTTGTCGTCCGGCATCAATGATAAGATTTATAATGATTGACATCGGTAAACTTTGATTTCTCAACTTATGTAAACTGTAAAAAAAATCATAACCACGTGCTTTGTTTTCAACTGTGCATGACCAGTTCGACCGTTACGGAGACAGATCAACTTCTGGCCAATATAATTTAGGGCGAGATTCGACGTTAGTGTACTGGTAAAAACGTCATCAAAATCTGATTACGCTGATCATGATTTACGGAGGAACAAGATGATGCAGATGTTTTCAGATAAGTGCATTAATAATTTAATTTAACATGTGTACATGTGCATATAATGATTATAAAAATAATTTATTGAGGATCTATGATTTTTTATGGTTTTTATTTGAGCAAATCAACATCAGAAAGTCTGAAAGCATAAACTGAAAATATATTTATTTTTAACATATAGACTACAATGAATAAACTTGTTGTCACATAACAGGCATAACTAGTAGGTATGTAAAAATTTAATTCAGTTGTATATATGTTTATTTGGTGAACAAAATAATAAGTCGCTAGTTATTTATCTTCAGGGGATAAAAAAGGGGGAGGGTAATTAATTTGCCAAAAAAATTAAAATAGCCTTCCAAGACCTCATAATTATTTGCTACTGTATAAACATGCAATAATATTTCTTTTGAATTTGTTGCTTCAAAACGTATTGAACAAATGATTCTTTGTGGATTTTTTTGATACTTTTAGGGGATTTAATGAAATTTTTAAATGGAGCTGCCAACGGAACAGATTGCATGCAGATATTCCAGTTACCATAATTTACTCAGCAATACTAGTTGGAAGTACAGAGACAGCAAATTAATTAACAGAAGGGAGAACATGACATGTATCCTTTTGCATAAATAACCCAGGAATCCCAGTGGCAGTGCAATTTGAGTTGGTGCAAGTATATCCTGCTGGGATTTATTTTTGGGATCCCGCTTTTTTTTCCGGGAATCCCAGTATATTTCCACTGGGATTTACATCGGGATCCCGCTTCTTTTACGGGAATCCCGAAATTTTATCCCAGTACATTTACATCGGGATCTCGCTTCTTTTGCGGGAATCCCGAAATTTTATCCCAGTGGGATCCCAATTGAAATCCCACAATATCCCAGTACATTTCAACCGGGATTTGCATCGGAATTCCTGGATTTTGGGCGGGATTCCGAAATTTTATCCCAGTGGAATTAGGTGGGATCCCACTTGGAATCCCATCAAAATTCCAGCCGGGATTCCAGTGGAATTCCAGATTTATTTTCTCTTGGGTACTAAGATTTACGAAAAATGGTTAAAAATTGACTATAAAGGGCAATAACTCCTAAAGGGGTCAACTGACCATTTCAGTCATGTTGACTTATTTGTAAATCTTACTTTGGTGATCATTATTGCTGTTTATAGTTTATCTCTATCGATAATAATATTCAAGATAATAACCAAAAAGAGCAAAATTTCCTTAAAATTACTAATTCAGGGCCAGCAACCAAACAACGGGTTGTCTGATTCATCTGAAAATTTCAGGGCAGATAGATCTTGACCTGATAAACAATTTTACCCCCATGTCAGATTTGCTCTAAATGCTTTGGGTTTTGAGTTATAAGCCAAAAACTGCATTTTACCCCATGTTCTATTTTTAGCCATTGCGGCCATCTTGGTTGGACACATTTTTCAAACTACTAACCCAAAAGATGATTGTGGCCAAGTTTGGATTAATTTGGCGAAGTAGTTTCAGAGGAGAAGATTTTTGTAAAAGATTACTAAGATTTACGAAAAATGGTTAAAAATTGACTATAAAGGGCAATAACTCCTAAAGTGGTCAACTGACCATTTCAGTCATGTTGACTTATTTCTAAATCTTACTTTGCTGAACATTATTGCTGTTTACTGTTTATCTCTATCTATAATAATATTCAAGATAATAACCAAAAAGAGCAAAATTTCCTTAAAATTACTAATTCAGGGGCAGCAACCCAACAACGGGTTGTCCAATTCATCTGAAAATATCAGAGCAGATAGATCTTCACCTGTTTAACAATTCTAACCCATGTCAGATTTGCTCTAAATGCTTTGGTTTTTGAGTTATAAGCCAAAAACTGCATTTTACCCCTATGTTCTATTTTTAGCCATGGCGGCCATCTTGGATGGTTGGCCGGGTCACCGGACACATTTTTTAAACTAGATACCCCAATGATGATTGTGGCCAAGTTTGGTTTAATTTGGCCCAGTAGTTTCAGAGGAGTAGATTTTTGTAAAAGTTAACGACGACGACGGATGACACCGGATGCCGGACGCCAAGTGATGAGAAAAGCTCACTTGGCCTTTTAGGCCAGGTGAGCTAAAAAGGGGTGGGCGGTTAATTTCCCTCCCAAAATATAGGCTACTGAGGCTACATGAATTTTGCTGAACGTCTCGGGTTCAACTCAAAAGTCCATGTACTAAATCATTGTACATATTCACCCTAACTGTTGGCTATTTTATACCTTGTATAATATTTCATTTGGAAAAAAATATTTGTGTCCCTGATTTCAAATATATACATGTACACCAAAATTTATCAATATTCATAAAAATTAAATCTTTCATGAACATAAAATATAAAGGGAAAGTGATCACAGGGCACTTGTTTCACTCTACATACATACTCCTCTAAGCTCTTTCCTATATAAAAATAATAAAATTAGATAGCCATCCTTTATATTCATATCTCATGTATCTCTGAAATTTTAAAATAAATTTACACATTGAAAGTAACCACTGAATCACCCACCCATTTGAGAGCTTACACATGCATTTACATGTATCCCCATGGTCAGAAACTAACATATTTAAAATGCCTGCACAATTTCTTTATATCCATCATGTTATATTGAGGCTTGTATAGGGTATATTGGGATACGGGATGTTTGCCATTTTAATTTTAGGGATATGGGATATTTGTCCTAAAAATAAATGGGATATGGGATATTGATGCATTTTTAGGGATATTGAATTTTGCAAATGAAAAAAAAATACATGTGGAAATGAAAAGTTAAGTACAAAAATATTTACATCTCACTTGATCATGTTGAGAAAAGGGCCAAACATAATTTACTAGAAAAGGTCATTTCAGGACTTTGGTGATGTTCATTGAGTTTTGTTATTATAAAACACACATGCAACCACGCATTCCATATTGCATGATAGGATCCAACACTATTGATCACTATTTTAGTGTTTCGGTAGTTAAAGCTTGGGGTTAGAGGCTCTGGCTTGGGATGGTAATTTTAGATGCATTAATTTAATACAAGAGGCTGTCACAACGACAGCAAACCGGATTTATTAATATTTATTTGTGTCCTGGCAATATCACAAGAACCATTATTGATGAATGGTGAAAGTGAAAATCGTCAATATCAAATTTGACCTCCATTTTGTCATCCGTATCAACATCTTAAAATTTGAAAAGCTTAGATTGAATGGTTCATGAGTAAATGCAACAACGTGAATGGAAACGCCATTTCACAATCTTTCAAGAACCATAACTCCTGAACGGTAAAAGTCAAAATCATCATTATTGAACTTGACCTCTAATTTGCCATCAGTAACAACATATAAAAATTTCAAAAGCTTTGGTTGAATGATTCATGAGAAAATGCACGGACACGACTGGAAACACCATTTTTCAATTTTTCAAGAACCATAACTCCTGAACGGTAAAAGTCAAAATCGTCATTATTGAACTTGACCTCTATTTTGTCATCAGTAACAACATATTAAAATTTGGGAAGCTTTGGTAAAACAGTTCATGTGTAAATGCATGGACACGACTGGAAACACCATTTTTCAATCTTTCAAGAACCTTAACTCCTGAACGGTAAAAGTCAAAATCGTCATTATTGAACTTGACCTCCATTTTGTCATCAGTAACAACATATTAAAATTTGGGAAGCTTAGGTAGAACAGTTCATGCGTAAATGCACAGACACGACTGGAAACTCCATTTTTCAATCTTTCAAGAACCATAACTCCTGAACGGTAAAAGTCAAAATCGCCATTATTGAACTTGACCTTCATTTAGTTGTCAGTAACAACATATTAAAATGTTAAAAGCTTTGGTTGAACGGTTCATGAGTTAATGCACGGACAACATTTGAGTGACGCCCGCCCGCCCGCCCGCCCGACCGACCGCCCGCCCGCCGTACATCCCCAAATCAATAACCGACATTTTTGTCACAAAAATCCGGTTAAAAATCAAATATGAAAATTATTCATGTATATATTTATGTATTTATATTTTAATTCTTCATCAATAGTTCTACTTATTATAACAGATCTGCCATCATCAGGGGTCCAACTGTCAATTTTATGTTAAAGTCTTTAACTTTGATCCACTATGCATATCTCAAACACTTTTATGTTTGCTATACGCAATTATTGGTGCAGCATTGAATATTTGTACACAATCTTCGTCAAACTGTAATAAATGCCACTTTGAAATTAGTTAGATTGTTCATTAATTTGTTATGGTCACTTGTGTTTCTAATTTGCCTATTGCTTCACCTTTAATAAACCCTCGGAATACATGCTGTGAATAACAGCTATTTCTAGGCAGATAGAGATAAGAATTTGTTTCTTTAAAATGTATGTCAAGGTCAAGAATGCCATGCATTATAAATCTTTGACCTTTAATTACATCAACATCTACAAACGACATTTAGTCGTTTGAGATTTCATAGGTGAACTTCAATAAGGGGTTATAATTATTTGCTAGACGAAAAAATTCTGTAATTTCACGTGATAATTCATCATATATTATGAATCAATCATCCCTATATTTTTTAACCTAGAAAAATCCTATTGATCCCTATTGCACAAGTTTTTTTTTTTTTATATCTATATGTTTATAAATCGCTTACATGACTGTCGGCAGTCTTCGGAGGTCAACGTCTAGACTTTAATACACACGGAACATATCATCGAGCTAATGCATTTTAAATTGTTTATTTTAGACTTTTTTATAATTTAAAATATGTATACTATGTTTAATCGGTGAACAAGAATTTGACAGCCAATGCCCCTTTAAATGAATCTAGTTGGCAGTAATGTTAAGTATTTAGTTGTCTTGTGACTTCTGTTATGTAGTCTAGTCTGTCTGAAATAACACAATTTGAATTTTATTTGCCTTTTTTTATTACTATTGTTTCATCATTTTTCGTTTTAATAGATTAACTACATGCTTTTTTGCATGTGCAGCTCTTTGCTGCATATTATATTCATTCCGTTCTTTTTCATTGTAGAATCTGATTTTTATACTACCGCAAAAAAAAATTGGGATCGTATAATGGTATGATGTCGTCGTCTGCGTTGCCGTCCGAAGACATATTTGGTTTTCGGACAATAAATTTAGTTTAAGTGAATGGATCTCTATGAAATTTTTTAAGAAGATTCAATACCATAAAAGGAAGGTTGAGATTGATTTTGGGCATGATGGTCCCACCTGTTTAAGAATTAGGGGCCCAAAAGGGGCCCAAAAGAAGCATTTTTCTAGTTTCAGGATGATAACTAGTGTATAAGTTTTCGATTGCTCTGAAATTGTAACACAATGTTTATTACCACAAGTAGAATGTTGGGATACATTTTGGGGGTTATGGGGCCAATAGTTTAGGAATTAAGGGCCAAAAACAAGCATTTAAGTGTTTCCGAACAATAACTTATGTGTAAGTGTATGGATCTCTCTGACATTGTACAACAAGGTTCCATATCACAAAGTGAAGACTGGGATTGGGTTTGGGGGTAATTGCCCCAAACATGCAGGAATTAGGGGCAAAAAAAGGGCCAAAAACAAGCTTTTTCTAGTTTCCAGACAATAACTTGTGTTGAAGTGTATTAAAGATTTCTTCTTCAAACTTTTTAAATCTAAAATTAAATAGTCGACACAGCATAGGTTTCTGACACAGAATGAATGTGGTCTAATGAACTTAAAAGGTTTTTTTTGCCTTTGAGCAATTCACTATGCTGTTGAATATTAATCCTCTCAAAAAAACGTTTGAAGAAATTTTCTTTTTATTTATGAAATCTGAAATGTGAAAAATTTACCCCCCCCTTTTTTTCACATCCCCGTTTCCCTTTTTCCAAAACTGATATCAATTTAAATTTCTAATGGAGTTTGCAACAATAACTACTCTTTTAAATACATCATAAAATATTAAAATGTAAAATAAAGTGCTTGTTATCACTGAATGGTAAAGATTGGTTGGTAGTAAAAGTGAATATACATTGATTATTGTATAAAACAATAAAAAAAACTTCATCAGCAACATTTTATATTGGCAAATTTCCAATGAAGTTATTTACATAAAGTTATTGGCAAATAAAAATAGAAAATGACATCATAGTCATGTCTGGCAAATGTCCAACATACATTATCTAAAAACATTTTAGATAAGATAAGGAAAAAAAGCTTCATCAGCAACATTTTATATTGGCAAATTTCCAATGAAGTTATTTACATAAAGTTATTGGCAAATAAAAATAGAAAATGACATCATAGTCATGTCTGGCAAATTTCCAACATATATTATCAACTACTATTCTATACAAAGAAAGATAACTCCAATTGAAAATTAATTGCTATTGCACAATATTGTGCAATTAGATATTTCTTGCTATTGTGCAATACTGTGCAATTGAAAATTTCTTGCTATTGCACAATACTTGATATGGAATCCTGATTTGGACCAACTTGAAAACTGGGCCCATAATCAACCAGATGCTCCGCAGGGCGTAGCTTTATACGACCGCAGAGGTTGAACCCTGAACGGTTGGGGCAAGTATGGACACAACATTCAAGCTGGATTCAGCTCTAAATTTGGATTGTGATTAAATAGTTGACACAGCATAGGTTTCTGACACAGAATGAATGTGTTCTAATGAACTTAAAATTTTTGTTTTCTCTTGGAGCAATTCACTATGCTGTTGAATATAAATCCTCTCAAAAAAATGTTTGAAGAAATTTTCTTTTTTATTTATGAAATTTCAAATGAGAAAAATTGAACCCAATTTTTTTAATCACATCCCCTTTCCCTTATTCCAAAACTAATCTCAATTAAAATTTCTAATGGAGTTTGCAACAATAACTACTCATTTAAATACATCATAAACAAGTGAAACTGCGAGCTACTGCTCACTGATGATACCCCCGCCGCAAGTGGATAATATTAATAGTGTAAAAATATGCAAGTGTTCGGTAAACAGGAAGTTGTCGAGTGATGAATCTGAAAACGCATCACACGGTATAGCTGACTTATAAAAATCCTGAAACCAAATTTCAGAAATCCTTGTATTGTAGTTCCTGAGAAAAATGTGACGAAAATTTTTAACTTGGTTATCATGTGTAAAATCATACAAGTGTTCGGTAAACAGGAGGTAGTCGAGTGATGAATCTGAAAACGCATCACACGGTATAGCTGACTTATATAAATCCTGAAACCAAATTTCAGAAATCCTTGTATTGTAGTTCCTGAGAAAAATGTGACGAAAATTTTCAACTTGGCTATCATGTGTAAAATCATACAAGTGTTCGGTAAACAAGAAGTTGTCAAGTGATGAATCTGAAAACGCATCACACGGTATAGCTGACTTATATAAATCCTGAAACCAAATTTCAGAAATCCTTGTATTGTAGTTCCTGAGAAAAATGTGACGAAAATTTTCAACTTGGCTATCATGTGTAAAATCAGACAAGTGTTCGGTAAACAGGAAGTTGTCAAGTGATGAATCTGAAAACGCATCACACGGTATGGCTGACATATATAAATGTTGATACCAAATTACAGAAAGGGTGGATGTGTAGTTCCTGAGAAAAAAGTGACGAAAGTTTCATGGGACGGACTGACTGACGGACGGACAGACGGACTGACGGACGGACGGACAGACAGAGGTAAAACAGTTTACCCCCCTTTTTTAAAGCGGGGGTATAAATATTCAGATGTAAAAAAACTGAATGGTAAAGATTATTTTAATTTATCAGTTGGTAGTAAAAAGTGAATATACATTGTATATTGTATATAACAAAGATTTAAGTTGATTCTGGACAAAGAAAGATAACTCCAATTAAAAAAAAATTTGCTATTTCACAATATTGTGCAATTAGATATTTCTTGCCATTGCGCAATACTGTGCAATTGAAAAGACTTGCTATTGCACAATACTTAATATAATAATTTTAGATCCTGATTTGGACCAACTTGAAAACTGGGCCCATAATAAAAAATCTAAGTACATTTTTGGATTCAGCATATCAAAGAACCCCAAGATTTCAATTTTTGTTAAAATCAGACTAAGTTTAATTTTGGACCCTTTGGACTTTAGTGTAGACCAATTTGAAAACAGGACCAAATATGAAGAATCTACATACACAGTTAGATTTGGTATATCAAAGAACCCCATTTATTCAATTTTTGATGAAATCAAACAAAGTTTAATTTTGGACCCCCATTTGGACCAACTTGAAAACTGGGCCAATAATCAAGAATCTAAGTACATTTTTAGATTCAGCATATCAAAGAACCTAACTGATTCATTTTTTGTCAAAATCAAACTAAGTTTAATTTTGGACCCTTTGGACCTTAATGTAGACCAATTTGAAAACGGGACCAAAAGTTAAGAATCTACATACACAGTCATGACAGTTAGATTCAGCATATCAAAGAACCCCAATTATTCAATTTTGATGAAATCAAACAAAGTTTAATTTTGGACCCTTTGGGCCCCTTATTCTGTTGGGACCGAAACTCCCAAAATCAATACCAACCTTCCTTTTATGGTCATAAACCTTGTGTTTAAATTTCATAGATTTCTATTTACTTATACTAACGTTATGGTGCGAAAACCAAGAAAAATGCTTATTTGGGTCCCTTTTTGGCCCCTAATTCCTAAACTGTTGGGACCTAAACTCCCAAAATTAATACCAACCTTCCTTTTGTAGTCATTAACATTGTGTTTAAATTTCATTGATTTCTATTTACTTAAACTAAAGTTATTGTGCGAAAACCAAGAATAATGCTTATTTGGGCCCTTTTTTGGCCCCTAATTCCTAAACTGTTGAATCCAAAACTCCCAAAATCAATCCCAACCGTTCTTTTGTGATCATAAACCTAGTGTCAAAATTTCATAGATTTCTATTAACTTAAACTAAAGTTATAGTGCGAAAAACCAAGAAAATGCTTATTTGGGCCCTTTTTGGCCCCTAATTCCTAAAATGTTGGGACCAAAACTCCCAATATCAATACCAACCTTCCTTTTGTGGTCATAAACCTTGTGTTAAAATTTCATAGATTTCCATTCACTTTTACTAAAGTTAGAGTGCGAAAACTAAAAGTATTCGGACGACGACGACGACGACGACGACGACGACGACGCCAACGTGATAGCAATATACGACGAAAAATTTTTCAAATTTTGCGGTCGTATAAAAATCAAAGTACATATTTAGATAAAGCATATCAAATAAGCCCAAGAATTTAATTTTTGTTAAAATCAAACTTAGTTTAATTTTGGACCCTTTGGACCTTAATGTAGACCAATTTGAAAACTGGACCAAAAATTAAGAATCTACATACACAGTTAGATTTGGCATATCAAAGAACCATTTATTCAATTTTTGATGAAATCAAACAAAGTTTAATTTTGGACCCCCATTTGGACCAACTTGAAAACTAGGCCAATAATTAAAAATCTAAGTACATTTTTAAATTCAGCATATCAAAGAACCCAAGGATTCAATTTTTGTTAAAATCAAACTAAGTTTAATTTTGGACCCTTTGGACCTTAATGTAGACCAATTTGAAAACGGGACCAAAAATTAAGAATCTACATACATAGTTATATTCGGCATATCAAAGAACCCCAATTATTCAATTTTTGATGAAATCACACAAAGTTTAATTTTGGACCCTTTGGACCCCTTATTCCTAAACTGTTGGGACCAAAACTCCCAAAATAAAACCCAATCTTCCTTTTATGGTCATAAACCTTGTGTTTAAATTTCATAGATTTCTATTTACTTATACTAAAGTTATGGTGCAAAAACCAAAAATAATGCTTATTTGGGCCCCTTTTTGGCCCCTAATTCATAAACTGTTGTGACCTCAACACCAAAAATCAATCCCAACCTTCCTTTTGTGGTCATAAACCTTGTGTTAAAATTTCATTGATTTCTATTTACTTATACTAAAGTTATTGTGCGAAAGCCAAGAATAATGCTTATTTGGGCCCTTTTTTGGCCCTTAATTCCTACCTAAACTGTTGGAACCAAAACTCCCAAAATCAATCCCAACCTTCCTTTTGTGGTCATAAACCTTGTGTCAAAATTTCATAGATTTCTATTCACTTAAACTAAAGTTATAGTGCGAAAACCAAGAAATGCTTATTTGGGCCCTTTTTGGCCCCTAATTCCAAAAATGTTGGGACCAAAACACCCAAAATCAATCCCAACCTTCCTTTTGTGGTCATAAACCTTGTGTTAAAATTTCATTGATTTCTATTCACTTTTACTAAAGTTAGAGTGCGAAAACTAAAAGTATTCGGACGACGACGACGACGCAGACGACGACGCCAACGTGATTGCAATATACGACCAAAAAATAAAAAAAATGAATTTTGATCAACTATAAGTACGATGTCAACAAGTCAATCCCATGATGTAGAAAAATGTAGGTCTAAAACTGTTAGTTTACCAAGTTAGGCCTGTTTTGGAATAACGTTGATATGGATTCAACATATTGCATGATTTTCTTGACATTAAGATAAATGCAATTGCTGCAAAGAAGAAAACATTCCAACTTTTAATGACATTTTACTTTGAAATATTCGGCACCGGATATTGACAATGTTGATCTATATACTGATACAATTCGGTTGAGGTCGATTCTGGCAATTCTGCTTCAAAAAATCACAAGCAGGTAAAACTTATTGATGTCTTAAAATATATTTGTTATGTTTCAATAATTTTTGGTGGATAATTATTTTCGAGGGATGAATAGCTATCGTGTACTTCAGAAACAAGCTTAAGGGAGGACCATGCCCCTATAGTGGGGACATACATAATTAAGATGACTGTTCTCGATTTCTACTCGATAGTAGTGCCTAATTTTTTCATAACATACATTTTGTACCAAAGATTATTATATGAAAGTATAAAAAAAATCGAGGCAGATTTTTTTTCAAAACATCTCATAATTATAGCAGACGTAGTGGAAAAATAGACGAAAATGGCACCTTTGTCAATTTCTAATAAAATCTATAATTTTACAATTTATTGACACATATTGCTATTTTTTAAGGGATATCATAGCTAAGGATTCACTATTACATGTCATTTGAATGAATTTTTACTTTAAAAGCAAAACTCTTCCAATTTCTAAATCTACAGACCATGCAAGGAAAGACCTATAAAAAATTGAGACCCCTACATTGAAATGGGAACAAATTTTTGCCCTTAGGGAATTTGAATGTTAAACTTTGCACCAAGAGTTAACTCTCTTGTTTCTACATTGTATGCCTGTAATGGAAAAAAGAAATAATATCAACAAACTTAGCTTTCTTCTAAAAATTTAAGGATATATACTTACTGACAATACTTATTATGGAAAATTGTGTTTGCGTGTTACCATCAATGGCCGTAATACAAAAATATGATCCTTCATCATCCTTCTCGATGTTTGATATCTGTAAGTCCCTCTCATTATCAACGCTCAGGCGATCCTTTGTTTTATTAGGTAAAAAGCGATTGATAGCACCACCGCTGGAATATTGTATATCTAATGATGTATTGAAAACATAACTCCAATCAATTGGATTGACACCCTTTTGTAATTCACACAGCAGTATAACAGTTTCTCCAGGTCTTGTGTAATATTCATTTGGTGTTAGTGTAAAACCTAAAACAGATAACAAAATTAGATAATACATTGTATCAAAATTCTTTTAATAACCAGTAATGCATGAACCATTTGACTTTAAGGGGGCTGGGTTTTTTTACTATTTTGACAAACAAATAAATAATCTGGCCTATTCAGTTGCAAAAAAAAATGTTCTAGCGCCATGTTCAGCACGTATGACAAGTATGATGTATTTTTTTTTCTTTGGTCGCTTCCCTTTCTTAAAAGATCATACACCCATTGTAGTGTACTAGTACCTCACTTTCAAGAACTATAGACAAACCAACAAACAGGACAGGAAACACATGGTTAATTTCATATACCCCACATATGCACACGAAACACACACACACACCACCACCTATAACTTCATTTTTGAGGGGTATAAAAACCTTCACTGTTTAAAAAGTGTTTATATGTAGCCCATCTAGTAGCTTACCCTGTCTGTCGCTTTTAATTTGTCTCGCTTTATATTAATGTATAAGTGAAATTGTTGGGCAATCTATGACAGTGTTTGTTAGATTACTTTGCCAGTTATTCATATTAAATTGTTCATATTGCCTCACATCTGTGCCTCTTCAATGGCACAATTATGACGATATTGACTTTAGCAAAAGAATTGTGCTAAAACTGGTGCTAGAATGATGCTTTTCAAATATATATTAGCTGCGTTTATATGAAATGATAGGCATCTGTTTAAATATTGTTTCACAATATTCATCTCTTTGCAAAATCTGCCAATGTTTCTTAATAGACATTTGTGAAGATATATAATATCCAATAAGCAAAGATTCTGGTACATTTCCCGAACTAAATACAACATTAAAAAGCTCAACATACAGGGCATTAAATTTTATTTGTACACTTTGTATATTCATTTTTAACTAAATCACTACTACATGCTTATTCATTTTAAAGTTTTTTCATACATGTAAAGATTTTTAAAAATTTGTAAAGAACATCAACAGAAATATATTTACCTCCTTTTTTGTATTCAGGATCTTCCAAAATTACTTTGCGTTGTTGTTTTTTAATGTGTTCATCTTCTTTCTGATTTCTATTCTATGTCCCCTTATGTCTTTATCTACATTTTAATTGTCTAATAATCTCGCTCTTGTCTTTTTATAGAAACTCTTTGGTGAACATCCTTCTTTAATGTTCTATTCCCCAGGAGCGGTCAACACTTTACTAAAAGTGTATTTCTACTGCTTGATGCAAATTTTTTCATCACTTGCTTTGATCTATATATTTTTTTTTTACATATAAAAATCATTTTGGGTAGATATTCATGTTACAAAATAGTTATCATAAAATATAATTTTATTTTACTTACCACTGTGTAAAATCCCTATGAACATCACAGCTTTGAAAAGCATATGCATATTGAATCCATTCATTTATCTGAAAAATAGTAGTGGTTAAACTTGAATGAATTGGGTTGTCTTATCCAGTCAACATGATCATAGGAAAGTGTGAATAGAAAAAAAGTTTCTTATGTAAAAGTAGTGGTACAATGTCAGAAAGATCCATACAGTTAAACATGAGTTGTTGTCCCGAAACTTCAAAAATGCTTGTTTTGGGCTCCTTTTTGGCCCTTAATATTCCTAGACTGTTAGCCCCATAACCCTTTAAAATAAATCACAACCTTCTACTTAATGTTATGAACATTGTGGTACTATTTCAGAGTGATTGAAATACTTATACACAACTTATTGTCCTGAAACTAGATAAATGTATGTTTTGGGCCCCTTTGGGCCCCTTATTCCTAAACCGATAGAACCATAACCCCCAAAATCAATCCCAATCTTCCTTTTGTGGTTTTAAACACTGTGTTAAAATGTTATTGATTTCTATTTACTCATATTAAAGTTATTATCAGGAAACCAACCGCCTTCGGACAACGAAGATGACAACATGATACCAATATACAACTACAAACCACAAATTTTTGCAGTCGTATAAAAATGTAAAGCTAAAACACGCCAAACAAATTGATAACTACCATATTCTTGACTTGGTTTGTGTAGAAAATGGTAGATTAGTTTAACCTGGTTATATATCTTTCTAAGCCTTAACTGTATGACAGTCGCATAATTTTACATCATGTTGACAACAACCTGTGAGCAAACCAAACGGACATAAAATGTAAAATGACAATTAAAATGCTTGCTGGGTGCAGCCTGATACGACCATAGACACTAAACAGTTGGGACAACCGTGGACACAATATTCAAGCAAGGAGGTTATATTGGAAGGAGAGTGAACACTCTGCTTGGTTTAAAACTAGCATCCCTAGGATAGCAATTCAATCAGAAGACAAGAGGCTATAAGAGTGACAGCAAACCAGATTTTCATGCAGGGGTCAAACCCTGAACAGTTGAGCAAGTAAGGACACAACAGCTCTGAATTTGGATTGTGATTGAATATTTAATAAAGCATGGGTTTGTGACACAAAATAAATGTGGTCAAAGAACTGAAAGAGTTGAAATTGAACATTTACCTACATTTGTATAATGGTCCAATATCCAAATGTTAAGTACATTGCTAGATTCAGCATATCTAAAGAACCCCAAGAACAGGGCCGTAACTACCTATGAGGCAAGGGGGTTTGCCTCCCCTAAATTTTCTACACCATATTTTTTTTTTAAGTAATAAAATGAAATATTGACAATATGTACAAGAATAACTTTATACTATAAACAACACAAGTTTACAGTGTTATCATGATACGTGAGATATCTGTCATTTTTCGGATTTTTGATCGAAAGTGTACCGTTTCAGTATTTTTTAATTTTTTTTTTGATGTGTGGCCGTCCGTCTGTTATTCAGTATTCGTACGAGAACACATACATGACATATGAAACTTTGCTTTCGACAATTTTGAATAAAACTTAGCTATTCACATTTATTTAGGGGCTCAATTAAGCAGAGGAAGTTCCCTTTGTATTGTGAATATTTTATGATATCGGAAATTCGTTACCGGCTGAATCAGCTGTTGGGTCATTTTTTTTAACGTCTCCCGATCGTACAAGAACATTATGGTAAATGCCTTAGTAGTTAAACACTCCCATTCGTTGTAGCAGGGAATTTCTATACTTAGTATATACAAGTATAGAAAGTCCCTGGTTGCAGTTATATACATGTCTGTTCAGCTAAAATTAAATATGATTCTAATATGACATGCTTCTATCGCTTTGTAAACAACACCGTGATAAAATTCTCGATATATCTATACTTAGCGCAGACTCCAAGATGTACACAAATGGCTGTTTAAATATGCCTCCCACGTAAATCCACATGTACATCGTAACCTATGTGAAAACGGTTGACGATTTCGCTGTGTTAACAATTACAATTGAATAAAACCCTACAGAACATTTATTCTGATTCTGACGCATAACAAAAAGAATTTACACATTAAAGAACGTAAAAATGGACAAAAACAAAATAAATTAAAATTCCGCGAAATTCCAGTAATGATTTTGGCGCATTAACGTCATTTCAAAACATGACGTCATACGTATGAAAACGTCAAAGCTGAAGGTTTTTCTATTGTGTTTACCTTCTAAACTCGGATACAATTGCATTAAAATAAATTATTGAGGTAGGTGTTGCTTGTTTTCTGTTCTATTGCATTATTCGCACATTTACTGATTTCAGCAAGTCAACATGGCGGCTCCTTGGTTACAACATGTCAACAGTGAATTTGACGGTAGCTTACGATAAAAAATGTAAATTTAAAATTGCAAATGTTGGGTTTACTGAGAAGTAACAAAAGGAATCACATTTTTTTTCTAGCAGTTATAGTTAAGAAATCATTCATGCAGGTTTATTAAATTTGTTTTACATTTATCGAACAGTGGGTAAAATAGAACAGCCACACACACGGTATACCGCACCATTGCTTCAGTTTTTTAATGATCGTATTTGTCCTATTAGAATCGAAATAATTCATGGAAGCCATAGATTTGTTGTAAATTTACACATGGCCTGGGCCATGTGTAAATTTCCAACAAATCTATGGCTTCCATGAATTATTTCTTAATTTAACCATAGACTTTAAAATTAGATATGATGTAAAGAGATATGATGTTATATTTATTTTTAAATTATAATCAAATATATAAATAATAGTTTTCTAATAAATCTGTCACTTCATCATTGTTCATTATAATTGGGTGATTGCATTGAAATAAAATGCTTCGCTGAGCTCAGCTGGATACTACTGCAGAGGTCCAACCCTGAACAGTTGGGGCAAAATTGGACACAATATTCGCGCTTGATATAGGTCTGAATTTGGATTGTAATTAAATTTTGGACACATAATAGGTTTCTGACACAGAGAACTTAGATTGGTTATATGATTTGAATGTACATTATTTTTTTGGCTTTTGTGCAATACACTATGCTGTTGCATATTGACCCCTCCAAAAAATTAGAGGCTCTACAGAGCCTGTGTCGCTCACCTTGGTCATTGTGCATATTTAACAAAGAACACATGACAAAATTGTGTTTTGGTGTTGGTGATGTGTTTACAGATCTTACTTTACTGGACATTCTTGCTGCTTAAAATTATCTCTATCTATATATAATTAATTTAATTGGGCCAGAAGTGACAGTAAAAAATAATTTGTAAAAGTTTACAAAAATTTACAAAACTTACAAAAAATTTTAACCAGGTGCTCCACAGGGCGCAGCTTTATACGACCGCAGAGGTCGAACCCTGAACAGTTGGGGCAAGTATGGACAAAACATTCAAGCGTGATACAGCTCTGAATTTGGATTGTGATCAAATTTTTGACATTACATGGTTTTTTTTACACAAAACAAATGTCAAGATTTTACAAATCAATAAAAGATTTCTTCTTCAAACTTATTTAAATCTAAAATTAAATAGTTGACACAGCATAGGTTTCTGATACAGAATGAATGTGGTCTAATGAACTTAAAAGGTTTTTTTTGCCTTTGAGCAATTCACTATGCTGTTGAATATTAATCCTCTCAAAAAAATGTTTGAAGAAATTTTCTTTTTATTTATGAAATCTGAAATGAGAAAAATTTAAATAAAATAGAAAATGACATCATAGTCATGTCTGGCAAATTTCCAACATATATTATCAACTACTATTCTATACAAAGAAAGATAACTCCAATTGAAAATTAATTGCTATTGCACAATATTGTGCAATTATATATTTCTTTCTATTGTGCAATACTGTGCAATTGAAAATTTTTTGCTATTGCACAATACTTGATATGGAATCCTGATTTGGACCAACTTGAAAACTGGGCCCATAATCAAAAATCAAAGTACATGTTTAGATAAAGCATATCAAATAAGCCCAAGAATTTAATTTTTGTTAAAATCAAACTTAGTTTAATTTTGGACCCTTTGGACCTTAATGTAGACCAATTTGAAAACTGGACCAAAAATTAAGAATCTACATCATTTGTTTTGTACATACACAGTTAGATTTGGCATATCAAAGAACCCATTTATTCAATTTTTGATGAAATCAAACAAAGTTTAATTTTGGACCCCCATTTGGACCAACTTGAAAACTAGGCCAATAATTAAAAATCTAAGTACATTTTTAAATTCAGCATATCAAAGAACCCCAAGGATTCAATTTTTGTTAAAATCAAACTAAGTTTAATTTTGGACCCTTTGGACCTTAATGTAGACCAATTTGAAAACGGGACCAAAAATTAAGAATCTACATACATAGTTAGATTCGGCATATCAAAGAACCCCAATTATTCAATTTTTGATGAAATCACACAAAGTTCAATTTTGGACCCTTTGGGCCCCTTATTCCTAAACTGTTGGGACCAAACCTCCCAAACTCAATCCCAACCTTCCTTTTGTGGTCATAAACCTTGTGTTTAAATTTCATAGATTTCTATTCACTTAAACTAAGGTTATAGTGCGAAAACCAAGAAAATGCTTATTTGGGCCCTTTTTGGCCCTAATTCCTAAAATATTGGGACCAAAACTCCCAAAATCAATACCAACCTTCCTTTTGTGGTCATAAACCTTGTGTTAAAATTTCATAGATTTCCATTCACTTTTACTAAAGTTAGAGTGCGAAAACTAAAAGTATTTGGACGACGACGACGACGACGACGCCAACGTGATAGCAATATACGACGAAAAATTTTTCAAATTTTGCGGTCGTATAAAAATTGACTATAAAGGGCAATTTAACTCCTTAAGGGGTCATTGACCATTTTGGTCATGTTGACTAATTTGTAGTTCTTACTTTAAATTTGCTGTACATTATTGCTGTTATAGTTTATCTCTATCTATAATAATATTCCAGATAGTAACCAAAAGCTGCAAAATTTTCTTAAAATTACCAATTCAGGGGCAGCAACCCAACAAAAAGTTGTTCTATTGGTCTGTAAACTAGAAAAACGCATCTTTTTGGCCCTTTTTTGCTCCCTTATCCTACATATTCTGGAAAATTAACCCCGGACTTAATCCCAGCCTTTCCTGTGTTACCTGTATATGGAAACTTGTGGTACAATGTCAGAGAGATCCATACAGTGACACACAAGTTGTCTTGAAACTAGAACTAGAGGCTCTAAAGAGCCTGCGTCGCTCACCTTGGTCTAAGTGCATAGTAAACAAGTTTAAAGGACACAGATGGATTCATGACAAAATTGTGTTTTGGTGTTGTTGATGTGTATGTAGATCTAACTTTACTGACCAGTCTTGCTGCTTACAACTTTCTCTGTCTATAATGAACTTGGCCCAGAAGTGACAGTGGTAAATATTTGGAAAAAAATTATAAAAATTTTACAAAATTTATTTATTAAAAATTGACTATAAAGGGCAATAACTTCTTAAGGAGTCAATTGACCACTTTGGTCACACTGACTTATTTGTAGCTCTACCTTTGCTGTACATTATTGCTGTTTACAGTTTATCTCTATCTATAATAATATTCAAGATAATAACCAAAAGCTGCAAAATGTTCTTCAAATTACCAATTCAAGGGCAGCAACCCAACAACAAGTTGCACGATTTGTCTGAAAATTTCAGGGCAGACCGATCTTGTAATAATGAACAATTTTATCCGAGCAAATTTGCTTTTAAATGCTTTGGTTTCAGAGATATGAGTCAAAAACTGCATTTTACCCTATGTACTATTTTTAGCCATGTCAGCCATCTTGGTTTGCGGGCGGGGTCATCAGACACATTTTTTAAACTAGATACCCTAATGATGATTGTAGACAAGTTTGGTTAAATTTGTCTTAGTAGTTTTAGAGGAGAAGATTTTTGTACTAGATTACAAAAATTTACAAAAATTTGTTAAAATTGACTATCAAAGGCAATAACTCCTTAAGGGATCAACTGACCACTTTGGTCATGTTGACTTATTTATAAATCTTACTTTGCTGAACATTATTGCTGTTTACAGTTTATCTCTATCTATTATAATATTCAAGATAATAACCAAAATCTGCAAAACTTCTTTAAAATTACCAATATATAGGGGCAGCAACCCAACAACAGGTTCACCGATTCATCTGAAAATATCAGAGCAGATAGATATTGACCTAAAAAACAATTTAACACCTTGATAGATTTGCTCTAAATGCTTTGGTTTCAGAGATATAGGCCAAAATCTACATTTTACCCCTATGTTTTATTTTTAGCCATGGCGGCCATCTTGGTTGGTTGGCCAAGTCACCAGTCACATTTTTTAAACTAGATATCCCAATGATGATTTTGGTCAAGTTCGATTTAATTTAGCCACAATAGTTTCAGAAGAACAGAATTTTGTAAAAGTTAACGACAACGGACAACAGACGACCGATGTCAAGTGATGAGAAAAGCTCACTTGGCCCTTGGGCCAGGTGAGCTAAAAAAAAAAGGCTTTCTATCACGTCCGCGTTCTGAAATCTATTTATATCATATCACTACAGGCACAGTGGTAATCGATAAAAAGTTTAAAGAAGGATGTTTTATTCCCATTTAAAGAGACCACAATGAACATATAACAAGGAATTAATTGAATCTGGAATAATTATATATTATGGAATATGAAATGATTTTGTGTATGTTGTTCTAAGCCTTAATTATAAAATCAAATTCACTAAAAGTGATGATTCTAATGATGTTACTGCCGAAAATTATTTTCTTTAAATTGTAATGCAAGTATAAGGTTAAGTATGTAATTTATGATGATCTACCTTTAAAGCATGGCTAACCCATAAATTCAGATTTTTTGACAAATCCCAGCAAACTTAAAAAAAAGTCACATATGCCATACATGATTGCCTACTAACCTATCTTTTCACATTTGTGACTTATTTTTAACCAACAGGTAGAATCGCCTTTATCTGTGCTTTTAAATACTCTGTAGTGTTAGTTTTTCAACTAAATGCATGTTTCCTATGTTTCTATATCTGCCTTATTTTGCTTTGCATACCTTGCTCACACCAACTGTATAATTCACTTGTAAGCCTCTATGCACCTTTTGACTATTAATCATCCTCTGTAGCATGCTTATCTGCTTGTAACATAGCTTCAAGGTGAGTGGTGTTGTATGATCTAACATATTAGTCATTAACCAGGCAACCTCAGTACAGGGGACCTGGAGGTCCAGATAAGGGGCATATTTAAAATGTGTGAATGAAAGACGAGTGGCCTTTAATTTTATATAATTCTATTTTGAAAAAAACTTGACCCCATTTGAACATGAATTAATTAATGATGCTACTTTTTTTTTATGTGACACATAAATCTTCAAAAATATTGGGCTTCATACAAACATAAGATAGAATATGATTGCCAATGAAACAACTCTCCACTGGTGAACAAATTACTGAGAATTAAAATATGACTAGGTCATCAACATAGTTTTTGGTGCTAAACCTTCTCTCCTCTGAACATGGGACAGTTGTGTTACAACCATGCCCGATGATGTCGCATATAAAGAACACAAGTTTCTGAAAATCTTTGAAAAAGAAGGATAAAAATCATTAGAGAAACAGATTCCTACACTCGTGTATTACGATATATTTAAATTGTAATGCAAGTATAAGGTTAAGTATGTAAAGCCTCGCGCTTTAAATAATAAAATTTAACTCTCTGGAGTGGAGAAATATCGTAATACACTTGTTGCAGTGTAGGAATCTATATTTCTAATTTTGTAAGATATCTCGAAATTGAATATAAAAAATCTTATTTAGTTAAAGAGATATATTTTTAACTTTATAAGATATCTTGGAGATTGAATAAATATAAAAACAGCTTGCCATAAATATATCTTTATTGTTTTCTGAGTAACTAATGGCAATAAATTTAAAGTGAATGGTAACACGTCACTGTTTATCAATTTCAATTTACACATGCTCAGAAACTAAAATATGCAAACTGATATTGAAATACATGTACTTACATAGACATGTCATAAAGATACAACTATATAAAGGTTGGCAGTATCAATCATATTTGTAAATCAAGGAATTGAGGTTTAACCAAAATCAATTATTCACACCTTCATATTACACTATCAGTTTACTCATTAACAATATGAACAAACAAACTTTCATTTTATATATCTTTTTAGATTCAGAATTAAAAAACATTAGACACATGAGACTCAATACTTCATATTTTTTCAATACAGGGTAATATATGTTTCCCATACCACCCATTTTCCCTTTTATACAAGACTTTAATAGAACTGAAAAGTTTTTTTGCCAAAATTAAAGCAGATTCTAGATTTATTTTTATCCTATTTAAGACCCAAAATAAATACCAGTGCAAATATAAGGTTATAGTCAAAATCTTTTCCTGCCATAATTTTAACTTGAATATCTTGAAAAGGAATTCCATAACCTACCAAAAAAGTTGTTATTGTTCTTATCTAATGCTCTTCTGACTTATCAACTTCAATTTTCATTTGTTACTGTAAATTCAGAAATTAATGCTAGGATTTTATTATTGCGAAAAATGCGACTGAGTTGTAAACCCAATAACTTAAATTCGCATTTTGAAATATTTTATATGAACTTAACAAGATTTTTCTGAAAATCGTAAAAATCAAAATTGCATTTAAGTCTAAAATGACAAAATCACAATAATAAATGCATGCAATAATTTCTGAATTTACAGTAGTTTGTTCATTTAGGGCATAACAACACACCCAAACACCAATAATTAAGATTCATTAAAAGCATAAATGTAACTACTACATAACAATTGATGGTACATATATGCATATTTCACATAATTTTAAGTGAGCTAAAAATTAGTTAAAAATAAGTACAATTTTCTGAAATGCATTAAAGGCTGGTACTTTTCACACACTATCTGCTCACTTATATTTTAAAACACCTTAAATACATATTTTACAGAGAGTGGTCCCTCAAGTTTTTTTTACATGTCATTTTTTATATTGCATGTATTATTAGCCCTAGGTTTAATATCAGCCTAAGAGCCGTATGACATGTTATGAACTTTTGATCATATGATTCAACAATGGTGAAAAATATAAGATTAATTTAATGATCCTTTTACATCATGTACAATAGAATTTAAAGAGAAAAAAGTTTATGAACGTCGGACCCCAAATCATGAATGTAGTAAGTTCGAAATGAAATCTTTCTAGCATATGCCTCAACAGAGAAGAAAAACAGCAGTATGATATATTTTAAAATGGATGAAAATAAAATGATTCAACAATATGCATAATTAAGGTGGTACCCCACACCTTAACTAAAATTAATTTGGCTCGTTTAATTTTCTTAAAATTTTGACAAAAATAACTTTGACCCTTTGACAAAAATATATAAAAAAAATTAAAATTTGAACCAACCGTTTAATCAGAAAAATTACACTGGTTATATAGCAGTTTGACAAACACTTATTTTGATCATTGAGAAGCTCAATATTCCCTTAAAAACACAACGTCATTAAAACGCTCTGCTGATTTTACAGAGTTATCTCCCTGTAGTGTTAGGTACCACCTTAACAATGTTTGGAAAAGTCATTATACAAAGTTATACTAGTGTTGTGAAACTGAAATGGTATTTTGTCAAACCTCGATCTTTAATTAAACTCGGTTTTTTTCTGAAATACTTCCATTATTCTTTAACCAAACTAAATTCTGTATATTAAGTTTATATCTGGCTAAGTATTCAGTAAAGTGCTGTTTCAATGGGTGTCCCAGAAAAATGCATTTTTTTCATATTTTAAATTATTTTGAGTTTTAATGCAGGTAGCTAATCAATCCACTGTATGATGAAGAGATAATATAAATAGTCTCATATGAAAAGTTTATTGTTGAATAAAGTATTTTATAAATGAAGTGTTGAATTCCCTGTTTTTTGCATGCTTATTTTGTGACATGGTCGAATGACCCAAAATCAAAATTGTTTTATAAACCTTTTTTTATGAATGGCAACTATGTAAAAAGGATTTTCAGGTAATACAATAGGTTTGGCAAGGTTTAGGACACTAAAACATGAAAAATCTTAGAAAAATAAGGATTAAAAACAATTTTAAATGGTCACGTTGTCGGACTAACATTTGCTGTCTTCTTCCTAAGTGAAAATGAAATATAAGTTATGTAACAATAGAGGGCAATTATATTCACGAAATATCTTGAGGCTTGAGCTTATTAACTAAAATGTGATAATTCATCATGAAGATACAGCAGAAAGTTTTATTTTTTTTAGGAATTGTCATTAAAGTTTACTCTTGAAAAATCTGTCCAACCGTAACGGGCGAAAATTTCAATTTTCATTTACAAGTTGCCAACTCGGTTTAAGTTTTTTTTAATGTTTATGACAACAAATTTTACGACAATCGTGATGTGCATACGGTATTGCTGTCAACTGTTCCTTTTTACTCGAGGTCAACGACATCGATGGGGTGAACGCTCTTTCTGTCCAACCAAGAGATGGAAGTTACATCCGAATTAATGTTACGTCCAACATCTAAGATATTCTCTACAATGGCTACCACAAGTCACTGAATCAATTTCGCTTCCACTTTGACAATAACTTAACCTTAAATACTACCGTACATGAAAAATAAAGAGGTTTTAAACTGTTGACAGTGTAAATTTGACATAATTTTGAAAATTAGGACGTAACAAAAGTCCGATAATGTTCTGTTGGACGAACCTTAGGACAAAATCTTCTAATGTTGGACGTAACAGCTTTTTAAAAGTAAAAAGAAACTTGCTAACAACTAACAAGTCCACATAAATTTAAAAATAGTTCTCAGACCCTTCCTCGTCTCTTCTTAAGAGGTGCCCATTTTCTAATTGCCATTAGGATCAATAAAATAATGAATTCTGTCCTATCTTTGTCCGACAGGGAATATAATCTGTCCTATGTTTGTCCTACAACAAATGAATTCTGTACGCTGTTCATCCAACAGTTTTTTATGTTTTCATTTTATCCATTTATTTAATAATAAACCATTTTACCTCTTGCTGAGGAACACCAGCTGTAGATATTAGTATAAGCAGCATAGTTTTGATTTTGTTTTTGACTTTGAATGATGCAAATGGAACAAATTCTCATCCAAAAATGTCCCTGTTTGTCCGACATATTTTAAGATTTTTCAAACTTGCAAGTTAATTTTTGAAAAATTTAACAAAATGATATACTTTAATTGAAGATCTTATGAACTGTCAGAGAAAAAATCATATATATTTATTAACAAAGCCTTTATATAAAAGGAAGATATTCATTTTTCAATGTCCTGTTACGTCCAACATAACCTCTGTCCAACATGCAATTTAGGTCTAATTTTATGTATTCTGACTAAATAACTATCTTTTTACATGTAAAACCCTAAACTAGAATCATTCTCCTTTCAGAAAATCATGTTATTATGATTGAAACAGCTACTTTTAAAATCATACATTTTGTCACACACTTACAACACTATACTGATGAATACTTAGCCATCTATAATAACAATCATGAATAAAAGTGTCATATATACAATGTATCTTGATAAACATTGTCCTAATTCTCAATCCATAATAATTACAGGGCCGTACAGGAAGGTTTTGTCAAGAGGGGGTGTGAAGGGGGTGGGTGTGATTTAGATTTTTTGAAAATGGGTACGCCAATTTCAGGGTTTTATGTGTTTTCAGAACGCTAAATACATGATTATCCATACTCTTCCAATAAGCTTTTAAACGGTTAATAGGCTGATATTTAATTGAAGAAAACGTATAAACCATTAATCGCACTGAAAGTACTTTTTATTTCAACATATTAAATCAATATATAACAGTGGTACCTTTCAAAGTTGACATTACAATTTCATATATATGATAAAAACAATGCACACATCACTTTTGTTCCGTAAATATTTCGGATAAAATATATCATTCTTATGTACACATAAACCTACTGGCATTTTATCATGATCTACTTAGAGATTTTAAAGACAACATGGCTTCATATGTCTTTCAAGTTTACTTTTATTATGAACACATAATGTGTTCATAATAAAAGTAAACTTAATAGACGAATTCCATAAATGACGTACGTGTATCTTATTGCAATATGATGGATTATAAAAAAAACAAGCAGCTTAATAAGCATCTATTAACAGTCAGGGGACTTACTTAAACAAGTGATTTTCTAAATCACTGATTCAAGTAACATTATTTCCATAAAGGTTGGAAGTTAGAGTTGTCTTTCTTTAATAATCACCTTTTTAAGTAGTGCAAATTAATCACTAGAAGAAGTGATTTAATATTAGTGTAGCATAATGATCCAGGGACTAATTATGTTTCTAAACTTATCAGAACCAACATCTGTGTTGTCTAGGATGACCAGGTCATTTCAGGTGATGACCTTGTACTGAATCTAGGATAATGACATAAAATCACTTGTTTAAGTATCATACCTCAATTTCCTTCCCAAAAATCACTTCTTTAAGTATCATTCTTTTAATAACCCCCACTAATTTCAACACCCCCGAACAGTGAAATTTTTATCAGAACAGTAGAATTTTATTACATAATCTGAAAGATGAAACCTTGAACTTCACAGGAAAAATACTCCCACTGCTGTGAAAAATCTTTTAAGAAAGTATCAGTTCATTATGTAAAGCCATCATTATAGCATTTTTTCAACTAAAATAGAATTTTCAGGTAAATAATAGCATCAAAGGCATAAAACTTGCTACTTAAAAGAAGCAAAAAGTTCAAATTTTTTAATTTTACTAATAAAAATATGTTATTTAAACCTATGTGTTTAAAATTTGGAAAAAACTACAAAATCCCAATTTGTGACAAAACCTTGAATTTGCTACTCAAATAAGTGATTTAAAAATCACTTATTTCAGTAAGTCCCCTGACTGATTAAAATCCCTAAAAAAAAACATAGTAACTGTTGATTTTTTCTGAAAATTTCTCAATTTAAGATTTTGTCCTTTGACGGATACATGATAAGTTTGGCATGGGGCGATTCTAATCCTACAAATCTCATTTAACACCCTCCTCGGTCGCATTTATATATGCACCTGTCCAAAATCATGAGTATTTTGGTCATTGGCGAAGCATTTAATTTTTATAAACTTTGAAAGAGGAATACCAACGATACAAAAATTTAGGAAATTATGCTGTGCTTTAAGGTTAAGTGTTAACCTTTTGTTTTATTTGACACAGAGAGCTGTAAGTAAGAAGTTTCTGCTCTTTTCAGGAGTTGTTTATGTTGCCAGCTCTAAATTACTTTTTTTCGTTACATTTAGTAGATAGGAGGAGATTGTGACTGTCTTCGTGTCATATTGGGTCTTTTTTTTTATAAAACCAACATGTGCTATGTGATAGAAAAAAGATTAAGCTATTAAATTGTATGTCAATGTCACATCTATTATAAGTAGTTATTTAACCCTTACCAGAATACAGCGTGTTGGTGTATTTATTGACGCATTACTTAAAATTTCCAACATGTTTCAACATGTTCCAACATGTTGAATGAAAAAAATATCATTTACATTGTACCAATAAGATTTAGCAATCGTAATTTAGACCAAACTGTAGGAAAATATTCCTTCTTTAAAATGATATCTCATTTTCCTCGCTTTGTTCTTTCTGTTTCCAATATACAAAATAAATCGTTTTACACTCCAAAATTGAAAGACATGTTTTGACAGAATAACAAAATTAAAAACTGAAATTTCGAAAAATCGTAGAAAATTCAGAAATGTTACCAGAAACTAAAAAAAAGTGCTTAATGCTAGTATAAGGTTTCAGCTTCATAATGATATCAACTATTTTGGTTTGCACTTCATAGTTTTAAGAATAAAATCAAAACACTGTATTTTTTGTTTTCTAATCCGGATGGAACTCAATCATGTTTCAAGACCGAGGTTTATATTAATAAGCATGATAAGAATTTGCATGATAAATATTACAAACATTTGTTCGATGAGGTACTAAAATGATTCCTAATTCCTTGCCGTTTCACGGAATAGTCGCGTTTATTCTTGATTTTGGGCTTCTCTCTCCTTGAGATGAAATATGTGTATGCAATGGACAAAAATATTGCTATGAAAAACAAATGTGAACATCAGTTTCTCAGAGAATGGAATGTTTTTGATATATTACTTAGTTAAGTACAAAAATGTATATACTTTACTCTCTCTCTCTCTCTCTCTCCTCTCTCTCTCTCTCTCTCCTCTCTCTCTCCTCTCTCTCCTCTCTCCTCTCTCTCTCTCTCTCTCTCTCTCTCTCCTCTCTCCTCTCTCCTCCTCTCTCTCTCTCTCTCTCTCTCTCTCTCTCTCTCTCTCTCTCTCTCTCTCTCTCTCTCTCTCTCTCTCTCTCTCTCTCTCTCCTCTCTCTCTCTCTCTCTCTCTCTCTCTCTCTCTCTCTCTCTCTCTCTCTCTCTCTCTCCTCTCTCTCTCTCTCTCTCTCTCTCTCTCTCTCTCTCTCTCTCTCTCTCTCTCTCTCTCTCTCTCTCTCTCTCTCTCTCTCCTCTCTCTCCTCTCTCTCTCCTCTCCTCTCTCTCTCTCTCTCTCCTCTCTCTCTCTCTCTCTCTCTCTCTCTCTCTCTCCTCCTCTCTCTCTCTCTCTCTCCTCTCTCTCTCTCTCTCTCTCTCTCTCTCTCTCTCTCCTCTCTCTCCTCTCTCCTCTCTCCTCTCTCCTCTCCTCTCTCTCTCTCTATTTGCATGATAAATATTACAAACATTTGTTTGATGAGGTATTAAAATGATTCCTAAGTCCTTGCCGTTTCACAGAATAGTCGTTTATTCTTGATTTTGGGCTTCTCCTCCTTTATATCTTCTCAAGCAAGATGACCCTATGAATTTAAACGACCGATCTATATGACAGGAAATGGACCTCCGTCATGATAATTTATATAACAAGTCAGACATGGATTATAGCTCTAGGGGTGCTCTGCGGGTATCCCGATTGATCTCCAGCCGCGTTTCCATTCCTTTTAAATATACAATTCCTTGACCCCAATAAACAATTTTGAGATTAGGAGAATCTTTACTACAAGACTACCATACGTACTTCTTTTTTCAATAGATTGCAAATATGAGTTGGTAGATCTAATGTAATTTGCCGATTTTATAGTTAATAAAATTGAGAATGGAAATGGAGAATGTGTCAAAGAAACAACAACCCGACCATAGAACAGACAACAGTAGAAGGCCACCCATGGGTCTTCAATGCAGCGAGAAATTCCCGCACCCTGAAGCGTCCTTCAGCTGGTCCCTAAACAAATCACGAAATATATATGCTAGTCAGTCAGTAATAATGGACGTCATACTAAAGATGATCTCTCAAACTGTATCAGAGGTGTCCTATTCTGTGACAGAAAATTCACGGTAAACCGTCAGCGTGGAGGACAACTGCTCATCCGTGCCCGAAAATTCTTCTAATATTTAATTTTTTTTTAAAAGAGGGGGTGTGATTGCACCCAACGCACCTCCCCTTCCGACGGCCTTAAATTATTTAAAATGTTTATTTGGCATGCATACTTCATACATTTTTTGTACTTGATAAAAGTACGCACGTGAAAGAAAGCACTCTTCTCAGTTTACAATACACTTACGATGAAACACAACATGTAACTTGCAATCAACTTATTAGTCCTAAACGATGCCTTTGTGAAATCAAGGATTTGTATAGTATACAAATCCTTGGTGAAATACACCTTATTGCTAATCCCGGCTGACCTGGCCGCTTGAAATTTTGAAGCTTACAACTAACACTTTTCCATTGTGGTGTCAGATATTTTGTATTGTGACGTCAAAATTTTACAGGAACCTGTGTGATATCCAGTAATGGCGGACAAATAGCGATAAGGTGTATACACGTAAAGGGAACGTAGAACCACACGTAAACTGATGTAAACTGATACGATTTGTGTCATGTGTATTCATAATTCGATTAGACATTCATTTGTGTACTATAAATTATATTGTGTGGTGAAGTACAACATATATTCAACTCCATTGGAGGTGTGCGTACAGAATTTATATCGATACAGATCGTAAGTTAAGATGTGAAACGATGGGCAGAGCTTTGCACTTACTTTCTCCTTGTCTTTATCCCTTTAACCTAAAAGTCGTGTTGAATTCATATATTTAGTCGACAAATGAGGAAGTAAAACTATTTAGGTTTGTCTCCCTTTACTTTAGCTATGCAAACCAGGAACCAGGAAGATATTTTTCGATCAGGGGCAGATACTCTACTTTGAAAAATAAAGCGGCTGAATGATCGAGACTTGCGAAAACCCAAACGTTTGATTTGTGGGTTGCACTAATGACAGGACGATTGCCCAGATAGTGACAAGACGGTTGACCGGACGACATATAAATGGTCATAATTTTTTTGTTATTCGGTAGATTTGTTTGATATTTGTAGACCATGAAGATATTAAAATGTTTATTATGAAAATTAAACAAAATAAGTGAAAAAAAATATTTTGAGCAAATAAAGTTGACCGGACGGTATTCACACTCGCCGATATACGCTATACATATATTCATCTCCTTGACAACAAGTGTTGATATCTCTTTTGTATTGAAATATGTGTCAATGAAATTCAGGAATCTGTGAGAATAATAAATATTGGATACGTAAATATAAATTTTATAGTATAACAAAATGTTTTTCTCCAAAAAGAGTTGACCGGACGGTGTTCACATTCGCCGATGTACGCGTTAATTATATTGAACCATGGAAGTATTATATGGATATTTAAATATACAATTCCTTGATTGAACTGATAAAAAAAGTGTTAATATCTTAATTATTTCACAATATTTTTACATGAAAATCAGGATCTCCGAGATCAATAAATACTCTGTTCGCGCCCAATCACGTTCGCACCCTTCCACATTCGCCCCCATTCACTTTCGCACCCCACATGTTCGCACCCACATTTTGCGGAAAAGTTCGTTCGCACCCCACACGTTCGCACCTAATTTTACCGATTTTTTGGAGGTGTATAATTGGTATAAATATATATGCCATTGTTTCTAAATAATTCGAGATTCTGACAAGTTTTTTTGTTTCATGACAAGTTTATAAAAAAAAAAGTCCTTGTTTTAAGTCGGATTATGTTATTCTGGCAACAACTATTTCATTTGTGTGTTGAATAATTCTTAATCGTGTTTTGGTTCGGTCCTACTAAAAAGCGCCCGGGAGCGCCCGAGAGCGCCCGGGAAAAGAAATAGCGCCCGGGGAAAAGAAAAAGCGCCCGGGGAAGGAAAATTAGCGCCCGGGAGAATAAAATAATAATATTTTATAACAATATTTTTTTTCCTTAAAAAAAAAATTGCTTGTTTTGTCCTTAATATTAACAATGATTAATGGGAATATGTACGATGCTACATCGAAAGTGTTGTTTATATCTTTTTATAAAACTAAAACTTTGACTGTTTTAATGTCTATGCTTATCAGGGATTTAATGCTTAGTTTTGAATTAAACCAAACTCCTGCTTTTTACCCCCTTCATTTAACTACTGCATGTACATGTATAGTACTGCTTTATTTGCTGATTTATTATGTGTAACTCTTTTAATTTTGATTAGATAAATATTTATCTGTGAAATTTAAGTTGTTTAATAAAAAATTACATTTTTCATTTTACAATAATTTTGTTTTTGAAAAACATGTCTTTTGAAGTTTTACATTTTATAAATATTCCGCATAAAGTGTGATCTATTATTATCTGTCTTTCGAAATAGTATTCATATATTATTGTTATAGAAATCGAAACATTCATACTTGTTTTTGTGCTTTATTATAAATGTCTATTTTCTGAATTTGCAAATTACTTGTCTAAAATTTAAAAAAAAAATCAATGTACATAACTTATTTCATCGACACAAAGTTGTCTCATGCCAATAAAATATCTATATATTTTCCCCGGGCGCTATTTGTTCTTCCCCGGGCGCTATTTGTTCTTCCCCGGGCGCTTTTTCTTTTCCCCGGGCGCTTTTTCTTCACCCGGGCGCTCCCGGGCGCATTTTAGTAGGACCCTTTTGGTTAGTGTATTGAAATAATTTGTTTTTCACTGTTTTCTAGTCAATTAAGTGCGAATCTGACAACATGTTGAACAACTGGTATGCATGGTAAGTGTATTGCTATAATTAATATTTATTTTATTAGTATTTACATCAAAGCAATTTAAAACAACAATCATGATTTATAAACAACAGTAAACAATAACACCAAATTAGGCTGTTTATAAATACCAATTAGCAATAATCATACATAATCAACATTTAATAGTTAATAGTTAATCATCAGATTGATAAAAAAAAAATCTATTCAATAAATTTTCAAATTTTATTCAAATAGAATACAATTATTTGTTATATTCATATGAATATTTTCTAACAATTTAACTTAAATTTTATTAAAAATTGGGCGCGAACATGTAGGGTGCGAACGGACGTGGGGGGTGAAAATGTGAGGTGCGAACGTGTAGGGTGCGAAACTATATTGGGCGCGAACGGACCTGATACATCAACTTCCGAAGCAAGGTTGTCGGCTCTCCGGACATTCCCGAAGTCCTGCGTTTAACACGCCGAGAGATATCGAGTGGCCCATTGACACATGTATCAGCAACTTCCAAGCAAGGACCGAAGCTCATAAACTCGGCAATCAATTGATTGCCGAGTTTATGAGCTTCGGTCCTTGCTTGGAAGTAATGGGCCACTCGATATCTCTCGGCGGGAAGTCAGAATAAATTTCTCGGAACTTAAATATTTGTTTAAAAAAAAGAAACGGAAATACCGTAACGTTTCCGATTTTGGTTCTGTTGTTAGGGATTTAGTTGTGACGTTATTTAAATTATGACGTCATATGCAATGTAAACAAAGAAACGCTATCATCCAGGTAACGTTTTTTCATATCAAGGAATTATTAAAAATGAAATTGGTATTGCGCGTTCCCAATCTCCGGCGCAGAGATCACATATCCGTTCCGTTCAATACTTTGTAACACTACACTCAATATGAGGTAAGCGGAAGAAGGGATCCCGTAGACCGCCCTACGTCACGATTCATGAATTATGCATATTCTATTTATAGGCTATTTATAAACGATTCTGGAAATACTAATGCTAAAAATAGAATATTCTCAACATGTAAAACTATCTAAAAAAACGATGCAAAATCAACAACTTTCTTGTAACACTCAGGTGAAATTGATTAACTTATTTTTTTTATCACATGAAAAATAGGAAAAAATACCGCTTTACAGTAGCATATATCATTGTACTCTCTTTAAATAGCACTGCTTAGCAAATACAGATTCCTTTTTGAAATACATTATGGAGTTTGTGTCCGAGCGAGAACTTCTTTGTGCCCTATCTTTTTTTTTTTTTTTCGGGAATTTTTGATAAATAGCGTTTGACGTCTTAGCCAAACAGTTTTATCATTTTCACATAATTCAATTTAGTGTTTGCTGGTTCATATTCTGGACGGCAATCTTTGCTCCTTTCTAATAAAATCCACATAACAAAAGCCCCAACATCAGCTTTCAACATACATGTACTATGGAGTTAATAATATTTTTATTATCCGCTAAAAAGATTACAAGTACTACGGCACGAGAAATTCCTTTACGGGAATGTGAGGGGGCGGTGCCAGGCTGATCTGCGTTTAAAGAGACGAATTAATCGGGTCTTCATTTTGATAATTAGGAAAATCTGGCCAATTATACATTTATTCAAAGACCATTCGGAATTCATCCTATTAACATGTATATGATATTGAATAATAAATTCTCGCTTTGAATTGTTTGAAAAAAAAATGCTAGGTTTGCATTTGAATAAAAAATAAATCTGTCTCGATATAAAACATCTACTTTAGATCGTTCTATAGGATCTCCTGTTGTTTGTTGTTCATGGATATACTATAGGGCGTTCTACAGGATCCCCTGTAGTTCGAAAATTACGCAGCTAAGATATGACCTTCAATAGCATGTATAGGATCCCCTGTTATTTGTTATTCATGTATATACTATAGGGCGTTCTACAGGTTCCCCTGAGCGGTCTACAGGATCCCCTGTTGATCGTCGAAAATAATGCAGATAAGATATAACCTTCTATAGGATCCGGTGTTGTTTGTTTTTCGTGTGTATACTATAGGGCGTTCTACAGGATCCCTTGGCGATCTACAGGATCTCCTGTTTTTTCAACATTACATAATTATATCTACTAAAGGTCGTTCTATAGGATCCCCTGTGGTTTGCTGTTAATGTATATAATATAGGGGCTCTACAGGATCCCCTGTTTTCTCAACATTATGTATATACTATAAAGCGTTCTACAGGACCCCCTGGGCGGTCTACATGATCCGCTGTTGATTGAAAATAATGCAGCTAAAATAGGACCTTCTATAGGATCCCCTATTGTTTGTTTTTCGTATATATACTATAGGGCGTTCTACAGGATCCCATGTTGTTAGTTGTTCATACATATACTATAGGGAGTTCTACAGGATATCCTTGGCAAGCTACAGGATCCCATGTTGTTTGTTGTTCATATATATACTATAGGGCGTTCTACAGGATACACTGGACGGTCTACATGATACCCTGGGTGTTCTACAGGATCCCCTGAGCGGTCTACAGGATCCCCTGTTGATCGCAAATGATGCAGCTAAGATAGCACCTTCTATAGGATCCATTGTTGTTTGTTTTTCGTGTGTACACTATAGGGCATTCTGCAGGATTCCTGGGCGGGTACAGGATCCCCTGTTTTTTTTTAACATTATATTTGTACTATAGATCGTTCTAAATGATCCCCTTTTGTTTGCTGTTCATATATATATACTATAGGGCGTTCTACAGGATACCCTGGGCGGTACAGGAATCCCTGTTTTTTCAACATTATATATGTACAATAGATCGTTCTACAGGATCCCCTTTTGTTTGTTGTTCATATATACACTATAGAGCGTTCTACAGGATACCCTAGGCGGTACAGGAATCCCTGTTTTTACAACATTATATATGTACTATAGATCGTTCAATAGGATCCTCTTTTGTTTGTTGTTCATATATATACTATAGGGCGTTCTACAGGATACCCCGGGCGATCTACATGATACCCTGGGCGTTCTACAGGATCCCCTGAGCGTTCTATAGGATCCCCTGTTGATCGAAAACAATGCAGCTAAGTTAGTTCCTTCTATAGGATCCATTGTTGTTTGTTTTTCGTGTGTACACTATAGGGCATTCTACAGAATTCTTGGTGGGTACAGGAACCCCTGTTTTTTCAACATTATATATGTACTATAGATCGTTCTATAGGATCCCTTTTTGTTTGTTTTTCATATATATACTATAGGGCGTTCTACAGGATACCCTGGGCGGTCTGCTGGATACCCTAGGCGTTCTACAGGATCCCCTGAGCGGTCTACAGGATTACCTGTTGATCAAAAATGATGTAGCTAAGATAGTACTTTCTATATGATCCATTGTTGTTTGTTTTTCGTGTGTACACTATATAGGGCGTTCTACAGGATCACTGGGCGGTCTACAGGATTCCCTGTTTTTTCAACATTATATATCTACTATAGGTCGTTCAATAGGATCCCCTGTTGTTTTTTGTTCATATATATACTATAGGACGTTATACAGGATATATATATATACTATAGGGGGTTCTACAGGGTACCCTGGGCGGTCTACAGGATCCTCTGTAGTTCGAAAATTATGCAGTTAAGATATGACCTTCTATAGGATCCCTGTTGCTTGTTTTTCATGAATATACTATAGGGCGTTCTATAGGATCCCCGAGCGGTCTACAGGATCCCCTGTTAATCGAAAATAATGCAGTTAAGAAATGACCTTCTATAGGATCCGGTGATGATTGTTTTTCGTGTGTATTGTATAGGGCGTTCTACAGGATCCCTGGGCGTTCTACAGGGTCCCCTGGTTTTTTTTTTATCATGTATATACTAAAAAGTGTTCTACAGGATACCCTGAGCGGTCTACAGGGTCCCCTGTAGTTTGAAAATTATGCAGCTCAGAAAGGACCTTCAATAGAATCCCTGTTGTTTGTTTTTCATCCCTGAGCGGTCTACAGGATCCCCTGTTGATCGAAAATAATGTATTTAAGATAGGACCTTCTATAGGATCCGGTGTTGTTTGTTTTTTGTGTGTATACTATAGGGCGTTCTACAGGATTCTTGGGCGGGTACAGGATCCCCTGTTTTTTCAACATTATATATGTACTATAGATCGTTCTATAGGATCCCTTTTTGTTTGTTTTTCATATATATACTATAGGGCGTTCTACAGGATACCCTGGGCGGTCTGCTGGATACCCTAGGCGTTCTACAGGATCCCCTGAGCGGTCTACAGGATTAACTGTTGATCAAAAACAATGCAGCTAAGATAGTACCTTCTATATGATCCATTGTTGTTTGTTTTTCGTGTGAACACTATAGGGCATTCTACAGAATTCCTGGGCGGGTACAGGATCCCCTGTTTTTTCAACATTATATATGTACTATAGATCGTTCTATAGGATCTCTTTTTGTTTGTTTTTCATATATATACTATAGGGCGTTCTACAGGATACCTTGGGCGTTCTACATGATACACTGGGCGGTCTACTGGATACCATAGGCGTTTCTACGGGATCCCCTGAGCGGTCTACAGGATTCCCTGTTGATCAAAAATGATGTAGCTTAGATAGTACTTTCAATATGAACCATTGTTGTTTGTTTTTCGTGTGTACACTATAGGGCGTTCTACAGGATCACTGGGCGGTCTACATGATCCCCTGTAGTTCGAAAAGTATGCAGCTAAGATATGACCTTCTGTAGGATCCCTGTTGTTTGTTTTTCATGAATATACTATAGGGCGTTCTATAAGATCTCCGAGCGGTCTACAGGATTCCCTGTTAATAGAAAATAATGCAGCTAAGAAATGACCTTCTATAGTATCCGGTGATGATTGTTTCTCGTGTGTATTGTATAGGGCGTTCTACAGGATCCCTGGGCGGTCTACAGGATCCCCTGGTTTTTTTTGTTCATGTATATACTAAAAAGCGTTCTACAGGATACCCTGAGCTGTCTACAGGGTCCCCTGTAGTTTAAAAATTATGCAGCTCAGATAGGACCGTCTTTAGAAACCCTGTTGTTTGTTTTTCATCCCTGAGCGGTCTACAGGATCCCCTGTTGATCGAAAATAATGTATTTAAGATAGGACCTTCTATAGGATCCGGTGTTGTTTGTTTGTTGTGTGTATACTATAGGGCGTTCTACAGGGTCCTCTGGGCGGTCTACAGGATCCCCGTTTGTTAAAAAATGTATATCTACTATAGATCGTTCTATAGGATCCCCTTTTGTTTGTTGTTCATATATATACTATAGAGCGTTCTACAGGATACCCTAGGCGGTACAGAAATTCCTGTTTTATACAACATTATATATGTACTATAGATCGTTCTATAGGATCCCCTTTTGTTTGTTGTTCATATAGATACTATGGGACGTTATACGGGATACCCTGGGCGGTCTACAGGATACCCTGGGCGTTTTACAGGATCCCCTGAACGTTCTACAGGATCCCCTGTTGATCGAAAACAATGCAGCTAAGATAGTACCTTCTATATGATCCGGTGTTGGTTGTTTTTCATGTGTATACTATAGGGCGTTCTACAGGTTCCCTGGGCGGTCTACAGGATCCCCTGTTTTTTCAACATTATATAAAATACATCTACTATCCCCTGTAGTTCGAAAATTATGCAGCAAAGATAGGATGTTATAAAGGATCCCTGTTGTTTGTTTTTCATGAATATACACTATAGGGCATTCTACAGGATCCCGGGGCGGGTACAGGATCCCCTGTTTTTTCAACATTATAAATGTACTATAGATCGTTCTATAGGATCCCCCTTTGTTTGTTGTTCATATTATATACTATAGGGCGGTCTACAGTAAAACAATAAAAATGAGTGAAAAAACAAAAACGCTAGTATTTCTTATTGATGCCGTTTGGATGATGTACATTAAGTTCCTTTTGTTTGTTGTTCATATATATACTATAGAGCGTTCTACAGGATACCCTAGGCGGTACAGAAATTCCTGTTTTATACAACATTATATATGTACTATAGATCGTTCTATAGGATCCCCTTTTGTTTGTTGTTCATATAGATACTATGGGACGTTATACAGGATACCCTGGGCGGTCTACAGGATACCCTGGGCGTTTTACAGGATCCCCTGAACGTTCTTCAGGATCCCCTGTTGATCGAAAACAATGCAGCTAAGATAGTACCTTCTATATGATCCGGTGTTGGTTGTTTTTCATGTGTATACTATAGGGCGTTCTACAGGTTCCCTGGGCGGTCTACAGGATCCCCTGTTTTTTCAACATTATATAAAATACATCTACTATCCCCTGTAGTTCGAAAATTATGCAGCAAAGATAGGATGTTATAAAGGATCCCTGTTGTTTGTTTTTCATGAATATACACTATAGGGCATTCTACAGGATCCCGGGGCGGGTACAGGATCCCCTGTTTTTTCAACATTATAAATGTACTATAGATCGTTCTATAGGATCCCCCTTTGTTTGTTGTTCATATTATATACTATAGGGCGTTCTACAGGATACCCTGGGCGGTCTACAGGGTACCCTGGGCGTTCAACAGGATCCCCTGGGCGGTCTTCGGGATTCCCTGTTGATCGAAAATAATGTAGCTAAGATAGGACCTTCTATAGGATCCGGTGTTGGTTGTTTTTCGTGTGTATACTATAGGGCGTTCTACAGGTTCCCTGGGAGGTCTACAGGATCCCCTGTTTTTTCAACATTATATAAAATATATCTATCAAAGGTCGTTCTATAGGACCCCCTGTTGTTTGTTGTTCATATATATATATATATCTATAATACTAAAATTACGAGGTCCAATTTGTCAGCCGTCATCATGTAAAAACGACGAATCACAGAATTCAACTTTATATATAACTAATATAGTACAAAGGTGTAGATTAAAAATTACACCACTCCAGGCCCTTTTGTTTTCCACGTAATTAATATTCCCAATAATTAAGAAGTTCCGGGTCGAGTCCGCTACCGATACCAATAGTATATTCACCTGTTACCTATTACCTTATCTGTACGTTCCGCATCAAACAGGCGCACCACCAAACGTTGTATTCACGATTAATATGCTATATACACGGGTCATAACCACAGGGTTGACACAAGGACGTATAACTAACATAATATACGTCCTTGGTTGACACTACTAAATTGTTAAATTGTTACCTATTGTAGTATTTTAATCAGTAAGACTTTCTAAGATAACAATACGAATACTAAAAATCTGGACTAAAAATAAGGCGTACAGGTAGATCTACAGTTTTCAATTTGTTAGTGGGCATGACGTAAAACAGCGAAGCAAAGAATTCAACTTTATTTATAACTTATATAGGACAATGCTGTTGATTAAAAAATACTCCATTCCAGGACCTTTTGTTTTCCAAATAATTAATATTATTGTTTCAGTTCGACGGGTTCAAACAGAAAGACTTGAAAGCAGAGAAAAACTGTGTATCTTTAATATAATCGGCATGACTTTATCAGATGACAATACTAATAATAAGGCTTGCGCATAGTTATATACTTTAATTCAGTCACGGACCCGTGATATCACGGGTCTGTTCTAGTACATATATATATATATACAACTCGTCTAAACATCAACCCAACAATGTTAGATCTGTAAATTTGCTTTTCGCAAATTTTTGGTTCTTCCCTCGCCGGGATTCGAACCCATGCTACTGTGATATCGTGACACCAAATCGCCTGCACTGCAGCCGTCCCGCTAGACCACACGACCACCTGGGCTCTCAAGAAAAGAGCTTTCGCTGGCCGTGTGTTACCTTTCCACGTCAGTTTTAATCTAGCGGCGTACTGCAGTACATGATATATAAGGCATGAAGATGTTATTGTTACAGATCAGCTAAATTATCTATAGTAAAGGATCCTACAAATTAATGTAAGATACAGTCACAGAAAATAATTATATTTATAAGTACGTCTGAGTCAGTGACAACCCTACAACAGATGTATCCATCGGATCGCCATCAATGATGGTGATACATGGCTGTGTACATAATGTATATACAACTCGTCTAAACATCAACCCAACAAAGTTAGATCTGTAAATTTGCTTTTCGCAAATTTTTGGTTCTTCCCTCGCCGGGATTTTTTCCCTCGCCGGGAATTTCCCTCGCCAAAAATTTGCGAATAATGTTTGTTCATTACGTTTGTAGTATAAGGCATTGAATAAGATCCTCTGGGCGGTTTATATGATCCCCTGTTGTTTTTATACGACCGCAAAATTTGAAAAAATTTTCGTCGTATATTGCAAGGACGTATATTAGTTATACGTCCTTGTATATTGCTATCACGTTGGCGTCGTCGTCTGCGTCGTCGTCGTCGTCGTCCGAATACTTTTAGTTTTCGCACTCTAACTTTAGTAAAAGTGAATGGAAATCTATGAAATTTTAACACAAGGTTTATGACCACAAAAGGAAGGTTGGTATTGATTTTGGATACATGTCAACTCGTACTTTCGGCAACTCGTACTCAGCCAACTCGTACTTTCGGCAACTCGTACTTCTACCAACTCGTACTTCTACTAAGTCGTACCCAATATTTTTTAGGAATTAGGGGCCAAAAAGGGCCCAAATAAGCATTTTCTTGGTTTTCGCACTATAACTTTAGTTTAAGTTAATAGAAATCTATGAAATTTTGACACAAGGTTTATGACCACAAAAGAACGGTTGGGATTGATTTTGGGAGTTTTGGTTTCAACAGTTTAGGCATTAGGGGCCAAAAAAGGGCCCAAATAAGCATTATTCTTGGTTTTCGCACAATAACTTTAGTTTAAGTAAATAGAAATAAATGAAATTTAAACACAATGTTAATGACTACAAAAGGAAGGTTGGTATTGATTTTGGGATTTTGGAATATCTTAAAAGGAATTAATAAAAGAGAAACAAACTCAAATGATTCACCACTTTTTGATCTTAATCTGCTAGCTAAACACTTTAAAACACAAGGAGAACCAGATAAAATAGATGAAAATTTCAAAAATTTAATATCTAAAGAGGTAGAAAACAGGGAACAAAAATTAAATGAAAAACAAACAGATAACCCTATTAAAATATCTGAAATAAAAAATGTTATAAAATCACTAAAGCATGGTAAAAGTACTGGCCCAGACTTAATTTGTTATGAAATAATAAAACACAGTAGTCAAGTAATGATAACTTCATTATCAAAATGCTTTAATCTAATATTAGATAGTTCAATTTATCCAGATCAGTGGAATAAATCATATATAATACCTATTTTTAAACACGGAGACTTACTTGATCCAGCTAATTATAGGGGTATTTCCCTGATGAATTGTTTAAGTAAGATATTTAATTCTGTTATAAATAACAGGTCGATAATAATTTTTGAAGATAACATGAATCCAGCACAGTTTGGATTCCGAAAGAATAATAGAACTTCAGATAGTTTGTTTATTTTAAAAACAGTTATTAATAAATATATAAATAATAAAAACCAAAACTTATTTGGATGTTTTGTAGATTTGAAGAAGGCATTTGACTCAGTTTGGAGACTAGGCCTTCTATATAAATTGATCAAGACTGATAATATGAGACCTAAATTATATAAAGTGTTAAAAAATATGTATGAATGCAATGAAGCTTCAGTAAAATATAAAGAAAACATATCTGATTCAGTATTTATAGATAGAGGCTTGAAACAGGGTGACAGCCTCAGCCCAAATCTTTTTAATATTTATATAAATGACCTACCTGAAATTTTTGATAGTGACTGTAAACCAGTAAATCTCAATAACATGTCATTAAGTTGTCTTATGTTTGCCGATGATTTACTTTTATTGTCTGAAAGTGCAGAGGGTTTACAGAAGTCATTAGAGAAATTAAATTTACTATTGTAAAAAATGGCAGTTGTCAATCAACATAAATAAAACTAAAGTGATAGTATTTCAACAAAAAAACATACCATACACTAAAGCAGAGTTTACTTTGGATGGTTATAAATTAGAAAAAGTATTAAAATATAAATATTTAGGTAATATTATAGAGACTTCTGGTAAATTCCATACATCACATATGGAACTATCAAAAAAGGCACAAAAGTTCTATTCAGTTTGTTTAAATATTTGAATAATATAGAAAATATACCTATTAATATACATAAAAATCTGTTTGAATCTTTAATAAAACCTATTTTAATGTATAACTTAGAAATTTGGTATATGGACTACTATGAAAAAATATTAAGATCTCAGAGTAGAGCAATAAATAATCATAAAGATTTTGATTTACTAACATCAATTGATAATAGCTTTATTGAAAAGGTGAATTTAAAATTTTGCAAATTAATTCTAGGTTTAAGTAAAAAAGCAGTAAACATTGCATCAAGGGCAGAGTTAGGACAATATCCAATAGATGTATATGTAAAGGTTCAAGCACTAAAATATATGGCAAGAGTATCTAACACAGAAATTAATCCGTTGTTATATGATGCATATTGCACAGCTAAACTGTTGGATGAAACAGGAACCTATTCTTGGTATACCTTTGTAAAAAATATAACTCATGAAAATAATTTAAATATATCTGATATAGAAAATATTGACTTTATAAAAGAAAAATATAAAATGAATAAACATATGAAAGAGATTGTGCAAGAAAACTATAAAAAGCTGTTCTTTAAAAAATTAAATTCTTTAACAGAAAATAATAAATTATTTATCTATAGTAAATTCAAAAAGAAATATGAAACTAAGCCTTAATTACTTAAAGAGAATAACTTTGAAATAAGGAAAAAATTCACTAAATTAAGGGTGAGTAACCATATTTTGGAAATTGAAAGGGGTAGATACAAAAATATAAAAAGAGAAGAACGTTTATGTCAACATTGTTGTCTAAATAAAATAGATGATGAAGAGCATTTTTTATTTACATGTACAAAAAATAAAGATTTGAGATTTGAATTTTTGCAAAAAGTTAAAAATATCTATTCCGATATCGATAATATGGATAATTTGGATAAATTGGTTTTATGTCTTTCTTGTCCGTCAATTATGCAGTATGCTGCTTCATTTGTTAAAAAGTCATGGTCACTGAGGAGGGTGGACTCAACAACTGCATGATAGATACATATATATAATGTTTGGTTCTTTTGTTGGTTTTTTCTGTATGATGTATTGTAAAATTACTATGTTGATTTATGTATGCCTTCAACCCATATGGGTACAAATGTGCATTATATTCAATAAATATAATGAATACACTGAAATTAAGAACACTTTAAGTTCTAGACAATCAAACAAATTAATATTTGAATAAGTACAAATGTATACTTTATACTGAACATGAAAAATGATATATATTATATAAACTCTTATTAAATGTGTATGACTTAACAGAAATGTGGTTATAATTCTCATTAGAGCTATTTTCCTAATGCTTGTAAAATGGGACTTTGGTTGGCTTGCCTGCAATGTTAGCTCAATCATTGTAATTAAGATTGACATCTGCAAACAATATAGATAGGCATAGTTATTTAAACTTGTATATTATATTTCAATTTAATTGAATTTTATCCCAATAATAATTGTACAATATACAAACAAAACAAGCAAGCTAACCAAATTCGTACTCTACATACATTAGGAAATTATCTCTAACTACTGCTTCTATAATTTCCTTTCATTTTAGCAGTTATGACACCGTTATACAAAAAGATGATTTAAAGGGGCATCTGGAGTAAAAAGACAGACTACTGAGTATAACATGAAATTAAATATATCAATCAAATTATAAATTATTCGACAATTCTATTTTTTAACTAGAGTTTAACACAAATGTTTAAGACTGATTAACTTCTCTTAAGTAGTACATTACATACTGTCAAAGTTTTATTCACAAAATTCATAACGCTACATAGTACTGAAGTTTTATATAGTTTCTAAATGTTGTGCTATTCATATACATCTTCTGTGTCATTACTCTATTTACATGCAAACACAGGATCATACAAATCATACATAGTAAACATTGTAAAAAGATGTAAATACATGTACAGTGTATGAAGAAATTGAGTCAATATCTAGCTATAGGAGTAATTAAACACTTTTAAAAATACTGTCTTTATTTTTAAGTTACCATTAATCTAAATTGCAGTTCTTCAAATGACCATGACCATGAGTACAGTTGTAAATTGTTAATGGAAGAAGAGGAAGAAGTTGATGGACAGGAATACAGTAATCAGACAAAAACAATTATGCATATGTTGAATACAACAAGTGGATTTGTTTTTTAACCATGCCAGTTTATTAAGAATAGACCTAATTTGTATATACATGATGAAGATAAATACACCATAAAAATATTTAATTTTGCTTTATTCTTTTGCAGGAAACCAAGTATGAAATTGAGATGGTTCCGTATTTCTAGCATATTATAGTATTCATTTATACTTGGGATTGCTATACAACTATACAAACAGCTGATCAAGCACAAGCCCCCAGGATTGCTATACAACTATACAAACAGCTGATCAAGCACAAGCCCCCATTTGTTACTTTGCAACTCACTAATTGCTTTATCTTTTGTTTTTGCTTCAATTTACTCATTTGGCCCTATGTTGCTTCTCGCTTTTTTTTTTTGCTTGAAGATAAAATTTATGCTCTATAATAACAAAGTTCAGCATATATAAGTCTGTAAATAAGGGAAATACACTTGTTGTATGTTGGTTCGAATCCAACTGCAGACGAACAAATGTAAGCTAGTTAAGCTTATGAAAGCATTTTTTTTTTATCATTTTACAAAATAGCAATGATTTTTAGGATAATAGCTTCTTTAATAATAATTGGAAAATAACTTGTATATTTTCATACAGACTTTTGTTTTTTATTTCAAAAAAAAGAAAGAAGCACAATTCATTTAATTGGCATGTATGCAAAAAAAAAATAGAAAATAAAATATAATACCTGTAAAATTGATCAGATTGATATTAAAGCATGCTTTCACATTTTGCTATTCACCTCTTATAGTGTTGAATTCACTATTATTTTCTACATATTGGTGTTGGTGTTTAAACTAACAGAAAAATATACCAAACTGGACATATTTTTATCCTGTAAAAGTTACTCTCCATCTGAATGAGATAGTAGCACAGACTTATTTGTAGATTTTTAAACAAAATGCATATGATAGAAAAACAAAATCATGTACCATATGTGTAGCATAAATATAAATGCACAGACACTGCAAAGTCATATAAACTTACAGTTTGGTTAACAAATTTTCTAAAAAGGCTGTAACTTATTTGTTTTCAATAAACAATTACTGTAGTGGTAGCCATAATTTGCCACCTGATGAGTACCCTTGGCAGGGACGAAACAGTAAACCTACATCTTACATTAAAGAAAAGATATTACTTGTTTATATATTGATGCATTGATATTTTCAGTAGGTGTTGATTTTTTTTATATATATTATTGTATTTTTGGCTAAAATGAATTATCTGATGCACTCTTACATAATGCATTTTAATCAAAATATCTAAAATCTGTCTTTTTTTTTCTTCAAATATTACAACTTTAACTTTTTGATTCGGATCCCAATTGTTGTTTCAACACATTTTTTTACAATTATGAGTTATATTGCCATCTTATAGTCAACAGGGAAGACTTTTAACTGCAGAAACTGAAATTGAAATACAAAATGGTGCATATTTATTGGTTCTTAACCTGATTTTAAAGACTGTTCCTAATTTTCTAAAATTTAAGTTTTTGTTACTCCTCAGGTCCGTACATGTAGTTCATATGCATACTATGGACAGCAAGCTTGAGATTGATTTTGGTCCCAATGGTTTAGGAATTAGGGCCAAAAAGGGGCTTAAATAAGCATTTTCATTTGTTTTTGCACAATAACTTCAGTATAAGTGAATAGAAATTTATGAAATTTAAACATAAGTTTCTTGACCTCAAAAGGAAGGTTGAGATTGATTTTTGGGGTTTTGGTCCCAACTGGTTTTGAAAAAAAAGGCCAAAAAGGGGCTCAACTACATTTTGTAAGTAGTTGATTTTGGTTTTCGCTCAATCACTTGAGTATAAGTAAATAGAAATCTATAAAATTTAAACACAAGGTTCATGACCACAAAAGGAAGGTTGGGATTGATTTTGGGGGTTTGGGTCTCAAAGATTAGGAATTAGGGGCCAAAAAGGGGCATAAATAAGCATTTTTCTTGGTTTTCACACAATTACCTTAGTATAAGTAAATAGAAATCTATGAAATTTAAACACAAGGTTCATGACCCCAAAAGGAAGGTTGGGATTGATTTTTGGGGGTTTTGGTCCCAACAGTTTAGGAATAAGGGACAAAAAGGGTCCAAAATTAAACTTTCATTAAAAATTGAAATATAGGGTTATTTGATATGCTGAATCTAAACATGTACTTAGATTTTTGATTATTGGCCCAGTTTTCAAGTTGGTCCAAATTGGGGTCCAAAATTAAACTTTGTTTGATTTCAACAAAAATTGAATTCTTGGGGTTCTTTGAAATGCCGAACTTAAACATGTACTTAGATTTTCGATTATGGGCCTAGTTTTCAAACTGGTATACATTAAGGTCCAAAGGGTCCAAAATTAAACTTAGTTTGATTTTAACAAAAAATGATTTCTTGGGGGTCTTTGATATGCCGAACTTAAACATGTACTTAGATTTTCGATTATGGACCCAGTTTTCAAACTGGTCTAAATCGAGGTCCAAAATTAAACAAAAATTGAATATATGGATATATATTAGATATGCTGAATCTAACCATATGTATTTAGATTTTTGATATTTGGGACCAGTTATCAAAGGAGTAGGTCCAGTAAGACTCCTTTTTGGCCCCAAAATATAGCAGTTTTACAAAATTGTTAAAATGTAAACTTTTAGTTATTTAATGGACAGTAGAATGCTTCTGCTACATAAATATGGGCTGTTTTGACAATACAATGCACATATATCGGGTACTAGCACCAATAAGTCATGATAAATTACTGAAATCTTCATAATTCTAGCATTTTAGTTAAATTTTAGACGGTTTCCATGTAAAACGAAAGTGGCCGCATTCGTGTTCATCCTAAATATTGAAATGTAAGTTGTATTTGATGATAATAGATAACATATATAAAGGTTGAGGATGAACACGGATGCGGCCACTTTCATTTTTGACAAAAAACATCTGAAAAGTGACATTTTTCGGCATATTTGGTAGATTTGTCATATTTAAGCTTGAATCGGAACGTTTTTAATGACTAAATTAGTTAAAATTTTTCACATAAATTAATTGAATCAAATGAAACAGACACTTAAGTGTTTAAAAAGTGGTCAAAATCTTTTGTCAGATGAATCTGAAATTTGAGGCCAAAATCGGTCCTTACCGGACTTACTCCTTTGTCGACATTGAGGTCTAAAAGTATTAAAATGGAACTTAATTAGATTTCTTCAAAAATTGAATTCTTGGGGTTATTTGATATGCTAAATCTAAAAATGTATTTTGATTTTGGATATTGGACAATAACAGGTAAATTTCCAATTCAATTTTAGACCACATTCATTCTGTGTCAGAAACCTATTTTGTGTCAACTATTTATTCACAATCCAAATTCAGAGCTATATCAAGCTTGAATGTTGTGTCAATACTTGCCCAACTGTTCAGGATTCGACCTCTGGGGTCTTATAAAGCTGTGCCTTGCTGAGCATCTGGTTAAAGTTATACTTCTTTATTATTTTAGCTCCTTAGTCTAGTTTGGACAATTTTTTAAATGTTTAGGATTAAGATGCCTTTAAAATTTGAAGTTATATTAATGTGAGTCAAATAAGGGTCTTTTATGCCCCTACTCCTTTGAGATATTGAATAAAGTGTTGACATTTAAACGGCTGGATTGAAAAACAATGGCATACCATGTATATCCCTAACTTCATAAAAACCAGAAATTACAAAGATAAAAAAAAAAATTATTATATTTTCAGATCACAATTATGTTAACCTGATCACAGGAGGTTTATCTAGAAACATGAGAAGCATTACAAGCCTGCATAGACTATACATACAAATGGAATAGACTCTCACTTTAAAAGAACTTACAAACAAGACTTAAGAACTCATAAAAAAAATGATTTATGTTTCAATGAGTGAATTGGAGTGATTCTAATTGCACATGAAAATTTGTGTGCATTTAATACATGTATTAATTACAATGAATTTTATTAATTGTTGTTTTGAAATTTTGTATGTCTTCTTCAATCTATCATGAACATATTGTTGTTAACAATTAAAATAGAAATACAGAATACATTTTATCAGTTTTAGCCAAGAAGTATGAAATATAAATGTCCTTCACATTGTTAACATTTTTAAAACTTCAAAAAAAGCCTTTTGCTTTATACTACTCATAACTTCAGTTATGTTCAGATAAAACTGATTTAACTTTTCCCCCTAGATTTAAGCATATGAATTCAAGGAAATATTGGGTATGAGTCCATTGGACAGCATTCAAAAACACAAAATTCTAAATTAAAGACTTCAGTTACAAATAAAGATCTGCCATCAACAAAAAGAAAACAGTAATAACAGTTGTCTTGCAAAAAAAGATGCAATGGGTTAAATGCATCTTAAACTGGATACATTTGTACATGTACATCATGTCTGTGCTTGGTAAAATGGTTGTATTGATGCATAAGAAACTTCAGTATTATTACCTCTTACAATGACAATTATTTCATGACCCACACAATGAACTTGCAGAGAGGGGATAATGTTTTTGACCCATGCATTTGTCTGTCTGTCTGTCAGTCCTGGTCTTCAACAACTTGTCATCACAAATCCTCTGAAAACACACAACAGAACTTGATGAAATTTTATAGATGTGCATATCAACAGGAAATTGTGATTCAATTCTTTTTCTAGAAGTAATTCCCCTTTGAACTTATTGGCCTCAATTTACTTCTGCAACAGTTTTTCATTGCAAATTCTATGAAAACTCACAAGAGAATCTTATTCAGCTTTTTAGACAACAAGGACATACTAGGTAGATGTGCATATCAACAAGAAATTCTAATTCAATTTTTTTTCTAGTACTTAACATGCTTAAAGAGGAAAATTGTTATCAGTTGACTTAAGTAAAGTTATGACTAAACTTAGGAATCTGTTGAGATTTTGTTTGTCCAGTGACAATGTGGGGACGTGGGGTATGCAAATGTGCTCACAATGGTTTTTCAATTTATTCTGAATTCAATATGGCATGTATTACAAGATTAAAAATTCAAGCTCAATATAGCTTCCAGGTTTTGTTGGCTTACTGAATAAAAAATATGAGATGTGTTTGTTGCCAGTGAGACAATATTTTTTTAGCAGTGATAATTGGGTCCAGAATTTTTTCAACTTGAAATAATAGCAATTGATTAACAGTACATAAAATTGAGAATGGAAATGGGGAATGTGTCAAAGAGACAACAACCCGCCCAAATAAAAAACAACAGCAGAGGGTCACCAACAGGTCTTCAATGTAGCGAGAAATTCCCGCACCCGGAGGCGTCCTTCAGCTGGCCCCTAAACAAATATATACTAGTCCAGTGATAATGAACGCCATACTAATTCATTCATCACTGGTTTAATGCACACAACTCCAATATCAATTATTGATAATGCCAAGAGTATCAGGACATAATTTGTGTGTAACAGCTACCAAGGTATCTGTTAGCTTAAAACCCAGTCCCCAATCATGTATATTAGTAATAGATATTGGTTAATGTGCAGTAAAAGTCAAGAATATATGATACTAGAGAGAAGGGGTCAAAATGCAAGAATAAAAGTAGAGTAATAAAAACATTGTCATGTGTTATACTGCAAGATTCAGAATTTAAAAGAATTATTTCATACAGGTGTCTATGTACTGTAGAATGCTTGTACAAGAATAGGCTTCATAAAAGCAAAGCAATATACTTTTCTCATTTGGTAGCAAGAACTTTTATTAGGATAGGAACAACCCCACCAAGCTAGGAGAGGCTTTCCCTCTGACAAAGGGTTATGCTGTTATACATGTATCACAGAGGTTTGTTAATATTTGCCATTTACCTTTTTTTAGTGGAAGTTTAATGGATTCCTAATGGTATGGATACATTGGGCCATAAAAAAAGAATATGTTTGCTTGCCCTAATCATACCTACCCATAAAATAGCTGCCTAATCAAAATCTTTTATTGTCCTGATTTGAGGAAGATTGTTTTTTTAATCAGATAGGCAGGAAGATTAATAAACATCTGATACTTCAATTTCTTTTTGTTGGAAAAAAAAGGAAATGCCTACCTACCTACCCACTGTCTCAACCTTTGAATGTAGGGTTTGGGTAAACCAAAATATTTTTAAGTGTGGCCTTGTAGTAATATCTAGCACTTTATTCCAGATTTCCCAACCTTAGATCTTCTTAATTTCTTAATTTGTTCTTTATGCAAAAACTTTGGAACACAGGGAGGGGTTTTGTTACAATTTGCTGGGCTTGTTTGTTTACTTTTATCTATACAATTTAAAAACCGAAAAAAATTACAAGGGTGGAACCTCCTTTGCAACTTTGTTTCAAATCATTATTTCAATAAGACTTTCACTTTGTTCCAACTGGATAATTAGTCTCCTCAGTGGTGGATCGAGAACTTTTCATAAAAGGGGGGGGGGGGGGGGCGGTATCTGACTGACCTAACGGGAGCCCACTCCAGTCATGCTTCAGCGATTCCCTATATAATCAACCTATTTTTTTCTCAAGAAAAGGGAGGGCAAGCCCCCTGGATCCGCCTATGCTTCTATGTCTATCAGTATCACTCTATGACATGTAAAATGAAGTGTGATTTTTGGGGGTTTCTTATGTATATATGAACCCGGCAAATTGTAACAACCCCCTGTGGATTACAGAGCTGCTAAGTGGACAACTACCATCAAGGACCAGGATCAAAAGTGCTAACCGAGTGATAAAAAGCTTGAAAGACTCAAGATAATTTGCCGTACATGTAGCCTGTCGGCAAAATTCATAGAATTTCTTCTTTTTTCGCTTCAAATATACTCCTCATAGTTACCAGGATTGAAATTTTGTGTTTGCATCATATGCACGTTTCGTGAAAGTAATTTTAAATCTTCAATTTGGCGACAATCCTAGTTGAAGGAGATGAAGCGATAAGATGATTCTCATAATTTCCGCCATCGCCACTTTACCTGATTACTCCTAACCTTCCGCATAAAAAATTTCGACAGTCCTCGCTAGGTTGTGTATCACGCAAGGGACTTTGCAGAGAATACCGAATGCTTGTCGGCCATGAGGAAATTTCCTCATGGGGTCGGACAATGTATGGCAGATGTCATATTAAGTGCAGTATTGTGGAGCATGTATGGAACGGATATGAACTCTGCGCCGGAGATTGGCGCGTTCCTTCCTATTTTATACTAGACTGATAAATATATATTTTACTCAAAGTTTCATACAAACGAGACCGGAAAAAGGAAGTACATTGTGATAATATCGTAATAAAAATATGTGTCGATGTTTATCTTATTTCATGATCCGTTCAGTTTATTAACGTTATTCTCGACTCCTAGGAGTCGAGATTAAGAATTAAACGATGGACAGATAGTGCGTGAATTTTTCTTGCTTCCTGATTGGAAGATATTACGAGACGTGAATAATCAAAGTTTATTGATTGGTTAGGACAATCCCAACCAAGTAAATGTCCTTCAATCCCGTAGCGTATCGGATTTGTCCTCTCTATTTTAGCAATTAGATTTTACACAGGTAACCTTTATCTATAAATAGTCGAATCTTCTGAGTAAACAACAACGTTAAACGATAATAATTCATAGCGTGTGACCTCACGTGTGTGGTAAAATTTGCTGATTGATGCACGTGGCTATTCTAGTAAATGAATTAATCTACAAAGCGAGAGCACTTTCCATTTTCATCAGCTAAGAGTCGAATAGCCTTTTTGAAAGGCTAACGCTTGTATGATCAATCAGTGTTCAAATCGCTCGAAATTTTGAACACCTCGCGTTAAAAAAAATATACCAGGGTACCAAATACCGGAAACAGATATCGGCTGGTGATTTAGGCGGTTAAACGAAGAATGGATACACATATTAAGGAAGATAACTGGAGAAGGGAGTTCTATCCCACATGAACACGAAAGAAGTGAGTAACACGTTAGGATAATCTCCACAGGTAGTTCGATGGCTTCCTTGTTATTTTCTCATGTCAGATATAATTTGTCAAATATTCATAACTGTTATTTCTAAATTTTCATTATTCAACATAAAAGACGAATTAAAGAACAGGATTAAGATTAAACGTAAATAACTGTCAGCTTTGTTCTGATGATTTCCTAAACTGATGAATAACCAGTCTGTGATCGTCTGTCTGTTCATTCATGATTTTTGACATCCACGTATATTAGCTGAACACTAAGTGTTAAGAACTCTAACATCAAGTGTTCAAAAATAAAACACAAAGGCATTAAAAACTGAACACTACACATTCAGTTGACGAACACTGGTGTAAACATTTTGAACACCATTTTTTACTTAGAAAATGCATTCGGTTTTTTTTTTATTTGCAGGAATCGTTAGATTGAAATGTTTCAGGCTTGAATGTTTGAATTAGGAACCGGTAGCCAATACTCCCACGAAGGTCATTTCTGCATGCTATAAAGTGTTGGAAAAAAGAAAGTTGGCATTCAAAAAGGTATGACAACATATATACAACTCGTCTAAACATCAACCCAACAATGTTAGATCTGTAAATTTGCTTTCGCAAATTTTTGGTTCTTCCCTCGCCGGGATTCGAACCCATGCTACTGTGATATCGTGACACCAAATCTCCTGCACTGCAGCCGTCCCGTTAGACCACACGACCACCTGGGCTCTCAAAAAAGAGCTTTCGCTGGCCGTGTGTTACCTTTCTTCGTCAGTTTTAATCTAGCGGCGTACTACAGTACATGATATATAAGGCATGAAGATGTTATTGTTACAGATCAGCTAAATTATCTATAGTAAAGGATCCTACAAATTAATGTAATATACAGTCACAGAAAATAATTATATTTATAAGTACGTCTGAGTCAGTGACAACTCTACAACAGATGTATCCATCGGATCGCCATCAATGATGGTGATACATGGCTGTGTACATAATGTATATACAACTCGTCTAAACATCAACCCAACAATGTTAGATCTGTAAATTTTCTTTCGCAAATTTTTGGTTCTTCCCTCGCCGGGATTCGAACCCATGCTACTGTGATATCGTGACACCAAATCGCCTGCACTGCAGCCGTCCCGCTAGACCACACGACCACCTGGGCTCTCAAAAAAGAGCTTTCGCTGGCCGTGTGTTACCTTTCTTCGTCAGTTTTAATCTAGCGGTACAGTACATGATATATAAGGCATGAAGATGTTATTGTTAGAGATCAGCTAATATATACATAAATTATTATAGCTTATGTGGGTGTATCATTTCTATACATGTATACCTCAGGTCAAGACTTTTGTAATTTATAGTGTCAACACTTGCATTTCACTGCCATAGAATACATATTTGTACTCTAGTATATACCGAAATTAAAGCATAACAACCATTGCATAATTTGATGATTTATGAAAAACTCTCTTCTATTAATTTTTAATTTTATTTTGCAGGATACATATACTCATAGACATTACTTGTTGTGGAGGATTTTGACAATGGAAGTTGATAACAACACATAAAATGCCACCCAGTTGATAGATTTAAGTGAAGATGCACTGAAAGGTAAAGCGTACATTGCATGTGATCGTACAAGAACTGTTGGATTTTGCAAACTTTAAACTTTCATTGTGACAAATATCTATATCATAAACTATCTACTTATCACATTGACATGCTTTTTAGGTAAGGATACACATGATGTAGCAACTATCTGTCATGTAGGGGTTAATCATTATTTGTGATATATTTGAGTCAGTTTAAAAACATTATGTACGTGATTTCATTGACTGTTACTTGTGATATCATACGGTATTCTTGTGTACTTTTCTTACATATATAGTATGCTTATTTGATTATATAAAGAATTACTTGTTAAAATATGTTTTATTGTTATATTTTGCCTGATTCAATATAGTTTTTATAGCAGTTTAATTAAGTTTAGTACTTATAGAAAATTATGTACGCTTGAAAATAGAACATGTTCCACATTTGAACACCATTACTTTGTACACCTATGTCAACTGTTCTGAATGTTAACGTCTGGTGTTCTGAATCTTAACATTTTGGTTTTTAAACATGTTCTGTGTGTTCAAAAAGTGTTACATGGCTGTTGAACGCGTCGACGTATTAAGATTTTGAACATTCGGACACGTTAAATCTTTGAACACTAATGTTAAGGTCTCTAACATCAAGTGTTCAAAAATGAAACACAAAGGCATTAAAAAATGAAAACCACACTTTCGATTGATGAACACTAGTGTAAACATTTGGAACACCATTACACGTTCAAAAAGTGTTACAAAAAAGCGTTCAAGCAGTGTTCTATTTATTAACACTTAGATTTACAGTGACATGTATGGCGAGATTCCTCGGACTTCAAACGGCTGTTTTGCAAGACAAGCTAGGCCAGAGCCCCGTGGGCGTAGGATGTCAGAGTAATCTCGGACGTACACAAGTAAAATCGTCTCTTAAAGAAAAAAATCGACATCCGATAATATCTACAGTAATATGATATACGAAACCATTACAGTTGAATAGAATTCCTTATGAATGGCTAAATCTGAGACATCTCGGACAACCTGTCTGACAGAAGTGCATGTAAAAAAAAATAAGCAAATCTACTTACCTGTATGAATAGCATTCTATTGCGTACATATTTCTGTTAAATCAAAATGATAATAAATTGCGGCATACTGGTCAAAGAAGTGGATTTGTCCTTCCCCTTGCAGCCATGTCCACTTCGCCGATTTAAACATTTTTTTTACATGATGTCATGCGGGTGGGATTTGCCGCAATTAGCGCAGAAAAATAGTGCAAGCTCTTTCAGTATTAAACATTAGAACAACTTAAAAAAGAGAATATTAAACGGGTTATAATATCTGTTTTCACTACTTTTAAAAAATTATTAAGTGATTCTTAAAGGGACACTAGCTGTCAAATTCATGGCCAGTCACCGATTTGACTCAAATTCTCACATTTGATGTATAACAATGTAAAACATTTATCCAAACTATCAAAAGTCTAAAATAAACAGTTTACAGAGCATGGGTAGATAATATATAGGTTCGGTTTGTGTGTATTTTAGTCCAGACGCCATCTAATTAACTATCGATTTGACCTCAGATGACCATATAAGCGATGTAAACATAAATAAAGATATGAATAGATTAAACCAACACGTGCAATTGCATTTTTATAGGTCTGTTTGATTTTATTTTATAGATTAAAAATAGATGTTTCTCGTTGCTTTTAACCGTATAAGAATAATTTTATGTGCATCGAATTAGTAATCAAATGATTTACCGTAGTTTCACTTTTATTGTTGACATTCTTTTTCTTTAAATAACCAGTACACGTACAATGCATGCGTTGTCAATCTCTAGCTAGGGGTTAAATTGAAGTTCACATGAATACGGATTTAAAGAGGTCGACACTTGCAAGTGAATAACTAATTATCAATGTTTCTTAGCGTAATTTGACAAAATTGAACCTTTTTGGCTGCAAAAAGCGAATTGTTATTTCACTATTTCACTTTCATTATTGATCGAACAAAAAAAAATCAAACTTTAGATTTTTCATACATCTCGTAGCTATACTAGTGCCCCTTTAAGCATTGATTTCTTATCATGGTTACAGTCTCTGCATGAATCTCTACGCCTGATGGTAAATCACACGTAACGTCATAAATATCCCTGACGTCATGAAATAAAGTGTTGGGAGGATTTTTATTGTTGTTTTGTTTTTTGCACAAAATTATGCATTAGCCTGCATTGGAGTACATGTATAAAAATTCGGCCGACAGTACTGTATCAAACAGAACTTGTAGGATTACTGCATTCAGATATTTTGCGATGTTTGCACTCTTACAGTTTTGGATACCAGCATCCAACTTTTAGGCAGCAACCATTTGATTTTCGGGGGGGGGGGGGGGGGGGGGGGCATGGATTTTTTTCCCGGACAAACTTTTTTTTCACCTTTGACTTTGGAGAAAAACAATCTATTTTTTTGCCGACAAGTCGAAAAACAATTTTTTTCTTTTAATTTTAGCATTACATATAGTGGCAGCTGAGGGTCAAACACACATTTTTTTCCCTCAGGTTCAAAAACAAACAAATTATTTTATTCTCCAAAAACTGGAAAACAAACTTTTTCAGTTTTCCAAAAAAAATCCATAGCCCCCGCCCCCCCCCCCCCCCCCCCCCCCCCCCCCCCCCCCCCGAAAATCAAATGGTTGATGCCTTATTGGGATGCCAGCATACCCGGCAATATAACAGGATGCCAGCATCTCATTATTACGGGATGCCAGCATCCCAAAATAATGGGATGCCAATATTCCAATATATAGGAAATCCAGCATCCCCAAAAAATAAAAAAAATATTAAAAAAATAAATATGCAAAACTAGCATCCCAGTAAAAGTAAGATGCTCCAGAACATTATTATTTTAACAACAGCATCTACATCAATTTTAATGCTGGAAGGATATAAATCAAACAGACAGCATACTTACTTCACTATTTCACTTTCATTATTGATCGAACAAAAAAAAATCAAACTTTAGATTTTTCATACATCTCGTAGCTATACTAGTGCCCCTTTAAGCATTGATTTCTTATCATGGTTACAGTCTCTGCATGAATCTCTACGCCTGATGGTAAATCACACGTAACGTCATAAATATCCCTGACGTCATGAAATAAAGTGTTGGCAGGATTTTTATTGTTGTTTTGTTTTTTGCACAAAATTATGCATTAGCCTGCATTGGAGTACATGTATAAAAATTCGGCCGACAGTACTGTATCAAACAGAACTTGTAGGATTACTGCATTCAGATATTTTGCGATGTTTGCACTCTTACAGTTTTGGATACCAGCATCCAACTTTTAGGCAGCAACCATTTGATTTTCGGGGGGGGGGGGGCATGGATTTTTTTCCCGGACAAACTTTTTTTTCACCTTTGACTTTGGAGAAAAACAATCTATTTTTTTGCCGACAAGTCGAAAACAATTTTTTTCTTTTAATTTTAGCATTACATATAGTGGCAGCTGAGGGTCAAACACACATTTTTTTCCCTCAGGTTCAAAAACAAACAAATTATTTTTTTCTCCAAAAACTGGAAACAAACTTTTTCAGTTTTCCAAAAAAAAATCCATAGCCCCCCCCCCCCGAAAATCAAATGGTTGATGCCTTATTGGGATGCCAGCATACCCGGCAATATAACAGGATGCCAGCATCTCATTATTACGGGATGCCAGCATCCCAATATTACGAGATGCCAGCATCCCAAAATAATGGGATGCCAATATTCCAATATATAGGAAATCCAGCATCCCCAAAAAATAAAAAAAATATTAAAAAAATAAATATGCAAAACTAGCATCCCAGTAAAAGTAAGATGCTCCAGAACATTATTATTTTAACAACAGCATCTACATCAATTTTAATGCTGGAAGGATATAAATCAAACAGACAGCATACTTACTATGAAAAGATGCTTATACAAAATATGAAAGCAATAAAAAAAATGAGAAATACTTTGACAAATTATTCAAAATTAGCATCTTTTCATAAAAATATCCTATTTCCTAATTATTTCACGGAATGTATGAAAAAAAACTGTACATGAGAATTTGAAATTTTAGTTGAGAACCCGTTATACGCAGTTTGGAATATAAAAAGATTCATTTTTGCAGAGGAGGAGGATTCAGTGATATAGATACAACGGATAAGCGTTGATTCTTGAAAAAGAAACCATGAGCCCGGAGGGCGAATGGTTTGTTTCTCATGAATCAACGCTTATTCATCGTATCTATAACTTAAACTACTGTGTTAATCTACTATTAAACGAGAAGACCTCATTTTGTGTGTCGCTTCTCTTCCTTCCATGCACGATAAATTAATCATCATGCCTCTGTGTTCTATAGATAACATGCATAGTCGCATTTGTCATCTATTCTTATGATAATTCAGATATAGAGTTACTTTTTGGAGAAAAACGACAAAAAAAGAGTCTGGATATTGATTCCGTCATCAGACTGACTTTTCGTCATAGATAAGACTTCCGGTTTGAAACATGCACAAGTACAACCAATCGTATGATAGATTACAAAAATGAAAAAATAAGCCAATAAGAGCGTTCTCCATATCATGGTGTTTAGATCGCAAGAACCAGAACTATTATACCTCCTTAGAGAGGACAATTATTTTTCGCGTTTATCTACATGTAAATTAAGGGGTCATACCAGTTGCATATATATTAAAAAAAAAAAAAAAAAAAAAAAAAAACATGTGGAAACAAGAGTCCATAGTACACGGATGTCACATCGACACTATATTTATTAAGTTTCGAGTTGATTGGACTTCAACTTCATCAAAAACTACCTCGACCAAAAACTTTAACCTGAAGCGCGACAGACGGACGGACGGACGAACGAAAGAACGCACGAATGCACAGACTAGATAACATGATGCCCATAAATGGGGCATAAAAAAATACTTTTTAAAGTGAAAGTAGAGATTAGAGGGAGGGAATCTTTTTCGGGACGTCGGGATCGGGTGTTTTTAAGCTCGGACTTCAAACGGCTGTTTTGCAAGACAAGCTAGGCCAGAGCCCCGTGGGCGTAGGACGTCAGAGTAATCTCGGACGTACACAAGTAAAATCGTCTCTTAAAGAAAAAAATCGACATCCGATAATATCTACAGTAATATGATATACGAAACCATTACAGTTGAATAGAATTCCGTATGAATGGCTAAATCTGAGACATCTCGGACAACCTGTCTGACAGAAGTGCATGTAAAAAAAAATAAGCAAATCTACTTACCTGTATGAATAGCATTCTATTGCGTACATATTTCTGTTAAATCAAAATGATAATAAATTGCGGCATACTGGTCAAAGAAGTGGATTTGTCCTTCCCCTTGCAGCCATGTCCACTTCGCCGATTTAAACATTTTTTTTACATGATGTCATGCGGGTGGGATTTGCCGCAATTAGCGCAGAAAAATAGTGCAAGCTCTTTCAGTATTAAACATTAGAACAACTTAAAAAAGAGAATATTAAACGGGTTATAATATCTGTTTTCACTACTTTTAAAAAATTATTAAGTGATTCTTAAAGGGACACTAGCTGTCAAATTCATGGCCAGTCACCGATTTGACTCAAATTCTCACATTTGATGTATAACAATGTAAAACATTTATCCAAACTATCAAAAGTCTAAAATAAACAGTTTACAGAGCATGGGGTAGATAATATATAGGTTCGGTTTGTGTGTATTTTAGTCCAGACGCCATCTAATTAACTATCGATTTGACCTCAGATGACCATATAAGCGATGTAAACATAAATAAAGATATGAATAGATTAAACCAACACGTGCAATTGCATTTTTATAGGTCTGTTTGATTTTATTTTATAGATTAAAAATAGATGTTTCTCGTTGCTTTTAACCGTATAAGAATAATTTTATGTGCATCGAATTAGTAATCAAATGATTTACCGTAGTTTCACTTTTATTGTTGACATTCTTTTTCTTTAAATAACCAGTACACGTACAATGCATGCGTTGTCAATCTCTAGCTAGGGGTTAAATTGAAGTTCACATGAATACGGATTTAAAGAGGTCGACACTTGCAAGTGAATAACTAATTATCAATGTTTCTTAGCGTAATTTGACAAAATTGAACCTTTTTGGCTGCAAAAAGCGAATTGTTATTTCACTATTTCACTTTCATTATTGATCGAACAAAAAAAATCAAACTTTAGATTTTTCATACATCTCGTAGCTATACTAGTGCCCCTTTAAGCATTGATTTCTTATCATGGTTACAGTCTCTGCATGAATCTCTACGCCTGATGGTAAATCACACGTAACGTCATAAATATCCCTGACGTCATGAAATAAAGTGTTGGGAGGATTTTTATTGTTGTTTTGTTTTTTGCACAAAATTATGCATTAGCCTGCATTGGAGTACATGTATAAAAATTCGGCCGACAGTACTGTATCAAACAGAACTTGTAGGATTACTGCATTCAGATATTTTGCGATGTTTGCACTCTTACAGTTTTGGATACCAGCATCCAACTTTTAGGCAGCAACCATTTGATTTTCGGGGGGGGGGGGCATGGATTTTTTTCCCGGACAAACTTTTTTTTTCACCTTTGACTTTGGAGAAAAACAATCTATTTTTTTGCCGACAAGTCGAAAACAATTTTTTTCTTTTAATTTTAGCATTACATATAGTGGCAGCTGAGGGTCAAACACACATTTTTTTCCCTCAGGTTCAAAAACAAACAAATTATTTTTTTCTCCAAAAACTGGAAACAAACTTTTTCAGTTTTCCAAAAAAAATCCATAGCCCCCCCCCCCCCCGAAAATCAAATGGTTGATGCCTTATTGGGATGCCAGCATACCCGGCAATATAACAGGATGCCAGCATCTCATTATTACGGGATGCCAGCATCCCAATATTACGAGATGCCAGCATCCCAAAATAATGGGATGCCAATATTCCAATATATAGGAAATCCAGCATCCCCAAAAAATAAAAAAAATATTAAAAAATAAATATGCAAAACTAGCATCCCAGTAAAAGTAAGATGCTCCAGAACATTATTATTTTAACAACAGCATCTACATCAATTTTAATGCTGGAAGGATATAAATCAAACAGACAGCATACTTACTATGAAAAGATGCTTATACAAAATATGAAAGCAATAAAAAAAATGAGAAATACTTTGACAAATTATTCAAAATTAGCATCTTTTCATTAAAATATCCTATTTCCTAATTATTTCACGGAATGTATGAAAAAAACTGTACATGAGAATTTGAAATTTTAGTTGAGAACCCGTTATACGCAGTTTGGAATATAAAAAGATTCATTTTTGCAGAGGAGGAGGATTCAGTGATATAGATACAACGGATAAGCGTTGATTCTTGAAAAAGAAACCATGAGCCCGGAGGGCGAATGGTTTGTTTCTCATGAATCAACGCTTATTCATCGTATCTATAACTTAAACTACTGTGTTAATCTACTATTAAACGAGAAGACCTCATTTTGTGTGTTGCTTCTCTTCCTTCCATGCACGATAAATTAATCATCATGCCTCTGTGTTCTATAGATAACATGCATAGTCGCATTTGTCATCTATTCTTATGATAATTCAGATATAGAGTTACTTTTTGGAGAAAAACGACAAAAAAAGAGTCTGGATATTGATTCCGTCATCAGACTGACTTTTCGTCATAGATAAGACTTCCGGTTTGAAACATGCACAAGTACAACCAATCGTATGATAGATTACAAAAATGAAAAAATAAGCCAATAAGAGCGTTCTCCATATCATGGTGTTTAGATCGCAAGAACCAGAACTATTATACCTCCTTAGAGAGGACAATTATTTTTCGCGTTTATCTACATGTAAATTAAGGGGTCATACCAGTTGCATATATATTTAAAAAAAAAAACAAAAAAAAAAAAAAACATGTGGAAACAAGAGTCCATAGTACACGGATGTCACATCGACACTATATTTATTAAGTTTCGAGTTGATTGGACTTCAACTTCATCAAAAACTACCTCGACCAAAAACTTTAACCTGAAGCGCGACAGACGGACGGACGGACGAACGAAAGAACGCACGAATGCACAGACTAGATAACATGATGCCCATAAATGGGGCATAAAAAAATACTTTTTAAAGTGAAAGTAGAGATTAGAGGGAGGGAATCTTTTTCGGGACGTCGGGATCGGGTGTTTTTAAGCTCGGAATTTGTGGATTGATCCTTACGAGATCCGTGAACATATTTTTCGATTTCGGAATTTCGGCATATGAATTTTATTAAATTCTGCATCTCGGGATTTTATGTTTTTAAGCCCGGGATTTCGGGATCAGAACCCCTCTGACCACCCCCAAATTAGCATTACACTGATGGATTGTCCTAGAAGCATATTTTATTAGACTAATAATAACTATAGATAAGCAGTTACATTTATTTCATGTTTGAAGCGGTGCAAATTTTTAATTTAATTTGACTTTTACCAAAAGATGCTTTGTAGCAAAGGAGAAGAATTATTATGGTCTGAGGCCAGGAACACGAAAATAATTGAATTTAACAGAAAGGAAACAAATATCTGACTTTGGAAAAAGGGAGAGGGCTTTTGATACCTTTTATGAAATTCTCCATACATAATATCTTTTACAAAAAAATCATACTACAACAGTTCACAAGCTGTATATGCCCGCGATTTCGCGGGTGTGTTCTAGTGTCTTTTAAAAATTAACGCCTATTTTAATTAGAAGGTATTGTAATCGAGTTTAAATAACCATGTTATCGTGTCAAACGATCCAGTACAATAAATTGTATTTCACAATTAAATGGTTAAAACAAAAATACAAATATATTATAACACAACATGTCTGTCCTTAAAGATCTTCACATTACTATCAGGCATCTGAATACTGTCTGTTTTTGCAAAATAAGATATATTCCAACTTATTTCTATCTAAATTGAAAATGGAAATGGAGAATGTGTCAAAGGGAATACAACCTGACAAAAAACATATATATAGTGCATGTTTCTGAAATTTCTAACAAATAGCCTAATTCTAGGCACATCAAGATTTTCTAGCAAAGGAATTTACGAATTAACAGTTGTAAAATTATGTAGTAAAACAGATGAAATCATATTATATTAATTTATAAAACAAAAATGGAAAAATCATGAGAATGTAATCATTTTTGCTTCAAATATGTGGAATAGCCAACAATTATAATCCAAAAATAAACGACCAAACTGACTTTTATTACACAAATTATCCACAATAACATACAAAACAAGAACAAAAACTGGAAAAGTAGAGAATAGGGACAACAAAGAGAATTCAGGGATTCGAATCTAAAAATACAAGTCCGTACCTTAAACTGGGCGTCACTGGTGAGTCTTGTGTCAGTCACGGACAAGGCGCGTTTTTGGCGTATTGAATTTTAAACCTGATGCCTTTTGTTATCTATTAATCATGTGTTTCTTTGTCTAATACGTTCTCCTATTTATTTGTATTGTAGTCCTGTAATATTATGTTGTCATTTCAATGTTATATTTAACATTGCCATGAAAGTGCGAGGTTTGGCATGCCACAAAACCCACCATTTTTATCTTTAAAAATGTCCTGTACCAAGTCAGGAAAATGGCCATTGTTATATTATAGTTCGTTTCTGTGTGTGTAACATTTTAACGTTGTGTTTCCGTTGTGTCGTTTGTTTTCTCTTATATTTAATTAAGTGTGAATTCACATTAATACTATAAAACGTGTCACGGTACTTTTCTATCCCAAATTCATGTATTTGGTTTTGATGTTATATTTGTTATTCTCATCGGATTTTGTATAATGCTTAGTCCGTTTCTGTGATTGTTACATTTTAATGTTGTGTCGTTGTTCTCCTCTTATATTTAATGCGTTTCCCTCAGTTTTAGTTTTTTACCCCATTTTTTTTTTGTCCATAGATTTACGAGTTTTTTTTAAAAATTGAAGGTAGGTTTTAAAAACAATTCTATGAGTGAACAGAAACCAGTTAATTAGTCAATTTAAACTTAATGAAATTAGGGACACAAGGGAAACAAAAGAATCTAATATGGTGAGCCTATTTCAGCGACAGATTTATAGGAAGCGTTGATTCCAGAAAAAGAATCCACGGTAAATGAATAGGCTGACGTCACCACAATGGTTTAAATCTGATTAAATGGTGCATAATGACTTGACTATACATGTATTATTTATGATAAACAAATCATTAAACATTGTATGTTGTCGAACATAATTTTAATATAGTTGTGAAAATGAATAATCGGTACGCACTGAAACCCGGACCGGACCGGACTCCGGACCCGGACTTTGGTATGAAACCCGGACCCGGACCCGGACTGGCCGCCGGACCCGGACTGAATGCCGGACCCGGACTATGGTTTTTTTTACCACTGATTTTTTTAAGATTACTGTCATATGATAAGTTACAGTATATAATATAGATAAAAAAAAATCCACATTCCGAGCGCAAAATTGGACAAAAAAGAGTAAAGTCAAAAGTAAAATCACAAAAATACTGAACTTAGAGGAAGATCAATTGGGAAAGTCCATAATCACATGGCAAAATCAAATAACAAAACGCATCAAAAACGAATGGACAAAAACTGTCATATTCCTGACTTGGTACAGGCATTTTCAAATGTAGAAAATGGTGGATAAAACATGGTTCTATAGCGCTAACCCTTTCACTTTAATGACAGTCTCATCAATTTCCGATATTTTTACATTGATGCGTTAAATAAACAGACACAATAAATATAAAAGTCAAAATATGGGTACATTAGTCATCATCGTTTAACAATTTTAAAAGGAACAATTTAACAGAACACAAAAACATCTACTATCTGGGCAGGAATTCGCTAATGCTACTTTAGTGTGACATTGTAAGAAAAAAATAAAAATCTTTATAAGCTTCTAAATTTTTTACAATATTTTGCTACAAATGGTGTCCTTCTATTTGTAACCAAAAAAAATCATTTTTAAACTTGCGTCAGTTTGGAACCAAAGCAAATAATGAATTTCAGTGGAGCATGTAACATGGACACTTTTTCCAAATTGAGATTAATGATTCCTTAACTTATTCAACATTCAATATCATATATATTGATCACAAAACATTGTCTATCATCAAAACTCTAAAAAGAATATTTTCATTTCTTTCAGAAATTTTGTAAAAACAAGTTTCCTCTACTTTTCTGTCAATGTTACATGCAATGTTTAAAAGATAAATACAGTAAGAATCATTTTCTTTCTGAACATGTAAAGGCTCTTTTTCATTGTGTTACCCTCACATTAGAAAAATGTATTAATATTTTTGCAATTATCTCATTTCTGTCATAAAATAGTGACTTAAATGTTGCATGTAACGTGGACACAAAAAATATGAATAATGAACCATGCCAGAATTGACCTTAAAAGATATAAAAAGTCTCCAAACAACCATCTGAATGTAAATTATACAATTATACTGCCACATTTCTCATATATTATATTTTTTAAATAGTGGTTAATACCAAAACCATTCACCTAAATTTCAGACAGCAGACATATTTTTTAACTATACCAGTAGTTATGCTTGTTCATGGTGGTACACTATGGAAGGCTAAATTAAAAGATATTCAAATGTCAAAATAACCAGAAAAATAAAATTAAGACCAAAGTTAGATCAATTGATGAAGGAGTCATCCAAAATTTCCACAACATGAAACATTTTTATATCAGTAAGTAAGCAACCTGTTTTTTATGCACAGGGATGAGATTGAAAAGAAGACAACCACACAACCATCAGCATCCACAAAGTTTCTCACTCAATAACTTATACTGACAAAGTAAGGGTACAAAATGATTACATGTATCCCTCATTCATGTGACACAGTTACACTTAAAACTAATAGTATGAAAAACCAAGACAAAATATGGACAAATCTACAAGAGGTTGATACAGCTGCATTTATTGAGAATCTTATTTTCAATCGTTTACATAACTTCTATAAAGAACAATTTTGGGTTTCATCTTTGAGGTTGTTGTCTGATAGACATATTACCCTATATCTTGTTTTATTTCTGCTGGTTAATCTTACATATATGATAACTTTTTAAGGTTTAAACAATAAATTTTATTTCAAACATTCAAAACAAGTTTCTTGTTTTTTGTTTTGTGTCTCCAACATCTTCAACTATCTATCTGAAAAAAGAAAAAAACAAAACAACAATTAATCTACCCTCAATCAGAACCAAAATCCATGCATAGATTATAAAATTTACAATAACATAGAAACTCTCAAATATCTTGTTTCGATTTTTCAATGCCATTTCATCTTGAAAACTTGTTACCTAAACTACAGGAAGCCACAATTTAAAGGGGTCCATAATGACCAGTGTAAAACAATTCAGAAGAGAAAACCAACACCCATTAGACCTTAATTAGTCCTGTTTTCAACTTTATTTGGCCTTCTTTTACTTTTATCATGTTTATGTTTCATTAGCGTCACTGAATAGTCTTTTGTAAACGAAAAGCGTTTCTGGCCTACAAAATTTCAATACTGGTATCCATGATGAGTTTATTATTATTATTTTGAAATCAGAAGGTGCCTGAACCTCTTATAATGCAAAAGATATTCTGGAATGTCAATTATTGGCATAACAATTAAAAAAAAAATGTTACAAATTAAATTCCTCATGATTTCTATAATGAGCATCAGTAAATACACATGATACATGTGTTGACTGGTGAATGAAAAGGGATAAATAAACAAGATTTTGAAATTACTATATTCTACACTGCTGTAGAATGGTCAAATTGGAGATCACTAGTATGTCTGCATACACAGTCACCATCATCTGGTTTTCTGACACAGAACTACTATCTGACTGGCTGAAAGGACCGTCACCACCTGACTCACTAATAGGGATCTTATCAGACTGGCTAACACAGACATCATAATCTGCCAGTCTGATAGGGTTATCACCATCTGACAGGCTGAAAGGGATATCACCATCTGACTGGCTGACAGGGACATCACCATCTGACTGGCTGACAGGGACATCACCATCTGACTGGCTGACAGGAACATCACCATATGACTGACTGACAGGAACATCACCAACTGACAGACTAATATGAACATCACCATCTGCCAGGCTGACTAGGACATCACCATCTGTTGGCTGACAGGGACATTACCCTCTGACTGGCTTACAAGAACATCACAGACTGACTGACTGACAGGAACATCACCAACTAACTGATTGACTGATATGTACATCACCATCTTCCAGGCTGACAGGGACATCACCATCTGTCTGGCTGCCAGGGACATCACCATCTGACTGGTTGACAGGGACAGTATCTTTTTGCAGCATCTTCCTGAGAGTTTTCTTCATCACATTTATTGCTGATCATCTTTTTCTTTCTTAGGTTTATATTGCCTGTAGATTTTTTTTTATTAAATATTGCATGTAAATTTTCAAGACTGACACCAATTTTGTTGTCAATGAAGAAAATACACTTCTAAAAAGAATATATATATTTAGAAATAAAGATGAAGTTTGATGGTGGTAAAACAAGTTAAATTATCAATAATCTCTTTATAGAGCAAATGAGTAAGTAAATGTTATCAGTTCTGTTCATGCGTGTAACATTGACAGAAAAGTAAAAGGTTGTATGTCAATGTTACATACATGAAGACCAGAAGATGAAAGTGGTGTGCTTAATAGTCAACTTTGGAGAAATAATATAATTGCTGCCCAGTAATATCTAATTAATCATTTAGGTTATAAAATGTTATATAAATGTCTGACTTTAAGGAAGTAATACCTTTGCATGTAACATAAAAAAATCTTGACACAAAATATTGTTGTCAATGTTACTAACTAGTGTTAAAAGACAAATTAAACAGGAAAACATGAAAACGCTTTAATTTTGTAAAATAAAAATAAGATAATAGCTCCATATGGCAGTAAGTTTTGTTTACGCATGTAACACTGGCCTGAACATGTAAAAGTCTAAATAATAGACTCTGTCAATGTTACATACACAATTTCTTAATGAAAAAAAAGTTTAATTTGGGTTTACTTTATACATTATTTTTTAAAATAGGTATCATAATAATAACTTTGAATATTAAAAATTAGATTAACTGTCCATTTCCACACGTACAGTAAAATCTTCTCATGTAGCACAAAAAAGACCTGATACAAAAATCGTAGTCCATGTTACTCATAAAGTTATCATAGGAGCATCAAAGAAATTGTGTGATGACAATATTTCAGATGTTAGTCATTTATAAACTCAGATAAACTCATTTTAAAGCTCATAACAGAGGTTTGGAAATCAATGCTTTTAAAACATTATAATTCTGGGTTATGTATGTAACATTGACAGGAACACCAACAAATGATGAGGAAAAATTGCTAGTCAATCAGGAAAAAAATAAACACAAATAATTAAAACTCATTTATTTCTTTAATATCATTTTAAGGAAGCAAATTTAAATTTCAACAAGATTTTATTGATTGAATAATTGTATGCACATTTATTGTGTAGGTTGTAGCATGTAACCTGGACGCAGAAGATGTGTCAATGTTACATGCCTTTAAACGATAAGAATTACAAGTAAATATTATGTAAAGTCTAGAAATCAAGAAAGATCAACAACTTCTCTGTTAAGAATTCAGCATAAATTTACATTTGATTTAATATTATGCACTGGCCAATTATGCTTTAAGTGTAATAAAGTAATATTGTTTTTATTCTGGTGTCAATGTTACATTTTATGTTTTCAAATTAAGTGGCCAGTTATCTTTGTAATGCTGAGAATTAATACAAGTACTAGTTAATCAAATTGGCAATTAATCTGTGGTATTTCATGTAAAAAATTAGATTGATAAGGCAAACCGTACAAAAAAAAGCTTTTGCATGTATCATAGACACCTTTCCTTGGTAAATATTTTCGTGTCAATGTTATGTACAGAAATCTCTCCAGCAATAAAATGAATATCGTAAGGGTCAAACCTGTTTAAATACAAGATAAACTTATATTTTTTTACAAAATTGCAAAGCAAGTCACACATCATTATCAAAGAACCTAATTTACACAGAAAGTGCATGTAACACTTCATTGTGAGGTCAAATTAACCTGGTCCCACTCTCTTATCATCTGCTTGATCACTGGTAGATGCCTAGTGTGAAAGATGACAAAGCCACATTTTAATGTAATTGTCAGTGGGTTGAAATGTGAAAAAATTAATTATGGTAATGCTTACTATAAAAAGACTACAACTGTTATTAAAAGATGAGTATAATTGGGCAGTATTGACACGAAAATGAAATACATTTTCTTACCTTCTATATTTTTCAAACTTCAGTTGATTGATAAAAATCATGAAATCCAAATTGTACCCATTGTTGACACCTTTCAAAATTTGCCATGCTGGACCAATAACTTGTTTCCAAAGCTAATCAGCTAATGAAAAGGTGCATGTAACATTTGTTGACGGGAAAAGTTACATGCACTTGTCCATTTTCAAACGTATTTTATTTGCAGCAATAATCGGATTCTGTACAAAATGGGGTTTCTAAATGATAGACTGATCATTTTGCAGTTGATTTTCAACTATTATAGTAGAACAATTCTTCAGGCATATTCTAAATATGACTAAGGGTTTTGCCACTGCAGAAATGTCACACTTTTTGTCTACAGTTTTCAACTACCAGCACATAACAAGTGCTGATTTTTTGTTGATTTTTTTAATTGGATCCATTTTTTTTGCATTTGGCAATAAAGACTAACCCACTTTGATATTTAAACAATGTTTATTCTCCATATTTGCATGATTTCTTTACTTTTTAATTGGATAAACACTATTGACCCTAAAATTTCACTAGCGAATTCCAGCCCATCTACGAACACATTTATAAAGTAAGGAAGAGATATATAATAATTCCTTTGTCGTTATTGTTTTATGGAAATTAATAAAATCTTTTTATTATCAATGAAAGCAAATTAATTATATATATTTTTTTTTCATAGGAAGAGTAAAGCGCAATAGTTTGAAACATTCGAGGTTATATTTTTTGTGTATTGTTTTCTTCTTCTAGACATTAAGGGAAAATAGAATTCCTACTTTTCTAAATAATTATCCGGTGTGTTTATATTTCTCTAAGAAACTGTATAAATAGATTTTGAAATTATTGCGACTTTTTTGTCTTATGACTTAATGTCTTACTTCTATAAATAGTATATGACGGTTAATTTCTCCCTCTTCATAAACATTTATCGAAATTTACGAATTTAGCCTTAACTTGTGCTTTAGAAATTTTTACATAAATTGTCATCCTGCCTTTTTTTTTACTCAAAACTCCTGTCCTGCCTTTTTTTCAAATTTCATCCTAACCCCCATAAACATCAAATGGTAGCTCCCTAACCAAAGTATAAACTATGATGGATTGCTTTTTTGTACTAGCTGTGATCAGTAACTGCGAGTATTCTCATATCTATAGTTGGTGTCGTTCTGTTGTGTGGCTGTATCAGTTGTATAAGTACCCATCCAAGTATAAGTACCAACCCAAGTATACTCTGTTTTTTCGTAAATCTATTTGTATCCATCTGATGAGTTAATATTTTTTCAACTGATTTTTATACGACCGCAAAATTTGAAAATTTTTTTGTCGTATATTGCTATCACGTTGGCGTCGTCGTCTGCGTCGTCGTCGTCGTCCGAAATACTTTTAGTTTTCGCACTCTAACTTTAGTAAAAGTGAATGGAAATCTATGAAATTTAAAAAAAAGGTTTATGACCACAAAAGGAAGGTTGGTATTGATTTTGGGAGTTTTGGTCCCAACATTTTAGGAATTAGGGGCCAAAAAGGGCCCAAATAAGCATTTTCTTGGATTTCGCACTATAACTTTAGTTTAAGTTAATAGAAATCTATGAAATTTTGACACAAGGTTTATGACCACAAAAGAACGGTTGGGATTGATTTTGGGAGTTTTGGTTTCAACAGTTTAGGAAATTTTTTTTGTCGTATATTGCTATCACGTTGGCGTCGTCGTCTGCGTCGTCGTCGTCGTCCGAATACTTTTAGTTTTCGCACTCTAACTTTAGTAAAAGTGAATGGAAATCTATGAAATTTAAAAAAAAGGTTTATGACCACAAAAGGAAGGTTGGTATTGATTTTGGGAGTTTTGGTCCCAACATTTTAGGAATTAGGGGCCAAAAAGGGCCCAAATAAGCATTTTCTTGGTTTTCGCACTATAACTTTAGTTTAAGTTAATAGAAATCTATGAAATTTTGACACAAGGTTTATGACCACAAAAGAACGGTTGGGATTGATTTTGGGAGTTTTGGTTTCAACAGTTTAGGAATTAGGGGCCAAAAAAGGGCCCAAATAAGCATTATTCTTGGTTTTCGCACAATAACTTTAGTTTAAGTAAATAGAAATCAATGAAATTTAAACACAATGTTAATGACTACAAAAGGAATGTTGGTATTGATTTTGGGAGTTTAGGTCCCAACAGTTTAGGAATTAGGGGCCAAAAAGGGACCCAAATAAGCATTTTTCTTGGTTTTCGCACCATAACGTTAGTATAAGTAAATAGAAATCTATGAAATTTAAACACAAGGTTTATGACCATAAAAGGAAGGTTGGTATTGATTTTGGGAGTTTTGGTCCCAACAGAATAAGGGGCCCAAAGGGTCCAAAATTAAACTTTGTTTGATTTCATCAAAATTGAATAATTGGGGTTCTTTGATATGCCGAATCTAACTGTCATGACTGTGTATGTAGATTCTTAACTTTTGGTCCCGTTTTCAAATTGGTCTACATTAAGGTCCAAAGGGTCCAAAATTAAACTTAGTTTGATTTTGACAAAAAATGAATCAGTTAGGTTCTTTGATATGCTGAATCTAAAAATGTACTTAGATTCTTGATTATTGGCCCAGTTTTCAAGTTGGTCCAAATCGGGGTCCAAAATTAAACTTTGTTTGATTTCATCAAAAATTGAATAAATGGGGTTCTTTGATATACCAAATCTAACTGTGTATGTAGATTCTTCATTTTTGGTCCTGTTTTCAAATTGGTCTACACTAAAGTCCAAAGGGTCCAAAATTAAACTTAGTCTGATTTTAACAAAAATTGAAATCTTGGGGTTCTTTGATATGCTGAATCCAAAAATGTACTTAGATTTTTTATTATGGGCCCAGTTTTCAAGTTGGTCCAAATCAGGATCTAAAATTATTATATTAAGTATTGTGCAATAGCAAGTCTTTTCAATTGCACAGTATTGCGCAATGGCAAGAAATATCTAATTGCACAATATTGTGAAATAGCAAATTTTTTTTTAATTAGAGTTATCTTTCTTTGTCCAGAATAGTAAGCAAGAAATATCTAATTGCAAAATATTGTGCAATAGCAAGATTTTTTTTTAACTGGAGTTATCTTTCTTTGTCCAGAATCAACTTAAATCTTGGATATATACAATATACAATGTATATTCACTTTTTACTACCAACTGATAAATCAAAATAATCTTTACCATTCAGTGATAACAAGCAGTTTTTTTACATCTTAATATTTTATGATGTATTTAAATGAGTAGTTATTGTTGCAAACTCCATTAGAAATTTTAATTGAGATTAGTTTTGGAATAAGGGAAAGGGGGATGTGATTAAAAAAATTGGGTTCAATTTTTCTCATTTGAAATTTCATAAATAAAAAAGAAAATTTCTTCAAACATTTTTTTGAGAGGATTAATATTCAACAGCATAGTGAATTGCTCTAAGAGAAAACAAAATTTTTAAGTTCATTAGAACACATTCATTCTGTGTCAGAAACCTTTCTGTGTCAACTATTTAATCACAATCCAAATTTAGAGCTGAATCCAGCTTGAATGTTGTGTCCATACTTGCCCCAACCGTTCAGGGTTCAACCTCTGCGGTCGTATAAAGCTACGCCCTGCGGAGCATCTGGTTATAGTTTATTCTTATTTTACATCACTGTTCCAGGTTAGGGGAGGGTTGGCGCCTTCAAACGAGTTAAAAGTTAAAACTGGCAACATTAAGTATGTGCCTGTCCCAAGTCAGGAGCCTGCAATTTAGTGGTTGTCGTTTGTTGATGTGTAATACATTTGTTTATCTTTCATTATTGCGAATTTTTTTTCCATTTGTCATTATATGGAGCCTTTTATATCTGACTTTCCGGTATGGAATTTGCTCATTTTTGAAGGTCGTACGGTGAACTATAGTTGTAAATGTCTGTGTCATTTGGTCTTCTTTGTCAGCTGTCTCATTGGCAATCACATCACATCACATAATTCTTATTCTTATACCAACATCGCAAATAACGCTTCACTTGTCAATAACGTGGTATTTTAATTACTCCATTTTTTTCTGCCGTAAAATAATATAAAAAAAAAAGATTTACTTGCTCATTTGATTGTCATCACAAAGTCTATTAAAATAATTCAACAATCCAATGTTTCACACAAAAGGTGTCAAAGACTACACTATCAATCATAATCAAGCATGTATATAAGTTAGATTTAAAGGGGCATTAGCTCCGAGATATAATGAAATAATAAATAAAAATGTTCAATATAGTGAAATAATTTTATTTCAGCAGCCATTGTCAAAATAAACTAAGATGCATCGCTTATGAATTATTCACTCGTAATCTCCGTATCAGTAGTATTCATTTGGTAAGAAATACAGAAATAATCTTGTGTTATATATAACGAGTGGCAAAAGTTTACAAGGCCGTATACGTTAACCGGGATATTTTTTACCCAAGATGGTACTCTGAATAAAATCTTCTGCGGCTCCTGATTGGATGACACTAAGTTGGATTACTCCAATAAAATTTAAGCAGCGATCGATCATCCATGTAATACACACTCTTGAACAGGTGAGTCCGGACTGTGACCTGACATGACCCCGGACTAGCTTGAAGTTTACTATACCTGACGGTGTATTGCATTACGACGACTAACTGTATGTAAACTGTTTATTGTCGTAAAGTATGTTGACGGGACATTTGATCAAGCATGTAATACATAGGAAATGTAAAAGACATTTATCCGAGATTGAACGAAATAATCAAATGTTGGTTAAACCATTCTAGAGTTATGTTTTTTACAAATGGAAAAAATGCTGAAATTTTCGTTTCCGTTCTCTTACGTACATGAAGGTTTGACTTTACCAAATGTTAGGAAACTTATACACAATGCTTAGTACACAAAACAGAGATAAGTTCGAATTTTGGTAGCGTCACTGAAACCGTTCTGGATCCCGGAGTTGTTATACTCCGTTGCAAATGAATAATGAAAATGATATATGATATGCAAGCGGGTGCATCGTCTGTGTCCCATGGACACATTCCCCATTTACTCTGAAACATGTTTACTTCTTACTGCTGCTGCTGCATTAGTATTTCGCAATTTAATATATGTAGTAGCTTGTCGCTTGCCTATTTTGTAAAAAAACTCAAATATTGACGGATGGGATCCATAAACAGTTCATCGTAATTATTGTAGAATGCCTCTGCTCCATTAGTTGTACGTCTTATGGTAGATGGGATTTTAGTACTTACGGATGGTGAAACCAACGCACTATCATCAAATATTTGTTTATCGTTATTATGTATGATACAAATGTGTCACAAGTAAACTGGTGCAAATAATTTCCGAATATTGGCGCAATTGATATATTTGAAAGAAAAAAATGGCGCAAATGATACCCTTGAAAAACATTAACTGTCACAAAAGGACTACTGCAAAATAAGGTCAGTCGTTTTTAAACTGTTTTTTTTTCTAAGTTTATGATTCGAATTCATGTATGGGATTATAAATAAGATTATTTTTTTAAATCATTTCATAGTTCAACAGTTTTCAAAATATCATTTTGTTCATAACACTTTTATGTAATACATTTTTTCATGATTCGGTCCTTCCCTAATTTGATTATCAGTATGACTAACGGAATTATTGCCAGCGTTATTGTGAGGTGACATGACCAGGTATTCTAGCGATTTCCTGTCGGACTTTAAAACACATATAGTACACAATTACGTAATGCGTGTGCATGCATCGCGTCACTGCTACCCATATAAACTACTGTCACGGTATATATCAGTATGGGACCGGTTATACAGGTCTGATTCATTTTCATAATTTTGTACATGTATTTATGCATCTTGTTTATTTCTGCCAAAATTAACTTCCTTCTGAATAGTTTTAATAAAAAAAGGAAAAAAAATAATTCTAAGAAAATCCACTTTCTCCCTATAATTTATAAAAAAATATTTCCATGTTTTTTAAAGTCATTTGTATACCATAATACGGAAGCCGTAAAGGGACACACAAAACATAAGAAAATACTTTTTTTAATTCGAGATCACGATAAAATATTACCGTTTTACCGAGATCTCGATAAAAAATATATCGTTATCTCGATAAAACGAAATTGTTATATCGAGATCTCGGATTATTAAATCGTTATCTCGATTTATTAAATCGTAATCTCGAATTATTAAATCGTTATCTCGATTTATTATATCGTTATCTCGATTTATTATATTGAGATCTCGATTTATTATATTGAGATCTCCATATATTATATCGAGATCTCGGATTATTATATTGTTATCTCGGTTTAATAAATCGTTATCTCGAGAAAACGAAACTGTTATATCGAGATCTCGGATTATTAAATCGTTATCGCGGTTTTATATATCGAGATCTCGATAAAAAATGTATCGTTATCTCGAGAAAACGAAACTGTTATATCGTACGGAAGCGTATATTACCCTCGTTTTAATACTTATAATCCAAGATGGCGATATAACTTTTAGCGAGAAAATGCTTTATTTCTCATTACTGCGATTTATTTTTTTCGACAAAATGCCTAACAAGGCATTTAGGCGCTTTGTTTTTTATCGCCTTAAAAATAAATCGTCTTAAATAACGCGACATATTTTCAAAACGAGAAAAAACATTACGATTAATTTATAAGTCAATAAAAATATCATGCAATAATAATAAATTGCCTTTTTTTTCTTATTACTGCGATTTATTTTTTTCGACAAAATGCCTAACAAGGCATTTAGCCGATTTGTTTTTTATCGCCATAAAAATAAATCGTTTTAAATAACGCGACAAATTATCAAAACGAGAAAACATTTTAAGATTAATTCATAAGTCAATAAAAATATCATGCAATAATAATAAATTGCCTTTTTTTCTTCGATATATTGTTTTATAAAGCAACAAATTGTTTTAAATTAAGGCGAGCAACGGGAAAGTTTTCAGCTAAATCGAGATAAATATGGCACGATTTTAACCTGTTCATTTTCATTTTGATTTTGGAAGGACCAGGTCGCCATCACATTTGGGCATTTTATTTCAAGCAAATGGAGGTAAGATAAGAAACAATTTATTAAATGAAATCTCGCCGCGATATAGCCTTGTTGTGCTCATGTGGCGTTAAACAAACAACAATCAATCAATCAATCAATCTTTAAGTTATTGTTGTAAAAAAACTTCTATAAAAAGGCTTTTACACGTGTCTGCCGTAGTATACCAACGTTAGGGGAATTAAGTTTTTGGTGCATAAAAAACCCATCCCTTTTTCCCCAGCTGTGAAAGTATAATGGTCGCTTTAAAAAATAATCAGGTTTGACTATAAATTAACATAGGGTGTCACGAAATTTACGTTGAAGAGAGCCAGTCGAGTTCTAATTTTTTTAATTCACAGTTGCGGCAAAATAAGATCCTTTGATGTTTTAACTCTGAGACACCACAAATTCATTTGAACTATATAGACCCCCTCCCCCCTATATAAAGTTCCAATGACTGTTCTTGTGACTATTGTTACTTTGAAGTTTTCAGTGAGAAAAAAAATCTCGTGCAGTACTAAAAAAATGACGGGGCAGATTAATTATTGTTCGGTTAATATAAAAAAGAAGATGTGGTGTAATTGGCAATGAGACAACTCTTCACAAGAGACCAAATGACACAGAAATTAACAACTATAATAGGTCACCGTACGACCTTTAACAATGATCAAAGCCCATACCGCAATGTTTTTGTATGTGCAATACACAGTACAAAGACGACAAATTTTATCAGTGTTTCGGCTGTTTTCTGTTCTTTAGTCAGGTTGTTGTCTCTTTGACACATTCCCAATTTCCATTCTCAGATTAAGTAAACAAAAATTTCCCTCTATGATATATATAAAAAAGAAGATTTGGTGTAATTGCCAATGAGACAACTCTAAACAAGAGACCAAATGACACAGAAATTAACAACTATAGGTAACCGTACGGCCTTCAACAATGAGCAAAGCCCATACCGCATAGTCAGCTATAAAAGGTCCCGAAATAACAAATGTAAAACAATTCAAACGAGAAAACTAACGGCCAAATTAATGTACAAATAAATGAACGAAAAACAAATACATGTAACACAGCAACAAACGACAACCACTGAATTACAGGCTCCTGACTTGGGACAGGCACATACATACATAATGTGGCGGGGTTAAACATGTTAGCGGGATCCCAACCCTCCCCCTAACCTGGGACAGTGGTGAAACAGTACAACATAAGAACGAAAGAACATGACACAGAAATTACCAATTATAGGTCACCGTACGCGTACGGTACAAAACCAATATCGCATAGTCAGCTATAAAAGGCCCTAAATGACAAATGTAACACAATGAACAAAACATAAATATGTAACACAACAACAAACGACAACCACTGAATTACAGGCTCCTGTACGCTGACCAGAGGTAACCCAAGACTATATTTGTGTTAGGTGACCACAGGTCACCAAAGACTGATATATGTGTACGGTGAGCAAAGGTCACTCAAGACTTATATCTGTAACCAGAGGTAACCCAAGTCTATATATGTGTAAGATGACCACAGGTCATCTAAGACTGATATATGTGTATGGTGACAAGAGATAACCCAAGTCTATATATGTGTACGGTGACAAGAGGTAACCCAAGACTATATATATTTGTAAGGTGACCAGAGGTAAAGCAAGACTATATATGTGTTTTGTGACCAGAGATAACCCAGGACTATCTATGTGTAAGGTTACAGAGATAACCCAAGTCTATATTACTGTAAGGTGACCAGATGTTACCCATGTCTATATCTGTGTGCAGTAAACAGAGGTAACCCAAGACTATATCTCTGTGAGGTGTTATCATGTGTTTATCTGTGTAAGGTGACCAAACGTAACCCATGTCTTTTATCAGTGTAAGGTGACCAGATGTTACCATGAGTATATCTGTGTACGGTGATTAGAGATAACCCAGGTATATATCTGTATAATTTGACGAGAGGTATCCCCAAACTATAGCTGTGTTAGATGACCAGATTTAACTAAAGTCTATATATGTGTAAGGTGACCACAGATTACCAAAGTATATATATATATAAATAGGTTTGAACGTTGTTTTCAATTTAGACTTGTTTATATTTTTTCGTTTGGGCTTGTATTATATTTGCCTTCGGGTTTATATGATCCGTTCATCCTATTTTGACTCTTTCAAAATTCAAGAGTCTATCCTAAATTGAGGTAAGTTTTATGGCCTTCCAATACCGTTTCGATTCCTAACATCACTGAAGAGACATCAATTGTCGAAATCCGGATATGGTGTACAAATTTTTGCACCTTATGTTTGCGGTATACCATCTTTTCCGCAAGTTTGTTGTTTTCTGTTTGATAATAAATTAATAATAAGATCCATTTTGTAACACCTGGTGATCCGTTTATTTGGAAATCGCCAATGGCAGTCAGCAGAGTTTAAGAACATCAGTTGTTCGACCTGCTAGTCAAATGCGTTTTGTTAAAATATTCTTTCTCACTTTTTTGGTCTTTTGGAAAATGTTGTTTGTGCTGTATTTAGACCCCTCTACCAAGAAATTGTTTTACATGCACACGTATAAAAATTGCGGTTTTTATCCAACGCAATCATAGGTTTGAACGTTGTTTTCAATTCAGACTTGTTTATATATATATATATATGTGTATAAGGTGACCAGATGTAACCCAATGCAATTGTAAGCGGATAGCAGATTTCAAAGTTTTCTAATTTTTACATTTTTTTCTTTGCAGTTTGAAACAATGATAACAATGTTTTTTAAAATGTTTTATGCACGAATATTGCAAAAAGATCACTTTTATTCTGTTTACCCTGTATCAACTATATGTAACGTTCGTGAAATAATGTACTTTTTTCGCTTAGATATACATTTTCAACCGTTTCTGTTGGATGACCTAGCGTAACTATTATTCTTATGCATAGTTATAATGGTGAAATGTAATCTCTTTTTGGTGATACTATGGCAACAATCTACATCTATTTAATACAAAATATTGCAAAAAGGGGATGAAAAAGTCTCCAAAGTGTGGTTCAAAGTTGAATTTCAATCCATTATTTAGTGATACCTTTCCTGAAACTATAGACATTTATTTATAGACGTGTAAAAAAAAACTATACCTTTTTCCCCGTTTTTACATAAAATTGAATTGAAAAGATCGAGGGTCAAATTTTTGTTGAAAAATACTACAGTAATTTCCGGACCTATGGGCGGTACGGATGTGAAAATCAAAATAGCATATAAAACATGCTAAAACATTCTAGACATATAAACCTACTGTCAGTTACTGTGAGTACTCTCAGATCTTTACTAATGGCCTTTTTGTTTTTGGGATGTATAAGTGCCCAGCCACTATCACTCTTTTTTTGTTTTTTCTATGTGTACCCATCTGACGAGTTAAGCCTTTGTCAACTGATTTTTATTTGTACTGTTACACCACTGTCCCAGGTTCGGGAGAGGGTTTGGATCCCGCTAACATATTTAACGCCGCCACATTATGTATGTATGTTCCTGTCTTAAGTCAGGAGCCTGTAATTCAGTGGTTGTCGTTGGTTGCTGTGTTACATATATGTTTCTGTACATTTATTTGTAGGTCGTTAGTTTTCTCGTTTGAATTTTTTACATTTGTCATTCCAGGACCGTTTATAGCTGACTATGATGTATGGGATCTGCTCATTGTTGAAGGCCGTACGGTGACAAATAGTTGTTAATTTCTGTGTCATTTGGTCTCTTGTGAAGAGTTGTCTCATTGGCAATTACACCATATATTCTTTTTTATATTGGAAGGCTATATTATTCTTCAACTATCTAAATTCAATTTTATTGTACAAAATCTTTTATGCTTACACATGGCCAAAATGCGAAACTAATCTTCTAACTGTGTATTGTTACCTTCACTGTTTAGTTAATTTTTGATAATGGCCATTTGACGTGGCTCGGTACTTATACATCCGTCATATAGTGTTGTTGTGCTTTGGTGAAATTTGTATGCTTGTCTTTTTTGCTGGTGTGCTGTGTCTGTATGTCTTTTCCCGCTTCTTTGATGACATAGTTGTTTGTTTTTATAGTGATTAAGATTATAACACAATAATGACTGCTGTACCCCTATTTTGGACATTTTTTTCTTTTATCTCTGTTTGTTTTGATCACACATCGTTATCAATATAATGTAATTTCATGCGACTGTCATACAAGTGGGAGGTTAAGCAAGCTATAAAACCAGGTTTAGTTCACACCATTTTCTACATAAGAAAATGCCTGTACCAATTCAGGAATATGACAGGTGGTATCCATTCATTTAATGTGTTTTAGCTTATTATTTTGCTATTTGATTAGGGACTTTCCGATTTGAATTTTACTCTTAATTACACCTTATGTAAGAATCCCTGGGTATTAATTGTTTTTTGGACAATTGAAAAGTCTATGGTTTTGCAGGGGAAAACCCAAAAATTATTTTGAGCAAAAACAAAATAGGAGGTGCTCAATAGCATTACATCATGAAGAATCTGAGAAAGTTTTATCAAATAATATTAAGTGGTTCAGGAGAAGTTGCGGATACAACATTGGTACCCTCATTTTTAGGCAATGGCAAAGTCCATGTTTTTTAAATAGAAATCCCAAAAATTATATTGAACTAAAACGAAATAAGAAAAAGAGTGGCAAAAGATACCAAAGGGACGTTGAATCTCATAATTAATTAAAAAAAAAAAAAACTGACAAAGCCATGGTTATAAAAGAAGCAGACACAGACAAACAGACAAACAACACTTAACACAACATAGAAAAATAAAGATTGAGACACACGAACCCCACCAAAAACTGGGGGTGATCTCAGGTGCTCCGGAAGGATAAGCAGATCCAATAAGAGGTGCACAATGGTTCAAGTCTACGAAGTCTCATTCATGTTTTTTTTAACCATTTCATTGTCTTCTCTTCTCTTGGTATACAGTTTCAGCGTCATTTGATATTGAAGATTACGTCAACATTAATATATTACCTTTACAATAGCTTCACTGAGGAGTTACATTTCAGCGGAGGAAATGTATTTATATGTATCTTTGTGAATCTTTGGGATCACGACAGATCAACCAATCAGCTGAATTTCAAGTATTGGAATTGTGTATTTTTAACGCTGTTTTTGCATACTTAATAGGATAAAAATGTAATGCTGTTAGTATATATAAAACAGGCAATAACTCTCGTTACTCCTGGGAAAATTGCCGGGATTTTGCAACCTAATTGGGTAATTTAAAATTAATATTTTTGTTTCGTCGAACTTTTACCTTACGTTCATGGTTCATATGCCAATGTTGGATTTCTTTGAATTGGTCAGTTTTTCAGATACTTTAGGATAGTCAAACTATGTATGGCGTATTTAATAATTGTAGGGTGTACCAATCTGTCCGGCATGTGTCATTTTACCTTGACATCATTTCATGGTTCATTTTTTTCTATGAGGTTTGTTTCTGAGAAAATTTTAGCAATATGCTAACGGAATTCGATGTTAGGAATGATTGTAAAGCCTACATGTCTGTGTGAAAGGGTTTAGTTCGACTTTAATGCATTACATTTATCACTTACATGTTAATTTAAAGTAATGCTTGAAGAAAAAAATCTTTTTTGTATTATCAACATAAATTAAAATGAGAATATTAGAACAGGCGAGAAATATAAGTGTGTCCACTCTTGTTGCTTTTCGGTCAATTCCTGCAAATTGATATATATATATATATATATATATATATATATACAACTCGTCTAAACATCAACCCAACAATGTTAGACCTGTAAATTTGCTTTCGCAAATTTTTGGTTCTTCCCTCGCCGGGATTCGAACCCATGCTACTGTGATATCGTGACACCAAATCGCCTGCACTGCAGCCGTCCCGCTAGACCACACGACCACCTGGGCTCTCAAAAAAAGAGCTTTCGGTGGCCATATGTTACCTTTCCACGTCAGTTTTAATCTAGCGGCGTACTACAGTACATGATATATAAGGCATGAAGATGTTATTGTTACAGATCAGCTAAATTATCTACAGTAAAGGATCCTACAAATTAATGTAAGATACAGTCACAGAAAATAATTATATTCATAAGTACGTCTGAGTCAGTGACAACCCTACAACAGATGTATCCAGGTTAGCGATTCAGGCTCCTATGAGTAAAGTTAGATTACCGGAAATCGTTAAAGTGTGACCTTATCTTGGCCTCAATTTCACAGCCCAATAACAGAGATTCATCGAATGAGCGATTTAGACACCTAGTATATTGTTTAATTATATAACAATTTGTACATTATGGAATGTATTAGGCTGTCGTCATCACGGTCTGTGGCATAACGATAACTGTTTTGTTATATATTTATATGTCTTTATTAAATTGATTGCTGTTTTACTTACAGCGGCAAATAACAAATAATTTTCATAACGATAATATAAGTTTACTTAATTCTTCACTATTGAAAACAGAAATGTGGGTTGGTTAACAATTTTCCAAAATAAACTGATTTCTGATAGAATAATAAAAGTCGATACCCATGAATTCATATATATCTCGAACATTTTCACACGTTGATGAGAAATAAACTAAAATCAATAATCAAAAACCTAGCAAAACACAGCTTTCATAAACACTTTTTTTTCAAAATAGTAAAGGTTTATGATTCGTATCTCAAGGGAGAACAGAAGTAAGCATACAAAATAGTGTTTTTGCTTCCTGTGGTGTGTCCACGACGTTGAAATCATCCAGATTCACATTTGTAATTTGCTGGATGAATTGACAGAACTCTTCTGAACAGCCTCTGGGCAGCATTGGTTTGGTGTAGAGCCTAGTAATGTCATCAAAGATACTTTCGTCACATGGTATGTCATAGGAATAGTCGACAGCGTCATAAAGTAGTGGCTGGTTGTACATAACATCCGGGACGCCATAGTTTTGATCAACTTGACGTTGTGACCGAATTCTATGACTATTCCACATATTTTTGAAAATATCTAAATGTTGTTGTATAACTGGCAGGAAACAAAAACGTACACACTCTAGATGAACTGGATTTGTGTTATTGAGCTCTCCGTTATCTATCATGTCTTTAAACATATTTCTCCAGAATGTGGTGAAGTAAGGACACAGAAAACTCCACAGCATCTCAATCCTTTGATTCCCAGTTGATCGCCCCTCAAAAAAACTTCTGTACCCTGACATGTTATCATTGTGAACTGCACGTAACGCTATTTGTATCGACCTTATAATAACGTTCTCCGTACCAGCATCTGACCGAACCAATCGTGGAACACGCTTGGATTGTCTAAGGAATTCTACAAAATTAAGCGCAACATTACGTGGGTTTTTATTCGTATGACTTGCAGTTAGCCAAATGATTTTTCGAGAAAAGCCATCGATTGCTCCATGCACTGATATTCCAAAGGGTTTGAGTTTATCATATCCATCTATGTGAATACAAAAATTTGGTCCTAGATTACAATATCTTCTTCGCACAAGTCGACGTCGAGATCTTGCAACTACACCATCATAATGTATAGCTTTCAGTGCAATTCTCACCGTTTCCTGAGTAGCATTGATGCCACAGCAAGAATTAAGTATTTTCCACATTGCTCTATATCCAATATTAGAGTATCCTTGTTTGTGCAGTTGAATTATCTTTTGAACGATATTAATCAATGGACTCTCTGCACCATATCTTCTCAGTCGAAGTCTTTTCATCATTCTGTAGACTGTCTTAACACTAACAAATTTATTATGAACGAAAAGTAAAAATCCAGCTATTTCTTTAGCCGTATATGAAGAAGTAAAATAATAAGCAACTAACTCATCCGTTGAAGCAGTGTCACCTGGGTAACGCAAAGGATTTACAGTGTCAGCCATTTTATAATATGTTCTGAAAAAAAAAGTAAACGGTTATATACTTCAAAAGCAAAATCGTAACTAAAACATGCTTATAATGAGGCAAGCATGTTGGAGGTCACAGATTGAGAATAAAGCCAGTTTTAAGTTCAAGTTTTCATTCTATTTAAATTAGGGGTTCATATTGTATTGTACATTTCGTGATGACTTTTTGTTGACGCAACTGCACGTACTTAAATACTTTCGTTATGACCTTGTTAATTTATCAGTTCCTTCTACATTACTATTTTCTGAATATGTTGCAGATCTCGCAAATTCACAACTTTTTTTGCAGAAAACAAAATATCAGCCAACGAACATGGAAGTTACCTTTTTGGTTTATTTACAAATTCAGCAAACATATCTACATACATCTTACAAACATATAGAAAAAATCCCTGAAGTTTAATACTACCAGTAAATGCAGTTGTAACTAATAAAGGAGAAACAATATCTTGAAAATCTGAATTTTAGATTATCATTCCCAATCCTACTCTGAGCAGCACTTTCATAATTTATTTCACGCTTTCAAAAATTGACGTGAATTCTTTCAAACAATGCATTTTTGTTAATAAAATTAAAAAATAAGAGATTTCCTCTCTCCAAATTTGATGCAACACATTTAAGATATATGCACTATACACATATATATCTTTATCGTAGTGACCACAGATAAATACCCATATAAAAATATTTTCAAATAATTTGAACTTCGACAATTAAAAAAAAATATAAATGCAAAAAATGATATTTGATTCATATCATATGATTTTAGTATTTTGGTAAACATAAAAATATTGTTTGAACCATTCAAGTATCTGTATTTGCAGTTTTAGGACAAAACGACCAGCACTAAATTCTAGGATTTGAAGTAAGAACATAGGGTTGATACGTTTTAAAAGATAAACTTGTATCAACTGGTGCAAGAAGATATGTGTCTAAAAACGTCATAAAAAACATATTTTTCTACTTGAACCGAGTAGTGGCGTAGTTTTACTTATTTGTTGTCAAAATATGTCTATACACTGTACATATATAAACTTAAAGTTCATACCCTATATATGCGACAATATATAACTTAAAATACAGTCAGCTTCAATTGTCTTTCAATTGAAAGCTGTTGATTTACATACTGAACAGCTTGATCTATGTCAAACTGTGAAAAGAATGAAACATGTAAAAATCTAAGTTGCTCACATGATGATACAATCAAACAAATATCAGTAAACATAAAATAAATTTGGCATGCATCAAAAATGACAAGAAATTTGAAATTTCGAGACAAATCTGCAATGGTTGCAGCAGTAACCTTAGTGAATGAAATATAAAGGTGTCTCAGTTGTGAAGCATGTGACAATATTACTACTTGGTTATCATTTATTGATGTCCCACTTATATCAAGGGTGGTTAAATTTCGCAAGGACATTACAAATGCAAGATTGTTTAGCGGTGTTTCTGCTACATACAATTCTTGAATAGTAGGAGTAAGCTTTAGCATCAATTTGGTAAATCTGTGTGACCCAAAAGTAATATTTTGGTTACTTAGATTGAGACATACAAGCTGATTATTTTTCACGATCATTTCCATCATTGCAATGTCTATAGTATAGGAATCGTCAAATTCTACAATAGTCCACAAGCTTTGCATTTTTCGCATAACATCCTTTAGACCTCTGCATATTTTACAGACTGTATAAAGTAACTCCGACACAGGAATATAACTAAGTACCATTATCACTAATTCTTCAGGAAGGTCTAATAGACTAGCTGAAAATATTAAACAAGTGAATTATTGCAAACACCTATATTTTATAAATGTCATACTTATTTTTTCAAGAATCTAATATACTTTTATTCTATATGTACGAGTGCTCAGGTGAAGACCGAAGAGCGTTGTTTTGTTATATTTGCCATTTTATAAATTAAAACAAAATTAAAATGTATCAATAGCTTCAAAAGTTATAGATATATTTTGACATTTTAACTGAGTTTACAAATGGAAAATATAACATAATAAAACCTCCAATGATGTTGACTTGAGTCTTTTTGTCGCTGTTTTTAAAAGAAGTAGAAGCTAGATATCTGCACTGAAATATATATCAAGCCACTCAGTGACTCACATAAAGTTTCAAGACGCTTTATGTTAAAAAAACTCCAATGATTGGAGACCATGGTTCAAAGGTAAATTACTCAGAAATGAGTATGCAACATTCACCAATTTTAGATATTGATAAATTAATTATGTATATTTTTCATGTTAATTAATTTTACTAATATTCCACGTTTGATATGGAAACAAGGTATGGGATACCCATAATTGCCACGTTTATTGCAAGCCGTTCACGTCAAAACTCAGTATGTTTAAACCATTTTTCGAAAAATTTACACACTGAGAATTAGAAAGAAAAACACTGAGATGAAATAAACTGAAAAACACATCCTGAGAATTGAAAATTACACAATGAGATTTGTGCGCACTTTTTCTGCGCACAGATCTAATTTGCATATCTAATCTGTATCTATTACAATCTTAAACAACTAGGAGACAGAACTCGCTTTTAATTTGTAGCCTGAGTTCATGGCTCAAATTGTTATTTCGATTAAGTTTATGTCATCAGCAGTCCAAGGTCTGTTTAAGTTACGATAAGTAAAGATGTGAAGAATTTCCCTAAATCTCCTGTATCTTTAATTGACATTATTAGGAAACTCGAGAGTTCTAATGCATCTGTATGTATTTAAAACTTTAAAAACAGGTTTAATCCACAATTTTTTACATTATAAAATGCCTGTACCAAGTCAGGAATATGACAGTTGCTCTCCATTCGTTTGATGTGTTTGAGCCATCCCCTTGTTTTTGCCATGTGATAATAAGGACTTTCTCTTTAGAATTGTCCTTGGAATTCGGATTTTTTGTTATTTTACTTTTTACAACTTGCACACAACATGTACATAAATCTCATTGTGTAATTTTTGAAGTCTCAGTGTGTAATTTTCAAAGCTCACTGTGTGTTATTTATATTTTTGTAATCTCAGTGCGTCTTTTTGATATCTCAATGTGTATGTTTTTATTCTTAGTGTGTGTTTTCAGGTTTTTTAATCTGTGTTTTTTTTTAATTCTCAGTGTGTTAATTTTTCGAAAAATGTTTTAAACATAGTTTTGACGAGAACTGCTTGCCATATACGATGATATAACGTTACCACATCTCTGTTCATACACATATTATACTTACAGTAATTGCAAGGGATCTCTAAGCTGACCTGTAAAATACAAGAACAGATCAAAAGATTTAATCACATTATAAAGTGCCATAGTTTGTCAGCTTGGCGTGTGACATCAAATTTCCCTCATTTTTTAAACTAGCTTATAATACAGACATTACAGCAATCGGACTTGAGTATGTACAGGTTCAAACAAAATCTTTTGTTAGCAACCTTGCTAGCTGAAGCGTAAAGTCGTTATTAGCTTATAAGGTTTACCTTTATTACCCTTATTTTGAAGTAGTTTAGTCCAAAAGACGATAAATTGATTAGTCCACTCTCAAATTAGGGTAGTAAAGGTAAACCTAAGAACGATGTTACGCTTCAGCTAGCAAGAAAGGTAATCAAAGTTTTTGATTGAACGTACATAGTCAAATCCGATGGCTGTAATGTTCAACATGATTAGACAGTCATTTATTTATTCCTGGTATGGCGGACTAAAACAGCTTATTTTTAATACGAAGTTAACAATACGTCATGTCAGTATTTATTGTAAAAAAAATATGGAAAATAAGGATAGATCATAGAGGGAAATTTTTGTTTACTAAATTTGAGAATGGAAATTGGGAATGTGCTAAAGAGACAACAACCTGACTAAAGAACAGAAAACAGTTGACAAAATTTGTCGTCTTTGTACTGTTTATTGCACACACAAAAACATTGCGGTAGGGGCTTTGCCCATTGTTAAAGGCCGTACGGTGACCTATAATAGTTGTTAATTTCTGTGTCATTTGGTCTCTTGTGAAGAGTTGTCTCATTGGCAATTACACCACATCTTCTTTTTTATATTAACCGAACAATTATAATTAATCTGCCCCGTCATTTTTTCAGTACTGCACGAGATTTTTTTTCTCGCTGAACACTTCGAAGTAACAAGAGTCACAAGAACAGTCATTGGAACTTTATATAGGGGGAGGGGGTCTATATAGTTCAAATGAACTCGTAGTGACTCAGTATTAAAACATCAAAGGATCTTATTTTGCCGCAACTGTGAATTAAAAAAATCAGAACTCGACTGGCTCTCTCCAACGTAAATTTCGTGACACCCTATGTTAATTTATAGTTAAACCTGATTATTTTATGAGGCGACCATTTTACTTTCACAGCTGGAGAAAAAGGGTTGTGTTTTTTTTTGCATCAAAAACAAAATTCCCCTAACGTGTGTATACTACGGCAGACACGTGGAAAAGCCTTTTTATAGAAGTTTTTTTACAACAATAACTTAATGATTGATTGATTGATTGTTGTTTGTTTAACGCCACATGAGCACAACAAGGCTATATCGCGGCGAGATATCATTTAATAAATTGTTTCTTATCTTACCTCCATTTGCTTGAAATAAAATGCTCAAATGTGATGGCGACCTGATCCTTCCAAAGTCAAAATGAAAATGAACAGGTTAAAATCGTGCCACATTTATCTCGATTTAGCTGTAAACTTTCCCGTTGCTCGCCTTAATTTAAAACAATGTGTTGCTTTATAAAACAATATATCGAAGAAAAAAAGGCAATTTATTATTATTGCATGATATTTTTATTGACTTATAAATTAATCGTAATTTTTTTTCTCGTTTTGATAATATGTCGCGTTATTTAAAACGATTTATTTTTAAGGCGATAAAAAACAAATCGGCTTAATGCCTTGTTAGGCATTTTGTCGAAAAAAATAAATCGCAGTACTGAGAAATAAAGCATTTTCTCGCTAAAAGTTATATCGCCATCTTGGATTATAAGTATTAAAACGAGGGTAATATACGCTTCCGTAAATTTCAGCTGGTCTATGATATTGGTTTAACTCTATCGCAGAAATTATTGTATTATCCGAAACTGCCAGGGTAAGTTGTCATTTTTATGCCTCATCAAGTAAAAGATTGGGTTGATATTATTTATCCCTGTCCGTCCTTCCGTTTCATCATGGGCATATACTAGTAGTTAATTATAACTCCTCCAACAGTTTAAAATGAAGTAAGTTTTCACTGTGCTGGCTGTTTGTACATATATATTGATGGTGAGCATGTGGTCAGGGTTTTAATTTTTATTTAAAAAATAAATATTTGTTCTTTTTGGAAAGGGGGCTTGGTGGCCGAATGGTCTAATTAGTTACTACTGGAATCACTTTACCAGTCAAACATTGAGGTTATGAGTTCGAACCCCGTGTTGGTGCACTCGACTTCCATGTTAGTTGACTAACCGGGATTGACAGTTTTCCGATCGAAGGTCAGTGGTTTTCTTATAATGAAAAACTGGACACCACGAAAGAGTCTAAAAGCGTAAAAAACAGAATTAAACAATCAATGAATTTGGGAGACTGTTTAACTTAGTCGTTTTTTTTTTAGTATTTACTTGCATATATGAGGAACGTTTTCTATACGTTTTAATTGTTTCTATACTGCACTACGTGCTCTTAAATATTACTATGCATGTCTTTTTAAATCTTTCTTAATATTTGTGGCAAAACGACTCCAATAACTATTCCAGTAATCATTTTTAAATCTCTTTACAGGAAACCATACACCTCAGCAGTAGTACAGCAGATACGGGGACTTGCAGACTGCAAATTAAAAGAACTGTTTACTGTTAATACTACGTATGTATTGTTTTGGTTTGGTAATTTTATAAGAATATCTAAGTTCAAATCTATTAGATTCATAGACAATGCGACGTTGCTAAGAAAGATTGACAAACAAAAAAAATATTAAAAAGAAACCCAAGGCACACGAATCAAATAGGCACTTATTAATTTTTAAAAAGCGAAGAAATTTTAACATGTCAATTATAAATATTAAATGAATAATACTTCATTTTAAAAATTGTACTGTGTAAAATAGGATTACCAATGAGACAGCATCCCAGCAGAGACAAAATGACATAACAGTTTAGCCACTACGCTACGTATCGTTTTAGAATGCATACTCTCCATTGTGTAAATGTTGTCGTTTGATTCTTACGCATTTATTACATTTTTTTAACTCTTTTTCAGTTTTGCTTCAAAGTACATCAGAGACGTGGTCTTGAAGGAGATAATGATTTGGCTATTGTGCCGAAGCAGCAAATGTCCATACCAATTTGTCAACAATAAATGTTTGTCAACAGAACATCGAGTTGTGAGGAAAGGACTAAAAATTTCGATTTAAATGTGTATTCACGTCTCAAAAAATCAATTTGTAGCTAAAGTGTATTACTTCTTAAAAATACATAACAGACGAGACCAAAAAAAACTATAAAAACTCTGATAAAAACCGATCTTCTTCTATCTATAGCATTTATAATAATAAAGCCTTGAACAATACGGAATGTCACAATTTAAAAATAAAATATAAAATATATTACTATATAATGTTTCCATATTATTGTGAAAAGGGAATATTAAACAATTATGAAAAACGGTTTTCCTTTTTTCCAAAATTTGTCTTTATAATTTAAAGAATGAGATTATCAAATGACAACTGCATGTGTTTTATTGATCCGGGGCCGTGTCAATGAAAGTATCCTAGGATATGTCCTAAGATAGGTCTTAGGACATTATTTAGGATGGTCTTAGGACGTGTCTGAGACATGTCTTAGGATGTAAAACAAAGCTGTCTTAGGACAGTCCTAACTACAATGGTCCTAGGACCATCCTAACACATTTATTTAATTGAAAATATATGTAAAGATTTGTATGACATAGATTGAATTGTATTTTAGAACCTATATGTAAAGACAGGGAGGATGACTCTTATATAGAAAACAATTAACGCAAAATAAAAGTTAAAGTTTTTACGGAATACTAATAAATACGTTATTAAATATGATAAAAGATTAAATTAATTTAATACGAAAACAAAAGTAAATGGTCACAAAACTTTGTGATATTCGTGCTGCAATTTTAGTACATAAACTAGTTTTGTCCTTAGGTCCACTCTATTTCATTACTTGTATTCAATCAGGATTAGGTAAATTAAGAAGTAAACTTTTTACCATATTTGAATTATTTAAAATAAGTTTCTAATGATGATAGTATTGTTCAGACTTCAAAAAAGGCAGCACGAAATAATTTAATCTAATACAATTAAATCTTTAACAAACATTAAACAATATTTTTTTTAATTTATTTTATCTACTGATGTTGTATTAGTATTTTTAGTATTGAGTTTATATCATATTTGTTGTTTTTATTACGTTTTAGGACGATGTAATCTTTAGGACTATCCTAAGACACCTTTTTGTTTATCCTAACTTTAGGACCAAATTTAGGACATATCTTATTTTAGGAGACTTTCTTTAACCCGACTTAGGACTAAGACGTGTCCTAAGACCATCATAAGACATGTCTTAATCCTAGGACAGCTTCGTTGACACGGCCCCCGATTTCTTTTACGAAATCTTTTCAAATTTTCCTAACTTGTCGGCTATTACTTATTTTTCGCGATACACCGAATGTTTAGTTGCGAGAAAAGCATGATTATTTAATTTTTATGAACTGATTGTACTTGTATTTTTATGATTATCTGGCTTTCTTTAAATGACATTCACAATGAAATAATCAATAATGAATATGCACAAGAGAACAGTTGCAGATATGTTTAAATGTATTTATCTTTAATCTTTCGTCTTGTTTTTGTAAATGTGCAGTGGGTATGTCTTGATCCAGTGTCAAAGTTTATTAGTGTTCTTCTCAACAATAGGTGTACATTCATGCCAGGAAGATATTAATAATACAATGGGGTGGTGCTTATCTGTAAAATGTTTCGTAAATGATTGGTTCTGGTTGTATTTTGGTCACTCCTCCCAATCATCCAGATTGATGGTTGTAGTAATTATTTGGACAGATATCATTTCAAGCTCGATTTGATATGCTTAATAAAATTTCTACAGGTCATAAAAATTGTATTTTGGTGTACGTTTAATATGCATTAGATATAGTTAATGATTATTTTGTGTGCCCAATAATGTTTTTATTTACTCAAGGATTTGATAACACGTTTTTTTTATCAATGTTTTTTGTCAACTTATTAAGAATAGAATAAGAATAAGAATTTTATTAGGCTGAAATCCAAACAATAGGATTGTTATTATGCATTTGTATCATTCAACAATATTCTTTTATAACTGCTGTGTACTTTATTCTGAAAGAGATCGAAAACGAATTCCCGCCACTAGGGATATAATCTTTAATGTTATTATTTACCCCAAAAAATTAAAAACAAATTAGATATTAAATGTTAAAGTCATTTTCGACCATCAATCAATCTTTTTATATTTTCTATTAATACATTTGAGAACATTTGATATCAAAATATGAACAAATAATCGTTTTCAATATTTAAAATTGCACAACAGAACATATGCTCAATTTAGATGTGGAGTAGCGCCTTTAAAATTGAAACTGGTCGTTACAAAATACTAGATTTCGATAAACCATCGTGTTTCAATTGTGATAATATAGAAGATGAAAACATGTTTTGTTAACATGTCATTCACATGAAGATCTAAGCCAGTCTTTATTAATTGATATAAATCATCACCATAATTATATGTTTTTAACTTTATCGGATGATAAAAATGGAAATGTTTGTAGTTCTGTAGCAGAAACCTGCCATAATGTGACGAAATAGTATTACTATTGTTTACAATGGTCTTATGGAGATGATATTTTTTTATGTGCAAATGTATATACATGTATCAATTTTTATCTTTGAATGTGCATGGTAATATTGCACTTTTTGTTGTTTTATTAAAATAACAAAAACTATGTTTTATTCTGATGTTTTAATATTGTAAATAACAGTGTCTAATAGTTCTTATAAGAATGACACATGCATTCTAAATTTTATGAAATTAATGTACATTGAACATGTTAATATTTGTTTGTATGTGATAAGACTATAGTAAACTATTATACTTTAATCAGAGACATATATGTCTCTGCTTTAATATAATAGAAGCGGAAGCGGATTATGTAAAATGTGAAGAGTCAAAAATTAATTTTATGGGTCAATAAATTCAAAATAAATTATTGCCATTCATTATAAATAAATTTCTACCAAAAATAAGACTCAAAGAACTTTTTATTATTCATATTAACAATAACAACGTACGTACACACACGTTGGCGTATGAATACACAACGTCAGAGTGGGCGTATCGCCATAAAAATTGACAACATTGAAAATAATACTAATACTTTTAACCAATCAGAAGACAGTAAATACTACAAATTTATTTATTAAGACATGTTCCAAAAATAATCAGTTATTGATTAAAAAAAAATCCGCAACTTATATACGAATAATAAACAAATCTGAGAATGTATTTTTGTAGTTATAATGACGATGTGCACAGAACAAAATAAAGTTTACAATTTATAGTATTATAGTTTTTATTTATACTTATTACATTTTCTTTGTTCATTGTTAGTCTGATTTCATTGTCTAAATACGTAAAATGTCTATCTGATGATTAAATGATTCATTGCTAGGTAGCTGGTGGCTTTACTTCAGTGGCAAATATTTCAGGCATATTCAGGGCGAGTTTACAATTTAAACAAAGCATACATATACGATACGGAATGAGATGAGTTCTTCGTTTATTATACCCCCGCTTTAAAAAAGGGGGGGTATACTGTTTTACCTCTGTCTGTCAGTCCGTTCGTCCATCAGTCCGTCCATCAGTCCGTCCGTCAGTCAGTCCGTCCCATGAAACTTTCGTCACATCTGTCTCAGGAACTACACATCCACCCTTTCTGTAATTTGGTATCAACATTTATATATGTCAGCCATACCGTGTGATGCGTTTTCAAATTCATCACTTGACAACTTCCTGTTTACCGAACACTTGTCTGATTTTACACATGATAGCCAAGTTGAAAATTTTCGTCACATTTTTCTCAAAAACTACAATACAAGGATTTCTGAAATTTGGTTTCAGGATTTATATAAGTCAGCTATACCGTGTGATGCGTTTTCAGATTCATCACTCGACAACTTCCTGTTTACCGAACACTTGTATGATTTTACACATGATAGCCAAGTTGAAAATTTTCGTCACATTTTTCTCAGGAACTACAATACAAGGGTTTCTGAAATTTGGTTTCAGGATTTATATAAGTCAGCTATACCGTGTGATGCGTTTTCAGATTCATCACTCGACAACTTCCTGTTTACCGAACACTTGTATGATTTTACACATGATAGCCAAATTGAAAATTTTCGTCACATTTTTCTCAGGAACTACAATACAAGGATTTCTGAAATTTGGTTTCAGGATTTATATAAGTCAGCTATACCGTGTGATGCGTTTTCAGATTCATCACTCGACCACTTCCTGTTTACCGAACACTTGTATGATTTTACACATGATAACCAAGTTAAAAATTTTCGTCACATTTTTCCCAGGAACTACAATACAAGGATTTCTGAAATTTGGTTTCAGGATTTTTATAAGTCAGCTATACCGTGTGATGCGTTTTCAGATTCATCACTCGACAACTTCCTGTTTACCGAACACTTGCATATTTTTACACTATTAATATTATCCACTTGCGGCGGGGGTATCATCAGTGAGCAGTAGCTCGCAGTTTCACTTGTTTTTTATAAGAATTACGAAAACATAGTCTTTCATGATATACACGCCCGTAACGGTGTGAAAAGGGTCCATTATCAGCAGGTCATATATTAGCAGGTGATGTTATAAGTGAAGAAATAAATGGTCGATAGATGCCTACATGGAGGGGCAATATCTGCAGTTGATGTTAAAAGTAAAGAAAGAACCGATGCAGGAGCAGATCAAGAATTTAAGGTTAAGGGGGGCACAAACGTTAATTGTTTTCAAATAAAATCAAAGTTTTATTTTATTTTCTCGATACATTGTTAACGGTCGCAGGACATTTTGACGAACAAATTTTAACTGCTAGACGACATTTGAGCGCCGACATTAGAGCCCATTTTAGCGAAAACTTACCTGTTTATACTTTGGGCATAAGTTCAGTGTAGTTCATAGCGAACAATTAATGGTCAAGAGTCGTTCCATGCCAATTATAATGAATAAATTTTTATTATGTCATAGTTGTCACCCAGCTATTATGTTGTTTTTTCATTGATACTACTATCAAATTGTAAGCAACAACATATTAAATAAAAATACGAAGTATAGACGAATGTGAAAAATCTAGACAAGATAACCAAATGCTAGAAGAAATTTTTAACGTGTGATTAAAAGTGCTGTGTTTTAATGGACATCATATGTTTTATTTTATGCTCTCCTCCTGGGTATGAGTTATAGTGCACCCTTGAGACCAAGTATCAAGTGAATGACTGACAGATGGACGGAGCATATATCCATGATCCGCGAGAGCCTCTGAGTTATTATGGTTAATTCTCCTTCATTACAATCTCAGAACACCCCGAACTTATGCCCTAATGGATTAATATTGCATATTCGAGTTTATAAAGCTACATGCAGTTATAAAGCTCAATCCAAAACAGACGCCAAGGATCATGCGAACATTAATTTTATTTTGATTCTGAGTTTCTGTGCAACCTAATCTACACCAAGACACCAGGATTTGTTGAACCCTTATCTATATAGTAATATCAGGTAATATCTTAACTAAACGTTGACTTGAAGACATGGTGCTGGTAGTTGTGAAAAAAAAAGAGATACAGGAACACCACACAAAAAAAATAATGTTTGTTTTGAACATCATCAATGTGTGTAAGCCGACTGTACATCATGGTTTCAATAATTTGAAATGAAACCTGTTAACTGAATACGAATGACTTAAACGGTTAAACACGTGGTAACATAAGCCCTTCCAAACTTGGTTAAGACGATTGAAATGTGAAGAGTTGACAATCAGACTGGAGGATCGACGGTTACACGACGTATACAAAGTGAGACGAGACAGATGAATCATATATATTTTTTTTTCTGAAGTCGTGCCAGCCTTTTAAAAGAAGGTTTGCTGACAACCACTAAAATTAGAATGAGATGCATTTACGAAGTTGTGCTGGTGGGTATTATATTTTGTTTAGGGATCACATGCATGTAGTACGGTAGCTGCGGTATCGTAACTCTTATGGTCCTTTTTTATTTTTTTTTGATTTTGCGGACCATAGTCCGCAAATAGTCAATAAATAACAAAAGGACCTAAAGAGCTACGATACCGCAGCTAGTAGTACGGTTGCACGGCTCGAGGGCCTTGATAGACCCTTTGATAGTATACAAACTTTCTCAATTTGATGGAGAGAAAAAATATTGTGGTCAAGCAGATAACAAAATTGTTTGTCAATCAGTAATTATTTTCAAGATCTTTTTTAACTGGTAAATAATAGGGAAACGACAATGAAACAATGAAAATCACAAAGGTGAAGCCTTGTAACAGTAACAGTGAAAGGGAGATAACACTTTTATACAAATATACACCAAGCGTATTTTGTTTACTTTTCTTCAAAATCATTAATTGTTTTTTTATAATATAATTTTCTTTTCGTAAGTCATCTAAAGTGATATACCGACTAGACCAATGATTATATTTACATGCAAACACGACCAAACCAATAACAACGTTTTATACCTGTTGTTTACAATTTGGTTCTTAGTAGCCGTATCTATATGTATGGTATTAAGACATGAATTGGTTCTAGAATTACTTCCGGTTCTGCAATAACTTGGTTCTAAATTAACACACGCTGACGTCTACTTATCCTCAAATGTGTTAATATTGATATTTGAAGAGTTATTCGGTCATTACATGTGTTATTAGGATAATAACAGTGTTATTCGGTCATTCGAGGTACCGAAAGTCCGGGTCCGGAGTCCGGTCCGGTCCGGGTTTCAGTACGTACCCCCTTGCTTTGATCAAGGACGTATAACTAACATATATATACGTCCTTGCTTTGATGAAAATAAAAAAATCTTGCTTCAATAGTGCAGAAAATGAAAAATATGTCCTCTTAGTTTACAAAAATAAATAACCGATTAAAAACAAATCCTCCTGCCCCCCCCAGAATAAGAAATGGTCGTCCTCTTAGTGCTTCCCTTGATTCAAGCGTCTGTGTAACCTAGACTACGAAATTCAATACGCGCATGTCTGTTGGACCAGTTGTGCGTAATACTTTCCGATGATATACTCAAGTTCAGAATAGAACTTATTACTCAATATTCCTAATAAATAGAAGTAAGAGATTCTCTGGGTTTTTGGTAAGTACATATTGGTATTTAGACAGGATCTTAAATTTTACTACTAGACCGACCAAATGCCACCGGTCCGCGAAATAAATGGTACTGTATATATTATAGTTAAGGAAGTAAAAAACCCCCCAAAATTTAGTCCAAATAATTATGACGTCTGGCAAGGCTATTTTAATTAATTTTTTTCTGTCGTAGGAAGGCGTCCCAGAAACACGTCATAATTATTTGGACTACCCAAAATTATGAAAATATTTTCCTGGGCAGTGGGCCTCAAAAGTCAAATTTGAGAAGTAAACAAATCAATTCATGTACATTTAGCTTCTTAACAAATGTCTTTCACATTCATGCTCTTCAAATTTAATAAAATATATCATCAGAACAAAACTCAAAACACAAAACTCTGTAGTTGAAGATACATGCATACAGCCAGGCACAGAAGCTTTGGTCCGGGGTCACATTAACGAATATCCGTCAACAAAGAATGAAGTAGGCTTAGGAATCATTGAACCCTGTGACAAATTTGTAGCAAAGGACAGTGCCTTAATGGCAAGAACTTATCATTCTGTCATGATATTGACATGAGGATAATTATTATAATGTAGTAATTTAATTTTGGATAAGCTTTAAAGACTTGAAAGTGAAAGTGGAAACTCCACCTTAGCAAATCACATGACTGACTCCATGATTAATTGCTGTTAATTGAAATCCTTCAACATTGTTCAATTGTTATACAAATAAGTACATGTAAGCTTACAAGTATAAAGTTATTCTCCAATAATGGTACGAAATTGTAATTTGCAATTATATTTTAAGAATGTTAAACATCATTTAATTTTAAAAATAATGGTTTAATAAATTTCGTTTTTTTTTTGTTTTCTGTGTAGATTAGTTTTCATTTAAGTAGGGCTAGTTGGTAGACATGAAAATTATGTATTGAAGTAGATTTTACCTTTTTTTCAATAAGTGGGGCGAGTTGACAGGAAAAATATTAACGGGATTTAACGGTAAACCTTTACGCAAGTGAGGCGATTTTTTAAAAAGTGGGGCGAATTGGTAAACCAGTTTGGAGCGAGTTGGCAAGGCCATAACTAGGCCTCTTATTTTATTGAGGCAAAAAAGTTGAGGCGAAATTTTTTTTGAAGGGTATGAAATGAATGGTGCAAAATCCTGCATTCTAGGCATTTTTAGAGAGTTTGATAATGTTTTGAATTTGGACACTTTTTATTTAAATTTTTCATATTTAAAGACTTTTACTAACTCCAAATTTGTAACAACTTTATACAAATACAAATATTTTATTGGCACAAACTCAATTACAACAAGTAATCCTGTGTTAGGATGCTAACACAAAAGACACCAAAACGGACCCCAAATCATTTGTTCTGGGGTATCCATGATGCCATATAACATGTGTGTAAAGTTCATTAAATTTGAAGAATTTGATTGTTTTTACATTTGAGCCATTACCATGGTAACGGCGGCCATTTTGGAAATTCCAAATTCAAAAGTCAAGTCCAGATATGCTAGGCAATATTTGTTTTAAGTTTCATCAATTTTGAAGCATTTTGAAATGTTTCACATTTTAACAGTTACCATGGTAACGGTGGCCATTTTGGAAATTCAAAACTCAAAAGTCAAGTCTGCACAAGCTAAGCAACATTTGTTATAAGTTTCATTAAATTTGAAGCATTTTGAAGTTTATCGTATTTTTGCGGTTTCCATGGTAACGGGGGCCATTTTAACAATTCAAAGTCTAACTGCTGCTGCAATTTGTTCGCTCCTTAATTATTTACTATCATATTACATTAAATGTCTCTAGAATAAATTTAACATTGATGTTCTGGAAAGTTCCATGAAAATTCACCCCCCTAAAATTATGCCAAGGAGACCCCTACTGAAATAAAAAAAGTTCCATGTTGAAGCAGACATGTGTCTCTTAATATTCATAGAAGTAATCATAATTACTTGTCCATTGGTTGTTTTCTCTTGTTTGAATAAATATGTCATGAGCTAAGATTTTGTTATATGAGATTAAATGATCTAAAAATTTCATGGAAGACAACAAAATTTTAGCTTTTAAGGGGAGTCTACCAAGCTCACTGCGACATGCATGGTTGGAAGTTTTACAGTGAACCCCAAGAATTTCTTTCATAAATTTTTTATGAAACTTTTCATATGGTTCATTGTCAGTATTTTTATACGACCGCAAAAAATGGAAATTTTTCTGTCCTATATTGGTATCACGTCTGCGTCGTCGTCGTCCAAAGACATTTGGTTTTCGCACTATAACTCAGGGCTCACACTACTTCAGAATCATAGGGAGAAGTGACTTCTCTTTCTGAAACTGATAGGGAGAAGTGGTGAGATTTGAAAGAGAAGTGCTGCTATGCGTGCTGCGTTACAATGCTTGGATTTTACTATAGTATAAAAGGGCATAGGTAAATAATGTTCTTTTTATATTGTTCAATTCATATCTGAGTATACAATTAAAGTAACAGTTCAAATTCAAAGTTGGTGAAGTTTAGGTTCTTGTGAGAAACTACCAACTAAATATCTAGCACTAAAAAGATTATTTTTTTATGTCAAAAAGGTAAGGAAATTATGATATATATATTAATTTAATTAAAAACTATCTTATGTATGAAATTTAGTGTTTCTCATCAAAAAATATATGCAAAGTAAAGCTGGGCCATAATAAATTGCATTAGTATAATAGTCTCAGAGTTGAATCAATATCTTGAAACAATCCATATAAATTATATGGAATTAAATACACTAATCAATTAGATGTAACCAAAAGTCTGTTAGTTTGTGTGAAATGAATAATTTTCCCTTTTGGGGTTTATATTCTTCTGTGAGCTGTTCCATCCATGCCTCCAGTCTCCGTAGTTATTATTGTAAAAATACGAATTTCGGTCATAGCTGGTCTGGTTCCGATCCATAGTTAGAAACGGTCAATGGCTGACGAATACAAGAAAATTTACAAAAATAAACGATGTTTGACAAGCTATTTGGAAAGGAAAATGACGTTTTTAATGCAATAAATGGATTGAAAATTTACTGGAGACAACTATTGTCAGGTTAACATGAAGAAACACAAACTAATTTTGCCTCCGAAAGTTAGGGAGCTACCATTTGATTTTTATGGGGGGGGGGGGGGGGGGGGGGATGAAATTTGAAAAAAATTGGCAGGACAAGAGTTTTGAGTAAAAAAAAAGGGCAGGATGAGACACCTGCAAAAAAAAAAGTCAGGACGACAGTTTAGGTAAAAAAAGTCAGGATAAACTAAAAAAAAAGGCAGGACCGAACAGAGTGAAAAATAAAAAGGCAGGACAGAGATTACAGCTAAAAAATAAATGCAGGACAAAATTTTTCATCCTAGCCCCCCCATAAAAATCAAATGGGACAACATCCCTAATGCGCCTCGAAATGAGGAACTCAAAAGTCACGTGTAAAGAAAAAATCTCTGTGTAGTGATATTAATTGGACATTTTTCTATTTTTAACAAATGACTGAACTTAATTATTTGTGGTGATTAGGAAAGTAGAGGAACATAGAATAAATGTGTAAAAACTATGGAGCTATTGAATGTGTTCAAAGTATTAAATTTTCAATGAACTTATTGTGTTAAAAAGGGGATATTTTACCACAAGGAGCCGCATCACAACAGGATGTTCGGGGTTTGCTAATTTACGGAAAAAGTAATTTCACTTCGTACCTCGAAAATTTAACCACTTATGTGAAAATGTCACAGCTACGAAACGAGCTATCATACATATCCAAGTTTACGATATAAACTGACCTACAGGAAAAAACGTTACCATTACTGCCTATGTAAAAACAATTAAAGATATTGAGCCAAATGGTAGCTCCCTTAGGTTGATGTTCGTTTGAGTCACATGCACCGGAAGCTACGGAAGTTCATGAAGTCATAAAAAATTCATAAAAAACAACCTGCTACACACTGTAAAGACAATGCTTAAACCTCTTTTCTTAAAAAGATTAATCGTTAAGTCGATCTGAATTTCTTTAATTATCAATAACTTTAGTATAAGTAAATAATGAAAAATGAAATTTTATCACAAGGTTAATGACCACAAAAGGAAGGTTGGGATTGATTTTGGGAGTTTTAATTTGGTCCCAACCGTTTAGGAATTAGAGCCAAAAAGGGCCCAAATAAGCATAAATGATTTTCTTGGTTTTCGCACTATAACTTTAGTTTAATAAGTAAATTGAAATCTATGAAATTTTGACACAAGGTTTATGACCACAAAAGGAAGGTTGGGATTGATTTTGGGAGTTTTGGTTCCAACAGTTTAGGAATTAGGGGCCAAAAAAAGGGCCCAAATAAGCATTATTCTTGGTTTTCGTACAATAACTTTAGTATAAGTAAATAGAAATCAATGAAATTTAAACACAAGGTTTATGAACACAAAAGGAAGGTTGGGATTGATTTTGGGAGTTTTGGTCTTAACAGTTTAGGAATGAGGGGCCAAAAAGGGGCCCAAATAAGCATTATTCCTGGTTTTCGCACCATAACTTTAGTATAAGTAAATAGAAATCTATGAAATTTAAACACAAGGTTTATGACCATAAAAGGAAGGTTGGGTTTGATCTTGGGAGGTTTGGTTCCAACAGTTTAGGAATAATTTAGGCCAGACTTTTTTTATTATCTGTTTAACGAGTTCCGCCGACTCCACCTTTCCCGATTTTAGAATAAAAATAAAAGTAGTGCTTCTTACTTTTATTATTATTTTTCCCGCGGACTGTTACGAAATCCTCAGAAAAAAATTCACGATACTCGCTTTCAGTCAATTTCGTTATCGGTAATATTTAATTTTTACCAAGTCAATGAAACAGCAATTTTCATTTAAAAGTAAAGAAATTCAAGGCATAAACGATATATTTTCTTCTAAAAGATTTTTAAGCTGGTGGCATGCTTTTCATACTTGTCAAGTTACACGAGAGCGTACATCAAATCATTCTAACTTTCGTCAAAATCAGTTATTACTTCATCAGAACTTGATGAAATTAGCCTCAAGTAAACTTGTCATCCATGTATTGCATTAGAAACGTCATATTCCTTTCCAAATAGCATATCAAACATCGTTTATTTGTGTAAATTTTTCTTCGTCCGACATTTTAAATTTGTAGAACTACGGTTTGGAATCGGGATTTCATCGGAAACGGACCCGCTATGACCGAAATCCGGATTCTTGTGATAATGACTACAGACGCATGAATGGCACTGCTGACAGACAAAAATTGATCCCAAAAGGGAAAATTACGCATTCCACACGCATTAACATACTTTTGGTTAGATCTTCTTGATTAATGTATATATTTCCATATATAAGCAATTGTTTAAATTTATAGGTTAAAGTTGCTTAACTCTGGGACTATTACACCAGAGACATATATACACATGTGTATATCATATATACACATGTGTATATATATGTCTCTGCATACACTATTAAAGAGGTTCCTGACTGGGGGACTGGTATATACATATATAGTGTATATGCAGCGAGGTTGATATATTTGAGTGGTGCCATGGATTTATATTAGTGGAATTACAGAATCAAAACATAGTTTTTATACGACCGCAAAATTTGAAAATTTTTTCGTCGTATATTGCTATCACGTTAGCGTCGTCGTCGTCGTCCGAATACTTTTAGTTTTCGCACTTTAACTTTAGTAAAAGTGAATGGAAATCTATGAAATTTTAACACAAGGTTTATGACCACAAAAGGAAGGTTGGTATTGATTTTGGGAGTTTTGGTCCCAACATTTTAGGAATTAGGGGCTAAAAAGGGCCCAAATAAGCATTTTCTTGGTTTTCGCACTATAACTTTAGTTTAAGTTAATAGAAATCTATGAAATTTTGACACAAGGTTTATGACCACAAAAGAACGGTTGGGATTGATTTTGGGAGTTTTAGTTTCAACAGTTTAGGAATTAGGGGCCAAAAAAGGGCCCAAATAAGCATTATTCTTGGTTTTCGCACAATAACTTTAGTTTAAGTAAATAGAAATCAATGAAATTTAAACACAATGTTAATGACTACAAAAGGAAGGTTGGTATTGATTTTGGGAGTTTAGGTCCCAACAGTTTAGGAATTAGGGGCCAAAAAGGGACCCATATAAGCATTTTTCTTGGTTTTCGCACCATAACGTTAGTATAAGTAAATAGAAATCTATGAAATTTAAACACAAGGTTTATGACCATAAAAGGAAGGTTGGTATTGATTTTGGGAGTTTTGGTCCCAACAGAATAAGGGGCCCAAAGGGTCCAAAATTAAACTTTGTTTGATTTCATCAAAATTGAATAATTGGGGTTCTTTGATATGCCAAATCTAATTGTCATGACTGTGTATGTAGATTCTTAACTTTAAGGAATCACTATAGATGACTCAGAGTATCTCATCTCACAATATGCAGATGATACCTCTCTTATACTTGATGGATCACCCGAATCTTTGGATGCATCTATCCGTACTCTAGATAAATATGCAGATTTATCAGGTCTTAATATAAACTTAGACAAGACCAAGGTTGTTTGGATTGGGAAGAAAAAGTTTAGCCAAGAAACTATGTGTGTTAAGTGGGGATTGGAATGGGGTTCCAGCAGATTTACACTTCTTGGGATAAATTTCTCAGTGGATATTAGTGAAATTGAAAATTTAAACTATAACCCAGGTTGAAAGAAATTGAAAACATTACAAAAACTTGGACTAATCAAATACTCTCAGTCTCACCAATTGGAAAAATAACAGTGATAAAAACACTTATAATATCAAAATTAAACCATCTATTTCTGTCCATACCTAGTCCAAATAGCACAAAGCTTAAACATTTTACTGAAAAAATATTTTCCTTTATTTGGGATAACAAACCAGATAAAGTCAATAGAGACACCTTATCCAAACCGCACTGTTTAGGAGGACTAAAAATGATTAATATTGAAAACTATATAAAAGGTCTTAAACTAACCTGGATAAGAAGAATAAATAGAAATAATTCAAAACTAGTAAAACTATTCCTAACTAGAAAACGGTCCAGTTTTGCCCTCAGTATTAAAGGTTTTTTTTTTAAATCCCAGAAAGGTTCAAAAGATATGTATAATATTTTGAATGGTAAAAAGTCAAATCCTAAACAAAAATGTGAACAAAAATGGTCATTAATTCTCAATGCGAACTTCAATTGGAAAAATATCCATGTATTGCCCTTTTATATTACAAAAAAATTCAAAATTGCAGTGGTTTCAATACAGAATAATACATCGAATTTTAGGCACCAATGAACTTCTCCTTAAAATAAAAATTAAAGATACAAATATTTGTAGTTTTGGGTGCGGAGGGGTCGAAACAATAGAACATATATTCTGGACTTGTCAATATATATCAAAATTATGGGAAGACCTTGACTCCTGGATATTTGAGAAGACAGAAATAGAACTAACTTTAAATATTGATTTGGTTTTATTTGGTATTTTAACAAAAACCGATAAAAATGATATAAGAAACATAATACTTCTGTTAACAAAATTCTACATTTATAGAAGCAAATTAGCTATGGAACAAACCAATATAATAGCACTTAAAAATTATTTAAAGGAAAACTTATTAATAGAAAAAAATATATTCTATAAAAATAAATTACTCAGTAGGGCAGAAAACTGCTGGAACCCCTGGACTCCTTTATTATCATAAAAACAAAAAACAAAAACCAAATAGACTCCACATATAATGTATATATTTCGTATCCAAACAACCTCTGTCTTAAAATCATTATCTGCAATGTATCAAACTAAAACTACTGTGTCTATTAAGTAATATATTATATATCTTCTTTTTAGTGTATATAACTATTATGCATACAAAAGTGTGTAACTTATTATGTTTACATGTATGTGCAAATAAGAAAAAAAGAAATTTAATACAAAAAACAATATATATATATATTTTTTCTAAACCTGTGCATTTGTTATACAGATAATTATGTTTGGAAATCTTAATAGTAAACTTCTTTCTTTTTGAAATTACTGACATGGTATATTTTTTTATTTTTTTCCAAATATTGAAAATTGAATGTATAATACTAACAAATACTAACAACTGTATAAATATGATATTTACTAATGTTAACGAGGCCGGGATAAGGTACCGGTACTTGATGTTTTAAACTAACAAATGTACAGATTTCAATAAAATATGATAAATTTTAAAAAAAAAGAAATATCTAATTGCACAATATTGTGCAATAGCAATTAATTTTCAATTGGAGTTATCTTTCTTTGTATAGAATAGTAGTTGATAATATATGTTGGAAATTTGCCAGACATGACTATGATGTCATTTTCTATTTTTATTTGCCAATAACTTTATGTAAATAACTTCATTGGAAATTTGCCAATATAAAATGTTGCTGATGAAGCTTTTTTTCCTTATCTTATCTAAAATGTTTTTAGATAATGTATGTTGGACATTTGCCAGACATGACTATGATGTCATTTTCTATTTTTATTTGCCAATAACTTTATGTAAATAACTTCATTGGAAATTTGCCAATATAAAATGTTGCTGATGAAGTTTTTTTTTATTGTTTTATACAATAAACAATGTATATTCACTTTTACTACCAACCAATCTTTACCATTCAGTGATAACAAGCACTTTATTTTACATTTTAATATTTTATGATGTATTTAAAAGAGTAGTTATTGTTGCAAACTCCATTAGAAATTTGAATTGATATCAGTTTTGGAAAAAGGGAAACAGGGATGTGAAAAAAAAGGGGGGGTTTAAATTTTTCTCATTTCAGATTTCATAAATAAAAAGAAAATTTCTTCAAACATTTTTTTGAGAGGATTAATATTCAACAGCATAGTGAATTGCTCAAAGGCAAAAAAAAACTTTTAAGTTCATTAGACCACATTCATTCTGTGTCAGAAACCTATGCTGTGTCAACTATTTAATTTTAGATTTAAAAAGTTTGAAGAAGAAATCTTTAATTGATTTGTAAAATCTTGACATTTGTTTTGTGTAAAAAAAAAACCATGTAATGTCAAAAATTTGATCACAATCCAAATTCAGAGCTGTATCACGCTTGAATATTTTGTCCATACTTGCCCCAACTGTTCAGGGTTCGACCTCTGCGGTCGTATAAAGCTGTGCCCTGCAGAGCACCTGGTTGATAATGTATATACTAGAAGAGAAAACAAAACACATAATAGCATAAATTTGATTTATTTTTCTCTTTTATCACTACACTGAGCAAGCTAAAAACAAAAGTACAAAATTTCATAACAAGCGCATCCCAAGAGAAAATAAATTTGGAATCCCAGCTGGAATTTCGATGGGATTCCAAGTGGGATCCCACCTAATTCCACCGGGATAAAATTTCGGGAATCCCGCCCAAAATCCGGGAATTCCCATGTAAATCCCGGTTGAAATATACTGGGATCCCACTGGGATATTGTGGGATTTCAATTGGGATCCCAATGGGATAAAATTTCGGGATTCCCGCAAAAGAAGCGGGATCCCGATGTAAATGTACTGGGATAAAATTTCGGGATTCCCGTAAAAGAAGCGGGATCCTGATGTAAATCCCAGTGGAAATATACTGGGATTTTGATTGGAATATACTGGGATTCCCGGAAAAAAAAGTGGGATCCCAGCAGGATATACATACACAAATTGCACTGCCACTGGGATTCCTGGGTTATTTATGCAAAAGGATACATGTCATGTTCTCCTTTCTGTTAATTATTTTGCTGTCTCTGTACTTCCAACTAGTATTGCTGAGTAAATTATGGTAACTGGAATATCTGCATGCAATCTGTTCTGTTGGCAGCTCCATTTAAAATATCATTAAATCCCCTAAAAGCACAGGAGTTTGAAATCCTATCAATAAGGGGGTAAAAATATACCAAAGTCGACTATTCTCTCGACTGTGATAGTCGACTTTGGTATATTTTTACCCCCTTATTGATAGGATTTCAAACTCCTGTGATAGTCGACTTTGGTATATTTTTACCCCTTATTGATAGGATTTCAAACTCCTGTGCTAAAAGTTTCAAAAAAATCCACAAAGAATCATTTGTTCAATACGTTTTGAAGCAAAAAATTCAATAGAAATATTATTGCATGTTTATACAGTAGATTGGAAGCTAGTCCAAATAATTATGACGTCTTGGAAGGCTATTGTAAATTTTTTGGCAAATTAATTACCCTCCCCTTTTTTATCCCCTGAAGATAAATAACTAGCAACTTATTATTTTCACCAAATAAACATACACACAACTGAATTAAATTTTTACATACCTATATACCAGTTATGCCTGTTATGTGGCAACAAGTTTATTCATTGTATATATATGTTAAAAATAAATATATTTTCAGCTTATGCTTTCAGACTTTATGATGTTGAGTTGCTCAAATAAAAACCATAAAAATCATAGTTCCTCAATAAATCATTTTTATAATCATTATATACACATATACACATGTTAAATTAAATTATTAATGCACTTATCTGAAAAAATCTGCATCGGATTTTGGTCCTGTCCTCTATAAATCAGCGTAATCAGATTTTGATGACGTTTTTACCAGTGCACTAATGTCGAAGTGACAATCTCGCCCCAAATTATATCGGCCAGAAATTGATCTGTCTCCGTAACGGTATTATAAATAAATAAAGGGTATCGCATAAAAGAAATTAATTACTGGCCAGTTTTTACTAAATATAAGAAAAGAATACTTTATTAATCGGCACAGGGTGCATGCGGATAACTTAGTGGCCGCATTCTTTAGGACAGTATTTTCTAGCGTGGTACTGTTCAGTACAATTTAAAACAAAGCACGCGGCCATGATTTTTTTTACATTTTACATAAGTTGAGAAACCAACGTTTTACGATGTCGATCATTATCTTATCATTGATGCCGGACGACAACTAATAGAAACGCACTTATGTGAACTTGGGGAATATCTGTCAAACTGAATATTAAGTGACACTTTTTAAAAGTGATTGGCTTCACCTGACAGCTTTGGTGTCATACACATTGTTAATTAACACCAATAACCTGTACTTGGTGTCATCAGAGACATATGTATACACAAACCAAACACTGACATATTTATGGTTCATACAATTTCCCGTTTTAACTAACGTAAGGGTACCCAAATTGCACCGAGTACCCAAATTGCACCTATTTAGAAAAAAATAGCAACGGAAATCTTGCAAGATTTCCTAGAGACTAAACAATTTGTATTTTTATACGACCGCAAAATTTGAAAAATTTTTCGTCGTATATTGCTATCACGTTGGCGTCGTCGTCGTCCCAATACTTTTAGTTTTCGCACTCTAACTTTAGTAAAAGTGAATGGAAATCTATGAAATTTTAACACAAGGTTTATGACCACAAAAGGAAGGTTTGTATTGATTTTGGGAGTTTTGGTCCCATCATTTTAGGAATTAGGGGCCAAAAAGGGCCCAAATAAGCATTTTCTTGGTTTTCGCACTATAACTTTAGTTTAAGTTAATAGAAATCTATGAAATTTTGACACAAGGTTTATGACCACAAAAGAACGGTTGGGATTGATTTTGGGAGTTTTGGTTTCAACAGTTTAGGAATAAGGGGCCAAAAAAGGGCCCAAATAAGCATTATTCTTGGTTTTCGCACAATAACTTTAGTTTAAGTAAATAGAAATCAATGAAATTTAAACACAATGTTAATGACTACAAAAGGAAGGTTGGTATTGATTTTGGGAGTTTAGGTCCCAACAGTTTAGGAATTAGGGGCCAAAAAGGGACCCAAATAAGCATTTTTCTTGGTTTTCGCACCATAACGTTAGTATAAGTAAATACAAATCTATGAAATTTAAACACAAGGTTTATGACCATAAAAGGAAGGTTGGTATTGATTTTGGGAGTTTTGGTCCCAACAGAATAAGGGGCCCAAAGGGTCCAAAATTAAACTTTGTTTGATTTCATCAAAATTGAATAATTGGGGTTCTTTGATATGCCGAATCTAACTGTCATGACTGTGTATGTAGATTCTTAACTTTTGGTCCCGTTTTCAAATTGGTCTACATTAAGGTCCAAAGGGTCCAAAATTAAACTTAGTTTGATTTTGACAAAAAATGAATCAGTTAGGTTCTTTGATATGCTGAATCCAAAAATGTACTTAGATTTTTTATTATGGGCCCAGTTTTCAAGTTAGTCCAAATCAGGATCTAAAATTATTATATTAAGTATTGGGCAATAGCAAGTCTTTTCAATTGCACAGTATTGCGCAATGGCAAGAAATATCTAATTGCACAATATTGTGAAATAGCAAAAATTTTTTTTAATTAGAGTTATCTTTCTTTGTCCAGAATAGTAAACAAGAAATATCTAATTGCAAAATATTGTGCAATAGCAAGATTTTTTTTTAATTGGAGTTATCTTTCTTTGTCCAGAATTAACTTAAATCTTTGTTATATACAATATACAATGTATATTCACTTTTTACTACCAACTGATAAATTAAAATAATCTTTACCATTCAGTGATAACAAGCAGTTTTTTTACATCTTAATATTTTATGATGTATTTAAATGAGTAGTTATTGTTGCAAACTCCAATAGAAATTTTAATTGAGATTAGTTTTGGAATAAGGGAAAGGGGGATGTGATGAAAAAAATTGGGTTCAATTTTTCTCATTTGAAATTTCATAAATAAAAAAGAAAATTTCTTCAAACATTTTTTTGAGAGGATTAATATTCAACAGCATAGTGAATTGCTCTAAGAGAAAACAAAAATTTTAAGTTCATTAGAACACATTCATTCTGTGTCAGAAACCTTTGCTGTGTCAACTATTTAATCACAATCCAAATTTAGAGCTGAATCCAGCTTGAATGTTGTGTCCATACTTGTTATGATTTGATACTATGCACGTCTTTCAACATAGGTAAACATATTTAGATATACACAAAACGTTCAGTCTTTATCAACAGATAGACTGTTTACTGAAAAAGCAAAATGTACGAAAACGTCACCATGCGACGTCATAAAAACGTCATCTTTTTAAAATTAGCAAATACAATACATTATAAGTATCCATTTCGTAAAATATGAAGAGTAAGCATGGACTTATATCCAATTGGTCAAAATATTTGAAGAAATTAAACAAAAGCTCGGTTATTAGACTTTTGACGATGTGAATTTGAGCATGGATGCAATTTGGGTACTCCTCATTACAGAATCACGGATAGTTTGGAGGTTGATTCAAACCCATTTTTTAATGAATCAATATGGATTAAAAATCAAATTGGTGTACCTATACAATAAAGAAGGATAGGGCTACAAAATAAACCCAGTATGGACATTTTTTTCTTGATTATAAAACAACGTAGGTGAAAAAACTGTCAAAATAGGTGCAATTTGGGTACCGTCACGTTAGACTGGGATCCCAGGTTCAGATAGTTATCCCGATTGGGATCCCGGCTTTAAACAGTTCCGATTGGGATCCAGCTTCAAACAGTTACCCCGATTGGGATCCCAGTGTCCGATATTTATCCCGTTTCATCTAGACTGGAATCCCGGCTTCAGACAGTTATCCCAAATGGGATCCCAGTTTCAGATATTTTTCCCGAATGGGATCCCGACTTCAGATGCTTATCCCGGCTTATCCCGACAATTTCACCGGGATTGCATTGGGATCCCGATGGATCCCGTTTTCGTTTTCTCTTGGGATAGTATTCAACTTTTTATCTTAACTTTGTAACCACTGAAGATTTTTTGTTGCAACAACCAGTAAAAGAAAGATGAATAAATTGTCTATAACAGTGAACCAATAATTTAGTTGTAACTAAGTTCACTAATAACTATCAATTGATAAAAACAGCGAAATTTTAAATGAAACAACATAACGTGAAATTTTGCCTATTTTCAGCATGTATTTTAGTGTTTTTTTTATCAAAACGGTAACACCTATACATGATATTTGATATTCATTATGAAACCCTACATTTAAAAGATGTATTACTTATGTAAAGTTTATCTTCTTGTCTTTACAAGCCTATAACATAGAGGGCATAGACCCAATATAAAATGCACATCTGATCTTGGCTAGGCCAATAGGTCAACTATCTTTGGTGTATGGAAATATTTTATGATCTATATGTCAGTCGTGCAGGTTTTGTTTGACCTTGACCTCATTTTCATGGTTTATTGCTCAGTGTTAAGTTTTTGTGTTTTGGTTGTTTTTTCTTAAACTATAAGCAATAGGTCAACTATATTTGTTGTATGGAAGCATTGTTAGCTGTACATGTCTGTCTGGCATGGTTCATCTGACCTTGACCTCATTTTCATGGTTCATTTGGTCTTAGTTTAGTTATCTTGGTTAATGTTAAGTTTATGTGACAGTTTTAATAAAGCTTTATATTTAGGACTATCAACATAATATCAATGATTAGTTAATAAGGCGAGACATTTCAGCGTGTGCACTCTTGTATTCATTTTAAAGAGGGGGATTTTCCAGCTTTCAGACAATAACTCAAGAATGCTTTCACCAACTTGCAAGATAATTTGGTAAATTGTTTATATCTATTGAAATGTCTTAGCTCCCTTTGATTTTTATAAATTTTAGATTTTACTTCTGTCAGTTGCAGGGTTTTATTCATAAAAAAGGTGGGATTTTCCAGTTTTTGGACAATTACTCAAAAATGCTTTCAGCAGTTTTCATGAAACTTTAGTGAATTGTTTTTATTATCTATTGATGTAAGCTCCATTTTGAATTTTATATACTTTAGATTTTGCATTATCCAGTTATGGTGTTTTATGCATTAAAAAAGGGGGGATTTTCCAGTTTTCTGACAATAACTCAAAACTGCTTTCAGTAATATTCATGAAATTGTTTATATCTATTGATGTAAGCTCGCTTTTGATTTTCATAAATTTTAAGTATGACATTGAGAAGTAATAAAACTTTATTCGTTGAAATTGAAGGGTGTATCATGCGCTCATAGGCGCAGCTGTTTATTAAAAAAATGTTTCAATAATAAAGAATTTTTCCACTTTACATGTAGTTAAAAAAAAAGCTCAATCTTTCTTTTCATGAAACTTTGTTTAATTGTTTATATCTATTAACGTGACTTCCCTTTTGATTTTAATAAATTTCAGATTTTACTTTACCAATTTATGGGGTTGTATTCATGAAATAAGGGGGGATTTCCCAATTTTGTGTCAATAACTCAAAAATGATTTGAGCAGTAATTATGCACCTGCTGTAGCTGAGGGGGCATTAAGTTTTACCCTTGTCCATCTGTCCGTACGACCCAAAATTGGTTTCCGTTCTCTAACTTTAGTTTGCCTCTACCAAATGTTATGAAACTTATACACAATGCTTATTACCACAAAACACAGGTCAAGTTTGAATTTTTGTGGTGTAACTTTTACAGTTCAATAATTATGCCCTTTACAAAATGGAAAAATTACTGTTCTAAAAATATAAATTATGTCATTTTTGAAATCTTCATTTTATGCAATAACTATTATATATGTTCTTTTTTCTTTTAGGTCTACAAATCACGAAACAATGTATTATTTCTCAGCTTGTCATGTTTTGTTATGTATGTTAATGTACCAGCAAACTCCTGTGGTATATTTGCAAAGTAAGTGTATTGCATATAGAACATAAAAAAAAAAAACTTGTTTAATATCATTAGCAGTTTGAAATATCCACTGCTATCTCTTACATGCCTTAAGCTCACGATTTTAGAGTTTGTTACAGTGAGTTGCTTATAGGTGTTACTGTAAAACTTTACCTATAGCTCAACCTGTTTTTAAAATTGACAACACAATAGGGACATTTAAATTGACCAGTTGGTATTGTTAGATTTAAATCTACCTTGATGCTACCTGTAAAGATTTTTATTCACCTAACCCAAATTTTCAGCATGCTTTTTTCCTGAACTTTTTCTTACCTAGGATTATTCTATTAAAAAATTGATAGGGAAGAAAATAGTTTTGGTTTTCATTGTTTTAAATCCCTGATATATATAATTAATCTATTTTTTTACCTAAAATTCTAAATCAGTAAAAGATTAAATTAAATATGTATTACTATGTTTGAAAATTAAACTGTTTTTACACACTAAATGCTTCTTTAAAATTCTAACCCTTATATATAGTATTGTCCAGCTGCCAGTGAAACAAGAAATAGCTGTTCAGGTGTTTACAGTTTAAATTTTCAGATGGATATGTTGTTCATTTCTTCACATGTCCCTTCAAGATTCTCATTTTGGATTATTATTTGCAATGTTTGAAATCTTTTGGTGTCATTGTGCATACAATATTGGATTTATTTTATTTGAATTCACTTCTTAGATTTTTTATAGCAATTTTGCTTCTTAAAATGTGATGTGTTTTTTTCAAGATTTTATTGTCATGAAGGACATCAAGGAGGAAATAATTCATTCAAACTGTTTTGTGGGGCTTACACATATGATGTTGTACATGTAAAATTCGAAAATAAGTTTGGAGTATACCTTGCTGTGTTTTTTCTTTGAAATCTATTATAATATTAGTGGGACTTTTGTGCATAAAATGCTGTGTTTGCTCAAGGAAATTCAAATTTTCATACGATGGGATTTAGTTATGTTAAAGATTAAAAAATTTCAAAACTGGAATTCAAGTAGGAGATATAGTGTGAGTTCATCCAACATGTTTCTGTGGCTTTAAATGTGATTTTAAAAACATTCATTATTAATTTGGGATCTATTACAAACTTAAGATGATTTACCATTTAAATGGGATCTTTGAAATGAAATAAAATGTTGAATTAATGCAGTGGATATAGTCTAATCTAGTGATAAAGTGAAAAATGAAAGTAAAATATTCTAAAATATTCCTAACGTGGGGAAATGTTTTAAGTGAATGTGAAATTGGAAATAGTCATTATAAAATTCTGGATCAAATATTGTTTGATTTGGAAATTTATAAAAGGAAATGAAATAAAATGTTTACTGATTTCAAGTGTCATTATGGCTGTTTGTGCGTGGTATTGTGGTCTGTTAAGAGTGCGCTATATAGCCCAACACCGCCGTCTTCAGCACTCTAGGTTTTCTGTAGGGGTTACCTCACCCTTAACTTCTGAACAAGTGATCTGATCCTGGAAGTACAGGAAGGATGTTGCAGATTCCTAAATCTGGATTTTCCTCGAGGTTGTCTCCTGAAGCCTTTCCCTGGCGTACGGGTATGGCCGCAAGGCAGCGGAGGTTTTGAGTCAGAGTTTTCCTTCTCCTAGATGGGCTACCCTCCAAGGTTGACGAAACCCCATCTGCCCGAGGCTATCTGGTTTTGAGGCGCCAGTGGCTCGCCTTCGCCCCTTCTCCAGTCAGTTGAAACAGTTCCACCAGGTTTACAGATAATAAACCACTCGTGAAGGTTGGAGTTGGACTTTGGTTGTCAGAGGCTGTATTAGACGCATGCCGAAAGGAGCATTTTCATGGAATTGAGAGCCTATTTCTCAACTCCACCCCTTGGCTTAACAACTTTTTGGAACCAAAATGTTTACTGTGGATATAGAAAAATCAAGTGATATATAGTAAAAATATAAATAAAATATTACAAAATATTTGTAAAGTGGGGATAACTATTTGGAATATAGTAATGGAAATGATAATTTTTTTTTACAAGATTCTGAATTATGTATAGATTCTGCACCTGTTAAATTAGGATGTATATCATGGGAAGTTAATCAGAATTTATACTATGGATTTAGAAAAAAATCTAGTGAAGTAGTGAAAAATGAATAAAATTGGGAATTATTTAAAAACTTTGGAATTCTGGATTAGATGTCAAATATCAGTGTAAAAAAATAAATGAAATTGTTTATTCAAATATGATTTTGATGTTTCATAAAGTGAGTGAAATATTACGACTGGATTATTTAGGGTATTAAACACTGCTAGTAGTGGCTATGCAAACATTAAGATGAAATGTAGTGCATTTTAGGCCATGCAATTTAAAATAAACTGCAAGAAAATAACATATATGATATAGTCATTCGATCTTGTTTGGCTTGATAACTCCTAATATTTTGAATGACAGTAAAATAATAATCTCTCAATAGAATAATCCTAGGTAAGAAAAAGTTCAGGAAAAAAGCATGCTGAAACTTTGGGTTAGGTGAATAAAAAATTTTACAGGTAGCATCAAGGTAGATTTAAATCTAACAATACCAACTGGTCAATTTAAATGTCCCTATTGTATTGTCAATTTTAAAAACAGGTTGAGCTATAGGTAAAGTTTTACAGTAACACCTATAAGCAACTCACTGTAAGTTAAAGACATATCATGAAATTTATTATGATTTTATATATATTTTTTTTTCAGTAGTCAGGCTTTTACAATCCCTGTACATCCCCACCTGACTAAGGTGTTTATAAAACAAAAAAAATGAATAATTGACCAAATATTTTTTTAAGTACTGGGAATATATGTCGGACTCAAATCTATGGCGGGTTCCAAATCTATGGCAGATTCCTAATCTATGGTAAATGTGACATTACAAAAGCCAAACAACTCAAATCTATGGCAGATTTTTATTTTCTCCAAATCTATGGCAGATGTGGGGGAGAGAGTAACATATAACGTCACAATTGAATACCGCCATATTACGTCTTCGCTGCCGCTTATGATGGCAGAACCCATAGATTTGAACACTATTCAAGATGAAGTTATTTTCCTGACAAACATTTGCCGGTGGTTTAAAGGAAGATGTACATGTGACCTACTATTCCGAAGAAGGACAAGATATGCTGTACCGGTCAATGCCCGCGATGATTTTTGGAGTTTTGGTCCCAACATTTGAGGAATTATAGGGGCCAAAAAGGGCCAAAATAAGCATTTTCTTGGTTTTCGCACCATAACTTTAGTATAAGTAATTAGAAATCTATGAAATTTAAACACAAGGTTTATGACCATAAAAGGAAGATTGGGTTTGATTTAAGGAGTTTTGGTCCCAACAGTTTAGGAATAAGGGACCCAAAGGGTCCAAAATTGAAATTTGTTTGATTTCATCAAAAAATGAATAATTGGGGTTCTTTGATATGCCGAATCTAACTATGTATGTAGATTCTTAATTTTTGGTCCTTTTTTCAAATTGGTCTACATAAAGGTCCAAAAGGTCCAAAATTGAACTTAGTTTGATTTTAACAAAAATTGAATCCTTGGGGTTCTTTGATATGCTGAATCTAAAAGTGAACTTAGATTTTTGGCCCAGTTTTCAAGTTGGTCCAAATTGGAGTCCAAAATTAAACTTTGTTTGATTTCATCAAAAATTGAATAATTGGGGTTCTTTGATATGCCAAATCTAACTGTTTATGTAGATTCTTAATTTTTGGTCCAGTTTTTAAATTGGTCTACATTAAAGTCCAAAGGGTCCAAAATAAAACTAAGTTTGGTTTTAACAAAAATTGAATTCTTGGGCTTTTTTGATATGCTGAATCTAAACATGTACTTAGATCTTTGATAATGGGCCCAGTTTTCAAGTTGGTTCAAATCAGGATCCAAAATTATTATATTAAGTATTGTGCAATAGCAAGAAATTTTCAATTGCACAGTATTCAGCAATAGCAAGAAATCTTCAATTGCACAGTATTGTGCAATAGCAAGAAATTTTCAATTGCACAGTAATGCGCAATAGCAAGAAATCTTCAATTGCACAGTATGCAATAGCAAATATTTTCAATTGCACAGTATTGCGCAATAGCAAGAAATATCTAATATTGTGCAATAGCAAAAAAATTTTCAATTGGAGTTATCTTTCTTTGTCCAAAATAGTAGTTGAATCAACTTAAATCATTGTTTTATACAATATACAATGTATATTCACTTTTACTACCAACTGATAAATTAAAACAACCTTTACCATTCAGTGATAACAAGCACTTTATTTTACATTTTAATATTTTATGATGTATTTAAATGAGTAGTTATTGTTGCAAACTCCATTAGAAATTTGAATTGAGATCAGTTTTGGAAAAAGGAAAAGGGGGATGTGAAAAAAAATTGGGGGGGGGGGGAGGGGGGGTTTAATTTTTCTCATTTCAGATTTCATAAATAAAAAGAAAATTTCTTCAAACATTTTTCTGAGAGGATTAGTATTCAACAGCATAGTGAATTGCTCAAAGGCAAAAAAAATATTTTAAGTTCATTAGACCACATTCATTCTGTGTCAGAAACCTATGCTGTGTCAACTATTTAATCACAATCCAAATTTAGAGCTGAATCCAGCTTGAATGTTGTGTCCATACTTGCCCCAACCGTTCAGGATTCAACCTCTGCGGTCGTATAAAGCTGCACCCTGCGGAGCATCTGGTTTGTTTTGAAATCCGGATGAAACTCACTCAAGTTTCAAGACTGATGTGTCTATTTTAATAAGAATTTCATAATAAAATATTACAAACATATGTTCGATGAGGCATTAAAATGACACATGAGGCCTTCCCCTTTCACAAGTTATAGTTTATTCTTGATTTTTGGCTTCTCTCTCCTGTATATCTTCTCCAGCAAAATGACCCCTTGAATTTAAAAGACCGATCTATATGACAGGAAATGGACCTCCATCATGATTCTTTATATTTTCATAGTTCCGATTGAGTCAGACATGGATTATAGCTCTACTGATGGTCTGCGGGAAGCCCGATTCATCTCGAGCCGCATTTCTATTTCTTTTAAATATAAAATTCCTTGGTTTAAGGAAAATTTTCTATGACAAATATGAGAAAAAAAAGTGATTTTTGAAAATTGCTGATGAGACAGTGGTTTAGTTTAAAACATCAAAGTTGTGATTAAATACATATTTGAAATAATACACGTCTATAACCTATTTGAAATAATACACATCTACAGTTGCAAACTTTCCAGAGGTGCTATTCAGCACTCTGATTGGCTGAAATCTCTGAAACTAAAGCAAAAGGATAATGGTGGCATTATTTCATGCATCAATTGTAAACAAAAATATCAGGTGAGCGACACATGTTCCTTGGAGCCCCTTGTTGTTATTTCCTTTGTAGAATGATTTTCTTAATTTTCCTTTGTTATTTTAGCTTTGACATTGACTGTGGAAACTTCTCCATTAAAGTGTGGAAATGAGGTAGAATTGAAATGTTTATACTCAGGACCAACATGTTGTATAGCCACTACTAGGGTGTGGAAACTTGATGGAAACATAATAATGAATAATGGTGCTCCAGTTGTATCTGCTACTAACAAATATAAAGAGGAAAGAAATGATGCAAACAATTATTTTATCATGAAAATATTGAATCTTCAAGACTCAGATTTTGGTAAAGCATTTCAGTGCAAGTATGATTTCATAGACAGCACCGCTATTACTTTAACAAAGGATTTAAGCTATGAATGTAAGTGTTAGCTCAGTATAATTATTAGCAAGCTAGATTTGCACATACAAGGACATCATGGTGATATTTAATGTCTTGTAATCTTTACGTTGGGTTAAATTGTCCCAACTGTACTGGAAGTTGTAGAATACTTGATATCTGATCTTAAAAGATATAAGAAGATGTGGTATGAGTGCCAATTAGATAACTCTTGATTTCCATGTTTATTGATCATACATTTACAGTTGGTTGCAGACCAAGCATTGCATGTAGACGGGCTAAAAAAGTTAATGCAGCGTTTACTCCAGTGCACTTCATGTTAACTGTGTCTTAACTCCAAAATTTCAGTAGACAGAAAAAGTAAACAGGCGTTTACTTTCCTGTTTACCTATGCATTAATGCAAAAACAGTGCGTCTTCTAATTTTGTAAAGAGTAAACAGGTGTGAAAAATGCACATCTTCTATTTTTGTCAAAAATAAACGCACGTTTACTGTTTGTAGTAATAGCTCACACAGATTTTAATCGTATCCTGGATACTGACTGACCTAAAATATCAAATGATAAGGTACATCGAAATTAAATGATCAACTGTTCATATTCAATTGACATATTGACGGTTACAGTACTTAATGATTACATCTCTTTAATTAATTGAAAATTAATCATAGTTCTTTTTCTTCACAAATAAGTAGTTCAAGTATGTCTTTTTATTCAAATAATTAAATCATTACCAAATCAAACAGTTTCCATATCTCAGACATCTATTTATCCTGCAATTGGGTGTTCTACTATACAGATACAGCCCTACAGATATCGCTATGCTGTATCTGTATACTATACAGATATCGCTTTAAAGCTCCACCCACTGCCGGACTGAGTATTGCATGAACCTGTGTGACCTCAGAATGTGTATTGCAGTTGCATTTCAATGATGTATCAATTGCAAATTAACAATTTTACGAATTAAACATTTCTTCAGAGCAATAAGAATCATACAAATTTTCTGATAGCATACACACATGAACAGCAGTCTTTTCTCGAATTACAACTCGATTTCAAAACTTGAATGTGTCTGATTGTGTATCAAAAACAACCATGTCAATTTCAGCATGCATGTTTAGTAAATGTCGAGTCTGAAGCATAGGACAACTCGTACACTCCTGTTTCAAATTGGACAATGTTTTGTTATTTGTTTTTACTGTTGAAATTAGTTGTTATGTTAAAATAGATAATTATTCACCTTGAGCGATGTATTATTGTTGACCATTCGAGATTCTTTTTTTTGCGAACCCGTCTTCAGCTGAATGTATGATTACTGTAACGTATTGCTACACGGGCCTCAAGGGATTTCAAATCGAAAATAAATGCAAAACATATGTTTTTGTGTCTTTCAAAACACAAATAATATACAGAATTAAGACAATAACTGTTTAAGTGTCCTTGAATATCAGCTGTATTTGTACTCGGCTCGAAACAGGTGTAATAGCTTGCTAAAAGCTCGCATACACTTTGTTTCCTTGCTACGTACAAATACAGCTGATATTTAAAGCCACTAAACAGTTATTGTCTATATATCTGCGTAGTAATTCAGTTATATTGTTATGCCATTATGGACCATATAATACAATTGACAGCAATATTGGAACCAGCATATCCTCTTTTTATACGACCGCAAAAATTTTAATTTTTTGGTCGTATATTGCTATCACGTTGGCGTCGTCGTCTGCGTCGTCATCGTCGTCGTCGTCCGAATACTTTTAGTTTTCGCACTCTAACTTTAGTAAAAGTGAATAGAAATCAATGAAATTTTAACACAAGGTTTATGACCACAAAAGGAAGGTTGGGATTGATTTTGGGAGTTTTGGTCCCAACATTTTAGGAATTAGGGGCCAAAAAGGGCCCAAATAAGCATTTTCTTGGTTTTCGCACTATAACTTTAGTTTAAGTGAATAGAAATCTATGAAATTTTGACACAAGGTTTATGACCACAAAAGGAAGGTTGGGATTGATTTTGGGAGTTTTGGTCCCAACAGTTTAGGAATTAAGGGCCAAAAAAGGGCCCAAATAAGCATTATTCTTGGTTTTCGCACAATAACTTTAGTATAAGTAAATAGAAATCAATGAAATTTTAAAACAAGGTTTATGACCACAAAAGGAAGGTTGGGATTGATTTTTGGAGTTGAGGTCACAAGAGTTTATGAATTAGGGGCCAAAAAGGGGCCCAAATAAGCATTATTTTTGGTTTTTGCACCATAACTTTAGTATAAGTAAATAGAAATCTATGAAATTTAAACACAAGGTTTATGACCATAAAAGGAAGGTTGGGTTTGATTTTGGGAGTTTTGGTCCTAACAGTTTAGGAACAAGGGGCCCACAGGGTCCAAAATTGAACTTTATGTGATTTCATCAAAAATTGAATAATTGGGGTTCTTTGATATGCCGAATCTAACTGTGTATGTAGATTCTTAATTTTTGGTCCTTTTTTCAAATTGGTCTGGTCCAAAAGGTCCAAAATTGAACTTAGTTTGATTTTAACAAAAATTGAATCCTTGGGGTTCTTTGATATGCTGAATTTAAAAATGTACTTAGATTTTTAATTATTGGCCTAGTTTTCAAGTTGGTCCAAATGGGGGTCCAAAATTAAACTTTGTTTGATTTCATCAAAAATTGAATAAATTGGTTCTTTGATATGCCAAATCTAACTGTGTATGTAGATTCCTAATTTTTGGTCCAGTTTTTAAATTGGTCTACATTAAGGTCCAAAGGGTCCAAAATTAAACTAAGTTTGATTTTAACAAAAATTAAATTCTTGGGCTTATTTGATATGCTTTATCTAAATATGTACTTTGATTTTTGATTATGGGCCCAGTTTTCAAGTTGGTCCAAATTAGGATTCCATATCAAGTATTGTGCAATAGCAAGAAATTTTCAATTGCACAGTATTGCACAATAGCAAGAAATATCTAATTGCACAATATTGTGCAATAGCAATTAATTTTCAATTGGAGTTATCTTTCTTTGTATAGAATAGTAGTTGATAATATATGTTGGAAATTTGCCAGACATGACTATGATGTCATTTTCTATTTTTATTTGCCAATAACTTTAAGTAAATAACTTCATTGGAAATTTGCCAATATAAAATGTTGCTGATGAAGCTTTTTTTCCTTATCTTATCTAAAATGTTTTTAGATAATGTATGTTGGACATTTGCCAGACATGACTATGATGTCATTTTCTATTTTTATTTGCCAATAACTTTATGTAAATAACTTCATTGGAAATTTGCCAATATAAAATGTTGCTGATGAAGTTTTTTTTATTGTTTTATACAATAAACAATGTATATTCACTTTTACTACCAACCAATCTTTACCATTCAGTGATAACAAACACTTTATTTTACATTTTAATATTTTATGATGTATTTAAAAGAGTAGTTATTGTTGCAAACTCCATTAGAAATTTGAATTGATATCAGTTTTGGTAAAAGGGAAACGGGGATGTGAAAAAAAAGGGGGCGGGGTTTAAATTTTTCTCATTTCAGATTTCATAAATAAAAAGAAAATTTCTTCAAACATTTTTTTTTAATATTCAACAGCATAGTGAATTGCTCAAAGGCAAAAAAAACTTTTAAGTTCATTAGACCACATTCATTCTGTGTCAGAAACCTATGCTGTGTCAACTATTTAATTTTAGATTTAAAAAGTTTGAAGAAGAAATCTTTAATTGATTTGTAAAATCTTGACATTTGTTTTGTGTAAAAAAAAAACATGTAATGTCAAAAATTTGATCACAATCCAAATTCAGAGCTGTATCACGCTTGAATGTTTTGTCCATACTTGCCCCAACTGTTCAGGGTTCGACCTCTGCGGTCGTATAAAGCTGCGCCCTGCGGAGCACCTGGTTATACAACTGCAAAAAATTGGGATCGTATAATGGTATGATGTTGTCGTCTGCAAGTTATTTTTATTTACTTGAAGAAGTAAAAAAAATATACACATACAAGTAAATAAATAATGTTTGAATAATCTCCCCTTAATTTTCTGAGATTCACTTGTTGTCGAGTATCGAGTTGCGAGTTACAAACCTCCAGTAACGAGTTACGAAAGTCGAGTTGCGAGTAACAAAAGTCGAGCTGAGAGTTAAAAAAGCCGAGTTGCGAGTTAGAAAAGTTGAGTTGCAAGTTAAAAAGTCGAGTTGCAAGTTACAAAATTCGAGTTGCGAGTTGAGAAAGTCAAGTTGTGTTTTGAGAAAGTCGAGTTGCAAGTTAAGAAAGTCGAGTTGCGAGTTAAGAAAGTGGAGTTGCTAGTTAAGAAAGTTGAGTTGGGAGTTACAAAAGTCGAATTGCGTAAAAATGTGGACAGTGGAAACCAAACTATTTGAATTTTTTGGTGTGAGTGTTTAACATTTTGGATCGATGATTGCTTGTAGAATTGTATACAGTATTGTTGATTATTTTTGTTGTTTGGATTTCATCTGAGTCTCTTGTGAAAATAAAATGAAGTGCTTACACAATCACTACATATAGTGTTTTCTGAAAAAGCAGAAATCCTTTTGGAGTACAGCCGATGACTTGCAGTTTAAGTGTTATTAAATTTCATAGCTAGCACCGTCATATCATTGTTAAGGGAGATAGCTATATAATTGAGTTTGAACAGAAGTATAACAAATGCAAGAAATATGACATGCCACTTCCTGATGCAATATTAGCATTTAAACTCTTAGATAATGCAGGACTTGGTGAAAGTGATCGACATTTAGCTCTAACTGCATGTTCTGATTTAAAGTTTGAAACCATGAAGGCAGCCCTTAATAGGATATTTGCATCAAAGTCACAGAGTGATAATGATATAGTTACTATAAAAGAAGAATCTGCATTCGTAGGAGAACATCGTTCTGATAGAGGGCGTAGTTCAAGGAGATTTGGTGCTTGCAATCGCATGAATAGATCATTTGATCAAAGAAATACTCAATCCCGACTTAATCCAACTATAAATGGAAGCATATCTCGTTGTAGATGTTGTGATTCAAAATTTCACTGGTTTAGGGATTGTCCACATAAAACTTATGATGTTAAACTTACAGAGGAACAAACAGACACATCTGAAACTGTAAACATAACTCTAATTACAACTTCTCAGCAAAACATTACACCTGAAGAAATTTTTGTAGCCGAGGCATTTAATGCTGCAGTTGTAGATACAGCATGTACCAAAACAGTTTGCGGAACTAAATGGTTACATCAGTTTTTAGACACTTTTGACTCTGCTAATGAAGAAATAAAATGCAAGGAAAGTCATACACCTTTCAAATTTGGTAATGATAAAACAGTACATTCTTATCAGTCTGTTAAATTACCTGCCACAATTGGGAATTTAAAATGTTACATAGAAACAGAAGTATTTGACTGTGAAATACCTCTATTATTGAGCAAAGATTCTTTGAAAAGAGCACAAACAGTTCTTGATCTCCATAATGATAAAGTGACAATGTTTGGAAAACCAGTCGATGTTCATTTCACCTCAAATGGTCATTATTGCTTAAACATCAAAGACAGAAGAACTGGGCAGACCGATTCTGTAGTGAGTGAGGAGGAAATCCTGAAGGTTGATTCTGGATTCTCTAAGAAAAGAAAGAGGGAAATTATATCAAAACTGCATCAACAATTTGGTCATGTCCATCTGAAAAGTTGTTATCTCTATTGAACAGTGCAGGCTCAGTTGACTCAGACACAAAGGCAATAGTGAATGATGTTTGCTCAAAGTGCATTGTCTGTTTCAAGTACCAACGTCCGAAGCCAAAGCCAATAGGGGGATTTTCTCATGCAAATGATTTTAACCAAATTGATGCTATGGATTTACATGAAATTGATTACAATTTCTACTATTTGCACATAATTGACTTGTTTAGCCGTTTGAGTGCAGCAGCCGTTATCAGGAGAAAAGACTCACAGTTAGTTGTTGACAAATTCATGCAGATATGGGTTAGTGTATATGGTGCTCCTTAAGTTGGAGTATACACTGACAATGGTGGGGAATTCAATTCTCAAATTTTTCGTGATATGGCTGAAAATCTAAACATGTCAGTTAAGACGACAGCAGGATATAGTCCCTGGTCAAATGGAATTGTAGAACGACATAATGCAACTCTAACTGAAACAGTTAACAAAATCAGAGGAAGCTCAAATCTATCTTGGGAAACTGCAATTAGCTGGGCTGTAAATGCCAAAAATAGTCTTGTAAGTGTGTATGGGTACAGTCCTTATCAAATTGTGTTTGGCAGAAATCCTAACCTGCCATCAACACTAGTCAATAAACCTCCAGCTCTTGAAGGAGAAACAATGAGTAAGACGATGGGAAAACACTTAGTTAGTCTTCACGAGGCAAGGAAAGCATTTGTAGCATCAGAATCCTCAGAGAAAATTAGACGTGCTCTTCGAAAGCAGGTTCGTCCCTCAGGTGAGAAATTCAAAAATGGAGATAAAGTATACTTTCTTAGAGACAATCAATGGAAAGGACCTGGTACAGTTATTGGACAGGACAATGTTGTTGTGTTTATAAGATATGGAGGAACTTAGGTAAGAGTGCAAGAATGTAGGATTTTAAGAGATATTGATGAACAAAAAGATAAGAAAAACAAACAACAGGAAAAGAGGGTTACATTGAGAGAAGGTCTAAAAACCTCAAACTTGAACAAGAATAAGACTGAGCATGAAGTCCTTTATTATGATAGTGATGACGAGGAAGACTCTCATGTCAACAATCAGTCAGATAATGAACATGGTGAAAGTGGCGATGAAGTAGAAGGACATGAATCTGAATTAGGAAGTCAGGCAGGTGACTCTGAAATAGACAGCAATAATCCTGTGAATCAAGGGCATGAATCTTATGAGGAAAGTCGATCAGGAGGTGACTCTGAGCTTGATAATGATAATCATGAAGATACTCCAGTGAGAGAACAGAGTAATGAGCAAGCAACTTCTGTAGTACACAGTAGAAGTGTTGGTTCTAAACGCCATAAAGCATTACTTTTAAAAAAGGACCAAAAAGTGAACTTTAAAATGCCAGGTGATGATACTCCACGAGAAGGAGTTGTTCTGAGTAGAGCTGGTAAAGCATCATCAAGTAAAAAGAATTGGTACAATGTAGAATATAGGAAACCTGAAGAGCTTCAAGGTAACAAGTTATCAATAGACTTAAGTGCAGTTGATGAATTGCAAGTTGTAAAGTCTGACACAGATCAGGATACAGAGGATGACGAAAAATCAGAAGAAGCATTATTCAATGAGATTGACTTTTGTGATGCTCGTAAAGCTGAACTTGAAAATTGGAAGAGACCATGTTTATCAAGAAGTTGAAGACTATGGTCAGTCATATGTATCCACTAGATGGGTATATACTATAAAAGAAGCTGATAATGAAATACTCAGGAAAGCAAGACTCGTTGCAAAAGGTTTTGAAGAAGATTGTTTGGATGAAATACAGAAGAACTCTCCTACATGTGATAAACAATCTCTTAGACTCATTCTTTCAATCATAATGCAAAAGAAATGGTCCATCAATTCCATAGACATTAAAACTGCCTTTCTGCAAGGGGAGAAAATGCAAAGACAAGTTCATCTTCGTCCACCTAAAGAAGCTAATGCTAATAGAAAACTCTGGCTTTTAGAGAGATGTGTGTATGGTCTTGCAGATGCTTCTTTGAAATGGTATGAAAAGGTTAAGAAAACCCTAAATGAATGTGGAGGTACTGAATCTAAAGTTGATCCAGCAGTATTTTACTGGTATAATTCAAATGGTCTGGCTGGTGTTCTTGCAGTTCATGTTGATGATTTTTTGTGGGCAGGAACCAATTTGTTTGAAACTGAGATTATATCGAAAATAAGAGAGAAATTCAGTGTCGGAAAAGAAGCTTCAGAATCATTCAAATATTTAGGACTGGGTCTAAGTCATGCAGATGATAAGATAATATTGAGTCAGACAGATTATGTTGAAGTGTTAAAGACAGTCTCAATTGATAGAAAAAGGCCAAATGATTCTCAGCTTTCATCAGTCGAACAAACTGTTCTTAGATCAAAAGTTGGACAACTGTTGTGGCTTGCAAAACAAACTCGTCCTGATATTGCTTTTGACATCGCTATGATAGCATCAAAGTTAAAAACAAGTACTTTTGAAGACTTCAAAAGAGTGAACAAGCTTTTAAGGAAAGTTAGAAACGATCCTGTGTCTCTTCATTTCAAGGAACTTGGAGAACATGTAGAACTTTTATTATATACTGATGCTTCTTTTGGTAATCTTCCTGATGGGGGAAGTCAAGGAGGGTTTGTAATTATGCTACAAGGTGAAAATGGAAAAATCAATCCAATTACATGGCAATCAAAGAAAATAAGAAGGGTTGTTCGAAGTACACTAGCTAGTGAAGCTTTAGCTTTAGCCGATGGTATTGATTGTGCTACCTCACTAGCTACTTTGTATAATGAACTTGTTTTCAATAAATGTACTACAGAAGGAGGTATTACAGTAAGATGTGTGATTGACAATAAGGACCTTTTTGAATCTGTTCATTCAAAGAAAAATGTAACTGAAAAAAGACTGCGACTCGAAATTAGTTGCATCAAGGAGATGATCCAAAAAGGAGAGCTAACCGCTTATTGGATTGAAACAAAAGAGCAGATAGCTAATGTGTTGACCAAGCATGGTGCCAGCGCACAGAACCTTTTATATTGTTTTGAAACTGGACTTGTAAATACTGTTTTCATGAAATAGCTTGACATTTATTATGTGACACTTACAATAGTGATATGCATATATTCGAGAACAGTATTAAAAAAACAGGAAGAGAGAATTAGTTATAATATGATAAGCAATATCTACAAAACTTTTATTTTCATTTTATAAACTTTACATCTACTTAAGAAAGAGAAAGGATCAGATTGTTAACTATTTAGTTTAGTAGTTTAGTTATTATAGTTTAGTCTATATACTGTGGATTCATTTATTTTCGTGGGTATCAATTTTCGTGGATAGAGAAAAAAAAAGACGTTTCGTGGTATACGTAAATTCGTGGATCGCTGATTACAACAACAAAAAATTAGATACGTAATTCGTGGATTTCTTTTTGATTGAGGAGATCATATAACCTCCTTGGTTTGATCAATTATAACAAAAAAACAAAAAAAGAAGGAATTAATTGAAAAAGTTTTGAATCGTCAAAATCCTCGCTTGGTCATTCTAGATTAAAGTGTTCATTGATAACTTCGATTACAATAATGGACAGAGACAACTAATTATTTGTTTGTTTTACAATTTATAAATTCTTGTTTGAATCCTATAAGTCATTCAAAACTTTATGATTGAAAGCTCATTTCCCTAATTACGATATAATAAACAGTGATATAAGTATAAAGTGTGAAAATAAACGTTCCTGTCATAAACAATATTACCTACGGGCAATATCCCCGGGCAATATCCCCGTACTTAATCCTATTGATTTTTAATCAGTGGTAAACCAAACTATGACACAGTAATTAACAACTTGCAGTTATTTTCCATGAACAGTTTTAATAAATTTTATAAAGTAAATTATCACTGATATTTGATATATTTATTATAGATTTAATCAAAATACTTGTATCTTCTTTCAATAAAAAGCATGTGTTATGTTACAATGTTTGTCCCTAGTCAACACTATACTAGAACTGCATAACATCCGACTCCATACACATTTCTTGAGATTATTCTTCGTTGAATTCTTAAATTCGTGGTTCGCTGTGACCCACGAAACCCACGAAAATTGGTATACCACGAATAAAAATGAATCCACAGTAGTCTTTAGTTCTATTTGTATGTATCTTTGTATTTACAGTGACTCGGTGGGTTTAGATTAAAGTTGTACAAAGAACACTTCAGTCATTTATAGCCAATCAACACTCAATTTTATTAATTTTACCTTGCATATTGGAAAGTCCTTATCCATGTCAGATAATTTTCACTTGACCTCAACTTCATTTCATGGATCAGTGACCCAAGTTTTTGTTGTCCAGATCACTGATACTATAGGCAATATGTCTACTATATTTGGTGTATGAAAGGATTGTTAGTTGTACATGTCCAACTGGCAGGTGTTATCTGACATTGAGCTCATTTTCATGGTTCAGTGGTAAAAGTTTTTGTGCATTGGTCTGTATGCAATTGGTCAACTTTCTTTGGTGTATGGAAATATTTTAGAATGTTTTTGTCAGTATAGCATGTTTTATTTCCCCTTGACATCATTTTCATCCTTCATTGCTCAATGTGAGGTTTTTATATGACTGCATAAAATGGTCGTATATTGGTATCATGTCTTTGTCATGGTCTGCATCGTCCAAAGACATTTTGTTTCAAGACAATATCTTTAGTATAAGTTAAGAGAAATCTATGAAATTTGAACACAAGGTTAATAACCACAAAAGGAAGGTTGTGATTGGTTTTGGGGGTTATGGTGCCAACAATGTTGGAAATAGGGTTCAAAAAGGGGCCCAAGTAACCATTTTTCTAGTTTCCAGACTATAACTTGTGGAATGGTGTATGAATCTGTCTGAAATCAAACCACAAGTTTCCATATCACATAGGAATCTTAAGAATTGGCTCCCTGGGGGTTGCTCAAACTGTTAGGAACTAGGGGCAAAAAGGGGGATAAACATGAGTGTCCTGGTTAATGGACAGTTACTTAAAAGTATACACAACATAATTTAAAAGCAGTGTTAGGGATGTAATTCAAACACACAACATTTTGAATTACCTCCCTTACACTGCTTTATGTATAAAGAAATGTTGTAGTGTCTTGAGGTGATTGATTTTATGAAGATTTCAAATATTAAAAAGAAAATTTCTTCATATATCAAATTTTTTTTTGGCAACAAAAAAAGGGGATGGAGAGTGGAGAGGGGAGTAACAAAAAAAATTGGGGTGAAGGGTATAAGTATAGTGTATTGCACATAAGCAAAAAAAGTAATATAAATTCAAATCACTTAACCAATTCAAGCTTTTGATTCACTTCTTGATCAAACTAAACCAACATTTGCCTCAATAATTTTTAGGTTATCTAATACAATTCATTATGATTTTAACCTTATTAATATTTACATGATTTCCAAAACCACAGTTAATTCATGTGAGAGACACAGGCTCTTGAGAGCCTTTAGTTTTATTTTTTGACCTTATATAATAAAAATTTAATATATAAATAGACAATAGACACTTTATATCACACAACTGAGCCATGATGATAAAAATATCACAGAACTGTTGGATCAGCTCTCATAGTACCAGCTTTCTTCTGATGAACTACCCAGTTTTAACCAGGCAATAGCAATGTGAGCAATGGCAGTGATAAAAGATGACATTTTACATTGCCAAAAAAAAACAAAACATTATGACATTCTTTCAAATCTTGATGAAGCTAATTCAGTCAAATATCAATTCCTACTGTGGGAGAGCCTTTTCAATTATAAAGAAATTGACACTGCATTCTGATCAGATCTTGACTCAAATAAATGTAACTTAACTTGAAACTAGCAGTTGTTTTGAATATGTGCCTAGTGGTGGTGCTTTACAAACAGCATAACAGACCACTGTTTAATACAATAAAAGTTCACAGTAGAATATATATTGTTTTTTTTATATTCACAAATTTGTATGAAATTATGAACATTACCACATTCATATTAACAAGTCTGCATCTACGTCACGCGTTTTCACAAGCTTTTTATACGCCCGTCGTCTTTTAGACGGGACGTATTATGGTATACCGTTGTCCGCTTTTATACGCCCGTCGTCTTTTAGACGGGACGTATTATGGTATACCGTTGTCCGTCTGTCCGTCCGTCCGTCGTCCAAACTTCGGACAATAACTCAAAAACACTTTCACCAATTTCCATGAAACTTAAGTGAATTGTTTATATCTATTGACGTAAGCTCCCTTTCGTTTTTTTTTTTAATTTCAGATTTTAAGTTTTGGATTTATGGGGCTTTATTCATAAAAAAGGGGGGATTTTTCAACACTTCGGACAATAACTCAAAAAGGCTTTCACCAATGTCCATGAAACTTTGGTGAATTGTTTATATCTATTGATGTAAGCTCCCTTTCAAATTTTATAAATTTCAGATTTTAAGTTTTGGATTTATGGGGCTTTATTCATAAAAAAAAGGGGGATTTTCAACACTTCGGACAATAACTCAAAAAGGCTTTCACTAATGTCCATGAAACTTTGGTGAATTGTTAATATCTATTGATGTAAGCTCCCTTTCAATTTTTATAAATTTCAGATTTTACATTTCCGTGTTATAAATTTTTATGCTTAAAAAAGGGGGGATTTTCCAATTTTGGGACAATAACTAACACTTTCACAAAATTTTATGCAACTTTGATAAATTGTTTATATCTATTGACATAAGCTCCCTTTCCATTTTTATAAATTTTAGATTTTACGTTTTCTTAAGTAATGAATTTTTATACTTAAAAAAGAGGGATTTTATGAAACTTTGGTGAATATATTAATTGTCTACAATGTTGGAGAGTGTCATTCGTTGAATATACAAACATACAAATAGACCAAGATGAGCAACACAGGCTATTTTGAGCCTTTCGTTTCAAAGCAATAACTATTTGATACTTTCAGCAGTCAACTAAAAAAAGGGATATCAGTAAATTAGGGTAGGTGTATAACTAAATAAACTATTACTTTTTATGCATACTTTTTTTTTCAGGTGACCCAGCAGATAGTTGTACATTTGACCATGAAGAGGCTGGCGATAAGATTACGGTTACAGGAGGACTCAACTTAAGCAAAGCAGCACCATCACCAAAACTTGCAGCATTTTACGGGGTAATTTATGTTAAGTAATTAATTATTTTATAGAGCTGACATACTCTAAAACAGTGCTACAGTGAGGGTAATAACAAATTGTAACTAACAACTGATGGTGCTAAAATGTATGAAAATGGAAAATAATAAGTGAACTTAAGGTAGCACAATACAAAGATTTTTCATCCCCAATCAGACATCTTGAAACTGATGTAATTCCACTCATCCTTCTTTAAATTTTATAAATGAGGTACCAAAAGAAAGAAGAATGAATAATCTTTCAAATTGTGATAATTTCATTATGACATAATCATTACATAATTAATTGTTATGTAATTAGTTGCTATATTGTGATGTCCATACTTGAATGAATTTAGCTTCTTTGGTATTCATAGCATCCCAAAATATTTTATAGATTCTTGCACAACACAGTTTGACCTCCAAAATTGTGTCTCAGATTTTTATACGACCGCAAAAATTGAAAAAATTTTGGTCGTTTATTGGTATCACATTGGCGTCATTGTCGTCCGAAGACATTTAGTTTTCGCACTATAACTTAATTATAAGTAATATTGATTTTGGGAGTTTTGGTCCAAACAGTTTAGGAATTAGGGGCCAAAAAGGCCCAAATAAGCATTTTCTTGGTTTTCGCACTATAACTTTAGTTTTAGTAAATAGAACACAAGGTTTATGACCACAAAAGGAAGGTCGGATTGATTTTCGGAGTTTTGGTTCCAACAGTTTAGGAATGGGCCAAAAAAGGGCCCAAATAAGCATTATTCTTGGTTTTCGCACAATAACTTTAGTATAAGTAAATAGAAATCAATGAAATTTGGACACAAGGTTTATGACCACAAAAGGAAGGTTGGGATTTTGGGAGTTTTGGTTTTAACAGTTTAGGAATTAGGGGCCAAAAAGGGTCCAAATAAGCATTTTTCTTGGTTTTTGCACCATAACATTAGTATAAGTAAATAAAAATCTATGAAATTGAAACACAAGGTTTATGACCATAAAAGGAAGGTTGGGATTGATTTTGGGAGTTTTGGTCCCAACGAATTAGGGGCCAAAAGGGGCCAAAATTAAACTTTGTTTGATTTCATCAAAAATTGAATAATTGGGGTTCTTTGATATGCCGAATCTAACCGTGTATTTAGATTCTTAATTTTTGGTCCCGTTTTCAAATTGGTCTACATTAAGGTCCAAAGGGTCCAAAATTAAACTTAGTTTGATTTTAACAAAAATTAAATCCTTGGGGTTCTTTTATATGCTGAATATAAAAATGTACTTAGATTTTTTATTATTGGCCCAGTTTTCAAGTTGGTCCAAATCTGGGTCAAAAAATTAAACTTTGTTTGATTTCAACAAAAATTTAATATATGGGGTTCTTGAATATGCTGAATCCAACCATGCATTTAGATTTTTAATATTTAGGACCAGTTATCAAATTGGTTCACATTGCGGTCTAAAGGGTCCAAAATTGAACTTTATTTGATATCATCAGAAATTGAATTCTTGGGGCAGGGCTCGACATTAACGCTTGTCCGATTGTCCGCTACCAGAGGTAAAAAGGGGCGGACAAGTAAAACCCCAGTAGAGCTTGTCCGATGGGACAAGTAAAATAGTCTGTAGAAAATAATTTAAATCCCACTCTGATGATCAAACGAAATTCGTTAATCAATAAGGTTTTAAAAATGTTATTTAATTTGACCTGTTATAAGATTACAAAATCAATCGATAATAAATTTAAACTGTTGTCTTGTCATATACTTCGGCATAGAAAAAACACATTCTGTAAACGTAAACCAGTCATCGACACTCTTACTAGTCTACTGAATCTTCCTCCGATCATTTAGAACAACCTCCAGTGGAGAAACTTTATCAGTAATGCGCTTTAAAGATACGGAACTCAGCTTTGAGATTAAAATAACAATATTGACTGAGACGGACATTTTATGAACAGACCCCTTCGATACAATCATGGACTTAACAAAATTTGGTTTCACTACATCTGGGAAAAAGAAAAAAACAAAAGACGAAGAAGAGTATAAAGAAAGGAAGAAAGAATACGAGCTTAAAAGACAGAGGACGTATTTACCGAGCTGGGAAGAGGAATTCCTTGGGTTAAAATATGCTGTTCATACGGACGATGATGGGAAGGTTGATGAGTCAAAATCAAAAACTATGATATGCCAAACGTGTAACAACTATCCTGATTTAGCAGATAGAAATTGCTCTATGTTCATAGGAACAAGTGCTTTCAGAAAAGATACATTAATTGCTCACTGGAAAAGCAATTCACACAGGAAATGTGAGAAGAAAAAATCAGATGAAATGAAAAAAATTGAGGCATCTGCAAGTTGTAGTTCCTCTCAGTCTGGGCCTCTTTTGTCCTGTGTTAGAAAAATGGAAAAGGAAAATGAAGACAAAATCAAGAAACTAATCACCACTGCCTACTTTATTTACAAGCATGAAAAGCCCTTTACAGACTTTCCCAGATTGGTTGAGTTACAAGAGGTTAATGGTCTAGACATGGGAAATTTTTATAGATCTGATAATGCTTGTAGAAGGTAAACTGAATTACTCAATTATTTGAAATTTTAGTAAATATATTGTAATAAGATTTTTATACTGCAAGTTTTACTTTGTATACATGTACTAGTATATTAATCCTCATCCTCATCATTACAATGTATTAGTTTGCACTACAGCAGCCTTCTGATAATATGCCTGCTTCTACTTGCACTTTAACTTTTCTTGCAGCTTTTATTTATGCTTTCAATTCATGCATGTTACTTTGTATATGATATAATTATTTATTTTAGTATGATCATGCTTGCTAAACTTATAAACCTTACAATACCCAATATTACTGATCAATCATTCATTGCTGTTATGCTTTAATACAAGTGACTAACTTTAGTCAGAGAATTAGAGAGTTGTCTCATTGGCGATCATACCACATCTCCTTTTTTTATAGATGTGTTTTTTCACACACTATCATCCCTGATATTTTCAGATTTATCCAGTATATATATGAAGACTTATTCAAAGGTGTGAAGATGCAAATAGAGAATGATTTGCACTTTTATTCAATTCTGATTGATGGAGCTACAGACTCTTCTGTCACAGAAAATGAATTAATTTATCTGAGATTTGTTGAAAACGGAAGGCCAGTTAACCACTACTTCAGTATAGAAGATGTAGAAAAAGCAGATGCCCAGGGGATTCTGAAAGAAATTGAGGGGGCCTTCACTAGGAATGGGATACCCAATTGGAAGGATAAATTGATTGGGTTTGGTTCGGATGGAGCCTCTGTAAATTTAGGATGCCGTGGTGGTATAGCCACTTTGATTAAACGTGATGTTCCACATTTAGTTATAACACACTGTATAGCACACAGGCTTGAGTTGGCAGCAAATAGTGCAATCAAAAACCACAAGCATATGAAAGAAATACAGGATTTACTGCAGTATTTGTATAAGCACTTTCAATACTCCCCAAAGGCCTTACGAGAGTTAAGGCAGATAGGTGAGGCTTTAGAAGAAAAGGTGTTAAAGCCCACAAAACTAGCTGGTACAAGATGGCTGCCACACATTCACAGGGCCCTTGAAGTCTTGGTTAGAGAGTTCAGAGTATTGCTAGCACATTTTGAACATATTCGGGAGTCTAGGTCTGGATCTGCAGAAGTCCAAGGTAGAGCTACCTTTATCAGCAAAAAACTCAAAGATTACAAGTTTCTGTACATAGTATTTTTTTTCCTTGACATTTTAAAAGTACTCAGTGTTCTTAGTTTAAAATTTCAGCAAGATTACCTGACCCTGTCAGCAATGTTTGATGCAATTTCTACTGCAAATCTGTCTTTGATTGAACTGAAAACTGTAAATGGCAGAGTTGACAAATTTTCTTGTTGCTGTAGATTCCCAGAACAGTACATATAAAGACATTCAACTTTCAAACATGAACATTGATGAAGATTTTACAAGACAGAAACAAGTAATAGTTGACTTGATTGTTGTTGCTCTGGACAACAGGTTTGAACCCATGGAGAAAGACCCAGTACGTAAGGCAGCATCACTCATTCTTTCTTTTAGTGAATGGCCACAAGATAGAAATGACCTAGCCACATATGGGAATGAAGAGATGGCATACCTGTTAGAGAATTTCAATGAAATTCTAGAAAGAAATGGATGTAATTTAGATGCAATCATGGACCAAAACAGGAAATGGAAAGATTTTAAGGCATATATAGGGAGACACAAGGCAACAGTGGCTGTTGAGAACTTTTTTATTTACCCTGATCTGAAAAGAAGATTTATTAATATGATCTTGGTACTAGAGCTGCTTCTTTCTTTTCCTCTGTCTAGTGCTGTGTGTGAAAGAGGCTTCTCTGCTATGAAAAGAGTCAAGACTGACTGGAGATCTTCCCTAAAACCAGAAATGTTGATAATGTTACTATTCATAACTGTTGAAGGACCTGAACTCAATCATTTTGATACAAACTCAGTCTTCAATCACTGGTGGTCAAGTGGAAGACAGAAAAGACCAGGCTTCAACCCTCATGAGTTTATAGGATTGAGAGCACTACCAGATCCTGACATGGAACAGACTCACTCTGATGATGACATTGATGACAATTAGATAATTAGAACCCTTTTGACTAAATGCAGTAGCCATTTTTGACTAGAATGTCACTAGATAATACATATATAAACTATCACTGTTATATTCTTTTATTTCACTTTGTGCAAGCCATTAACATACAAATTAACTATATTTTTAAAAGAAGAAAAAAAGTTCACAATTATTTTTTGGACAAGTAAAATTCCATTCGGACAAGTTCATTTCGGACAAGTTAAAAAAAAAAGTTATTGTAGAGGCCTGTGGGGTTCTTTGATATGTTGAATCTAACCATGTATTTAGATTTTGGATATTGGAATACCACAAAGGGATGGTAAAAATTGTCTTTGGGAGTTATGGCTCAAACTGTTAAGGTGAAAGGTGCAAAAAAGGGAGGAAAAGGGTTTCCAGGTTAATGGACAATTACTTAAGTACAAAACATAATTTAAAAGCAGTGTAAGGTTGGTAATTGAAACTCATTTTAATATCTCACCTAAACTGCTCTTAAATCATGTATATTGGAAATTTGCCAAAAACTTTATTAGGCCACACCAATTTGATTCCTTGTTCGAAGGACCCGCCCGCACCTATTTTTTTCAAAACAGAATTTTTTATTTTTTTTATATTTCCGCTTCCCGCATCTGAAAATGTAATCATGTCCATTTGGGGAAACTGGATTTTGTAATTTGCATAGAAGGCATGGTTCATGTGCATGATACGACGATATCTTAATAACTGGTCAAACCTGTGTGGTCACTTCTTTTTAAAGGAACAATTTTCTTGTTAAAATCTATATTTATATTCATATTAACATTTGGTAAATAAATATAATGCAATAATTTATATCAGGGGGTGCTTAACTTTTTTCTGTACAACTGTTATACAAACATTAATATAATATATAACAACAAACCAGATTATATTGATATAAATAACTGTCCAATGATTATATCACTACAATATAATAATTATTATGGTAAGGTTGAATTACCTGCCATGTATTCATCATCTACACAGGAACTGTCTCAGGAAAAAAAATATACCTATGTACTTTAACCTAACTGATTCAGGTATACATGGTATAGAGATACAATTTTTTTCTAAATTAGTGCCTGTGAGTATCGACCAGAACTTGCGGTCATCCAATGTTCAACTACAATGTAACTACAATCCCCTTCCCTTTCATGAATATGACCTACCGAATTAGACTATTTACCGGATTTGTAATCACATAAGCAACACGACGGGTGCCACATGTGGAGCAGGATCTGCTTACCCTTCCGGAGCACCTGAGATCACCCCTAGTTTTTGGTGGGGTTCGTGTTGTTTATTCTTTAGTTTTCTATGTTGTGTCGTGTGTACTATTGTTTTTCTGTTTGTCTTTTTCATTTTTAGCCATGGCGTTGTCAGTTTGTTTTAGATTTATGAGTTTGACTGTCCCTTTGGTATCTTTCGTCCCTCCCCTTTCAGTACTTCAGGTAACTTTGATTAGTATTCTTAGGCATCAGGGAATAGTGACTAAAGGTAAACAATGATAAAGACTGTATATAATGTAAAATAAAATATTTTTTAGGAAGAAAATATGACATCTAAGCTTATTATTGCGAGGGAGAATTATGACACTTGGTACTATAACATAACTGTCAAGGTTGGAGATAAGATCGACTGCTTGTACCGGTTTTCCGATGACTTTGTGGTGACTGCAAACGACTGGACAATATGTGAAAAAAACCTATGTATGTAATTATTTAAATCTTTAAGGCTGAAAAGTGTACGTGTATGTTGTATATTAAGTTGTATCATATCCTTTGAAACTGGGTTATGCCCGCGTCACACTGTCCCAATTTTTATATACGATGGACACCCGAATGCGAAAATTGTAAGTTCGTACGAAGTTGGTCCCGATCTCTTTAAAATACCAAAAAGTGACAGAAGCAAGAACGATGAACAACGAAGTCTATACGAATGTGCCAAAATTATATATGATAGCAAAAGATGGACATACAAAGGTTAACCGAAGACGGGTATTTAAGCTTCATATCTCAGCCGAAGCCTACACGATGGATCACGAAGGCTACACGATGGATTACGAAGGCTGTACGATGGATTACGATGATTGCGCGATGGCCATACGATGTCTAAAAGATACGAACAGAATTTCGACAACATATCGTTTCTGTACAAGTCTGCCATGCATGGCGGGAAATCGATCGTTTTGTCTAATTCTTATAAAACTTAATTTATTATCCCCTCGCCTACTACATGTAAGTTGCGTGTAGATAAAATTGTTATGGACACTCTAGAACCAAAATGCTCAAAACTTGGTATGGTGTTACTCGTTCAGAATATCTTAAGCGCTAATGACTTTAAAGTTCAAAGGTCAAGGTCACAGTGGCAGTTGTAATACAAGGCAATATCATCCGGCATATTGTTCCTCCTTGTAATGATCTGACATTTTTTACGTTCAAGGCCAAAGGTCAAGGTCATGCAGATGGACTTGTTTTTTCTCCTTGAAATAGCATAACATACAGGAAATTGGTTGCTCATTTTTTTACATGCTGGTTCTAAAGACAATATTAAAGGTATTTCCAAATACTGAATGTTTTGGTTGATTTCTAAAAAAATAGTTTATGTATCAAATATGCATATTCAATTTACCATTTTCTGCATGTGTCATATACAAATATAGTGTCCATATTTGTCCCCAATATGTTACATACGAGGGGATGCCACGCTCGGCATTGCTTTGTTTGAACTGTAAAATGTGTGCACTAGTCTGAATAATGTGTAACCAAGAAATCCACAGTCTAATATCTAGGAGACTGATATGAGGATTGGTCACAACTAAATGTTAAACCTAATTAACCATGCACCATAAACTAGCAGTAATACACAGAAGATGAATTCCACTTAGTATATAATTTATTTCCAAGACTGGAACTTGTCACCAAGCCTGTGACTTCCAAACTTATATCTTTCACAAAATAGTACAATATATTTATATGAGAATTAAACAATAAGCTAAGATCAATTATTACATAATGTGTTGACAAATATAAACAAGTTATTATCCAGATAAAGAAAGATAAATAATTAATACAACTCTTTTAGCAATGTCTCTAATTTAAGAAGGATAAAGGATTAAGCCCTGAGGCATTATTGTCACTTTGATTGTAAAATGTCCATTATCAATTAGATATATATTAACTTATTGTCCAAGTAGAATATATAATATAAAACATAATTAATGATAAATTCTTTGAGTCTCAACATTAACATTAAAAACCTAAACACATTTGAAAGTCATTTTAACTCTGTCATAAATCACCCATAATTATGCCCATGTTTACTGATCTATCTTAAAGGTAAGGTAATGGGTTCGTTGATCCCTTTTATTCAAAAAGAGCTCTTTCCAGGAGAATATCATAATAATATAGACAAAAAGAAGGATGTGGGGAAAGCAACAAATGCGGCAAAATATGACATATAGAAAACAAAATGGTTATTGAGTAAACATTCGTGTGACAACAACTCGGACGGAAAAAAAAATCAGAATAATGAAGAAAAATTTGGTTTCCCTATATATGTGTTCCTGCAGTGTTGGTGTACGAGGCGCGTTTATAATTTTCATTATGTTACTTGATATGAAAAATTGACAAAAAATAATATTTTACTTGTAAAAGTAAATCCTGAGCCTGTAATAGCTGCTCTTCTTGTTCCATTTGAATTAATAGAAACAACGCTGTCGCCTTTCTTGTTCTCATAGAATCATATGATATGAGCTCCATGTTTTGTGAACGTCTTTATTAGACTGACCAGTGCATATCGAGCATGGCACTTTAAATGTATTTTAGCGCGAAAATTAACTTACATTTAGCTGGATTTATTGCAGTCGTAGTTCCATCTTGTCGCCTTCGTACTTTTATTCGATGGCAACACGACGGGATTACGAGGTCTTCACGAAGTCGTGTTGCCATCGTAAGACCTTCGGGTATCTTCGTGATTCATTCGTGTAGACATCGTAATGTCAAAACTGCCCGATGGAAACGATGGAAACACGAATGCAATACGATGTGAAAAGATGCATTCCCGGTGACATTACGATGGTGAGGATGGTAATACGAACTCAATACGAACCCTCAACATCGGACGCACCTTCAGGGATTTTTTAACATGTTATAAAATTTATTGCCCTTCCTGAAGTTGTCCCCGAAGGCTAGAAAAAGTGGCTGATGGTTAAAGATGGCACTACGAATAGCCCGATCTGGATACGATTAGTCCCGATTTTGAAAATTTCCATTATCGTGTTGCCATCGGAGTAAAAATCGGGACAGTGTGACGCGGGCATTATCGATTAACATGTTGGGAATAAACTCATCATAGATACCAGGACTAAATTTTATATATACGCCAGACGCGCGTTTCGTCTACAAAAGACTCATCAGTGACGCTTACATCCAAAAAAGTTAAAAAAGCCAAATAAAGTACGAAGTTGAAGAGAATTGAGATCCAAAATTCCTAAAAGTGTTGCCAAATACAGCTAAGGTAATCTATGCCTGAGGTAGAAAAGCCTTAGTATTTCAAAAAATTCAGAATTTTGTAAACAGTTAATTTATAGATATAACAATAGTATCATTTTAGAGGATTAAGTGCTCAGATCTTGAGTACCAGTTTCTTTAATACCAAACATCTGGGAACCAGTGCAATCATACGGGCAATTTAAGCATGTTGAATATTACACACAATTTAGGATAAGGATTAGTTTTGACAAGAATTGACTTCATTTAAATTTTAGTAAAAAAAAGTATGAATGCTTGAAATTGCAGAATTAAACATTTAAAGCAATGGCTATGAATTTGTTGTATTTGTCCCACCTTGAGGCAGTCAAAAAGCCAGACATAGGTATGATATTCCAGCAGCATCGACGTCAACAATGTATTAGTTTGTTATTAGGTCTAGTTTATGGTGAACCACAAGTGATATAGGTCAATCATATTTGGTAAGCAGTTGTAAAAACATTGAAACAGTCATTTCCATAAAGACTATTTGGCTCTGCCCCCTCAGTCATGGTCTTATGACTTAGAAACTACTTATTTTACATGTATTAGTTTGTGATGAGGTCAGTTTATGGTGAACAACTATTGGTAGTTTAATGATATTTGGTATGGAATTGTTTATGCATTGGCATATCTCACTTATATAGAGATTATTTTGCTCTGCCACCTTAGTCATGTTCTATTGACTTTGAAAATTTTGCAATGTTTACATATATAATTTTTATTAGTTTGAGATTAGGTCAGTTCAAGGAGAACCATTAGTGGTAGGCTGGTGCTATTTGGCATTCATTTGTATAAGCATTAGCGCATCTCATTTCCATGGAGATTATTTGGCCCTTCCCCTTCAGTCTTTAAGTCTAATGACTTTGAAACTTTTGCTTAGATTACATGTATTAGTTTGTGATTAGATCAGCTTAAGATGAACAGCTAATGTTAAGTCAATGATATTTGTATGCATATTATTGGCATATGCAAGTAATGTTTCCATGGAAATTGTATAGCCCCAACCCCTCTTTGTGATTCAATGACATTGAAACTTTTACATAGTTTACAAGTTAATGTTTGTAATAAAGTTTGTTTTATGGGAACAACTTATAATAAGTCAAGGGTATTTGGTATGCAGTAGTATTAGCATTTGCACATCTCATTTACATGAAGATTGTTATGCCATGTACCTCAGTCATGGTTCATTGACTTTGAATATTTGCATAACTTATGTAATTGATGTTAAAGTATTGCTATTTAGTTCCCTACCAATGAAGTCAAAGGGGACTTAAGTTTGCACTTTGTCTGTCTGTTTACCTCTGTGTCCATAAGTCATTCCGGCAAATTAGTTTTCCAGATTTTTTCTTCATGCTTGAAGATATTGAGTTGATATTTGGTGTAATGTTTGTCACGGCAAGTTACAGGTCAAATTCAATTTTCATGATTTTAGCTTTTCTCCTTCACTTAATTTTTGTCGAGCCTGCAACTTTTGTTGCAGAAAGCTCGACATAGGGAAAGTGATCCGGCAGCGGGGGCAGCAGCGGGGGCGGCTACGGCGGCGGCGTTAGCTCACTTCCTAAAAGCTTTATATTTTAGAAGGTGGAAGACCTGGATGCTTCATACTTTGTATATAGATGCTTCATGTTACGAAGTTTCCGTCAGTCACATGTCCAATGTCCTTGACCTCATTTTCATGGTTCAGTGACCACTTGAAAAAAAAGTTCAAATTTTTTGTAATGTTGAATTCTCTCTTATTATAAGTAATAGGATAACTATATTTGATATGTGCGTACCTTGCAAGGTCCTCGTGTCTGTCAAACAGTTTTCACTTGACCTCGACCTCATTTCATGGATCAGTGAACAAGGTTAAGTTTTGGTGGTCAAGTCCATATATCAGATACTATAAGCAATAGGGCTAGTATATTTGGTGTATGGAAGGAATGTAAGGTGTACATGTCCAACTGGCAGGTGTCATCTGACCTTGACCTCATTTTCATGGTTCAGTGGTTATAGTTAAATTTTTATACGACCGCAAAAATTTTAATTTTTCGGTCGTATATTGCTATCACGTTGGCGTCGTCGTCGGCGGTGGCGTCGTCGTCGTCGTCCGAATACTTTTAGTTTTCGCACTCTAACTTTAGTAAAATTGAATAGAAATCAATGAAATTTTTACACAAGGTTTATGACCACAAAAGGAAGGTTGGGATTGATTTTGGGAGTTTTGGTCCCTACATTTTAGGAATTAGGGGCCAAAAAGGGCCCAAATAAGCATTTTCTTGGTTTTCGCACTATAACTTTAGTTTAAGTGAATAGAAATCTATGAAATTTCGACACAAGGTTTATGACCACAAAAGGAAGGTTTGGATTGATTTTGGGAGTTTTGGTTCCAACAGTTTAGGAATTAAGGGCCAAAAAAGGGCCCAAATAAGCATTATTCTTGGTTTTCGCACAATAATTTTAGTATAAGTGAATAGAAATCAATGAAATTTTAACACAAGGTTTATGACCACAAAAGGAAGGTTGGGATTGATTTTTGTAGTTGAGGTCACAACAGTTTATGAATTAGGGGCCAAAAAGGGGCCCAAATAAGCATTATTCTTGGTTTTCCCACAATAACTTTAGTATAAGTAAATAGAAATCAATGAAATTTTAACACAAGGTTTATGACCACAAAAGGAAGGTTGTGATTGATTTTTGGAGTTGAGGTCACAACAGTTTATGAATTAGGGGCCAAAAAGGGGCCCAAATAAGCATTATTTTTGGTTTTTGCACCATAACTTTAGTATAAGTAAATAGAAATCTATGAAATTTAAACACAAGGTTTATGACCATAAAAGGAAGGTTGGGTTTGATTTTGGGAGTTTTGGTCCTAACAGTTTAGGAATAAGGGGCCCAAATGGTCCAAAATTGAACTTTGTGTGATTTCATCAAAAATTGAATAATTGGGGTTCTTTGATATGCCGATTCTAACTTTGTATGTAGATTCTTAATTTTTGGTCCCGTTTTCAAATTGGTCTACATTAAGGTCCAAAGGGTCCAAAATTAAACTTAGTTTGATTTTAACAAAAATTGAATCCTTGGGGTTCTTTGATATGCTGAATTTAAAAATGTACTTAGATTTTTAATTATTGGCCTAGTTTTCAAGTTGGTCCAAATGGGGGTCCAAAATTAAACTTTGTTTGATTTCATCAAAAATTGAATAAATGGGTTCTTTGATATGCCAAATCTAACTGTGTATGTAGATTTTTAATTTTTGGTCCAGTTTTCAAATTGGTCTACATTAAGGTCCAAAGGGTCCAAAATTAAACTAAGTTTGATTTTAACAAAAATTAAATTCTTGGGCTTATTTGATATGCTTTATCTAAATATGTACTTTGATTTTTGATTATAGGTCCAGTTTCAAGTTGGTCCAAATCAGGATTCCATATCAAGTATTGTGCAATAGCAAGAAATTTTCAATTGCACAGTATTGCACAATAGCAAGAAATATCTAATTGCACAATATTGTGCAATAGCAATTAATTTTCAATTGGAGTTATCTTTCTTTGTATAGAATAGTAGTTGATAACATATGTTGGAAATTTGCCAGACATGACTATGATGTCATTTTCTATTTTTATTTGCCAATAACTTTAATATGTAAATAACTTCATTGGAAATTTGCCAATATAAAATATTGCTGATGAAGCTTTTTTTCCTTATCTTATCTAAAATGTTTTTAGATTCCGTATATCGTCAGATTATCGGAATTCCAATGGGGACTAACTGTGCACCCCTTATTACGGACCTGTTTTTGTATTGTTATGAGTTACAATTTATGACAAAAATAAGCAAAGACCCATCGAAACAACATCTGATAAACAAATTTAATAATACTTTTAGATATTTGGATGATATTTGGCTCTCAATAATGACGACTTCAGTATGTATATTAATGAAATTTATCCTGTTGAACTTACTTTAAATAAAGCTAATACTAACAATGACCACTGCCCTTTTCTCGATCTTGATATCTATATCACTAATGGAAAGCTGAATACTAAAATTTATGATAAAAGGGATGATTTTTCATTTCCTATTGTTAATTATCCGTTTTTAGATGGTGACGTTCCCTTGTCACCATCTTACGGTGTTTATATATCTCAACTTGTACGATTCACTCGTGTATGTAATAATGTTTTAGATTTTAACGAGAGAAATTTATGTATTACTGAAAAATTATTACACCAGGGTTTTCGATATCACAAACTAGTCAAAACATTTACTAAATTTTATCATCGGTATAAAGACATCATTCGTAAATATAGCTCAACATGCAGACTTCTAATACGTTCAGGTATTTCACATCCAATTTTTTATGGAAATATTCTTTATAAAGCACAAAGGTGTCAGTATTCACCTCAGAAACTTACAAAACCTTTGAATAGACTTATTAAGAAGGGATATAATTACGATACTGTTGTCAAGTCATTAAAGATTGCATATTTTGGCGTTAATATTGAGTCACTGATAAGGTCTTTGCATCGGAACTAAACACATTTATTCTAAAAACAGTTGTTGGCATGACACGGGTTATGTTCTTCTCATATATGTTATGATGGTATGATACTAAACCCCTAACGGGAAGGATTGTGCCTGATGTTCATATGATGAAACCATAATCTTTCAGTCAGTTTAATTGAAGTCTGGAGTTGGCATGTCAGTTAACTGCTAGTAGTCTGTTGTTATTTATGTATTATTGTCATTTTGTTTATTTTCTTTGGTTACATCTTTTGACATCAGACTCGGACTTCTCTTGAACTGAATTTTAATGTGCGTATTGTTATGCGTTTACTTTTCTACATTGGTTAGAGGTATAGGGGGAGGGTTGAGATCTCACAAACATGTTTAACCCCGCCGCATTTTTGCGCCTGTCCCAAGTCAGGAGCCTCTGGCCTTTGTTAGTCTTGTATTATTTTAATTTTAGTTTCTTGTGTACAATTTGGAAGTTAGTATGGCGTTCATTATCACCAGACTAGTATATATTTGTTTAGGGGCCAGCTGAAGGACGCCTCCGGGTGCGGGAATTTCTCGCTACATTGAAGACCTGTTGGTGACCCTCTGCTGTTGTTTTTTATTTGGTCGGGTTGTTGTCTCTTTGACACATTCCCCATTTCCATTCTCAATTTTATTAGATAATATATGTTGGAAATTTGCCAGACATGACTATGATGTCATTTTCTATTTTTATTTGCCAATAACTTTATGTAAATAACTTCATTGGAAATTTGCCAATATAAAATGTTGCTGATGAAGCTTTTTTTCCTTATCTTTTCTAAAATGTTTTTAGATAATGTATGTTGGAAATTTTCCAGACATGACTATCATGTCATTTTCTATTTTTATAATTTTCTGATGTATTTAAATGAGTGTTTATGGTTGCAAAGTCCATTTAAAATTTGAATTGAGATGATGATGATGATGGAGTGGCTTGACATTTGTTTTGTGTAAAAAACCCATATAATGTCAAAAATTTGATCACAATCCAAATTCAGAGCTGTATCACGCTTAAATGTTTTGTCCATACCTGGCCCAACTGTTCAGGGATCGACCTCTGCGGTCGTATAAAGCTGTGCCCTGCGGAGCACCTGGTTTGATATGCTGAATCTAAACATGTACTTAGATTTTTGATTATGGGCCCAGTTTTCAAGTTGGTTCAAATCAGGCTTCAAAATTATTATATTAAGTATTGTGCAATAGCAAGAAATTTTCAATTGCACAGTATTCAGCAATAGCAAGAAATCTTCAATTACACAGTATTGTGCAATAGCAAATATTTTCAATTGCACAGTATTGCACAATAGCAAGAAATATCTAATTGCACAATTTCAATTGGAGTTATCTTTCTTTGTCCAGAATAGTAGTTCATTGTTCTCCCCAGGCCGTTTTAGCATCGTGGTACCGCGACGCTATATTTTCTTACCGTGATGCTATAATAATTTCCGCGACGCTATAATTATTTTCTGGATGTTACTTTTCTCGATCATAAAAAAATATATATCACCTTTAATTGTAATCCCTTCAAGTCGGACAATAGAGGCAATCTAAAGTGATTACATAGGTGTTAATTGCCCTTTGGGTGATAACTGGTTGGATACTAATACCCCAAGCTGTCACTTGTGACATGATTAATACCACGTGGTATGCAATCGACAAGGAGAAAATGTAATCAGAAAATCATAAAATAAATCAAAATATATGTTTGCAAAATGAAAATTCAAAACAACAAACATTTTTTCTCTTTTAAAAAGAGATTGAGTCTTATCTTTTTATGACTTTCAAAATATTAGTATTACTTTCTTTCTCTTCCTATTTCTAGTTGTAAATCGAGAGTGAAAATTTTGATTTTAAACTATATAAGTTTTGTACTTTCTTTAGAAAGTGATCATAATTGGCTTTAGTTTATGTTTCATCCATTTAATGCATTAAAAACGCCATATTTATTCCCAATCTCTTGTCAAACATTGTTTTATTTTCGTATTTTTCATTGCTTTCGGCGGCCATTTAATATTTTAGTGTAAACTACTGATCGGAATCGGACCAGATATGACAAAAATCCGCATTTTATGATTATAACTACATATCCACAAATGGCACAGTAGACAGAAAACAATACCTATAACGAGAAAACTAAGCATTAACTGACTATTTATTAGATAACTTTGTGAAAAATATATATATCATTTTGATAAAAAGAAACAACTGGGACCATGAACCAATATATTTGATAGACATGATAAAGAAAGTTTTTTAATTTAAATTTTATTGCTATATGATACTTTCTTTTTCCTTTTTTTTAATTATAAGAACCAGTGTTTTTTTCCTACACATTTAGTGCAATTGTATCTGTACACATATATTTTTATTTGGCCCAAGAGGAAAAAAATAATTCTGGAACTATAAATGAATAAAGAAAACATAAACTGAAAATACTGTTATCATGGTTTTAGTTTAATTGTATTCTCAGTTATGAATTCAACAATATAGATACAAAGGAAAGGGTAGAATAGAATATCGTATTCACCAAAAAAGGGCCTATAGCATACAAACAATATAATACATTTTGTAATAAACAATAAAGTATATAACAAAGGAAATACTGGAGCATTACCTTGATGCGACAAATTACATTGAAAAAAATACAAATTATTTTTACGCCAAATGTGATGCTATCCAAAATTTCTGGGGAGAACACTGGTAGTTGAATCAACTTAAATCATTGTTTTATACAATATACAATGTATATTCACTTTTACTACCAACTGATAAATTAAAACAATCTTTACCATTCAGTGATAACAAGCACTTTATTTTACATTTTAATATTTTATGATGTATTTAAACGAGTAGTTATGTTGCAAACTCCATTAGAAATTTGAATTGAGATCAGTTTTGGAAAAAGGGAAAGGGGGATGAGAAAAATAAATGGGGGGGGGGGGGGGGGGGGGGGGGGTTAAATTTTTTCTCATTTCAGATTTCATAAATTAAAAGAAAATTTTTTCAAACATTGAGAGGATTAATATTCAACAGCATAGTGAATTGCTCAAAGGCAAAAAAAATATTTTAAGTTTATTAGACCACATTCATTCTGTGTCAGAAACCTATGCTGTGTCAACTATTTAATCACAATCCAAATTTAGAGCTGAATCCAGCTTAAATGTTGTGTCCATACTTGCCCCAACCGTTCAGGGTTCAACCTCTGCGGTCGTATAAAGCTGCGCCCTGCGGAGCATCTGGTTGTCTCTTGGGCTATAAATAATGGTCTATACTCCAATATACTGGTTTCAATTAAGATGGGCTATTGTGTTTCATTTCATGTAAAGTGATGTTAAACACTGTATGATTTTAAAAAGACTTGTGTATTACAAAAGTTACCATCATCTCCAAACTATTTTGATTGACTGTTACCACCATCCCATTTTGGAGTTACCATTATCAATGCATTTTTATTGCGTTCAATTTTCTCAGTAACAGACAAAGGTTAATATTTTTAAAGACTCATTGCAAATATTAATAACCAAACTACAGCTGAGTAGTGTTAGCCACATCTATGTAAAAGCAAAGAAATCAAAAGGGAAAGATCTAACTAGGATTATAATCCAATATAAACTTAAGTTTAAAATACTAAATAAATTCATTGCTATGCAAAAATTTCAAAACTGATAGTATTTATATTTTTCATTCAGAATAGTTATTATTTTATCTCATTTCAGGTGCATGTGTACTCTGTGGATTATTCTTCCATTTATTGAGTCTTAGTGTACCAGGTTCAGGAGTTGTCAGTTTTGTGATATACTTAATTTACATTAAGATTTGCAAAAAAGATTGTGAAAAAGGTACTGTAAATGTTGATACTTATAGGAACAATTAGATTATATTGTTGTTGCAAATATAGTGGTGTGACAAATCAAGAAAAAGGTGTTTATTTAACATTTTATTATTTTAATATTTATTAAAATTTTCGTGAAAATAATTAAAAAAAATACTATTGTTTGAAGAAAATCAGATACTGAATCTTCGGTTTTAAAAGAAATACGAAATTGTAAAATAGATTAAGGAGATATTGAAAGACAACAAGATGATGGAAATTTAGTTATATTAATTGTAAAATTATAGTTCTTAGGAAATATTGAAATTTGTTTCATTTATGTTATATATTAATGATTTGGACCACAAAGTAGCAGTGGTTTGCGTGACAATGTACGATGTAAACGTGTTATTTAATTAATTTAAAACTCCTAGTCAACTGTTTTCATAAACTAAACTTTCTATGATGTCTTATATAACAGCTAAGGTGTTTTGGTTGTAAGTGTTTCTTTGTGAAGTTAATGTTGTGTTGCAAAGAAAAATCTGTTGTTGTACTTTCAACACAAAGACTTGGCTAACATTGGACAGCAACCTTCACAGTGTATCATCATACAGCGGATATAGGTACTAACCAATCGATTTTGAATTGAAACAGTAACGAAAATCTTTGTTTTGTTTTATCAAAGATCAGTGTACATTTCTCAACATCTGAAATTCCTGCTCCAAAATAATTTTCTCATAGATTTTTTCCTATTAATAAGACAACTTTTATATTCTTATAAGAACAATTAACTTGTAAATGCACAAATAGTTGTGAATGTCAACACTTTCAATCTCGATACAATTGTCGAGACATTTACATGTTTTACCTGAAAAAAAGCTATTACAGGACACAAGTAATAGTTACCAATCATAAACCTTCATGTGATTACCCATTCCTTGAAACTTTTTGGGTAATAAACAAGTATGAAAATTTTGTTTTTGTGTACGGTGTACTGCAACTTAACTATGCACCGTACAGAAAGATTTATGTGGTCAGCTAAACACCGTACACAACGCTTCTTTTCTGAATAAAAGATCGAAAAAAATATATGCATGAATATTTTAATGTCAATTATTGATACAAGTATACTTATTACACACACACAGTGGCCTTCTATCAGAAAAAGAGTTGCAATGAATATAGAATTATATCGGATGAGACAAGTGCCAACTTCTTTGACAAGTATTTGCACTTGTTTTTAGTAATCGTTCTTTTTGTCGAGCCTTCGACTTTAGTCGAAAAAGCGAGACTAAGCCATCCTACATTCCGTCGTCGTCGGTGGCGTCCACAAATATTCACTCTGTGGTTAAAGTTTTTGAAATTTTAATAACTTTCTTAAACTATACTGAATTTCTACCAAACTGAAACAGAAGCTTATTTATGATCATAAGAAAGTATCCAGAAGTAAATTTTGTAAAAATAAAATTCCATTTTTTCCGTATTTTACTTATAAATGGACTTAGTTTTTCTGCGAGGAAACATTACATTCACTCTGTGGTTAAAGTTTTTAAAATTTTAATAATTTTCATAAACTATCCTTGATTTGTACCAAACTTGGACAAAAGCTTTTTTGTGATCATAAGATAGTATCAAGAAGAAAATTTTGTAAAAATAAATTTCCACTTTTCTGTATTTTATTTATAAATGGACTTAGTTTTTTTTGCCAGAAACAAAACATTCACTCTGTGGTTTAAGTTTTTAAAATTTTTATAATGTTCTTAAACTATCCTGGATTTCTACCAAACTTAGACAAAAGCTTGTTTCTGATCATAAGATATTATTCAGAAGTAAATTTTGTAAAAAAAAAATTCACTTTCTCCGTATTTTACTTATAAATGGACTTAGTTTTTCTTCCAGTTAACATTACATACAGTCTGCAGTTAAAGTTTTTAAAACATTTATTAGATTCATAAACTATCCTTGATTTTTTTTACCAAACTTGGAAGCTTCTTTCAATCAAAAGACAGTATAGAGAGGGAAATTTTTATTGATGTTTGTCCTCATTTTTGTTGAGTCTGCGATTAACAGCAAAAGTAGGCGAGACACTGGGTTCCGTGGAACCCTTACGAATTTTTTTAGGAAAATAATGAGACATCTGTAATCATCAACCTCTGACCAAATCCTTTCTTAAAACAACAATTATGTTCAGATTGAGGTACACATTGACATTATGCGAACATAACAAAGATTTTGGTTACTGTGTGAGGTCAAAAACGATCACGCCAGCTTGGTTAGTACCTATATCAGCTGTACTGATGATACACGCTGACCTTCTAAGGGCCCCAAAAACACCGTTATAAAAGTATTCAAACCGGAAAAAACAAGTCTGATTTAACTACAAACCAGAAAAAAAAAATTATATGTAGCACCAAAGAAGGACAACCACTTAACAACACGTGTCTGTCTGACTTGGGACATGTGCTATGATCATGAATGCACCTGGTTTAAAATATTTTACATGCTTGCCATTATAGACAGCAGTGTAAATTTACCACTTAAAAGATACCCTATAAAAGTTAATGAAAATGTCATGTTCTATAAAACACCTTGCAACTGGTCATAACTGTGGCCTTTAAACAAACTAAGAAGGGTATTCAGTGGTTATTTCATGTTTGACCTTATTAGTTTTTATACGACCGTAAATTATTTTTGCGGTCGTATATTGGTATGACCTTGGCGTCGTTGTCGTTGTCGTCATCGTTGTCATCGTCTGAAGACACATTGGTTTTTGCACTATAACTTTGGTTTAAGTAAATAGAAATCTATGAAATTTAAACACAAGGTTTATTACCACAAAAGGAAGGTTGAGATTGATTTTGGGAGTTTTGGTCCCAACGGTATAGGAATTAGTGGTCAAAAAAGGGCCCAAATAAGCATTTTTCTTGGTTTTCGCACAATAACTTTAGAATAAGTAAATAGAAATCAATGAAATTTTAACATAAGGTCTACGACCACAAAGAAAGGTTGGGATTGATTTTGGGAGTTGAGGTGCCAACAGTTTAGGAATTAGGGGCCAAAAAGGGGCCAAATAAGCATTTTTCTTGGTTTTCGCACCATAACATTAGTATAAGTAAATAGAAATCTATGAAATTTAAACACAAGGTTTATGACCATAAAAGGAAGGTTGGGATTGATTTCGGGAGTTTTGGTCCCAACGAATTAGGGGCCAAAAGGGGCCAAAATTAAACTTTGTTTGATTTCATCAAAAATTAAATAATTGGGTTTCTTTGATATGCTGAATCTAACTGTGTATTTAGATTCTTAATTTCTGGTCCCGTTTTCAAATTGGTCTACATTAAGGTCCAAAGGGTCCAAATTAAACTTAGTTTGATTTTAACAAAAATTGAATTCTTGGGGTTCTTTGATATGCTGAATCTAAACATGTACTTAGTTTTTGTCGAGCCTTCGACTTTAGTCGAAAAAGCGAGACTTAGCGATCCTACATTCTGTCGGCGTCCACAAATATTCACTCTGGTTAAAGTTTTAAAAATTTGAATAACTTTCTTAAACTATACTTGATTTCTACCAAACTTGGACAGAAGCTTGTTTATGATCATAAGATAGGATCCAGAAGTAAATTTTGTAAAAATAAAATTCTATTTTTTCCGAATTTTACTTATAAATGGACTTAGTTTTTCTGCCGGAAACATTACATTCACTCTGTGGTTAAAGTTTTCAAAATTTTAATAACTTTCTTAAACTATCCTGGGTTTGTACCAAACTTAGACAGAAGCTTGTTTATGATCAAAAGCTAGTATCCAGAAGTAAATTTTGTAAAAATTAAATTCCATTTTTTCCGAATTTATTATAAATGGACTTAGTTTTTCTGCCCGGAAACATTACATTCACTCTGTGGTTAAGGTTTTTACAATTTTAATAACTTTCTTAAACGATCCTGGGTTTGTACCATAATTGGACAGAAGCTTATTTATGATCATAAGATAGTATCCAGAGGAATATTTTTATTGGTTTTTTTTCCTCATTTTTTTTTATCAAATGTTGTCCGTGCATTAACTCATGAACCATTCAACCGAAGCTTTTAAATTTTTAACCGGATTTTTGTGACAAAAATGTCGGTTATTGATTTGGGGATGTACGGCGGGCGGCCGGGCGGTTTGGCGGTCGGGCGGGCGGGCGGCAATCAAATGTTGTCCGTGCATTAACTCATGAACCGTTCAACCAAAGCTTTTAAAATTTTAATATGTTATTACTGACAACTATACGAAGGTCAAGTTCAATAATGGCGATTTTGACTTTTACCGTTCAGGAGTTATGGTTCTTGAAAGGCGGCAATCAAATGTTGTCCGTGCATTAACTCATGAATCGTTCAACCAAAGCTTTTAAAATTTTAATATGTTGTTACTGACAACTAAATGAAGGTCAAGTTCAATAATGGCGATTTTGACTTTTACCGTTCAGGAGTTATGGTTCTTGAAAGATTGAAAAATGGAGTTTTCAGTCGTGTCCGTGCATTTACTCATGAACTGTTCTACCAAAGCTTCCCAAATTTTAATATGTTGTTACTGATGACAGAATGGAGGTCAAGTTCAATAATGACGATTTTGACTTTTACAGTTCAGGAGTTATGGTTCTTGAAAGATTGAAAAATGGAGTTTCCAGTCGTGTCTGTGCATTTATCCATGAACTGTTCTACCAAAGCTTACGAAATTATAATATGCTGTTACTGATGACAAAATGGAGGTCAAGTTCAATAATGACGATTTTGACTTTTACCGTTCAGGAGTTATGGTTCTTGAAAGATTGAAAAATGGTGTTTCCCGTCGTGTCCGTGCATTTTCTCATGAACCATTCAACCAAAGCTTTTGAAATTTTAATATGTTGTTACTGATGACAAAATAGAGGTCAAGTTCCATAATGATGATTTTGACTTTTACTGTTCAGGAGTTATGGTTCTTGAAAGATCGTAAAATGACGTTTCCATTCACGTTGTTGCATTTACTCATGAACCATTCAATCTAAGCTTTTCAAATATTATTATTTCAAAATGTTGATACTGATGACAAAATGGAGGTCAAATTTGATATTGATGATTTTCACTTTCACCATTCATCAGTAATGGTTCTTGTGATATTGCCAGGACACAAATAAATGTAAATAAATCCGGTTTGCTGTCGTTGTGACAGCCTCTTGTTAATATGTTGTTACTGACAACTAAATGAAGGTCAAGTTCAATAATGGCGATTTTGACTTTTACCGTTCAGGAGTTATGGTTCTTGAAAGATTGAAAAATTGAGTTTCCAGTCGTGTCCGTGCATTTACTCATGAACTGTTCTACCAAAGCTTCCCAAATTTTAATATGTTGTTACTGATGACAAAATGGAGGTCAAGTTCAATAATGACGATTTTGACTCTTACCGTTCAGGAGTTATGGTTCTTGAAAGATTGAAAAATGGTGTTTCCAGTCGTGTCCGTGCATTTACGCATGAACTGTTTTACCAAAGCTTCCCAAATTTTAATATGTTGTTACTGATGACAAAAGAGAGGTCAAGTTCAATAATGACGATTTTGACTTTTACCGTTCAGGAGTTATTGTTCTTGAAAGATTGAAAAATGGTGTTTCCAGTCGTGTCCGTGCATTTTCTCATGAACCATTCAACCAAAGCTTTTGAAATTTTATATGTTGTTACTGATGGCAAATTAGAGGTCAAGTTCAATAATGACGATTTTGACTTTTACTGTTCTGGAGTTATGGTTCTTGAAAGATTGTGAAATGGTGTTTCCATTCACGTTGTTGCATTTACTCATGAACCATTTAATCTAAGCTTTTCAAATTTTAAGATGTTGATACTGATGACAAAATGGAGGTCAAATTTGATATTGACGATTTTCACTTTCACCATTCATCAGTAATTAATGGTTCTTGTGATATTGCCAGGACACAAATAAATATTAATAAATCCGGTTTGCTGTCGTTGTGACAGCCTCTTGTTAATATTTAGGACCGGTTATCAAATTGGTTCACATTGAGGTCTAAAGGGTCCAAAATTGAACTTTATTTGAATTCTTGGGGTTCTTTGATATGATGAATCTAACCATGTATTTAGATTTTGGATATTGGAATACCACAAAGGAATGGTAAGAATTGTCTTTGGGAGTTATGGCTCTAACTTTTAAGGAATAAGGTGCAAAAAAGGGGGGAAAGGGTTTCCAGGTTAATGGACAATTAAGTACAAAACATAATTTAAAAGCAGTGTAAGGTTGGTAATTATTAGGGTCCCGCCAAAGGCGGTCCCTTATAGTGATCAGTCTGTCCTTCCGTCCGTAACACTTTGTGTCTGCTCCATATCTAAAGAACCATTATGATTTCATACTTTATACTTTACATGTTTATTAACCACCACCAGAGGGCGTGTCATGATGTATGTACAACTTCCTAGGTCAAAGGTCAAGGTAAAAAAACTTTGGTTTCAGTTGACAACCCTGTGTCCTGTGGCGAAGATCGTGTCCGCTCTATATCTTGAGAACCGTTATGATTTCAAAGTTTATACTTGACATGTATATGAACCAACACCAGAGGGTGTGTCATAATTTATGAACGACTGCCTAGGGCAAAGTTCAAGGTCAAAAACTTTGGTTTCAGTTGACAACCCCATGTCCTATGGTAAAGATTGTGTCCGCTCTATATCTTGAGAACCGTTATCATTTCAAAGTTTATACTTGACATGTATATAAACCAACACCAAAGGGTGTGTCATAATTTATGTGCAACTTCCTAGGTCAAAGGTCAAGGTCAAAAACTTTGGTTTCAGTTGACAACCCCATGTCCTATGGTAAAGATCGTGTCCGCTCTATATCTTGAGAACCTTTATTATTTCAAAGTTTATACTTGACATGTTTATAAACCAACACCAAAGGGTGTGTCATAATTTATTTACAACTTCATAGGTCAAAGGTCAAGGTCAAAAACTTTGATTTCAGTTGACAAACCCATGTCCTATGGTAAAGATACAATTTTTTAATGCACATTATTCACAGCAGGGCCCACAGAGATGGCTCCCATCTCAATGATATCTAGTTGAAACTCATTTTAATATCTCACCTAAACTGCTCTTAAATTATGTATATTGGAAATTTGCCAAAAACTTTAAATTGTTATCAATAAATTCCATTGGAAATTTGCCAATATAAAATGTTGCATTGGAGTTATCTTTCTTTGTCCAGAATAGTAGTTAAATTAATTTAAGGTAGATAGGGTGTCTTCCTCCATTTTGGATTTTGATGAAATACTAGAAAACAAGGTCTAGATCTTTGATGAAATGTGCAAATTTTTATAGTAGTAGGTAATTCATGTGTAAGAATTTTCATTATAATATAGAAAATGCCATGTTTGATCATATTTATGATTGTATTTTACAAAAATAAGAATTCTTTTGTTTGATTCATTTTTTCCCAACTTTGTCAAATAAGGGGAGGCAACTCAAATGCAAGGACAGATAATTCAGATAGTGTTACTTTTACAATAAAATGTGTTAGGAATTTACCCATTTTTACACGTAGCAAGAAAACGAGTCCGGTGACCCCATTTTTTCTTTTTCTTATCTGAAAGCATAATATTGGAGCTATCTTCTCAAATTATATCTCAAAATTCTATGGTGTGGTTTGCGTTTTATGGCGGAAAAATGAGTTTTCCATGCATAATCTATACAAAATCTTTACAATTTTGCACAACCTGTAGTGTGAAAATAAGTCCGGTGACCCATTCTTTTTATTAATGTTTTTAAACAAGCAGGATATGAACTACATTTTGGCAAATTATTAAAAGATTCTATGGATTATAATTTAGACACCCCATCTACCTTAAATCATGATTATATGACATTTTATATTTTATGATGTATTTAAATGAGTAGTTATTGTTGAAAACTCCATAAGAAATTTGAATTGAGATCATTTTTGGAATAAGGGAAAGGGGGAGGTGAAAAAAATTGGTGGGGTTAAATTTTTCTTATTATACGCCTGTCGTCTTTTAGACGGGACGTATTATGGTATACCGTTGTCCGTCTGTCTGTCTGTCCGTCCATCCGTCTGTCCGTCCGTCTGTCTGTCTGTCCGTCATCCACACTTCAGACAATAACCCAAAAAACACTTTCACCAATGTCCATGAAACTTAAGTGAATTGTTTATATCTATTGATGTAAGCTCCCTTTCAATTTTTATAAATTTCAGATTTTAATTTTTGGATTTATTGGGCTTTATTCATAAAAAAAAGGGGGATTTTCAACACTTCGGACAATAACTCAAAAAGGCTTTCACCAATATCCATGAAACTTTGGTGAATTGTTTATATCTATTGATGAAAGCTCCCTTTCAATTTTTATACGACCGCAAATTTTGAAAAAATTTTCGTCGTATATTGCTATCACGTTGGCGTCGGCGTCGTCGTCGTCGCCGTCGTCCGGCGTCCGAATACTTTTAGTTTTCGCACTCTAACTTTAGTAAAAGTGAATAGAAATCTATGAAATTTTAACACAAGGTTTATGACCATAAAAGGAAGGTTGGTATTGATTTTGGGAGTTTTGGTCCCAACATTTTAGGAATAAGGGGCCAAAAAGGGCCCAAATAAGCATTTTCTTGGTTTTCGCACCATAACTTTAGTTTAAGTTAATAGAAATCTATGAAATTTTGACACAAGGTTTATGACCACAAAAGAAAGATTGGGATTGATTTTGGGAGTTTTGGTTTCAATAGTTTAGGAATAAGGGGCCAATAAAGGGCCCAAATAAGCATTTTTCTTGGTTTTTGCACAATAACCTTAGGTTAAGTAAATAGAAATCTATGAAATTTAAACACAATGTTTATGACCACAAAAGGAAGGTTGGTATTGATTTTGGGAGTTTAGGACCCAACAGTTTAGGAATTAGGGGCCAAAAAGGGACCCAAATAAGCATTTTTCTTGGTTTTCGCACTATAATGTTAGTATAAGTAAATACAAATCTATGAAATTTAAACACAAGGCTTATGACCATAAAAGGAAGGTTGGTATTGATTTTGGGAGTTTTGGTCCCAACAGTTTAGGAAAAAGGGGCCCAAAGGGTCCAAAATTAAACTTTGTTTGATTTCATCAAAATTGAATAATTGGGGTTCTTTGATATGCCGAATCTAACTGTATATGTAGATTCTCAACTTTTGGTCCCGTTTTCAAATTGGTCTACATTAAGGTCCAAAGGGTCCAAAATTAAACTTAGTTTGATTTTGACAAAAAATGAATCGGTTGGGTTCTTTGATATGTTGAATCTAAAAATGTACTTAGATTCTTGATTATTGAAGTTTTTTGGTCCAGTTTTCAAATTGGTCTACATTAAGGTCCAAAGGGTCCAAAATTAAACTTTGTTTGATTTCATCAAAAATTGAATCCTTGGGGTTCTTTGATATGCCAAATCTAACTGTGTATGTAGATTCTTCATTTTTGGTCCTGTTTTCAAATTTCAAATTCTACATTAAAGTCCAAAGGGTCCAAAATTAAACTAAGTTTGATTTTAACAAAAATTGAATTCTTGGGCCTCTTTGATATGCTGAATCTAAACATGTACTTAGATTTTTGATTATGGGCCCAGTTTTCAAGTTGGTCCAAATCAGGATCTAAAATTATTATATTAAGTATTGTGCAATAGCAAGTCTTTTCAATTGCACAGTATTGTGCAATGGCAAGAAATATCTAATTGCACAATATTGTGAAATAGCAATTTTTTTTTTAATTAGAGTTATCTTTCTTTGTCCAGAATAGTAAGCAAGAAATATCCTATTGCACAATATTGTGCAATAGCAAGAATTTTTTTTAATTGGAGTTATCTTTCTTTGTCCAGAATCAACTTAAATCTTTGTTATATACAATATACAATGTATATACACTTTTTACTACCAACTGATAAATTTAAATAATCTTTACCATTCAGTGATAACAAGCAGTTTTTTTACATCTTAATATTTTATGATGTATTTAAATGAGTAGTTATTGTTGCAAACTCCATTAGAAATTTGAATTGATATCAGTTTTGAAAAAGGGAAACGGGGATGTGAAAAAAAAGGGGGGGGGGGGGTTAAATTTTTCTCATTTCAGATTTCATAAATAAAAAGAAAATTTCTTCAAACATTTTTTTGAGAGGATTAATATTCAACAGCATAGTGATTTGCTCAAAGGCAAAAAAAACCTTTTAAGTTCATTAGACCACATTCATTCTGTGTCAGAAACCTATGCTGTGTCAACTATTTAATTTTAGATTTAAAAAGTTTGAAGAAGAAATCTTTAATTGATTTGTAAAGTCTTGGCATTTGTTTTGTGTAAAAAAAAACATGTAATGTCAAAAATTTGATCACAATCCAAATTCAGAGCTGTATCATGCTTGAATGTTTTGTCCATACTTGCCCCAACTGTTCAGGGTTCGACCTCTGCGGTCGTATAAAGCTGCGCCCTGCGGAGCACCTGGTTATAAATTTCAGATTTTAAGTTTTGGATTTATTGGGCTTTATTCATAAATAAAGGGGGATTTTCAACACTTCGGACAATAACTCAAAAAGGCTTTCACCAATGTCCATGAAACTTTAATGAATTGTTTATATCTATTGATGTAAGCTCCCATTCAATTTTTATAAATTTCAGATTTTAAGTTTTGGATTTATGGGGCTTTAATCTATTGATGTAAGCTCCCTTTCAATTTTTATAAATTTCAGATTTTACATTTCCGTGTTATGAATTTCTATGCTTAAAAAAGGGGGGATTTTCCAATTTTGGGACAATAACTAACACTTTTATGCAACTTTGATAAATTGTTTATATCTATTGACATAAGCTCCCTTTCCATTTTTATAAATTTTAGATTTTACGTTTTCTTAAGTAATGAATTTTTATACTTAAAAAAGGGGGATTTTATGAAACTTTGGTGAATATATTAATGTAACATCCCTTTTGATTTGTATATATATTTCTAGTTGATCATATAAATTCATTTAAAGCATAAAAGACAAGTTAAAAGAGCAACGGGCGTATCATGCCCTAAAGCGCAGCCCTTTATTTCAGATTTCAGAAATGAAACAGAAAATTTCTTCAAATATCAAAGGATTAATATTCAACAGCATACTGAATTGCTCAAAAGCAACAAAAAACATTTTGTAAGTTCATTAGACCACATTCATTCTGTGTCAGAAACCTATGCTATTTAATCACAATCCAAATTCAGAGCTGTATCCAGTTTGAATGTTGTGTCCATACTAGCCCCAACTGTTCAGGGTTCGACCTCTGCGGTTGTATAAAGCTGCGCCCTGCGGAGCATCTGGTTCATTTATATTTTTGACCCAATGCATTTCTAAACATTATGTGCCAATTTGAAATGGTTATCAAACATTTCATTTTCATGGGCCAAAACTAGGCCTTAATGCCCCTACTTCTTTAAACTCAAGGTTTATGACCATAAAAAATTATGGGCCCATTTTTCAAGTTGGTCCAAATCGGGGTCCAAAATTAAACTTTGTTTGATTTCAACAAAAATTGAATTCTTGGGGTTCTGTGACATGCTGAATCTAAACATGTATTAATATTTTTGCTTATAGGCCCAGTTTTCAAGTTGGTCCAAATCGAGGTCCAAAATTAATTTTTGTTTGATTTCAACAAAAATTGAATATATTGGGTTCTTCGATATATGCTGAATCTAACCATGTATTTAGATTTTTGATATTTGGGTCTGGTTATCAAATTGGTCCACATTGAGGTCTAAAGGGTCCAAAATTGAACTTTATTTGATTTCATCAAAAATTGAATTCTTGGGGTTCTTTGATATGCTGAATCTAACCATGTATTTAGATTTTGGATATTGGACCTTAATAGGTAAATGTCTAATTTAAATTTTTTAAGTTTTTTAAGTTTAAGTTCTTAGACCACATTTATTCTGTGTCAGAAACCTATGTTGTGTCAACTATTTAATCATAATCCAAATTCAGAGCTGTATCAAGCTTGAATGTTGTGTCCATACTTGCCCCAACTGTTCAGGGTTCGAACTTTGCAGTCGTATAAAGCTGCACCCTGCGGAGCATCTGGTTTCTGTTGTTTTTATTTTTGTTTGTTTATTTTCAAGTATATGATGTAATCTGTTATGACAAGGCTGAAAGTAGCTTTCTTAATGAATTGGTTTTGGTAATCAAGGTGAAAAGGATGCAATGCAATTCAAATCATATATATTTACAATTAAACTTGCAGGCCTTTTTTCATGACCCCCAAATTAAATTATACAAAAAACATAATGAAAAGGGTCAAGTGTGTAAAGGTTATTCTGCATCATATATTTTGGGACATTCAGAACAAGTTCAGCAATATCCTCAAAGTGAGTAAAAGGTTTTAAAAAGTATTTGTTTTTGACAAAAGAGGTTTGTCATCTAAAACTTTTCAGAGCACAAAGCACACAACTGACAATGCTTACTACCCTATGAAGCAAATTAACTCTTACCACATCAACTTGTAGCACTAAAAGTCAGTTTGCACTAATGTAAACTCGTACCATTAAAAATATATTCCAGTCATTCAGAAGGTCTGTCAGCAGCTGTTTTACAATTTTTATGCCCCACCTACGATAGTAGAGGGGCATTAGGTTTTCTGGTCTGTGCGTCCTTTCGTCTGTTCGTTCGTTCGTCTGTCCGTCTGTTCATCCCACTTCAGGTTAAAGTTTTTGGTCAAGGTAGTTCTTGATGAAGCTGAAGTCCAATCAGCTTGAAACTTAGTACACATGTTATGATCTTTCCTATTTTAAAACAAAATTAAACTTTTGACCCCATTTTCATTGTCCACTGAACATAGAAATTAAAAGTGCGAGTTTCAGGTTAAAGTTTTTGGTCAAGGTAGTTTTTGATGAAGCTGAAGTCCAATCAACTTGAAACTTAGTACACATGTTCCTTATGATATCATCTCTCTTATTTAAAACCAAATTAGACTTTTGACCCCATTTTCATGGTCCACTGAACATAGAAATTAAAAGTGTGAATTTCATGTTAAAGTTTTTGGTCAAGGTAGTTTTCGATGAAGTAAAAGTCCAATCAACTTGAAACTTAGTACACATGTTCCCTTTTGGTTTATCTTTTACTTTTAAGCCAAATTAGATTTTTTACCCAATTTCACAGCTAGTCCATTGAACATGGAAAATGATAATACTAGGTGGGGCATCCGTGTACTTTGAACACATTCTTGTTTTAGATCAAATATAATGTCAGTGGCAACTAAAAAATCTAATTATAAACACCATCTCAAGGGTCGTACTTTGACAGCTGATTGCTTTATTCACATTGTCTAGCATGGTTGAACATGGCTACATCCAATGAAGGATCATGACCCAGTTTTTGTCAAATTGAAAAGTAAATATTATTTGAAACTTTTTTTAAATACAAATGATTGACTGTGCCTTAAATGGAATACAAACTAGATTATTAAAACAAGTATAATACAGAAATTAAACGAATTCCCTGACCACATGTTTTTTTCTTTTGTTGAAAACCTTGCCACATGTGCTTTTTTGGTGGAAAAAATACTGGGGAAACACCTATTACAGACAACACTGTCTGGTTATTACTAGACACTTAAAATAAACAGCTGAAATAGGAGTGCAAGGAAAAGGTTAAACTTGGTATATACATTATAATTCCTTATTTACACACCATTTAAATGCATTTGAATAAGTTAATTGGTATGAGTTTACAATGGCATGAAGATGGTACAAGTTAGCAGTGGTACGAGTTTTCATTGATACAATTTTTTTTTTAGTTGTACAAGTTGACATTGGTATGAATTTACCATGGTATGAGTTAGCAGTGGTACACGTTTTCAATGATATGAGTTTACCATGGTATGAGTTAGCAGTGGTATGAGTTTTCATTGATGCAACTTTGTTTTTAGTGGTACAAGTTGACATTGGTATGAGTTTGCAATGATACGAGATAACTATAATTCCTACCCTAAGCAGCACGAAAACCTTGCACTAAGCAGGTGTAAGGATTTTAATAATGATCAATATTAAGCCATTGTTCAAATAACCATGAACCTATCTCAAATTCCAATAAAACAGCTATTAATGTTCAAGTGTTGCATTTCTTTTTGTCTAACCTCAACTGTTGTCAAAAAAGCGAGACATAGCAATCCTACATTCCGTGGTAGGCGGCAGCCATAATTATATATATTCACTCTTTGGTTAAAGTTTTTGAAATTTCTATAACTTTCTTAAACTACCCTGAATTTCTACCAATTTTGGACAGAAGCTTGTTTATGATCATAAGATAGTATCTAGAAGTAAATTTTGTAAAAAAAAAAAATCATGTTTTTTGGTATCTTACTTATAAATGAAACTATCCTGGAGTTGTACCAAACTTGGACAGACGCTTGTTTATGATCAAAAGCTAGTATCTAGAAGGAAATTTTGTTAAATTTTTGTATTTTACTGAGAAATGGACTTATTTATGTCTTCCAGTTAACGTTTCATAAAGTCTGCAGTTTTTAAAACATTTATTAGATGCATAAAATATCCTGTTTTTTTCCCAAACTTGGACAGAAGCTTCTAACAATGAATAGATAGTATCGAGAGGAATATTTTTAATATTTTTTTTCCTCATTTTCGTTGATCCTGCGATTAACAGCAAAAGAAGGGGAGACACTGGGTTCCAAGGAACCCTTACAATTTTTTTTTTAAAGAGAACAAATGGAAGTTTGCTACTCAGTTTCAAAGTAAAAACAAGCTTTCAATAACAATTGTATACATTGACAGGAGTTTAATAAAGGAACCATAAAGCAACAACAAAAAAATAGGTGGGTCAATGTGCTTGTTTTTGAGATATTAACCATTGAAATTTTGACAGAAAAATGTTCTCTTGATTTTTCATAGCTTTATCATTGATAAGGTAAAGTTCTCAAAAACTATTAAAAAAAAACGAAGATTTTATAAGACTTCTACATATGGCTTATAATTATGCATAAAAAGGTTTATAAGAAGAAAATTGGAGGTCAATGGGCAAATTTTTTTAAGACATTCAAATTGATAAAACCAGATAATTCTGATAATCTGACCCCAAACATGACAAGCAAACATCCTTTAGAACTATTTGGTGGGGAATGGAGGACTGTACATAGTGATTCATATTGTTGAATTGGGCATCTGTGATAAGAAAAGTTAACAGTAACTGTCATGACAGATTGAAACAATCTTTGATGGAAGGATTTGTATTAGAGTTGGAAGTCAATCTTAGTCTAACAAAATACTGTATAGTAGCAGGTTATTTTGTGGGAGTTAAATTTTTCCATTTACATTGAATAAGGTATACGAATATTTTGGCGATTATTATTTTGGCAGATTCAAAATTTTCATCAATACCTTTGCATGTACACTTTAAATTGGCGGAAATAATTTTGTTCTATCAGCAAACATAAGCGAAAATAACCCGCTAAAAGGTATATACCTAGAAATTTAGTTTTCATTTCATAAAAGTATTTGTTGTTTATATTTTATTTAAGGTGCTGAATGTGGCAAATTACTTCTGATAACTGCTTTGTATATCATCTTATGTCTTACAACAAATGCAGGAATTACATGGCTTATTGGAACACCAGTCTGTCCTTGTAATGGTAAGTAAACTTGTCAATTTTTCAGTATTTTTTACAGCAGTTCATTTTGAGTGCATTTCAAGAAGAAATCCTTAATTGCACAGAAATTGGCAATAAATTTGTAAGATCTTTGACCACATTTATTTTGTGTCAGAAACCTATAGGTACATTATGTAAAAAAAAAATTCACAATCCAAAATCACCTCTGCAGTCGTATCAGGCAGCGCTCTGCAAATCATTTCAGTAGTCCTCTACCAACAAAGTAGAAGAGAACTTTAGGTTTGCACTCCTTCTGTGTATCTGTCAGTCTGGCAAATCAGTTTACTAGACTTTTTATACAACAGCCAAAAAAAATTGGGCTTATATAATGCTATGATTTCGCTGTCTGCGTCGTTGTCCAAAAACACATTTGGTTTCCGAACAATTACTTAACTAAAGTTAATTGATCTCTATGAATTTTTTTAGCTCACCTGGCCTAAAAGGCCATGTGAGCTTTTCTCATCACTTGGCGTCCGCCGCCGTCGTCGTCGTCTGTCGTCGTTAACAATTTTTCAAACATCTTCTCCTCTGAAACTGCTGAATGGATTTGAATGAAACTTAGCATGATTGTTCCTTAGATTATCCTGCACAAAGTGTGTGCTTCGATTTTTGATCCGTCAAAAAACATGGCCGCCGTTACTTAAAATAGAACATAGGGGTCAAATGCAGTTTTTGGCTTATATCTCAAAAACGAAAGCATTTAGAGCAAATCTGACATGGGGTAAAAATGTTCATTAGGTCAAGATCTATCAGCCCTGAAATTTTCAGATGAATCAAACAAATCATTGTTGGGTTGCTGCCACTTAATTGGTAAATTTAAGGAAATTTTGCAGTTTTTGGTCATTATCTTGAATATTATTATAGATAAAGATAAACTGTAAACAGCAAAAATGATCAGCAAAGTAAGATCTACAAATAAGTTAATATGACCAAAATTGTCAATTGACCCCTTAAGGGGTTATTGTCCTTTAATGACAATTTTTCACAATTTGTTCATCATATTTGCTAACTTTAAAAAATCTTCTCCTCTAAAACTGCTAAACCAAATTCAACCAAACTTCAACTGGATGATCAGTAGGGTGTATAAAATAAAGTTTGTGCTTTATTTTTTTATTTCGTCAAAAAACATGGCCGTCATGGCTAAAAATAGAACACAGGGTAAAATGCAGTTTTTGGCTTATATCTCAAAAACTCCAGCATTTAGAGCAAATAAGACAAGAAGTTAAAGTATTTATTAGGTCAAGGTCTACCTGTCCTGAAATTTTCAGCCGAATTGGGTAACTGGTTTTTCAGGTATAATGCCCCTGAATTGATGATTTTAAAGAAATTTTGCAGTTTTTGGTTATTATCTTGAATATTATTATAGATACAGATAAACTGTTGATAGCAAAAATGTTAAGCAAAGTAAGATCTACAAATAAGTCAATTTGACCAAAATTTTCAATTGACCCCTTAAGGAGTTATTGCCCTTTAAAGACTTTTTTCACAATGTGTTCATCATGTTGACTTACTTTAAAAAATCTTCTCCTTTGAAACTGCTGTATCAATTTCAGCCAAACTTAGGCTAAATGAGTTTCAGAGTATCTAGTATAAATTTTATATTTCATTTCCTTGTATGTCAGAAACATAGCTCCTATGGCTAAAATAGAACATAGGAGAAAATGATTTTTTTTTTGCTTTTGAAGAAAATAGGACGATTCAAAGAACATTTAAATAAATTGAAAAGCCAAAATAATCATTGATGAGAGATTTAACTAAAAAAATTAAGGTGAGCGATTCAGGCTCTTGAGAGCCTCTTGTTTAAGAAAGTTCAGTACCACAAAAGGAAGAGTCAAGGATGGATTTAAGGGATGATGGGCTCAACCAATATGGAATAAGGGGCCCAAAACAAGCATTTTTTCTAGTTCCACTATAATAACTTGTGTTAAGTAACCACAATGTTTAATACCATAATTAGAAGTTTGGATTGATTTTGGGGGTTATGGTGCCAACAGTTAAAGAGCATTTTTGTAGTTTCTGAAGAATAACTTGTTTGTAAGTGTATGGATCTCTCTGACATTGTAAGACAAGGTTCCATATCAGGAAGGGAATGCTGGGATTGAGTTTGGGGATAACAGCCAAAACATGCAGAATTTAAGGACCAAAAACAGGCCAAAAACGCATTTTTCTAGTTTCCAGACAATAACTTGTGTTTAAATGTATAGAACTCTCTGAAATTATACTACAATGTTCCATACTACAAAGGAAAGACTTGGATTGAGTTTAATGCTCCAAAAGGGGGGGGAGGCGGTAAAAAATATTGGGGGGTCCATTTTTTTAAGGGGTTTATAAAAAAAAACTTAATTTATCAAATTTCTAATATTTTCTTTTTTAGCTCACCTGGCCCAAAGGGCCAAGTGAGCTTTTCCCATCACTTGGCGTCCGGCGTCCGTCGTCGTCCAGCGTTGTCCGTCGTCGTTAACTTTTACAAAAATCTTCTCCTCTAAAACTACTGGGCCAAATTTAACCAAACTTGGTCACAATCATCATTTGGGTATCTAGTTTAAAAAATGTGTTCGGTTACCCGGCCAACCAACCAAGATAGCCGCCATGGCTAAAAATAGAACATAGGGGTCAAATGCAGTTTTTGGCTTATAACTCTGAAACCGAAGCATTTAGAGCAAATCTGACGGGGTTAAATTGTTTATTAAGTCAAGATCTATCTGCCCTGAAATTTTCAGACAAATCGGACAACCGGTTGTTGGGTTGCTGCCCCTGAATTGGCAATTTTAAGGACATTTTGCCGTTATATGGTTATTATCTTGAATATTATTATAGATAGAGATAAACTGTAAACAGCAATAATGTTCAGCAAAGTAAGATTTACAAATAAGTCAACATGACCGAAATGGTCAGTTGACCCATATAGGAGTTATTGCCCTTTATAGTCAATTTTTAACCATTTTTCGTAAATCTTAGTAATCTTTTACAAAAATCTTCTCCTCTGAAACTACTGGGCCAAATTTATTCAAACTTGGCCACAATTATCTTTGGGGTATTTAGTTTAAGAAATGTGTCCGGTGACCCGGCCAACCAACCAAGATGGCCGCCACAGCTAAAAATAGAACATAGGGGTAAAATGCAGTTTTTAGCTTATAACTTAAAAACCAAAGCATTTAGAGCAAATCTGACATTTTGTAAAATTGTTTATCAGGTCAAGATCTATGTACCCTGAAATTTTCAGATGAATCTGACAACCTTTTGTTGGGTTGCTGCCCCTGAATTGGTAATTTTAAGGAAATTTTGCTGTTTTTGGTTATTATCTTGTATATTATTATAGATAGAGATAAACTGTAACAGCCATTATGTTCAGCAAAGAAAGATTTACAAATAAGTCAACATGACCGAAATGGTCAGTTGACCCATTAATTTTCAACCATTTTTCGTAAATCTTAGTAATCTTTTACAAAAATCTTCTCCTCTGAAACTACTGGGCCAAATTAATCCAAACTTATCCACAACGATCTTTTGGGTATCTAGTTTAAAAAATGTGTCCGATGACCCGGCAATCCAACCAAGATGGCCGCCATGGCTAAAAATAGAACATAGGGGTAAAATGCAGTTTTTGGCTTATAACTCAAAAACCAAAGCGTTTAGAGCAAATCTGACATGGGGTTAAATTGTTAATCAGGAATAGAAATAAACTGTAAACAGCAATAATGTTCAGCAAAGTAAGATCTACAAATAAGTCAACATGACCGAAATGGTCAATTGACCCCCTAAGGAGTTATTGTCCTTTATAGTCAATTTTCAACAATTTTATATAAATTTGTAAATTTTTACTAACATTTTCCACTGAAACTACTGGGCCAAGTTCATTATAGATAGAGATAATTGTAAGCAGCAAGGATGTTCAGTAAAGTAAGATGTACAAACACATCACCATCACCAAAATACAATTTTGTCATGAATCCATCTGCTTTCTTTGTTTAATAGTCACATAGACCAAGGTGAGCGACACAGGCTCTTTAGAGCCTCTAGTTAAGTTTCAAGGAGAAATCTTCAGTTGCACAGTACTGCACATTAGATTTGTAAGATCTTTGACCACACTTATTTTTTGTCAGAAACCTTAATTATGTCAAAAATTTCATTACAATCCCCATTCAGATAGTATCAAGATTGAATATCGTGTCCAATTTTGCACCAACTGTTCAGGGTTGGACCTCTGCGGTCGTATCAGGCTGCACCTAGCAAAGCATTTTTATTTTTAGCTCACCTGGCCGAAAGGCCAAGTGAGCTTTTCTCATCACTTGGCGTCCGGCGTCGTCCGTCATCGTCCGGCGTTAACTTTTACAAAAATCTTCTCCTCTGAAACTACTGGGCCAAATTTAACCAAACTTGGCCACAATCATCATTGGGGTATCTAGTTTAAAAAATGTGTCCGGTGACCCGGCCAACCAACCAAGATGGCCGCCATGGCTAAAAATAGAACATAGGGGTAAAATGCAGTTTTTGGCTTATAACTCAAACAAACCAAGACCATTTAACAATTTAAATGAAAGTTTACAATGATCAAATTGTATTCATTTGTTTTGTTAAGTTAATTTTTAACTATTTTTAAATCTTAGTAATATTTTCAATCTGAAACTATGGCCAACATTTAGAACCAAACTGGTTTAGACCAATATATAATCATCATTGGGGTAATCTAGTTAAAAAAATGTGTCCGTAACTCGGCCAACAAACCAAATGCCGCATGGCTAAATAGAAACATGGGGGTAAAATGCAGTTTGGGTTTAAAATAACTCGTAAAACAAAGCATAAGAGCAAATCTGACAGAAGTGAAATTGCATTAAGAGCAAATCTGACAGGAAGTGAAATTGTTGATCAGGTCACGATCTATCTGCCCTAGAATTTTCAGATGAATCAGATAATCGGTTGTTAGGTTGCTGCCCCTGAATTGGTAATTTTGAGGAAATTTTGCTGTTTTTTTGTTATCTTGAATATTATTATAGATAGAGATAAACTGTAAACAGCAATAATGTACAGCAAAGTAAGAACTAAAAATAAGTAACTATAACCAAAATAGTCAATTGACCCCCTAAGGAGTTATTGCCCTTCATAGTCAATTTTTAACAATTTTCTTAAAATTTGAAGATTTTCAATAACATTTTCCACAGAAAGTACTGTTATAGATAGAGATAATTGTAAGCAGCAAGAATGTTAAGTAAAGTAAGATCTACAAACACATCACCATCACCAAAACACAATTTTGTCATGAATCCATCTGTGTCCATTGTTTAATATTCACATAGACCAAGGTGAGCGACACAGGCTCTTTAGAGCCTCTAGTTTTAATGAATTGAAATCCTTTAAAGTCATATGAAACTAGTGAGTGGTGAAATAATGTTTAACCAATTCTTGAACCAATGCATGTATGTATCATAAACTTAGTCCTCTGTGCACGATTTTATAATATTTTACGCAAATATATCGTATAATTGTCTATTTTTTTTCTCTCTCTGTTATGATTTAACAAATATGGCTGCTGTGTTTTGAAGCCAAAGTTTAACGATTTTCACCTTATAGTAAACAATCAACAAGAAGCATGGGTATTGAGCACATGTTTAACATGTAAAATCAGATAATTGTTTATTTAAATGACAGATCCATGCATATTGCGATCACTGGATTTTTTAGGTGGAGGGTAACGCTCAGGTCACTATGAAAACGGAAAATGTGTCTGCGAATTGCTTCCTGGAAGCAATCAATTAAAAATAAGTAAACTTCTTCTAAATGTGGACAAACTAAAGAATTTTCCTCAGAAAAAAGTATATGTACATAATTTGTAGAATGAAAACTATCCATATAGTTATGAAAAACATATGCATATTTTTTTTTAATTTGAGGTTTCATATGACTTTAATTAGATTTTTAATAAGGTATATATTTTATTACATTACATTGTGTAGGTAAAAGTTGTTGACATTTTATAGATAAGTTACAAACCTATATTAGTTTGTAACAAATGAAAGAAATAATATTTGGAACTATTAATTATATTTGATTATAATTTGAAAATAGAAATACATTGTTTTACATCACATCTAATTTTAGAAAAATATTAATCATATCTAATGTTAGAGTGTTTTCCACACTTTTTTAGCTCACCTGTTGTTGGGTTGCTGCCCCTGAATTGGTAATTTTAAGAAAATTTTGCATTTTTTGGTTATTATCTTGAATACTGTTATAGAAAGGAAAGGGTGGAATTGAGTTATGGGGTTTTTATACGACCGCAAAAATTTTAATTTTTCGTCGTATATTGCTATCACGTTGGCATCGTCGTCCGAATACTTTTAGTTTTCGCACTCTAACTTTAGTAAAAGTGAATAGAAATCAATGAAATTTTAACACAAGGTTAACAACCACAAAAGGAAGGTTGGGATTGATTTTGGGAGTTTTGGTCCCAACATTTTAGGAATTAAGGGCCAAAAAGGGCCCAAATAAGCATTTTCTTGGTTTTTCGCACTATAACTTTAGTTTAAGTAAATTGAAATCTATGAAATTTTGACACAAGGTTTATTACCACAAAAGGAAGGTTGGGATTGATTTTGGGAGTTTTGGTCCCAACATTTTAGGAATTAGGGGCCAAAAAGGGCCCAAATAAGCATTTTCTTGGTTTTCGCACTATAACTTTAGTTTAAGTAAATTGAAATCTATGAAATTTTGACACAAGGTTTATGACCACAAAATGAAGGTTGGGATTGATTTTGGGAGTTTTGGTTCCAACAGTTTAGGAATTAGGGGCCAAAAAAGGGCCCAAATAAGCATTATTCTTGGTTTTTCGTACAATAACTTTAGTATAAGTAAATAGAAATCAATGAAATTTAAACACAAGTTTTATGAACATAAAAGGAAGGTTGGGATTGATTTTGGGAGTTTTGATCCCAACAGTTAAGGAATAAGGGGCCAAAAAGGGGCCCAAATAAGCATTATTCTTGGTTTTCGCACCATAACTTTAGTATAAGTGAATAGAAATCAATGAAATTTAAACACAAGGTTTATGACCATAAAAGGAAGGTTGGGTTTCATTTTTGGAATGTTTTTTTCAGGAATAAGGGGCCCAAAGGGTCCAAAATTGAACTTTGTTTGATTTCATCAAAAAATTGAATAATTGGGGTTCTTTGATATGCTGAATCTAAAAATGTACTTAGATTTTTGATTATTGGCCCAGTTTTCAAGTTGGTCCAAATTGGGGTCCAAAATTAAACTTTGTTTGATTTCATCAAAATTGAATAATTGGGGTTCTTTGATATGCCAAATCTAACTGTGTATGTAGATTCTTAATTCTTGGTCCCGTTTTCAAATTGGTCTACATTAAAGTCCAAAGGGTCCAAAATTAAACTAAGTTTGATTTTAACAAAAATTGAATTCTTGGGCTTTTTTGATATGCTGAATCTAAACATATACTTAGATTTTTATACGACCGCAAAAATTTTAATTTTTTGGTCGTATATTGCTATCACATTGGCGTCGTCGTATGCGTCGTCGTCGTCCGAATACTTTTAGTTTTCGCACTCTAACTTTAGTAAAAGTGAATAGAAATCAATGAAATTTTAACACAAGGTTAACAACCACAAAAGGAAGGTTGGGATTGATTTTGGGAGTTTTGGTCCCAACATTTTAGGAATTAGGGGCCAAAAAGGGCCCAAATAAGCATTTTCTTGGTTTTCGCACTATAACTTTAGTTTAAGTGAATAGAAATCTATGAAATTTTGACACAAGGTTTATGACCACAAAAGGAAGGTTGGGATTGATTTTGGGAGTTTTGGTTTCAACAGTTTAGGAATTAAGGGCCAAAAAAGGGCCCAAATAAGCATTATTCTTGGTTTTCGCACAATAACTTTAGTATAAGTAAATAGAAATCAATGAAATTTTAACACAAGGTTTATGACCACAAAAGGAAGGTTCGGATTGATTTTTGGAGTTGAGGTCACAACAGTTTATGAATTAGGGGCCAAAAAGGGGCCCAAATAAGCATTATTTTTGGTTTTTGCACCATAACTTTAGTATAAGTAAATAGAAATCTATGAAATTTAAACACAAGGTTTATGACCATAAAAGGAAGGTTGGGTTTGATTTTGGGAGTTTTGGTCCTAACAGTTCAGGAATAAGGGGCCCAAAGGGTCCAAAATTGAACTTTGTGTGATTTCATCAAAAATTGAATAATTGGGGTTCTTTGATATGCCGAATCTAACTATGTATGTAGATTCTTAATTTTTGGTCCCGTGTTCAAATTGGTCTACATTAAGGTTCAAAGGGTCCAAAATTAAACTTAGTTTGATTTTAACAAAAATTGAATCCTTGGGGTTCTTTGATATGCTGAATTTAAAAATGTACTTAGATTTTTGATTATGGGCCTAGTTTTCAAGTTGGTCCAAATGGGGGTCCAAAATTAAACTTTGTTTGATTTCATCAAAAATTGAATAAATGGGTTCTTTGATATGCCAAATCTAACTGTGTATGTAGATTCTTAATTTTTGGTCCAGTTTTTAAATTGGTCTACATTAAGGTCCAAAGGGTCCAAAATTAAACTAAGTTTGATTTTTACAAAAATTAAATTCTTGGGCATATTTGATATGCTTTATCTAAATATGTACTTTGATTTTTGATTATGGGCCCAGTTTTCAAGTTGGTTTAAATCTGGATTCCATATCAAGTCTTGTGCAATAGCAAGAAATTTTCAATTGCACAGTATTGCACAATAGCAAGAAATATCTAATTGCACAATATTGTGCAATAGCAATTAATTTTCAATTGGAGTTATCTTTCTTTGTATAGAATAGTAGTTGATAATATATATGTTGGAAATTTGCCAGACATGACTATGATGTCATTTTCTATTTTTATTTGCCAATAATTTTATGTAAATAACTCAATTGGAAATTTGCAAATATAAAATGTTGCTGATGAAGCTTTTTTTCCTTATCTTATCTAAAATGTTTTTAGATAATGTATGTTGGACATTTGCCAGACATGACTATGATGTCATTTTCTAATTTTATTTGCCAATAACTTTATGTAAATAACTTCATTGGAAATTTGCCAATATAAAATGTTGCTGATGAAGTTTTTTTTATTGTTTTATACAATAAACAATGTATATTCACTTTTACTACCAACCAATCTATACCATTCAGTGATAACAAGCACTTTATTTTACATTTTAATATTTTATGATGTATTTAAAAGAGTAGTTATTGTTGCAAACTCCATTAGAAATTTGAATTGATATCAGTTTTGGAAAAAGGGAAACGGGGATGTGAAAAAAAAGGGGGGGGGGGTTAAATTTTTCTCATTTCAGATTTCATAAATAAAAAGAAAATTTCTTCAAACATTTTTTTGAGAGGATTAATATTCAACAGCATAGTGAATTGCTCAAAGGCAAAAAAAACCTTTTAAGTTCATTAGACCACATTCATTCTGTGTCAGAAACCTATGCTGTGTCAACTATTTAATTTTAGATTTAAAAAGTTTGAAGAAGAAATCTTAAATTGATTTTTAAAATCTTGACATTTGTTTTGTGTAAAAAAAAACCATGTAATGTCAAAAATTTGATCACAATCCAAATTCAGAGCTGTATCAAGCTTGAATGTTTTGTCCATACTTGCCCCAACTGTTCAGGGTTCGACCTCTGCGGTCGTATAAAGCTGCGCCCTGCGGAGCACCTGGTTGATTATGGGCCCAGTTTTCAAGTTGGTTCAAATCAGGATCCAAAATTATTATATTAAGTATTGTGCAATAGCAAGAAATTTTCAATTGCACAGTATTGCGCAATAGCAAGAAATATCTAATTGCACAATATTGTGCAATAGCAAGAAATTTTCAATTGATTGGAGTTATCTTTCTTTGTCCAGAATAGTAGTTGAATCAACTTAAATCATTGTTTTATACAATATACAATGTATATTCACTTTTACTACCAACTGATAAATTAAAACAATCTTTACCATTCTGTGATAACAAGCACCTTTTGTTACATTTTAATATTTTATGATGTATTTAAATGAGTAGTTATTGTTGCAAACTCCATTAGAAATTTGAATTGAGATCAGTTTTGGTAAAAGGGAAAAGGGGATATGAAAAAAAAAATTGGGGGTGGGGGGTTCAATTTTTATACGACCGCAAAATTTGAAAAAATTTTCGTCGTATATTGCTATCACGTTGGCGTCGTCGTCGTCGTCGTCCGAATACTTTTAGTTTTCGCACTCTAACTTTAGTAAAAGTGAATGGAAATCTATGAAATTTTAACACAAGGTTTATGACCACAAAAGGAAGGTTTGTATTGATTTTGGGAGTTTTGGTCCCAACATTTTAGGAATTAGGGGCCAAAAAGGGCCCAAATAAGCATTTTCTTGGTTTTCGCACTATAACTTTAGTTTAAGTTAATAGAAATCTATGAAATTTTGACACAAGGTTTATGACCACAAAAGAACGGTTGGGATTGATTTTGGGAGTTTTGGTTTCAACAGTTTAGGAATTAGGGGCCAAAAAAGGGCCCAAATAAGCATTATTCTTGGTTTTCGCACAATAACTTTAGTTTAAGTAAATAGAAATCTATGAAATTTAAACACAAGGTTTATGACCATAAAAGGAAGGTTGGTATTGATTTTGGGAGTTTTGGTCCCAACAGAATAAGGGGCCTAAAGGGTCCAAAATTAAACTTTGTTTGATTTCATCAAAATTGAATAATTGGGGTTCTTTGATATGCCGAATCTAACTGTCATGACTGTGTATGTAGATTCTTAACTTTTGGTCCCGTTTTCAAATTGGTCTACATTAAGGTCCAAAGGGTCCAAAATTAAACTTAGTTTGATTTTGACAAAAAATGAATCAGTTAGGTTCTTTGATATGCTGAATCTAAAAATGTACTTAGATTCTTGATTATTGGCCCAGTTTTCAAGTTGGTCCAAATCGGGGTCCAAAATTAAACTTTGTTTGATTTCATCAAAAATTGAATAAATGGGGTTCTTTGATATACCAAATCTAACTGTGTATGTAGATTCTTCATTTTTGGTCCTGTTTTCAAATTGGTCTACACTAAAGTCCAAAGGGTCCAAAATTAAACTTAGTCTGATTTTAACAAAAATTGAAATCTTGGGGTTCTTTGATATGCTGAATCCAAAAATGTACTTAGATTTTTTATTATGGGCCCAGTTTTCAAGTTGGTCCAAATCAGGATCTAAAATTATTATATTAAGTATTGTGCAATAGCAAGTCTTTTCAATTGCACAGTATTGCGCAATGGCAAGAAATATCTAATTGCACAATATTGTGAAATAGCAAATTTTTTTTTAATTAGAGTTATCTTTCTTTGTCCAGAATAGTAAGCAAGAAATATCTAATTGCAAAATATTGTGCAATAGCAAGATTTTTTTTTAATTGGAGTTATCTTTCTTTGTCCAGAATCAACTTAAATCTTTGTTATATACAATATACAATGTATATTCACTTTTTACTACCAACTGATAAATTAAAATAATCTTTACCATTCAGTGATAACAAGCAGTTTTTTTACATCTTAATATTTTATGATGTATTTAAATGAGTAGTTATTGTTGCAAACTCCATTAGAAATTTTAATCGAGATTAGTTTTGGAATAAGGGAAAGGGGGATGTGATTAAAAAAATTGGGTTCAATTTTTCTCATTTGAAATTTCATAAATAAAAAAGAAAATTTCTTCAAACATTTTTTTGAGAGGATTAATATTCAACAGCATAGTGAATTGCTCTAAGAGAAAACAAAAATTTTAAGTTCATTAGAACACATTCATTCTGTGTCAGAAACCTATGATGTGTCAACTATTTAATCACAATCCAAATTTAGAGCTGAATCCAGCTTGAATGTTGTGTCCATACTTGCCCCAACCGTTCAGGGTTCAACCTCTGCGGTCGTATAAAGCTACGCCCTGCGGAGCATCTGGTTCTCATTTCAGATTTCATAAATAAAAAGAAAATTTCTTCAAACATTTTTTTGAGAGGATTAATATCCAACAGCATAGTGAATTGCTCAAAGGCAAAAAAAATTTTTAAGTTCATTAGACCACATTCATTCTGTGTCAGAAACCTATGCTGTGTCAACTATTTAATCACAATCCAAATTTAGAGTTGTATCCAGCTTGAATGTTGTGTCCATACTTGCCCCAACAGTTCAGGGTTCAACCTCTGCGGTCATATAAAGCTGCGCCCTGCGGAGCATCTGGTTATACACCTGTCTAAATTTTGACAGGACGTATTATGGTATACAAATGTCCGGCGTCTGTCTGTCCGGCTTCTACATGTCACACAGTAACTTGAAAACTGCTTATTCAAATTTTATGAAACCTAACATGGTTGTTTCTTATGATGGTTAAATGATCTATATACTTTCTGGTGAAAATAGGATTTAAACATTTTAAGTTACGGGGCAAATTATAACTAAAACAGGGATGTGTATTTTTCACATGTCGTGCTGTATCTTAAAAAACGATTTCTGATTATTGCTTTAAACTTCACACACTTCTTAATTATATTAATCTAAAGATCTGTATACTTTTTGGTGATGATTCAAAATTTTATTTTAGAGTTATTGAGTTTTTTGTCCGTCCGTCCGTCCCGCTTCAGGTTAAAGTTTTTGGTCAAGGTAGTTTTTGATGAAGTTAAAGTCCAATCAACTTGAAACTTGGTACACATGTATCTTATGATATGATCTTTCTAATTTTCAACCCAAATTAAACTTTTGACCCCAATTTCACGGTCTACTGAACATAGAAAATGAAAGTGTGAGTTTCAGGTTAAAGTTTTTGGTCAAGGTAGTTTTTGATGAAGTTGAAGTCCAATCAACTTGAAACTTAGTACACATGTTCCCTATGATATTATCTTTCTAATTTTAATGCCTTATTATATTTTTTACCCAATTTCAAGGTCCATTGAACATGGTAAATCATAGTGCGAATGGGGCATCCGTGTACTTTGGACACATTCTTGTTTGTTGATGATTCAAAATTTTATTTAAGAGTTATTGAGGTTTTTTTCACATCATCACACTGTATCTCAGAAACTATCTATGATAATTGCATAAAACTTCTCACACAAGACAAAGGGCGTATCATGCACTCATGGCGCAGCTGTTTTTAAAACATTTTTATCACAATCAGTAAAGCATTTCAATATGTGCACTCATGTTTGATAGAAAGTATTAAAATGATGTTGTGTTTTTTTTTTCCATTTCAGAGTGTTGGTTTTGGATTTTTATCTTTATGTTGTCAATGGTAACTGGTGTGTTTGTCATTGTGCTCCTACATCCAATATTTAACTTTGATCTGGCTTATATAAAAGGTAAGTTGAATCATTCATAAGTTTCTGAGTTGTATGAGCTTTTGGTGTTCACTTTGGATCACTTAAGCTTGTTTGATGACACATTTTTGTTCCCCGCTCAATGTGTTGTGGGGGACATCTGTGCATCTGTTCATCTGGTCTAGTTAACACTTTCATGTGTACAGTTCTTGTTAGATTTTTATGAAACTTATATAGGTTTATATCAGCAATGTATAAGACAAGTTTAAAAATCTGTACAGATCAATAATTTTTAAATGAATTATGCCTTTTGAATCTTACTGGTATATCAAAGGTTTATATCATCAATGTCTTTGACACTTTCAAAAATAATTTCTGATCAAATATTTTCAACGAGTTTTGCCCCTTGGAAATAAAGATAAAGATGGAAATCACATTTCACTTGCGCTGAAGCCTTAATTTCTCTATGATATTTAATAAACATTCTTATAGAACAAAACAATAATGCTTTTTATTAAGTTATTGCCCTTGTATCTTAGATAGATAAAATATGTTCAACATTGGGAAAATTGAAACTCTGTTCTTTTATTTTTTTTTATTTTTTACATATACCTAAAATCAAATATTATTAGTTACATATAGTGTGCTAGTGACCTAATACGGTATATATGGGGTCAGTAAATTCCATATGGGGTGAGAGCGAACTCGAAACCCCATATGGAATTTACTGACCCCACTATGTAACAAATTTATCTTACTGACTATCGTTAACGTGTAAAATTTAGACTAGTGACCTATCAAAATGAGCAAGTCTTCAATACAGTTAGCATTAACATGATGCCAACAATGACAACTTGTTAGATTTAAATGTGTTTTCTGAATTTTATTTCACTTTATCATCACATTCTTTGTCTGTTGAAAACTTTAAGATTTTCTCTCAGTACTGTTTTGTTTTTCTAAAGGGACGTAACACCACTACTAACCGTGTATAAAATAAGCCCCGCCTCCTTATTACCTTGTATGGAATATAAAGGGACGTAAATCCACTACTAACCGTGTATGGAATAAGCCCTGCCTCCAAACTAACCTAATATTGAATATACACGGTTTCCACGAGGACGCTTTTAACCAATCATATTCCTAGAAATGTATAGGAGTTAAGATAAAAATCACATTTCACTTGCGCTGAAGCCTTAATTTCTCTAAGATATTTGATAAAAATTCTTATAGAACAAAACAATAATGCTTTTTATTAAGTTATTGCCCTTGTATCTTAGATAAATAAAATATGTTCAACATTGGGGAAATTGAAACTCTGTTCTTTATTTTATTTTTTTTATTTTTTACATATACCTAAAATCAAATATAATGTCATATTTTGAATCTTGTTCATAAACAAATATATATATAGATTTATTATACTAGCAGAGACATATGATGAAAGTATTATATATATCTGATAATAGTAGTACATCCATGTTTTAACAAACCCACATGTCTTAAAATGTGCATAAAATAAATACCTAGATGAGATAGAATATCGTGTTGTAATGAGTTAATTAACAGAAACTTAACAAATTAAACAAAACTTACCTAAGTTGTAGTTGATGTTAATTTGGTAAGGTCCAATCTCCCAGAATAACCTGAGTGAACAATTGATCACATGACACAAATCAGACTTCAGTGGAAAAGTCAGGAAACTGATATTCACATCCTCATTGAGGTCATAAACACAATCACGGGCGAGCATGTTATTCTGGGAGATTGGACCTTATCAAATTAACATCAAACTACAACTTAGGTAAGTTTTGTTTAATTTGTAAATTTAGTGAGTCCAGTCTACCTAGAATCACATGAATCTTAAGAGTTCAGTTTTATCATAATTCTGTCCTAACAAATTGAACTCCAAATCAGATAGTGTATAAACATAGCAAAATTAAGAATTTCCGCTGTTTTGCTATATATGCACACCTTCACATATTCCAATAGTAATCAGGCCCTTAGCCAGGAATTTCCAAGGGGGTTATTTGGACTCACAAACTCGACTTTAACAGTCACAATTCGAACAAAACGTTGACTTTAACAGTGCTTATTTGTTTTCCCCCCCCCCCCTGGCTACGGGTATGGTATATTGTAAATTATATATTTAGCTCAAAGGGCCAAGTGAGCTTATGCCATCACTTGGCGTTCGTCGTCTGTCGTCGTAAAAACTATTTCAAGAATCTTCTCCTCTGAAACTACTAGGCCAAATACTTTCAAACTTTAACTAAATGTTCCTTAGTGTATCTAGTTTATAAATTGTATCCAAAGTTTTTTTGATCTATCAACAAACATGGTCGCCATTGCTAAAAATAGAACATAGGGGTCAAATGCAGTTTTTGGCTTATAACTCAAAAACCGAAGCATTTAGAGCAAATCTGACATGGGGTAAAATTGATTATCATGTCAATTTTTGTCGAGCCTGCAACTTTTGTTGCAGAAAGCTTGACAAAGGGATAGTGATCCGGCGGCTGCGGCTACGGCGGCGGCGTTAGCTAACTTCTTAAAAGCTTTATATTTTAGAAGGTGGAAGACCTGGATGCTTCATACTTTGTATAGAGATGCCTCATGTTACGAAGTTTCCGTCAGTCACATGTCCAATGACCTTGACCTCAATTTTATGGTTCAGTGACCACTTGAAAAAAAAGTTCAGAATTTTTGTAATGTTGAATTCTCTCTTATTATAAGTAATAGGATAATTATATTTGATATGTGCGTACCTTGCAAGGTCCTCATGTCTGTCAGACAGTTTTCACTTGACCTCGACCTCAGTTCATGGATCAGTGAACAAGGTTAAGTTTTGGTGGTCAAGTCCATATCTCAGATACTATAAGCAATAGGGCTAGTATATTCGGTGTATGGAAGGACTGTAAGGTGTACATGTCCAACTGGCAGGTGTCATCTGACCTTGACCTCATTTTCATGGTTCAGTGGTTATAGTTAAATTTTTGTGTTTTGATCTGTTTTTTTCATACTATATGCAATAGGTCTACTATATTTGTTGTATGGAATGATTGAAAGGTGTACATGTCTAGCGGGCAGATGTCATGTGACCTTGACCTCATTTTCATGGTTCAGTGGTTATAGTTAAATTTTTGTGTTTTGGTCTGTTTTTTTCATACTATATGCAATAGGTCTACTATATTTGTTGTATGGAATGATTGTAAGGTGTACATGTCTAGCGGGCAGATGTCATGTGACCTTGACCTCATTTTCATGGTTAAATGGTCAAAGTTAAGTTTTTGAGTTTGTTTTTTTTTTATCTGATACTATATGCCATAGGTCAACTATATTTGGTGTATGGAAATATTTTATGATCTTTATGTCAGTAGCGCAAGTTTCTTTTGACCATGACCTCATTTTCACGGTTCATTGCACAGTGTTAAGTTTTTGTGTTTTGGTCTATTTTTCTTAAAATATAAGTAATAGGTCAACTATATATGTTGTATAGAAGCATTGTTAGCTGTACATGTCTGCCTGGCATGGTTAATCTGACCTTGACCTCATTTTCATGGTTCATTGGTCTTTGTTTAGTTATCTTGGTTAATGTTAAGTTTATGAGACAGTTGTAATAAAGCTTTATACTTAGGACTATCAACATAATATCAATGATTAGTATAGAAGGGGAGACATTTCAGCGTGTGCACTCTTGTTAAGGAAATTTTGCTGTTTCTGGTTATTATCATGAATATTATTATAGGTAGAGATAAACTGTAAACAGCAAAAATGTTCAGCAAAGTAAGACCTAAAAATAAGGCAACATGACTGAAATGGTCAGTTAACCCCTTTAGGAGTTATTGCCCTTTATAGTCAATTTTTAACCATTTTTCATAAATCTTAGTCATCTTTTACAAAAATCTTCTCCTGAAACTACTTGACCAAATTGACCTAAACTTGGCCATTGTTGGCCACAACCATCATTGGGGTATCTAGTTTGAAAATTGTGTCCGGTGACTTGGCCAACCAACCAAAATGGCCGCCGTTACTTAAAATAGAACATAGGGGTCAAATGCAGTTTTTGGCTTATATCTCAAAAACTGAAGCATTTAAAGCAAATCTGACATGTGTAAAAATGTTCATTAGGTCAAGATCTATCAGCCCTGAAATTTTCAGAGGAATCAAACAACCCATTGTTGGGTTGCTGCCACTTAATTGGTAATTTTAAGGAAATTTTGCAGTTTTTGGTCATTATCTTGAATATTATTATAGATAAAGATAAACTGTAAACAGTAAAAATGATCAGCAAAGTAAGATCTACAAATAAGTTAAATGACCAAAATTGTCAATTGACCCCTTAAGGGGTTATTGTCCTTTAATGACAATTTTTCACAACTTGTTCATCATATTTGCTAACTTTAAAAAATCTTCTCCTCTAAAACTATACTCAACCAAATTCAACCAAACTTCATTTGAATGATCAGTAGGGTGTATAAAATAAAGTTTTGTGTTTTATTTTCTATTTCGTCAAAAAACATGGCCGAAGGCATTGTTCACCAGGTGAGCGATTCAGGCTCTTTGAGAGCCTCTTGTTTTATATACACATGATATTTACAACATTTTATTTTCCAGTTGAATTTAAGACTTCATTACTAAATGTACTGTCATTAGTAGTGGGTTTTTTGTAATGTTTTTAAAAACACTATCTTTTCTCAATCCTGCTGTTCTCAGATTTATATCTATAGGTATCTTACCATTCACATAAGACCCCGTTTACACTGGCAATGAAATTGAATGGATCTTTATTTAAATCGATCTTAAAAAAGACAGTTTGTGTTTACATTGCACAAGCAAGATCGGTTGAGATCGATCTTATTTAATCCAGTGCGTTTACACTACAACAAAAAAAGAACCAGTCTGACATTATTACCATATATTTTGTAAACAAATTATAATCCTAAAAATAGAATATTAAAGGAATTAACCAAAGTCAATATAAAAAAATCAATAGTCCTGGCCTTGTTTTTTGTAGGAATACCTGTTCAAGGTATAAAAATAAATAATGTGACATATGTTCATGTACTATTATTAGCATCTTTCTGGCTATTTAAAACATGATTTACCTATCTTATTGAATGAAAAGAATTCACTGCAAAATGGCTCTGCTCTAGCTCTTTTATTCAATTTTTCCCACAAAATAAAAAATCAACCTCTTTCTGATTTGTGTCATGTGATCAATCAATCACTTGTGTGATTCTGGGTCGATTAAACTTACTAAATTATTTATTTAGGCCATCATCATGGTATTAACACTTGAAGTCAAGTTGTAAAAAGTTCAGGTTAAAATTATTGATCAATTTTGTAATAGTTGGATTTGTAAGAATCTTCCATCATGTATGCCAAGGTGATAATGACTCCAACCCATTCTTTGGGAGCGAAGCTTTAGATGGAATGGAGGACCTGAGTTCACTAAAGTCACCTGGCAATGCTAATATTGTTGCAGCTAAGACTATAATTGAAAATCAACATATAATATTAACATGATTAAGGTGAACAACACAGACTCTTTAGAGCCTCTATTTTTGTTGAGCCTGCGACTTTAGTTGCGGAAAGCTCGACATAGGGATGGCGGCTACGGTGGTGGCGATGTTAGCTAACTTCTAAAGAGCTTTATATTTTAGAAGGTAGAAGACCTGGAGGCCTTATGTTACGAAGTTTCCGTCAGTCACATGTCCAATGTCCTTGACCTCATTTTCATGGTTCAGTGACCACTTGAAAAAAAAAAAAAAATTGTAATGTTAAGTTCTCTCTTATTATAAGTAGTAGGATAACTATATTTGGTATGTGCGTACCTTGCAAGGTCCTCATGCCCGTCAGACAGTTTTCATTTGACCTAGACCTCATTTCATGGATCAGTGAACAAGGTTAAGTTTTGGTGGTCAAGTCCATATCTCAGATACAATAAGCAATAGGTCTAGTATATTCGGTGTATGGAAGGACTGTAAGGTGTACATGTCCAACTGGCAGGTGTCATCTGACCTTGACCTCATTTTCATGGTTCAGTGGTTATAGTTAAGCTTTTGTGTTTTGGTCTGTTTTGCTTATACTGTATGCAATTGGTCTACTATATTTGGTGTATGGAATTATTGTAAGGTGTACTTGTCTAGCTGGTAGGTGTCATCTGACCTTGACCACATTTTCATGGTTCAGTGGTCAAAGTTAAGTTTTTCAGTTTTGGTCTATTTTTCTAATACAATAAGCAATAGGCCAACTATATTTGGTGTATGTAATATTATGATCTATATGTCAGTCACGCAGATTTTATATGACCTTGACCTCATTCTCACAGTTCATTGCTCAGTGTTAAGTTTTTGTGTTTTGGTCTGTTTTTCTTAAACTATAAGCTATAGGTCAACTATATTTGTTGTATGGAAGAATTGTTAGCTGTACAAGTCTGCCTGGCATGGTTTATCATGTTTATCTGACCTTGACATCATTTTCATGGTTCATTGATCAATGTTTGGTTTTCTTGGTTAATGCTAAGTTTATGTGATAGTTGTAATAAAGCTTTGCATTACGGACTATCAACATAAAATCAATGATTAGTAAAGAAGGGAGACATTTCAGTGTGTGCACTCTTGTCTTCAATAACACTATTTCCCCTTTTTTTCAGAGAAAAGTTGGTGTGAGAAATTGTTGTTTGGTATTGCATTGTTTATTTCTGGTGGATCATCAATATTTTTTTGCTCTCTATTCAATGCAAAGTGGCTAAAATGTAAGTATATATAAATTCTTAATAAAGTCTAAATTGAAAACAATGTTCAAGCCTATGATTGTGTTGGATAAAAACCACAATTTTTATAGGTGTGCATGTAAAACAAAATTCTTTGTAGAGGGATCTAAATACAGCTCAAACAACATTTTCCATTTAATCCACTAACCTGATGTGCTGAAATTTTTATACGACCGCAAAATTATTTTTTTGCGGTCGTATATTGGTATCACGTTGGCGTCGTCGTCTGCGTCTTCGTCGTCGTCGTCCGAATACTGTTTTCGCACTCTAACTTTAGTAAAAATGAATAGAAATCTATGAAATTTTAACACAAGGATTATAACCACAAAAGGAAGGTTGGGATTGGTTTTGGGAGTTTTGGTCCAAGATTTTAGGAATTAGGGGCCAAAAAGGGCCCAAATAAGCATTTTCTTGGTTTTCACACTATAGCTTTAGTTTAAGTGAATAGAAATCTTTGAAATTTAAACACAAGGTTTATGACCACAAAAGAAAGGTTGGGATTAATTTCGGGAGTTTTGGTCCCAACAGTTTAGTAATTAGGGGCCAAAAAATAGCCCAAATAAGCATTTTTCTTGGTTTCCGCACAATAACTTTAGTACAAGTAAATAGAAACCTATGTAATTTAAACACAAGGTTGGGATTGATTTTGGAAGTTTTGTTTCCAACAGTTTAGGAATTAGGGGCCCAAAGGGTCCAAAACTAAACTTAGTTTGATTTTTTACAAAAGTTGAATTCTTGTGGTTCTTCAATATGCTGAATCTAAACATGTACTTAGATTTTTTATTATGGGCCCAGTTTTCAAGCTGGTCCAAATCGGGGTCCAAAATTAAACTTTGTTTGAGTTCAACAAAAATTTAATTCTTGGGGTTCTTTGATATCCTGAATCTAAACATGTACTTAGATTTTTATACGACTGCAAAATTTTTGCAGTTGTATATTGGTATCATGGCGTCGTCATCAGCGTCGTCCGAAGACGGATGGTTTCCAGATAATAACTTAAGTATAAGTAAATAGAAATCAATTTAAATGTTTAGGAATTAGGGGCCCAAAGGGGCCCAAAACAAGCATTTATCTAGTGTCAGGACAATAAGTTGTGTATAAGTATTTCAATTGTTCTGAAATTGTACCTCAATGTTTAACACCATAAGTAGAAGGTTGGGATATATTTTAAGGGTTATCGGGCAAACAGTATAGGAATAAAGGGCAAAAAAGGGGCCAAAAACAAGCATTTTTGTAGTTTCAGGACAATAAATTGGAGTTATCTTTCTTTTTCCAAAATGGTTGTTGAATCACCTAAAACCAATACTTTATGAAATCTTCTTTGAAAGTTGGAGTTATCTTTCTTTGTCCAGAATAGTAGTTGAATCAACTTAAGTCAATGCTATATACAATATACAATGCAATATTCACTTTACTACAAACTGATAAATTAAAGCAATCTTTACCATTCAGTGATTACAAGCACTTTGATTACCATTTTAGGGTTATGCCCCTTTACAAGTGGAAAAATTGAAGAATTTTTTAGTTTCTGTTCTCTTTACTTAAGTTTGTCTTAACTAAATTTAATAAAATGTGTATATATTAGGTGTAATATACCACCATCGATTTCCCCCTAATAGTCTTTGTTAAATTTGCACTTTTCCAAAAAATGTGCAGAATTTATCATTGTTTCAAATAAAGAAATACTTGCATGAGTCAAGTTTTATTATGTCAAGTACTATAGAAAAAAATTCACATAACATTTCATTGCATATAAGGAAATAACCATCATTGGAAGTTAACCAATCAAATTTCTCCCCTTATTTTATCTGTGTACAAGGTTTAGTCACCATGTAACCTCAAGATTACAAAATATTTTATAGAAATCCCAAACAAAATATAATGGTGTTTTGAAATACCCAAGACATATGTTTATGACACAGAAATGTTTTACTGCAATAAAATGTAGGATTAATTACCTACAACTGTCAAATTCAAGGGAATATTTTTTTTTCGACCTTCTTTCGTATAGAACTGAATGTGACATACTATGATTTGGTGGTATTACACCTATAATGCTTATTACCTCTAAACTCAGTTTAAGTTCAATTTTTGGCAGCTTCACTTTTAAAGTTCTAAAGTTATTTCCCTTTATAATGTTATATGCTAGGGGCAGCATCGTCTGTGTACCTTTGGACACATTCCCGTATTTATTTTTTAGCTCACCTGGCCCAAAGGGCCAAGTGAGCTTTTCTCATCATTTTGCATCCGTCGTCCGTCGTTGTCGTCGTCTGTCGTCGTCTGTTAACTTTTACAAAAATCTAGTCCTCTGAAACTACTAGGCCAAATTTTACCAAACTTAGCCACAATCATCATTGGAGTATCTAGTTTTAAAAATGTAAATAATTAAAAATCTAAGTACATTTTTAAATTCAGCATATCAAAGAACCCCAAGGATTCAATTTTTGTTAAACAATTGATACAAGTTAATTACGTTTATAATCCTAATTAAAACATAATATTGCTCAGATTAATTTATGACAATTGACAAGATACCAAAGTGTTGCTCAGAGCAATTATTAAGAAGCGACATGTTTCAAAAAATTTACCTGAGTAATTAAATTGAAAATTTGTCAAACAATTATTTCATAATTTCATATTTTCTAAAATAATATATTTTCTCAATAAAATTCATTTTAAAAACTTTTACCTAAAAGAACACCTATGACACATACCTGCCCCAACTGTTCAGGGATCGACCTCTGCGGTCTTATAAAGCTGCGCCCTGCGGAGCACCTGGTTTGATATGCTGAATCTAAACATGTACTAGAATTTTTAGGCAGTTAAGCTGCCTTATGCGAGCACCCTGGATTTTGGTTCCACCCTGGGAATTTTTGAAAAAGTGCCATTTCTCTGATCTGGCAGGTCTGGTAGATTATTTATAACTAATTAGACATTTTTTTCACACTTTTTGTTATGAAAAACAATAAATATAAGGAAGATTACCTTAAATGATCGTCGATTTTCCCAAAACAATTGATGTTCCCCATTTGAAAAAGTGCTAATTAAAAAGTTCAGCATAGCTTTTTATCGTCCGTGCTTTTGATGAAGATGTAAGTGAGCTATTGTAAGAATAATTTCATTGCCGAAAATGTTTGTAATGAAGGCATTAGAATTTGCCAAATGGCGCATGGATATAATTTTGCGGCTATTTTTAATCAGTGACGCCGTTGAATTTGGTGGATTCCATCCCAATAAAGGTAAATATTTAAAAGCATTGTCTTACTTCCTCTCTGTATAAGTCTTGAATTTGTAAGAATACTTGATTATTTTATTTCTACATTGTATGAAGATATGTATTTTATTTAATTATTTAATGCAAGCTGATGTTATTATTATTTGTCATCGTGTCTCTCTGTACTTGCTATGTATCGTGGAAACCCCCAAACATTATACTCGATCAGGCCTTTGCAATTTTAATCGGGACCTCATTTGAATACGTATTTATAGATTTTGTCGATGTCAAGGTCATTTCAAGATAGATTCCTTAATCGTGTTTTAGTTAAGGCTTTGGTGTTACAGACTGCTACATGTGCTTTGATATAGCCAAAGGCGCTTAAAAAATATTAAGATTACTACTTTATCAATGATTTGCTAATGGACAGCATTATTTCACTTCAAAAGTATATAATTGTAAAATATTAAGTACAAAATTTGTGACGCTTCCAAAGCCGTAGCTAATTGATTTGGATTTACAAGCACTTTTCATTTTCCGGATATTTAATCATTCGTGAAATTTTCAAGAATCATAACTTTTCGTTTCCTTCAGCAACTTGATACTGGTAAACCACTTTTCTATGAAATTACTGTCAAATAAAACTCGCATGGTATGAAAAGAAGCCTGTAGAAGGTAACGTTGTGCGTTACGAAGTTACGTTTTTAACAAGTTACAAACAGTATTTTTCTTAATTCCTACATCAATTATTTATAGAACAGATATATTATTTTATTATAACATTGGCAATGGATGACAGCGAATCCGTGATCAAGATATTCCACTCACAATTTCAAATAAAATTGGAATGAAAATGGGGAATGTGCTAAAAAGACAACACGACCAAAGAGCTGAGAACAGCCGAAGGCCACCAAATGGTCTTCAATGCAGCGAGAAACTCTCAAACATGAAGGCTTGCTTCAATTGACCCCTAAACAAAAGTTACTAGTTCAATGATTACGGAGTTCATTTCATACTAAATTTAAGTTAGAATTATACACAAGAATCTATAATTGAAAATCATACAAGACTAACAAAGGCCAGACGATCCTGACTTGGGACCCTAGAGAATTTAAGCATTACAAATGTAATTATAAGGGCCTCAATGAACATGAACATGGACAAAACTAATACATAAAGATTTTAGACATGAATATATAAAAAAGAAGATGTGGTATGATTGCCAATGAGACAACTGTCCACAAGAGACCAAAATGACACAGACATTAACAACTATAGGTCACCGTGCAGCCTTCGACAATGAGCAAAGCCCATACCCCATATAAAAGGCCCCAATAAGACAATGTAAAACAATTCAAACGAGAAAACTAACGGCTTTATTTATATAAAAAAATGAACGAAAAACAAATATGTAACACATAAACATGATAAACAAACGATTACCACTGAATTACAGGCTCCTGACTTGTGACAGGCACAAACGTAGATAATGTGGCGGGGTTGAACATGTTAGCGAGATCCCAACCCTCCCCTAACCTGGGACAGTGGTATAACAGTACAACATGATTACGAAATATAAAAATCAGTTGAAAAAGGTTAACTTATTAGATGGACAAAAATACAAGTGGACGTGACATGAAGCCTTTATGCTACATTGTATATGTAAAAAATTTAAAGCAATAATGAATATTATACCTATTTGTATTTGTTTTTATTTCAGCTTGATTCCAATCTTTTACAATGGCTAATACAAGAAGAGGCAAGGCATACATGTACATGTATATGTACAATACATGATTCTCTGTAGCAACTGGATTGTCTATTCACCCCTATAGTTCCACAACAACAATGAAACTCTAGACTACTACATGTACGATGTTATGAAAATATTTACATATACCTACATGTAAATCTACATACATGATCAATTTTGAAGATTGTTTTTGCCAGGTGTAATCATGTCAACTAATACAACAAGTTTTGATTCAGCTTTCTGACAGGAATTATTTATAAACTTGCCAGCAGTTAAACAAATGAATATTATTAATTGAGTTAAAAATTAAGCTCATAATACATTTGGACAGTGAAGTGATTTTGATGCGTATTGAAGTAGACATTAAACATGTTAAACGTTTCAAATTGATATCGAATTATGTGTAAATGCAGCATTGATTTATTTAAGAAAATAAGAATAAAGAAATATTAAAAAAAGATGGACAAAATATTTGTATTAAATTTGTTGAAATTTTTGTCTTGCCAAAGATGACAGAGTCAAAAAGAGAGGCATACATGTATATATAGTTGTGTTGTTTTGTCAGCATGGTCAGCATCAACATGTATTACAAAAATGTAGTTTGTGATTGTGTGATTAGGTCTAGTTTATGGGAGGTCAATGATATTTGGTACGCAGTTGTGTTAGCATAGGTATATCTCATTACATGATTACCAGAATATTTAGCCCCACCCCCTTCGTCATAGTCAATTGACTCTGAAACTTAGTTTACATGTATTAGTTTTTGATTAGGTGAGTTATTGAGGAACCACTAGTGAATGGTCAATGATATTTGGTGTGCAGTTGTATAAACTTTGTCACTTTCAATTTCTATTGAGGATATTTGACCCTGCCCCCTAAGTTATTCTCTTTTTACTTGGAAACTTACGTTACTTTGAAATTTCATAAAGCTTTTGATTATTTTACTATGAAGGAAACCAATCGTCGTAAGTCAATGATGATTGCCATGTAGGTGAAGAAGCATTAGTACGTTTCAGTTCCATAGAGGATATTTGGTCCTTACCCCTCGGTCATATGCATGATCTATTGACTTTGACTATAATTATGTTAGTTTAAGAAACCAGCAATCTATGTGTTAGGGTTTGTTTAAAGGGGACAACTTATGAAAAGTCAATGTTATTTGGTAAGCAGTTGTATAAGTGTTGGCACATCTTATTTCCATAGGGATTGTTCAGCCCTGTACAATCAGTCATGGATCATTGTCTTTGAATATATTTTACATGTTAATGCATTTCTATTTTAATTGTATTATTTGTATTATCAAAATAACAAATAGGCAAACATGTCTCTGTATTAAAAGCTGATTATAGATAAGACATGTACAATTATTATAAAGATAAGAATATGTGGAATGATAGCCAATGCACCATAATGAGACAACTATACATATATCCACCAAAATAAATGAAGAAAGTAAGCAATTATAGTTAGGCAACCATACAGGCTTCAAAAAATGTTGTATCATTGCTAGGCCATTATAACAACATCAGCATTTATTGTAATATAACTTACAAGAAAATTACACCACTTAAGATAATTTCAACTATGATTTGATGATTGTGCATACAATGTAGGTGCATCAACTGATGCAACTAAAACTGCTAATATGGCATATTCATACTTTAGAATATAGTTGAATTAAACCATACACCACTGCTGGACCCCATTATTGAAATTATTAATCTGATAAGAATAATCCTCCATGCAGCTTGTAACTATTAGCAAAACCTACATGTATACTGCATAGTAAGCTTTAAAAGACCAGAAAATTACAAATGTAAAACAATAAAACTACAGCAGCCTAATTTATGTACAAAACAATTATGAAAAATGGATATGATATTACCAAATTACTGGGTCCTCAATATCATTATGGACAGGCACAATTTTAACTCTAAGTGGCAGGATTGGATAGTGAAAACTTTAGGGTACAAACATTATTCAATACTTGAGAAATAGCCGAGATAATATTTTCACCAATTTTTCAACAATATTCGTCTTAACTTCTGCAAAGTTTGCCTCTCCTTTTTTTTTACTTAACTGCCTACAGCGCCTTTGGTGCTTTGATTTATTATGGGCCCAGTTTTCAAGTTTGTAATTATATTAAATATTGTGCAATAGCAAGAAATTTTCAATTGCACAGTATTCAGCAATAGCAAGAAATCTTCAATTGCACAGTATTGTGCAATAGCAAGAAATTTTCAATTGCACAGTATTGCGCAATAGCAAGAAATCTTCAATTGCACAGTATTGTGCAATAGCAAGAAATTTTCAATTGGAGTTATCTTTCTTTGTCCAGAATAGTAGTTGAATCAACTTAAATCATTGTTTTATACAATATACAATGTATATTCACTTTTACTACCAACTGATAAATTAAAACAATCTTTACCATTCAGTGATAACAAGCACTTTATTTTACATTTTAATATTTTATGATGTATTTAAATGAGTAGTTATTGTTGCAAACTCCATTAGAAATTTGAATTGAGATCAGTTTTGGAAAAAGGGAAAGGGGGATCTGAAAAAAATAGGGGGGGGGATTAAATTTTTCTCATTTCAGATTTCATAAATAAAAATAAAAATAAAATTTCTTCAAACATTTTTTTGAGAGGATTAATATTCAACAGCATAGTGAATTGCTCAAAGGCAAAAAAAATATTTTAAGTTCATTAGACCACATTCATTCTGTGTCAGAAACCTATGCTGTGTCAACTATTTAATCACAATCAAAATTTAGAGCTGAATCCAGCTTAAATGTTGTGTCCATACTTGCCCCAACCGCTCAGGGTTCAACCTCTGAGGTCGTACAAAGCTGTGCCCTGCGGAGCATCTGGTTGGTTATTATCTTGAATACTTTTATAGATAGAGAAAAACTGTAAACAGCAATAATGTTCAGCAAAGTAAGATCTACAAATAAGTCAACATGATCAAAATGCAGTTGACCCCTTAAGGAGTTATTGCCCTATATAGTCATTTTTTACCAATTTTTCGTAAATTTTGTAGTCTTTTACAAAAATCTTCTCCTCTGAAACTACTAGGCCAAATTTTACCAAACTAAGCCACAATCATCATTGGAGTATCTAGTTTAAAAAATGTGTCCGGTGACCCGGCCAACCAACCAAGATGGCTGCCATGGCTAAAAATAGAACATAGGGGTAAAATGTAGATTTTGGCTTAAAACTCTAAAACCAAAGCATTTAGAGCAAATCTGAAAGCGTTAAATTGTTTATCTAGTCAATATTTATCTGCTCTGAAATTTTCAGATGAAATAGACAATGGGTTCTTGGGTTGCTGCCCCTAAATTGATAATTTTTAAAGAAATTTTACTGTTTTTGGTTATTATCTTGAATATTAGTATAGATAGAGATAAACTGTCAACAGCAATAATGTTCAGCAAAGTAAGATCTACAAATAAGACAACATGACCTAAATGGTCAGTTGACCCCCTCAAAGAGTTATTGCCCTTTATAGTCATTTTTTAACAATTTTCATTAATTTTATAAATTTTTGTTAATTTTTACAAAATATTTTCCTCTGTGTAACCAAAGGGCCAAGTTTATTATAGATAGAGAAATTTGTAAGTAGCAAGAATGTTCAGTAAAGTTAGATCTACAAACACATAACCATCATTAAAACACAATTTTGTCATGAATCCATCTGTGTCCTTTGTTTAATACATGTATGCACATAGACCAAGGTGAGCGACACAGGCTCTTAAGAGCCTCTAATTTAGAAGTTACTATTAATTAATACTAATTTTAACCATGGCTATATGACATTTTAATCACAATCCAAATTCAGAGCTGTATCCAGCTTGAATGTTGTGTCCATACTTGCCCCAACCGTTGAGTGTTCGACCTGCGGAGCATCTTGGTGATTATGGGCCCAGTTTTCAAGTTGGTCCAAATCAGGGTCCAAACTTAAACTTTGTTTGATTGCAACAAAAATTGAATCCTTGGGGTTCTTTGATATGCTGAATCTAAACATGTATTAAGATTTTTGTTTATGGGGCCAGTTTTCAAGTTGGTCCAAATCGTGGTCCAAAATTAAACTTTGTTTGATATCACCAAAAATACTCAAAAATTAATAAACTTGCCATTAACTACACTGAATGAAATATTATTTTTCAATAATACATTATAGACAGGTCTATGTGTAATTGATCTTGAAAACATGAGCGCATCCATTTACCTCTCACGTGACCTATCCACCATTCCAACCATTAAACTAGAGGCTCTAAAGAGCCTGTGTCGCTCACCTTGGTCTATGTGACTATTAAACAAAGGAAGCAGATGGATTCATGACAAAATTGTATTTTGGTGATGGTGATGTGTTTGTACATCTTACTTTACTGAACATCCTTGCTGCTTACAATTATCTCTATCTATAATGAACTTGGCCCAGTAGTTTCAGTGGAAAATGTTAGTAAAAATTTACAAATTTTATAAAAATTGTTGAAAATTGACTATAAAGGACAATAACTCCTTAGGGGATCAACTGACCATTTCGTTCATGTTGACTTATTTGTAAATCTTACTTTGCTGAACATTATTGCTGTTTACAGTTTATCTCTATCTATAATAATATTCAAGACAATAACCAAAAACAGCAAAATTTCCTTAAAATTAACAATTCAGGGGCAGCAACCCAACAACGGGTTGTCCGATTCATCTGAAAATTTCGGGGCAGATAGATCTTGACCTGATAAATAGTTTAACCCCATGTCAGATTTGCTCTTAATGCTTTGGTTTTTGAGTTATAAGCCAAAAACTGCATTTTACCCCTATGTTCTATTTTTAGCCATGGTGGCCATCTTGGTTGAATGGCCAGGTCATCGGACACATTTTTTAAACTAGATACCCCAAAGATGATTGTGGATAAGTTTGGATTAATTTGGCCCAGTAGTTTCAGAGGAGAAGATTTTTGTAAAAGATTACTAAGATTTACGAAAAATGGTTAAAAATTGACTATAAAGGGCAATTGATAGATAGATAGATAATTTTATTAACCAATTATGGTGCCCATAATAACTCCTAAAGGGGTCAACTGACCATTTCGGTCATGTTGACTTATTTGTAAATCTTACTTTGCTGAACATAATGGCTGTTTACAGTTTATCTCTATCTATAATAATATACAAGATAATAACCAAAAACAGCAAAATTTCCTTAAAATTACCAATTCAGGGGCAGCAACCCAACAACAGGTTGTCAGATTCATCTGAAAATTTCAGGGTAGATAGATCTTGACCTGATAAACAATTTTACCAATGTCAGATTTGCTCTAAATGCTTTGGTTTTTAAGTTATAAGCCAAAAACTGCATTTTACCCCTATGTTCTATTTTTAGCCGTGGCGGCCATCTTGGTTGGTTGGCCGGGTCACCGGACACATTTTTTAAACAAAATACCCCAAAGATAATTGTGGCCAAGTTTGGATAAATTTGGCCCAGTAGTTTCAGAGGAGAAGATTTTTGTAAAAGATTACTAAGATTTACGAAAAATGGTTAAAAATTGACTATAAAGGGCAATAACTCCTAAAGTGGTCAATTGACCATTTCGGTCATGTTGACTTATTTGTAAATCTTACCTTGATGAACATTATTGCTGTTTACAGTTTATCTCTATCTATAATAATATTCAAGATAATAAGCAAAAACTGCAAAATTTCCATAAAATAACTAATTCAGGGGCAGCAACCCAACAACGGGTTGTCCGATTTGTCTGAAAATTTCAGGGCAGATAGATCTTGACCTGATAAACAGTTTTACCCTTGTCAGATTTGCTCTAGATGCTTTGGTTTTTGAGTTATAAGCCAAAAAACTGCATTTTACCCCTATGTTCTATTTTTAGCCATGGCGGCCATCTTGGTTGGTTGGCCGGGTCACCGGACACAATTTTTAAACTAGATACCCCAATGATGATTGTAACCAAGTTTGGTTGAAATTAGCCTAGTAGTTTCAGAGGAGAAGATTTTTGTAAAAGTTAATGAAGGACGACGACGGATGCCGGACGCCAAGTGATGAGAAAAGCTCACTTGGCCCTTCGGGCCAGGTGAGCTAAAAAGAACTCATATGAATTGATAATATATTATCGATTTTCTGTTTACATTTGTATTTCTTTCATTTACTGATTTATTTAACTATTCATTCTGTCGAAAGTTATAAAAAGAATGTGATGCATTTCTTGTGAATATAATAGTTGTACAAATAATTGGAAAAAAACTTCAAATCTGGAGAGAGAAAAAATGTGTGAATGAATTACACAACGAGTTGCACAATGACTGCACTTGTTTAATTCCATACAATCTCATTTGATGCCTTCTGAAGATATTATAAATTGAAGTGGATCAAAGCCATTTAAACAGCAAAAACTTTGCATAAACAGGTTTTTGTATAGTCCAGACATTTTTTTCTGGATAATGCACAGACTGCGCACTATCCATTGTTTTAAGTCCCCAAACGAGGTTGTCGAAGGGGACTTAAGGTTTGCACTCCGTCTGTCTGTAAGTCAGGCATATCAGTTTTCCAAATTTTTTTCGTCATGATTGAAGACATAGATTTGATATTTGTTGTATTTTTTTATCATGACAAGTTACAGGTTTAGTTCAATTTTCCAGTTTTAGCTTTTCTCCTTGTTCTGTTAAAGCCCTTTCCCTAGAATTATTTTTTGGACAATATACTTATTAATTACTAGATTTCTGATTTCTGTTTAAATAGAAATCACTAATTTTAAAAGATTTTTAAAACATATTTTTATTAATGATTAATGACATTTTGGATTCGCCCCTTTTCATTGTTAAATTGTTTGAAGAATTTAGTGGTAGGGTTGTTTGTTATTGATTCTGTATAAACTTACTTTCTGAATGCTACATATTAAATAAAATTTTGAATTAAGTGAACCCTTTTATTAAGATAATAATCTATCTTTGATAAAGAATATATTTCATTTAATATTGTGTTCATTTTTGCCCCAACTGTTCAGGGTTGGCCCTCTGAGGTCGTATCCAGCTGGGCTCAGCAAAGCAGTTTATTTCCAAGAATTTTTAGGAACATTTACAACATTTACATTTAGTTTTTACCAATTAACAAAGGGCTAACTAGAAATAGCATTTGTCAAAATATAAATTTTCGAAGACAAAAGTTAAGTAATAAGGACATATGGACATTGTTAACATCTTTATTTAGTTTTTACCAATTAACAAAGGGCTAACTAGAAATAGCATTTGTCAAAATATAAATTTTCGAAGACAAAAGTTAAGTAATAAGGACATATGGACATTGTTAACATCTTTATTTAGTTTTTACCAATTAACAAAGGGCTAACTAGAAATAGCATTTGTCAAAATATAAATTTTCGAAGACAAAAGTTAAGTAATAAGGACATATGGACATTGTTAACATCTTTATTTAGTTTTTACCAATTAACAAAGGGCTAACTAGAAATAGCATTTGTCAAAATATAAATTTTCGAAGACAAAAGTTAAGTAATAAGGACATATGGACATTGTTAACATCTTTATTTAGTTTTTACCAATTAACAAAGGGCTAACTAGAAATAGCATTTGTCAAAATATAAATTTTCGAAGACAAAAGTTAAGTAATAAGGACATATGGACATTGTTAACATCTTTATTTAGTTTTTACCAATTAACAAGGGCTAACTAGAAATAGCATTTGTCAAAATATAAATTTTCGAAGACAAAAGTTAAGTAATAAGGACATATGGACATTGTTAACATCTTTATTTAGTTTTTACCAATTAACAAAGGGCTAACTAGAAATAGCATTTGTCAAAATATAAATTTTCGAAGACAAAAGTTAAGTAATAAGGACATATGGACATTGTTAACATCTTTATTTAGTTTTTACCAATTAACAAAGGGCTAACTAGAAATAGCATTTGTCAAAATATAAATTTTCGAAGACAAAAGTTAAGTAATAAGGACATATGGACATTGTTAACATCTTTATTTAGTTTTTACCAATTAACAAAGGGCTAACTAGAAATAGCATTTGTCAAAATATAAATTTTCGAAGACAAAAGTTAAGTAATAAGGACATATGGACATTGTTAACATCTTTATTTAGTTTTTACCAATTAACAAAGGGCTAACTAGAAATAGCATTTGTCAAAATATAAATTTTCGAAGACAAAAGTTAAGTAATAAGGACATATGGACATTGTTAACATCTTTATTTAGTTTTTACCAATTAACAAAGGGCTAACTAGAAATAGCATTTGTCAAAATATAAATTTTCGAAGACAAAAGTTAAGTAATAAGGACATATGGACATTGTTAACATCTTTATTTAGTTTTTACCAATTAACAAAGGGCTAACTAGAAATAGCATTTGTCAAAATATAAATTTTCGAAGACAAAAGTTAAGTAATAAGGACATATGGACATTGTTAACATCTTTATTAGTTTTTACCAATTAACAAAGGGCTAACTAGAAATAGCATTTGTCAAAATATAAATTTTCGAAGACAAAAGTTAAGTAATAAGGACATATGGACATTGTTAACATCTTTATTTAGTTTTTACCAATTAACAAAGGGCTAACTAGAAATAGCATTTGTCAAAATATAAATTTTCGAAGACAAAAGTTAAGTAATAAGGACATATGGACATTGTTAACATCTTTATTTAGTTTTTACCAATTAACAAAGGGCTAACTAGAAATAGCATTTGTCAAAATATAAATTTTCGAAGACAAAAGTTAAGTAATAAGGACATATGGACATTGTTAACATCTTTATTTAGTTTTTACCAATTAACAAAGGGCTAACTAGAAATAGCATTTGTCAAAATATAAATTTTCGAAGACAAAAGTTAAGTAATAAGGACATATGGACATTGTTAACATCTTTATTTAGTTTTTACCAATTAACAAAGGGCTAACTAGAAATAGCATTTGTCAAAATATAAATTTTCGAAGACAAAAGTTAAGTAATAAGGACATATGGACATTGTTAACATCTTTATTTAGTTTTTACCAATTAACAAAGGGCTAACTAGAAATAGCATTTGTCAAAATATAAATTTTCGAAGACAAAAGTTAAGTAATAAGGACATATGGACATTGTTAACATCTTTATTTAGTTTTTACCAATTAACAAAGGGCTAACTAGAAATAGCATTTGTCAAAATATAAATTTTCGAAGACAAAAGTTAAGTAATAAGGACATATGGACATTGTTAACATCTTTATTTAGTTTTTACCAATTAACAAAGGGCTAACTAGAAATAGCATTTGTCAAAAATAAATTTTCGAAGACAAAAGTTAAGTAATAAGGACATATGGACATTGTTAACATCTTTATTTAGTTTTTACCAATTAACAAAGGGCTAACTAGAAATAGCATTTGTCAAAATATAAATTTTCGAAGACAAAAGTTAAGTAATAAGGACATATGGACATTGTTAACATCTTTATTAAAGAAAATTTGAAATATAACGACATTAGAATGTCAGAGGGCATTTCATACTCTGAAAAATGCACTTATATCCGCTAACCTATCCTTGTGTTTCCTGAATTTGACAAATAGTTCATATTATCAAGAGATTCATCTGAATATTCAATGGGAATCATATTCAGAATGGAGTTTAGCACCCAATAGCCTATGGTAGAAGATCTTTGCATGGCTCTGAGCTAAGAAACATAAAAAAACTCTGTAGGAGAGAACCGAATACAAGATAATATCTATACGTTTCAGAAACCAAAATATGGACTACTATGCACAATGTTATGCATTAGAGCGTGCTGGATATAGCACTGGGTTGTTTACAAAATAACTACTCCGGAGATCAAAACTGAAGCATTATAATAAACAATATTGTCATCTGAGAACTATAATCTTATTTCTACCATTGTAATGAAATTGGGAGCACAAATATAGGAATCCACCTTCCATCATTGACCTTTTCCTTAAAAATTGCCTCATAAGACGCTAAAGTGGAGGTGTGTTCCATCAAAATTTGATCACATGGTAATTCTTGTGTTTTTCCATGTTGTCTGGTGCTCATCAAACCAAAATGCATACATGTAATAGCCATGTTTAACATTGTCATTTCGAGGCCTTTTATAGCTGACGGCGGCGTCCTTGTCAGCCTCGTCCGAAGATAGATGGTTTCCGGATAATATCTTTAGTATAAGTAAATAGAAATAAATAAAGTTTTAACACAATGTTTATAACCACAAAAGGAAGGTTGGGATTTTGGGGGTTATGGTCCTAAAGGTTTAGGAATTAGGGGCCCAAAGGGGCCCAAAACATACATGTATCTAGTTTCAGGACAATAAGATGTGTATAAGTATTTCAATTACTCTGAAATTGTATGACAATGTTCATTCCATTAAGTAGAAGATTGGGATTTATTCAAGGGTTAGGGGCAAATAGTCTAGGAATTAAGGGACAAAAACAAGTATTTTTGAAGTTTCGGGACAATAACTTATGTTTAACTGTATGGATCTCTCTGACATTTTACCACAAGGTTCCATATAATGAAGGAAAGGTTTGGTGTCAGTTTGGGGTTAAATATATCCTTGAACATTTAGGAATAAGGGGCAAGAAAGGGCCAAAAAGAAGCATGTTTCTAGTTTACAGACAACCACATGTGTTTAAGTGTATGGATCTCTCTCAAATTATACTACAAGTTTCCATACTACAAAGGATGGTTATAGGGGATAATGGAACAAATCATTAAGCAATTGAGCAATTTTTTGGTCGTATATTGGTAAGACGTTGTCGTTGTCGTCGTCGTCGTCGTTGTCGTCGTCCGAATACTTTTAGTTTTCGCACAATAACTTTAGTAAAAGTAAATAGACATCTATGAAATTTTAACACAAGGTTTATGACCACAAAAGGAAGGTTGGGATTGATTTTGGAAGTTTTGGTCCCAACATCTTAGGAATTAGGGGCCAAAAAGGGCCCAAATAAGCATTTTCTGGGTTTTCACACTATAACTTAAGTTTAAGTAAATAGAAATCTATGAAATTTTGACACAAGGTTTGTGACCTCAAAAGGAAGGTTGGGATTGATTTTGGGAGTTTTGGTTCCTACAGTTTAGGAATTAGGGGCCATAAAAGGGCCCAAATAAGCATTATTCTTGGTTTTCGCACAATAACTTTAGTTTAAGTAAATAGAAATCAATGAAATTTAAACACAAGGTTTATGACCACAAAAGGAAGGTTGGTATTGATTTTGGGAGTTTAGGTCAGAACAGTTTAGGAAAAAGGGGCCCAAATAAGCATTTTTCTTGGTTTTCGCACCATAACTTAAGTATAGGTATATAGAAATCTATGAAATTTAAACACAAGGTTTATGACCATAAAAGGAAGTTTGGGATTGATTTTGGGAGTTTTGGTCCCAACAGTTTAGGAATAAGGGGCCCAAAGGGTCCAAAATTAAACTTTGTTTGATTTCATCAAAAATTGAATCTAACTGTGTATGTAAATTCTTAATTTTTTGGTCCTGTTTTCAAATTGGTCTACATTAAGGTCCAAAGGGTCCAAAATTAAACTAATTTTGATTTTAACAAAAATTGAATCCTTGGGGTTCTTTGATATGCTGAATCTAAAAATGTACTTAGATTTTTGATAATTGGCCCAGTTTTCATGTTGGTCCAAATCGGGGTCCAAAATTAAACTTTGTTTGATTTCGTCACAAATTGAAAAATTTGGGTTCTTTGATATGCCAAATCTAACTGTGTATGTAGATTTTTAATTTTTGGTCCCATTTTCAAATTGGTCTACATAAAAGTCCAAAGGGTCCAATATTAAACTTATTTTGATTTTAACAAAAATTGAATTCTTGGGCTTCTTTGATATGCTGAATCTAAACATGTACTTAGATTTGTGATTATGGGCCCAGTTTTCAAGTTGGTTCAAATCAGGATCCAAAATTATTATATTAAGTATTGTGCAATAACAAGAAATTTTCAATTGCACAGTACTCAGCAATAGCAAGAAATCTTCAATGGCACAGTATTGTGCAATAGGAAGAAATTTTCAATTGCACAGTATTGCGCAATAGCAGAAAATCTTCAATTGCACAGTATTGTGCAATAGCAAATATTTTCAATTGCACAGTATTGCGCAATAGCAAGAAATATCTAATTGCACAATATAATAGCAAGAAATTTCAATTGGAGTTATCTTTCTTTGTCCGGAATAGTAGTTGAATCAACTTAAATCATTGTTTTATACAATATACAATGTATATTCACTTTTACTACCAACTGATAAATTAAAACAATCTTTACCATTCAGTAATAACAAGCACTTTTTTTACATTTTAATATTTTATGATGTATTTAAATGAGTAGTTATTGTTGCAAACTCCATTAGAAATTTGAATTGAGATCAGTTTTGGAATAAAGGAAAGGGGGATGTGAAAAAAAATTGACGTGTGGGGGGGGGGGTTCAATTTTTCTCATTTCAGATTTCATAAATAAAAAGAAAATTTCTTCAAACATTTTTTTGAGAGGATTTATATTCAACAGCATAGTGAATTGCTCAAAGGCAAAACAAAAATTTTAATAAGTTCATTAGACCACATTCACTCTGTGTCAGAAACCTATGCTGTGTCAACTATTTAATCACAATCCAAATTAAGAGCTGAATCCAACTTGAATGTTGTGTCCATACTTGCCCCAACCGGTCAGGGTTCAACCTCTGCGGTCATATAAAGCTGCGCCCTGCGGAGCATCTGGTTCTAGGTTTTTGCACAATAACTTTAGTATAAGTTAATAGAAATCTGTGAAATTGTAACACAAGGTTTATGACCACTAAAGAAAGGTTTGGATTGATTTTGGGAGTTTTGTTCCCAACGAATTAGGGGCCTAAAGGGTCCAAAATTAAACTTTGTTTGATTTCATCAAAAATTGAACTGTTGGGGTTCTTTGATATACTGAATCTAACCGTGTATTTAGATTCTTAATTTTTGGTCCCATCTTCAAATTGGTCTACATTAAGGTCCAAAGGGTCCAAAATTAAACTTAATTTGAATTTAACAAAAATTGAATTCTTGGGGTTCTTTGATATGCTGAATCTAAACATGTACTTAGTTTTTAGATTATGGGCCCAGTTTTCAAGTTGGTCCAAATCGGGGTCCAAAATTAAACTTTTTTTGATTTCAACAAAAATTCAATATATGGGGGTTTTTCAATATGCTGAATCTAACCATGTATTTAGATTTTTAATATTAAGGACTGGTTATCAAATTGGTCCATATTGAGGTCTAAAGCAGGGCTTCCAAAACGGTCATATATTCCGGTCATTTGTATAATGTCCAGTAAAAGTCCGGCTGGGCAAAGCATGAAACGGTCATATACTTTTAAGATTTCAAGGCTTTTTCAGTCATTTTAACATAATTCACGATCTTTTTGACCCAACCTTTTCCCTTAACTTCAACACATTTCCGGTCATAAATGTGACATTATGATTAATTACTATCAAAACAACACCTACTTCAATACTTTATAATCTTATTATCAAGGCTAATTAGTTGTTACCTGTCGATTTAAACTTTTGGCAGTCTAACAAATACAACAGGTATTGTTCTCTGTGAAGTTTGTTCACTCAGACCTTTAAATTTCTTCTAGGAGAAATATATCACTCATTGATTAATTTACCTGACCAAAAAATTATCTTTTTTTTTTATTGAAATACTTCTATAAACTCACATAAACTGTATGCAATATTGTATTTATTCTATATATCATTAATATATTTTCAATCTGTTCAATATAAAATCTGGTTTAATAATAACAAGTTTATTTCAGACACATTTTTTAGTATTTTCCAATGAATTTGCATGTTTTTTGTTGTTGTTCATTTATAGACTCATGTTTATCATGTTTATGAAGACCTTAATTTAAAAATAATAATATCAAATTTTTATTTATCAAACACACAAAAATATTGAATATTTGATCAAAAATCAACTTTTAATTTTTGAATCAGTATTAAATATTGAACACATTAAAAACGAGTTATTGGTATTGAATAAATACAACACCACATGCAGTTTTGTGAGTCCTTACTTAGTATTGGTATAAGTATTTTTCCATCATTGACAGTTCAATTTTTTGTTCAGGTAAATTAATCAATGAGTGATATATTTCTCCTAGAAGAAATTTAAAGGTCTGAGTGAACAAACTACACAGAGAACAATACCTGTTGTATTTGTTAAATGGGACAATAGAACTGCCAAAAGTTTAAATCGACAGGTAACTTGCAGGTGAATCTATGGAAAACTATCATAGGGTTTGCAATAATTGTTTTAAATTATCACAGGTTTTTTTGTCTATCTATATCAATGTTAAATTCAGAAAGAATATCTTTTGCAAAAGTGAACCATGAATAGGACCCACTAAAATCCAAAGTTTTAGTTAATTGAAAAGATTCATGTAATAAGGGATTCAAATTTGAGGTGAAAAGCCTTGCTAAATACATAATCAATGGGAACATATAATACTTGTTTAGAAACTTTCACACAAAAGTGCTTATATCTTATATAATCATTCACATTTTTATAAACACATGTTTTATGAAAAGGCACAAAGGTTCTTATATTTAACTGATTAATTGATTGCAATTTGGCCATATTGTTTACTTTCCAATTTACTTTGATTGTGTGATGTCATTTGGTAGCCTAACTATAGAGGAACTATAGAGGGACGTAGATAACCACCTGTATAAATAATCTTAAAATTTTGAGATGTTCAGATAATTTTATTCAGACTTCTGGCCAAGAGATATCGAGTGGCCGATAGACACATCCAAAACTCGCCAACAAAAATGTTCCTCTCGTGAAAACATATGAATTTCGGCGAGAATAAATGTCACTGATAAACGGCAGTGGAAATCAGTGGAATCGTGCCAACTTCTGACATCACTGTAATGATTTTATAGGGGTATGTGTATGCATTATATTACCTGAATATAACAATCCTAGGCTTGAGTCATTTGTTATCTATCAGGTGGCTCATCAATTTCAGGGACGTTCGATCAGGATAACAACAAGGGTAATTGACTGTCAAATATACCATGGGATTCCCAGAATTCCTTGATATGACATATGTCTTCCAAAAGTACATTGGTAATAGTAAACCCAAGTATATGTAGTTCTGAGTAAACTGGTGTTATACCATATTCATAACAAAAACATAATGGTTTCACTAGTCATAAAAAGTAAATGACAGCAAGAAATATTGGAGATTTGTTGAAGAAAGAGCATTTGATGTACTTATAAGAATTATAAATTGATTGAAAATATTGAGAAGTTCTGGTTACATACTAAATATTATAAATTGTTTCTAATTTTCAGGTATTGAGGCTAAAGTTTCAGTGAAAGTGCTTTATTTCATTGCACTGATAGTATCAACACTGTTAATTCTTCCAATTCCAGTTCTGGTTGTTTACTTTGCTTATTTGAAAGGTAAGGGCATATATTGTTAAGTAATAATAAATAGCACACACCGCTCTAAGGTAAGTATAAAATACACCAATTCAATTGCCATGAAGTTTACAATTAAAAAAAAAAAGTAGCTTCACTGGGGACGAAACAGGTTTTATCTAGCTACAATGGTAATGTCCAAGTCTGTTGAATTGGTTGTAAAATGGATTGCCATTAAAGGAGTAAGTTCGGTAAGGGCCATATTTGGCCCCAATTATAAAGTTCATAGTTACAAGACAATAAATGCTTTAAGTTGCCTTAAAGACATGTGAGAAAGTTAAACAGAACTGTTTTTGTCAAAGTTTAAATTCTAACACGTTGATTTTTACATCCCAAAAATGTCAAGATAAGGGATTTTTGTGAAATTTGACAAAATCAGCTGGATTTCAACCAAATAAAGGACCAGGAAACATAGAGCGCAGGCGTCGACAAGCTTAATATTCAAATAAGACATGTGAAATGTCTTCACAAACATTATTTTAAAAGATCTTTGTTGTCGACGTATGCGCTCTATGTTTCCTGTCCAATAATCTATGGAAATTTACCCATTTTCATTGATTTTTTCGTGAAAAATCAATATGAGTACAACTTGTGACGTCATAATGAAACCCAGAAACGTGAAATTTTCAATAAAATGGCTTATATCCTATCTAGTCAATGTATTAGCTATAATTTATCGTGATATTGGTAAATAAATCCGAATTTGAAATTTACGCTAAAAAAGGGGCCATTTTAGGACCTTATCGAACATACTCCTTTAACAGATTGTTCCTAGAAATTATTTGTGGATGAATGAAGGTTGGGAAGCAACTAATTGCAAAATGCATGGTTCATGTTACTATGCAACTCAGGTAAAGTAGTAATTTTCCTGTCTATCAACTGCTAAAAATAGTATCTAGTCACCTGGTTGTTCCCAACAGTCTTAATGGTACACACTGATACCTTGAACAGACTTCTGACCTGGACTTTGGCTGAAAACCAAACCAGTTAACAAATCCCGATTGAAAAAATAGGAAAATTGCTATTCATGATTTGGCTGTTACCAGACTAAAGCCTTTTTTAATGCTTTTATAATCACTGAAAGAACAAATGTATTAATGCATTAATTGTAGGAGGCAGGTGGTTAGAATTAGAATTAGAATTTTAAATAATTACATTAAATATATATACAAATATTACAATGATTATTTAAAACAATTGCAAATTAAAAAAAAGCACAAATAAAGCAATACAATAAACTAAATAAAATAATAAATCAAATTATTCAATTAAGACCAGCAATAAAATCAAGCTGGTACGTTTAGTAATATATAAGGTACAGTGGTTATGCATTTAAAAAAGTTAACATGTTTTGTCTCTGTTACATTCTTGTATTGCTAGTTCATTATTTAATCTTATTGCTTTGATTTCAAACTAGGGAAAGTCTTCTTTTTCTTCATCTTCAGTCTTATTATACCCCACGCAACGAAGTTGCGGAGGGTATAATGTTTTTGACCCGTCCGTCTGTCCGTCCGTCAGTCCGTCCGTCCGTCCGTCAGTCCGTCAGTCCTGTTTCTTGTCATCGCAACTCCTCTCAAACCACACAACAGAATTTCACGAAACCTTTTCAGATATTAAGGACATACTATGTAGTTGTGCATATCGACGGGAAATTGCGATTCAATATTTTCTCTAGGAGTTACGCCCCTTTGAACTTATTTACTTTAATGTACTACTGCAACAGTTTGTCATCGCAACTCCTCTCAAACCACACAACAGAATTTCACGAAACCTTTTCAGATAATAAGGACATACTATGTAGTTGTGCATATCGACGGGAAATTGCGATTCAATATTTTCTCTAGGAGTTACGCCCCTTTGAACTTATTTACTTTAATGTACTACTGCAACAGTTTGTCATCGCAACTCCTCTCAAACCACACAACAGAATTTCACGAAACCTTTTCAGATAATAAGGACATACTATGTAGTTGTGCATATTGACGGGAAATTGCGATTCAATTTTTTTTCTAGGAGTTACGCCCCTTTGAACTTATTTACTTTAATGTACTACTGCAACAGTTTGTCATCGCAACTCCTCTCAAACCACACAACAGAATTTCACGAAACCTTTTCAGATAATAAGGACATACTATGTAGTTGTGCATATCGACGGGAAATTGCGATTCAATTTTTTTTCTAGGAGTTACGCCCCTTTGAACTTATTTACTTTAATGTACTACTGCAACAGTTTGTCATCGCAACTCCTCTCAAACCACACTACAGAATTTCATGAAACTTTGTAGATAATAAGGACATACTATGTAGATGTGCATATCAACAGGAAATTACGGATCAATTTTTTTTCTAGGAGTTATGCCCCTTTGAACTTATTTGCTTCAATGTACTTCTGCAACAGTTTGTCATCTCAACTCCTCTGAAAACACACAACAGAATTTCATGAAATTTTGTAGATAATAAGGACATACTATGTATATTGACAGGAAATTATTATTCAATATTTTTTCTTATACAATTTTTTTTTCTTATACTTATTTAATTATACCCCCGCTTTAAAAAAGGGGGGTATACTGTTTTACCTCTGTCTGTCAGTCCGTCCGTCAGTCCGTCAGTCAGTCCGTCCCATGAAACTTTCGTCACATTTTTCTCAGGAACTACACATCCACCCTTTCTGTAATTTGGTATCAACATTTATATATGTCAGCCATACCGTGTGATGCGTTTTCAGATTCATCACTTGACAACTTCCTGTTTACCGAACACTTGTCTGATTTTACACATGATAGCCAAGTTGAAAATTTTCGTCACATTTTTCTCAGGAACTACAATACAAGGATTTCTGAAATTTGGTTTCAGGATTTATATAAGTCAGCTATACCGTGTGATGCGTTTTCAGATTCATCACTCGACAACTTCCTGTTTACCAAACACTTGTATGATTTTACACATGATAGCCAAGTTGAAAATTTTCCTCACATTTTTCTCAGGAACTACAATACAAGGATTTCTGAAATTTGGTTTCAGGATTTATATAAGTCAGCTATACCGTGTGATGCGTTTTCAGATTCATCACTGGACTACTTCCTGTTTACCGAACACTTGTATGATTTTACACATGATAACCAAGTTGAAAATTTTCGTCACATTTTTCTCAGGAACTACAATACAAGGATTTCTGAAATTTGGTTTCAGGATTTTTATAAGTCAGCTATACCGTGTGATGCGTTTTCAGATTCATCACTCGACAACTTCCTGTTTACCGAACACTTGCATATTTTTACACTATTAATATTATCCACTTGCGGCGGGGGTATCATCAGTGAGCAGTAGCTCGCAGTTTCACTTGTTTCTCCAATGACAATGTGGGGACGTGGGGTATGTGAGCGTGCTCACTAAGGTTCTTTAATTATGATAAAGTCTGACAATAATGACCTTGCTGTAGTCTTCATTTATTTGTGTATTGAAGACAGTAGTTAGATTTTAGCCATATATCTTTTTATACGACCGCAAAAATTGAAAAATTTTGGTTGTATATTGGTATCACGTGGGCGTCGTTGTCGAAGTCCGAAGACATTTGGTTTTGGCACTATAACTTTAGTATAAGTAAATAGAAATCTATGAAATTTTAACACAAGGTTAATGACCACAAAAGGAAGGTTGGGATTGATTTTGGGAGTTTTGGTTCAAACAGTTTAGGAATTAGGGGCCAAAAAAGGGCCCATATAAGCATTATTCTTGGTTTTTCGCACAATAACTTTAGTATAAGTAAATAGAAATCAATGACATTTAAACACAAGGTTTATGACCACAAAAGGAAGGTTGGGATTGATTATGGGAGTTGAGGTCCCAACAGTTTAGGAATTAGAGGCCAAAAAGGGGCCCAAATAAGCATTTTTCTTGGTTTTCGCACTTGGACTTCTTTGATATGCTGAATCTAAAAATGTACTTAGATTTATGATTTTTGGCCCAGTTTTTAATTGGGCCAAATCGGGGTCCAAAATTATACTTTGTTTGATTTCATCAAAAATTGAATAATTGGGGTTCTCTTTCTTTGATATGCCATATCTAACTGTGTATGTAGATTTTTAATTTTTGGTCCCGTTTTCAAATTGGTCTACATTAAAGTCCAAAGGTTCCAAAATTAAACTAAGTTTGATTTTAACAAAAATTGAATTCTTGGGCTTCTTTGATATGCTGAATCTAAACATATACTTAGATTTTTGATTATGGGCCCAGTTTTCAAGTTGGTCCAAATCAGGATTCAAAATTATTATATTTAGTATTGTGCAATAGCAAGAAATTTTCAATTGCACAGTATTCAGCAATAGCAAGAAATCTTCAATTGCACAGTATTGTGCAATAGCAAGAAATTTTCAATTGCACAGTATTGCCCAATAGCAAGAAATCTTCAATTGCACAGTATTGTGCAATAGCAAGTATTTTCAATTGCACAGTATTGTGCAATAGCAAGTATTTTCAATTGCACAGTATTGCGCAATAGCAAGAAATATCTAATTGCACAATATTGCGCAAAAGCAAGAAATATCTAATTGTGCAATAGCAAGAAATTTTCAATTGGAGTTATCTTTCTTTGTCCAGAAAAGTAGTTGAATCAACTTAAATCATTGTTTTATACAATATACAATGTATATTCACATTTACTACCAACTGATAATTAAAACAATCTTTACCATTCATTGATAACAAGCACTTTTTAGCTCACCTGGCCGAAAGGCCAAGTGAGCTTTTCTCATCACTTGGCGTCCGTCGTCGTCGTCCTGCGTTAACTTTTACAAAAATCTTCTCCTCTGAAACTACTGGGCCAAATTTAACCAAACTTGGCCACAATCATCATTGGGGTATCTAGTTTTAAAAAATGTGTCCGGTGACCCGGCCAACCAACCAAGATGGCCGCCATGGCTAAAAATAGAACATAGGGGTAAAATGCAGTTTTTGGCTTATAACTCAAAAACCAAAGCATTTAGAGCAAATCTGACATGGGGGTAAAATTGTTCATCAGGTCAAGATCTATCTGCCCTGAAATTTTCAGATGAATCGGATATTTCGTTGTTGGGTTGCTGCCCCTGAAATGGTAGTTTTAAGGAAATTTTGCTGTTTTTGATTATTATCTTGAATATTATTATAGATAGAGATAAACTGTAAACAGCAATAATGTTAAGCAAAGTAAGATCTACAAATAAGTCAACATGACCAAAATGGTCAGTTGACTACTTTAGGAGTTATTGCCCTTTATAGTCAATTTTTAACCATTTTTTCGTAAATCTTAGTAATCTTTTAGAAAAATCTTCTCCTCTGAAACTACTGGGCCAAATTTAACCAAACTTGGCCATAATCATCATTGGGGTATCTTGTTAAAAAAATGTGTCGGATGCCCCGCCCAACCAACCAAGATGGCCGCCATGGCTAAAAATAGAACATAGGGGTAAAATGCAGTTTTTGGCTTATAACTCAAAAACCAAAGCATTTAGAGCAAATCTGACATGGGGGTAAAATTGTTCATCAGGTCAAGATCTATCTGCCCTGAAATTTTCAGATGAATCGGACATTCCGTTGTTGGGTTGCTGCCCCTGAAATGGTAATTTTAAAGAAATTTTGCTGTTTTTGGTTATTATCTTGAATATTATTATAGATAGAGATAAACTGTAAACAGCAATAATGTTCAGCAAAGTAAGATCTACAAATAAGTCAACATGACCAAAATGGTCAGTTGACCACTTTAGGAGTTATTGCCCTTTATAGTCAATTTTTAACCATTTTTCGTAAATCTTAGTAATCTTTTAGAAAAATCTTCTCCTCTGAAACTACTGGGCCAAATTTAACCAAACTTAGCCATAATCATCATTGGGGTATCTAGTTAAAAAAATGTGTCCGGTAACTCGGCCAACAAACCAAGATGGCCGCCATGGCTAAAAATAGAACATGGGGGTAAAATGCAGTTTTTGGCTTATAACTCAAAAACCAAAGCATTTAGAGCAAATCTGAGAGGAAGTAAAATTGTTGATCAGGTCATGATCTATCTGCCCTGGAATTTTCAGATGAATCGGATAATCGGTTGTTAGGTTGCTGCCCCTGAATTGGTAATTTTGAGGACATTTTGCTGTTTTTTTGTTATTATCTTGAATATTATTATAGATAGAGATAAACTGTAAACAGCAATAATGTACAGCAAAGTAAGAACTAAATATAATTCAGTATGACCAAAATAGTCAATTGACCCACTAAGGAGTTATTGCCCTTCATAGTCAATGTTTAACAATTTTCTTAAAATTTGAAGATTTTCAATAACATTTTCCACAGAAAGTACTGTTATAGATAGAGATAATTGTAAGCAGCAAGAATGTTTAGTAAAGTAAGATCTACAAACACATCACCATCACCAAAACACAATTTTGTCATGAATCCATCTGTGTCCATTGTTTAATATTCACATAGACCAAGGTGAGCGACACAGGCTCTTTAGAGCCTCTAGTTTTACATTTTAATATTTTATGATGTATTTAAATGAGTAGTTATTGTTGCAAACTCCATTAGAAATTTGAATTGAGATCAGTTTTGGAATAAGGAAAAGGGGAATGTGAAGAAAAAAAATTGGGTGGGGGGGGGGGGGGTCAATTTTTCTCATTTCAGATTTCATAAATAAAAAGAAAATTTCTTCAAACATTTTTTTGAGAGGATTAATATTCAACAGCATAGTGAATTGCTCAAAGGCAAAAAAAAAAATTTTTAAGTTCATTAGACCACATTCATTCTGTGTCAGAAACCTTTGCTGTGTCAACTATTTAATCACAATCCAAATTTAGAGCTGAATCCAGCTTGAATGTTGTGTCCATACTTGCCCCAACCATTCAGGGTTCAAGCTCTGCAGTCGTATAAAGCTGTGCCCTGTGAAGCATCTGGTTATATATCAAAAGGAAAAAATAAGCATTTTATATGTTTAAGCATTACCCAGTTACGTCTTGTGACCTGATTAGAAGTATACTCTATATATGTTCATAAGTAAGGTCTTTCCTTTCACTATAAGGAAAGACCTTACTGTATTCTTTTTCTGCCAAACTTTTACGACATTACCCCCCAAAAGTATGCAATATGTTGAAATGAATATAAGTTATCAAGTATTGGTTGACCAAAAGCTATCTTGTGGTTAGGGCACCACGCTGTAACATTTCCTGTATAATGGTTAGCTCCCTTAAAAAGGAAAACCTTGTTATTCAAACACTAGAAAAGTAATAGGTAGAAAAAAACTTAAGTGTAAAATTTGTTCAGAACCAACCCTGGTTCTTCGTTACATTTGGATCAAAAAGATCCAACCATTCATTGGTAGGGTTATGCCCCTTTAAAAGTTAATTTATGTTGGTTGGCTACTTAATTAAATTACAGAAACCGTAATTCATAGCCACTAAGGATCTTCACCAATGATCATCAATTCATTTGCCTTCTCAAAGTCAAATTTTTATATTCACCTTGACCTTTGACCTGACTCCTTTTTATTGGATAATCTCAGAAACTATTAAACTTACAGAAGTCTTGAATAGTGGAAAAAGTTTTGATCGTTAACATGTTAGGTGCAACATTGTTACATTTTAAACAAAGAGATTTGACCTTTCTGTTTAGGGCATAACACATGTAAACGGTTTCTGAAAAGACAAAATTAGCTTTTACTATAAAATTAAAGGTCCTTGACCATAGTCTTTTGCAATGACATCTGGGACTAATGACATTGAGAAAGCCAAAGAGATTTTACCTATACATAAGGGCATAACTTTGCTTAATGGTTTCTGAATAGACAATATTAGCTTTAACTCTTGAACCAAAGGTCTGAGAGACTGAGACCCAATGGGTCTTTTGTATTGATATTGTGGACCAATGACCTTGACCTTCTACATTATTTCAATATTATTTTACATAACGGAAAGGGTAGACCTCTCAATTGACATTTTAATTATTTATATCATTGTGAAAGAAATAAACTTTTCCAGAATCAGTTGGTATTTACCTGGCTGGACATTTAAGTTTTAGCAAGATAAGCTGTCCCATTGAATAAATACAATAGCTATTGTCAACAGATTATGTCTACCCGTAGTTTATGGTGAACCACAGGTGGTAGGTCAATCATATTTGGTATGCAGTTGTAATAGCATTTGCACATCTCATTTCCATGGAGATTATTTGACCCTTCCCTCTCAGTCATGGTCTATTGACTTTGAAACTTTTGCTTATAATACATGTATAAGTTTATGGTTAGGTCAGTTTATGGGGAACCACTAGTGGTAGATCAATGATTGTTGTCTCCATAGAGATGATATTAAGAATTGAACGATGGACAGTCTGCGGACTGAATGCTTTTTACTATCTGATAGGAAGATATTGCTGACTCTATCCAGGATCATATATATTGTTCCCAGCTCTATCTGTATCTGTATTCTGTATTCAGATAAATTCTGCCAATGTAGGCACACCTCCAATGGAGTTGAATATAGAATCCTTCATCTCACAATATTATTATACGCAATGAATGTCTAATCAAATTATGAATACACAATAATATATCAATCTATCATAGCTAACGTTTGCTAATTGGTTGGGATAATTCGAAAACCTTAGGTACCGGTAAATGTATTTTGATCAGATAAAGTGTCAGAATTGAACTCTCTATTATTATTAAGCAATTAGATTTTGCCTGGTTACCAATCATATCTGTCACAGGTAACACTTATCTATGAATAGCCGAAACTCCTCAAATCTTGTCAACACACATGTGCTTATTTAACATTCTATCAGCCAGTAGCTCACTGCTGTGTATATCTTATACACAAAAGCAAACTTATGAAAACATCGTGTTTTACTTGCCAATATTAAGAATATTTATACTTATATAGATAAAACAAAAGGAACAAACAAAAGTGACTAAAAGGGAGATATGCAAACCAATTATTTTAATTTAAATATGATTTTAAACAGGAATTTTTGGAATTTTTATCTCATAAAGGGGGAAAAAGGGTAATGCAATATTTTCATGGTTAAAGCACGTACATGTCTCTGGTAAAAGGAAAAACCCACAGAGATCATTTTTTTTTTAAATTAGTATGTCTACTCATAGCTATCATGCTGCATGTGGTTACCCTATTTCATCATAGTTGATAATTACTTTTGACAAGTTTGTTAAGTAAGACAAGAATTGAAAAAAGTATAAACATACAGATTCTATGATCGCCCAAAAAAAAGAGACTGGTTTCTCAAGCCTGAAGATAATGTCAATTCAGTATGTTAAGCTTTGAAGGATCAATACCATTAGGCCCAATATTGATAGTATAGTTAAACAATAACAAAAGGTCAGTATTAAACAGAATAATACCTTATAACATAAAATTGAGAAAGGAAATGGGGAATGTGTCAAAGCGACAACAACCCGACCATAGAGCAGACAACAGCCGAAGGCCACCAATGGGCCTTCAATGTAGCGAGAAACTCCTGCACCCGTAGGTGTCCTTCAGCTGGCCCCTTAAAAAATATGTATACTAGTACAGTGATAATGGACGTCATACTAAACTCCCTATTATACACAAGAAACTAAAATTAAAAATCATACAAGACTAACAAAGGCCAGAGGCTCCTGACTTGGGACAGGCGCAAAATTGCGGCGGGGTTTAACATGTTTATGAGATCTCAACCCTCCCCATACCTCTAGCCAATGTAGATAAGTAAACGCATAACAATAGGCACATTAAAATTCAGTTCAAGAGAAGTCAGAGTCTGATGTCAGAAGATGTAACAAAAGAAAATAAATAAAATGACAATAATACATATATAACAACAGACTACTAGCAGTTAACTGACATGCCAGCTCCAGACCTCAAATAAACTGATTGAAAGATTATGTCTTCATCATATGAATATCAGGTACAATCCCTCCCGTTAGGGGTTTAGTATCATACTATCATAAAATATATGAGAAGAACATAACTTGTGTCATGCCAACAACTGTTTTTCGGATAAATGTGTTTAGTTCCGATGCAAAGACCCTATAAGTGAATCAATATTAAAGCCAAAATTTGCAATCTTTAATGACCTGACAACAGTATCGTAACTATATCCCTTCTTAATAACTCTGTTTAAAGGTTTTGTAAGCTTTTGAGGTGAATACTGACATTTTTGTGCTTTGTAAAGAATATTACCATAAAAGATTGGATGTGAAATACCTGAACGTATAAGATGTCTGCATGGTTAGTTATATTTACGAATTATTTCCTTATACCGATGATAAAATTTAGTAAATGTTTTGACTAGTTTGTGATATCGAAAACCCTGGTGTAATAATTTTTCAGTAATACATAAATTTTTCTTGCTCAAATCTAATACGTTGTTACATACACGAGCAAATCGTACAAGTTGAGATATATAAACACCATAAGATGGTGACAAGGGAACGTCACCATCTAAAAATGTATAATTAACGATAGGAAATGAAAAATCATCTCTTTTATCTTAAATTTTTGTATTAAGCTTCCCGTTAATGATATATAGATATCAAGATCTAGGAAAGGGCAGTGGTCATTGTTAGTATTAGCTTTATTTAAAGTAAGTTCAACAGGATAAATTTCTTTAGTATACATACTGAAGTCGTCATTATTGAGAGCCAATATATCATCCAAATATCTAAAAGTATTGTTAAATTTTTTTATCAAATGTTGTTTCCATGGGTTGTTGCTAGTTTTAGTCATGAATTGTAACTCATAACAATACAAAAACAGGTCCGCAATCAGTGGTGCACAGTTAGTCCCCATTGGAATTCCAATAACTTGACGATATACGGAATCTCCAAAGCGAACAAAGATGTTATCAAGTAAAAATTCAAGCGCATATATAGTATCAAAGCATGTCCAATTGACATAGTTCTTTCGCTTATTGCTGCTAAAAAATGACCTAAAAGAGTTTGAACATATGTACTCGCATTCTGACTTTTTAAATGCCCATTTTTTCTTAAAAGGAATATGAGACAAAGTTGTATATAGGGTAGAAGAAAAAAAAACTTTGAACAGATTCAAAATCACCAATAAATGCATGCAATTTATCAAGTACTTCCAACAAGTTTTTGACTCTCCAAAAGTAATTAATTCCTATTTTCAAAGGCCTTATTTGAACAATTTATTATCAGGTTTTTTATTGTACCAAGTGTACTAGTAAGTAGAATAGACAATTTAGTAGTGGAACAATGGCTTGAAGATGAAATAAATTTATATTTGTAAGGTTTTTTGTGTAGCTTCGGAAGCCAGTACATAGTTGGGACTTTCATTGTATTTGGTTCTGCTTGTAAAGAAGTAGCTAAAAGTTTGTGTTTGTTACAGATGTAGTTTTCTGAAAATGAAGTCAGTTGGAATGTTGGTGAATTTTTTATTTCCTTTTGTAGAACCTCAATTTAAAATGTTTGAAATCTAAAGAAACACTGCAAAAATATCATAATTTGAAAAGATGTGAAAAACTGTTGGAAACATATTACTTGTGTTCCAATATGATTGAATTTTACTATGTTTCAATCTTTTATAAATTTTATATTTAATTGTATTTTTGAAAGTGATTTGAAAAAAATAAATTATTAGATGTTTAACTCTAGAACTTGTTTACAAATTAACATGCAGTTTATTGTATATATGTGTTACAGTGAATTTGTATAATCAGTGATTATGTAGAATGATCCCTGAATTTTTCAGGGATTATGTAGAATCACTGGCCAGTTTAGGGATTATATATAATCACTAAAATTTTCAGGGATTTTGTATAATCACTAGAAAAAAAGTCAGGGATTATACATAATAACTGAAATGAAGAAATAGTTTTAATTTATAAAGAAAATGAATAAAAGTCAAATAATTTATGCTATGAATGCTCATAATAAAACAGCATTACACTGTATAAACATAAACTGTAAAATGTTAAGCACAAAATATCAAAATGATAACACTATTTTTTTTAAATGTTAGGCACAATATATTAAAATGTTAAACACAATATAAAATATATGCCTCACATCTGTTATTACCACAATATCCACATTTTAGAAACCATTTTCATTCACATATCGAATCAAATTGTATGACCCGCTTAAGAGAAATAAAGTGTTCAGTAAAAACATCTGTAGGTACCCCCCAAAAGGGAATTAGCAATACCGAACTGGTTCGAGCAAGAAACCATGTTTTTTGGCCAGTCGATATCCTTTTTCAGACTTTTGGTGAACAAATATCATAGTTTTTTGGTATCCCGTTTCCTTTTTTACCCTGTGAAATCATTTTAAGAGAATATTACACCAAATGCCAGTTTCCTCATAACTTTTGTTCTAATTGTCAAGCCTTAGTTTTTCTATACATTTAGATGCGTAAGTTCTCTCTGTTTGAATTTCTTGTTCATTTGAACAAAAACAAAACAAAAAAACAAAACAACAAAAAAAAAAAAAAAAAAAAAAAAAATGTTCCATAATCGTCTTCACCATTTGTTTTCCATGTACCACAAATAACATGCTCTGTGGATTTACAAATAGAACATGAATATATCCATTGGATTCTGCCTTTTAATAAACAAACAATACATGTAAAGTTATCGCTTTAAAGTGAATCTTGATAATATTAATTTTGAAAGTCTTCAACTTTATCTCTTATTTTATTAACCTTCAGTTGGTTGTATCTTTAAGATCATCCTCTGTGTTTAAAAGCAAAATCATTTCATCTAGTATGATTTACTTGTGTCTGATCCATTTTGCTTTAATTCAGCAAATAAAATATGATTAAACTAAACTATGAACGTAAAAAATGATGATTAGTCTATATGTAGTTTTCTTTTTTATCAAACAAAGGATCCTTAAATTATTCATAATCCCTGAAAAAATATTAGGGAATTTGTAGAATAATTATTAAAATGTTCAGTGATTATGTAAAAAAATCACTGGTCATTTTCAGGAATTATATATAATTACTAATGAGTTTAGTGATTCTACATATTCCCTGAAAAATTAGGGATTTTACATAATCCCTGATTATACAAATTCACTGTAACATATGTACATATATGTTTTTAAAGTGTCTCATAAGTGAACTGTTTGACTGGGCATTGATATTTATCTTATCATATCTAAATTACATTATAACTGATTTTAGAGAATTATGGTTAAATCATTATAAAATTTAAATTTACATGATTGGTTCATGTAAATAAAATTTTAAGTTATTTCCCTTTGAACATAAATGGTTTAACTTAGTAAAGTAGTTCATTGAAAATGAAATCCTGGGGTTCTTTAATATGCTGATTCTACCAATATACTTAGATTTTGGATATTTGTGACCATAATAGGTAAATGTCCAATTTCAATTTTTACAGTTCTTTGACCACATTTATTTTGTGTCACAAACCTATTCTGTATCAAAAAATCAATCACAATCCAAATTTAGAGCTTTAATGTGGTGTCCATACTTGCTCAACTGTTCAAGGTTTGACATCTACAGGGAAATCCGGTTTCCTGTCTCTCTGACAGTCCCTTGTTACCAATTATCCTGAAAACTGATATAGGTAGACTGAAGATGTAAACCACAGAAATTATCAATAAAATATTTATTAACATACAACCACATGACTGAAACTATCAATTGATGTTCAATTTGTGTGTACTGCCTTTTATTTTGCAAAGTCTTTTATTCTGCAATCAGCCATCTATTGTACAAGTATCAGTTGTACACAATTGTTTTAGCTCCTCAGGTATGCTATGTTCAGCAAATGGTAATGTTTAATTACTATATTAATCTCCTGTTAGCGGTCCATACTTAAGTCTTGTTGATTTTGTTAAAATTCAGAGACAACTGTTGAGAAAAGAAAAACTGAATGTAAAAGTGTCACAGTCAATCTTAAATTGCAGGATGCTATTATGATAATAATTTGCTTTTGTTAATGTCGTAAAATCAAGTTAAAAATATGAGTATTTTTTTTGAAACAGGAGGAATGCTCTGTCTTCACTTGTATATTTTTTCCTACAATTTACAAAAAAAATGTATATTTACATGTCGATATACAGAGACGTTAAATCAAAAAGAAATTTGATAAGAACTTACGTCAAAATAAGTATTAATCTGGCATAATTTTTGCAAAGTCAAAATTCAGGCACATATATAACAAATAGAATTGAAAATGGAAAGAGTGCCTGATTAAAGCATTCTTAGTTAATATTTAGTTTATTGGTGTCACGTCGTCAGCGTCGTCCAAAGACAGTTGGTTTCCAGATAACAACTTTAATATAAGTTTATAGAAATCAATTAAATTTTAACACAATCTTTATAACCACAAAAGGAAGGTTGGGATTGATTTTGGGGGTTATGGTTAAAGGTTTAGAAATTAGGGGCCAAAATAAGCGTTTTTATAGTTTCAAGACAATAACCTGTGTTTTAGTGTATAAATCTCTCTAAAATTATACCTCAAGTTTCCATACTACAAAGGGATGGTTATTGCTCAAATCATTTAGCAATTTGGGGCAAAAAAAGGGGAAAAAAGGGTTTTTCTGGTTAATGTACAATTTAGACAATTTAAAAGCAGTGTAAGGGAGGTAATCCAATTCACTAAAGAATACTTTTATATATATATATATATATACATAAGTACTTATGATTATAATTATTTTCTGTGACTGTATATTACATTAATTTGTAGGATCCTTTACTATAGATAATTTAGCTGATCTGTAACAATAACATCTTCATGCCTTATATATCATGTACTGTAGTACGCCGCTAGATTAAAACTGACGTGGAAAGGTAACACATGCCCACCGAAAGCTCTTTTTTTGAGAGCCAAGGTGGTCGTGTGGTCTAGCGGGACGGCTGCAGTGCAGGCGATTTGGTGTCACGATATCACAGTAGCATGGGTTCGAATCCCGGCGAGGGAAGAACCAAAAATTTGCGAAAGCAAATTTACAGATCTAACATTGTTGGGTTGATGTTTAGACGAGTTGTATATATATATATATATATATACAGATCTAACATTGTTGGGTTGATGTTTAGACGAGTTGTATATATATATATATATACAACTCGTCTAAACATTACGAGTTGTATATATATATATATATATACAACTCGTCTAAACATCAACCCAACAATGTTAGATCTGTAAATTTGCTTTCGCAAATTTTTGGTTCTTCCCTCGCCGGGATTCGAACCCATGCTACTGTGATATTGTGACACCAAATCGCCTGCACTGCAGCCGTCCCGCTAGACCACACGACCACCTGGGCTCTCAAAAAAAGAGCTTTCGGTGGGCATGTGTTACCTTTCCACGTCAGTTTTAATCTAGCGGCGTACTACAGTACATGATATATAAGGCATGAAGATGTATATATATATACATATATATATACAACTCGTCTAAACATCAACCCAACAATGTTAGATCTGTAAATTTGCTTTCGCAAATTTTTGGTTCTTCCCTCGCCGGGATTCGAACCCATGCTACTGTGATATCGTGACACCAAATCGCCTGCACTGCAGCCGTCCCGCTAGACCACACGACCACCTGGGCTCTCAAATAAAGAGCTTTCGCTGGCCGTGTGTTACCTTTCCTCGTCAGTTTTAATCTAGCGGCGTACTACAGTACATGATATAGAAGGCATGAAGATGTTATTGCTATATATATACAACTCGTCTAAACATCAACCCAACAATGTTAGATCTGTAAATTTGCTTTCGCAAATTTTTGGTTCTTCCCTCGCCGGGATTATATATATATATATAAGTACGTCTGAGTCAGTGACAACCCTACAACAGATGTATCCATCGGATCCCCATCAATGATGGTGATACATGGCTGTGTACATAATGTATATACAACTCGTCTAAACATCAACCCAACAATGTTAGATATGTAAAGGAGTAGGGGCAATAAGGCCCTTATTTGGCCCAAAAATTACTGCAAATTTAAAAGTTATCATACATATGTTAAAATTACTGAAAAGTATCTCAGGTAGAAGGTATTCAGAAAAACAAAATAATTTTGGACATTAAACAAGTTACCATGGCAACAAATCATGCCTTAATTTGCATATTTTGTAAAATTTTGTGATTTTCCTTATTTTTCATCAAATTTTTAAGTATATTTTCGATTGGAAAAGTATGTGCGCACCCAAGAAACAACTTTATATTTGGTGAGATTTTGTCAATAGTAATGATAAAGCTTCAGTTAAATTATTTTGTTGTTTCTTGGCTGCGCACGATGTTTCCACAACAGAAATAAAGATAGAAAACTGCATAAATTCTGAATTTTCATCGTTTTTGTGAAAACAGTATATATAATGACGTAATTGTGACGTCATCACATAAGAATCTTAATGTTTTCCATTTATATTTCTTGACCCTATGCATTGCTAAAGATTATGTTCCAATTTGAAAAAAGTTATCAAACATTTTATTTTCTTGGGCCAAAACCAGGCCTTAATGCCCCTACTCCTTTGCTTTCGCAAATTTTTGGTTCTTCCCTCGCCGGGATTCGAACCCATGCTACTGTGATATCGTGACACCAAATCGCCTGCACTGGTATATACAACTCGTAAGTACGTCTGAGTCAGTGACAACCCTACAACAGATGTATACATCGGATCGCCATCAATGATATATATATATATATATGTTTGAAAAATATGTATTAAGAAATAATGATTGTCTTGAGATGATTAGTGGGTACAATTTTTCTCATTTCAGATTTCAGAATTTAAAAAGAAAATGTCTTCAAATATTTTTTTTTGAGGGATTAATATTCAACAGCACAGTGCATTGCTCAAAAAAAAAGTTCATTAGACCACATTCATTCTGCGTCAGAAACCTATGCTGTTTCAACTATTTAATCACAATCCAAATTCAGAGCTGTATTAAGCTTGAATGTTGTGTCCATACTTGCCCCAAGTGTTCAAGGGTCAACCTCTGCGGTCTTATAAAGCTGTGCCCTGCGGAGCATCGGGTTACTGATTTAATGTGAATATTTTTCCAGTTGACATACTTTTGACCATAATTAGAATTTAGTTTTTTTAACATAATTTTTAAAGAGCATTTATTTTGTATAGCCAACAAGAGAGAAAACAATGCAGAATTTAATGAACGTGGTACTAGAGAAATGATGTGACTACAGGTAAAATAAAGTCATTCAAGAGTGAGAGATACTAGATTCTTTATAAGTCAAACATTTTAACTCACCTAACCCAAAGGGTAAGTGAGCTTTTCCCATCTCTTGGTGTTGTTATCATCGTTAATTTTTTCATAGATCTTCTCCTGAAAATACTGGTCTAATTTGTACCACACTTGACCACAAGCATCATTGGGTTATTTAGTTTGAAATTTGTGTCCATAAATCTGTGACACAGGGTGCAAATGGTACTTGTCTTAGTCCCCTATATTTTATCGGGTCAGGATTTTATTTGTAAAATCACTAGAAAAACAATGAAGTCTCAAGGTCAGCAATGACAGGAACTAGTTGTTGCAGTTCAGGAAAATCCTACACATTCAAGTTATAATCATTTAATTCCAAGCCAAAACCCTAATATAACATACAAAGGTCAATGTCAATACAAAATGACTCCTACTGTAATAGTTCTATGTTCGTTCTCTAGATTCTACTGATCTTTCTCACTATTAACCCATACCTGTCAACCTCTGACAATGAAAATGCAGGTCATGACCTGCATTGAAGAATGAAATCTCAGGTCGTAACGCGTACGAACTTTTTCGAGCTGAATTTCAGTATTAAGGGGACATTTTTCTTATAATTCAATGTTTCCAAAACATGTTCACTTGGTTAAGTAATCATTTCATTGCACTTTTTAAAAAAAATTGATAAATTTGTGTAACACTGTATTTTCTTATTGATCTTCCTACAATGTACTACATCTGATTATCATTATGCATGATATCAACTTCATCCTCAAATATCATTACTAATTTTATATTCTACAATTGGAACTATGTAAAGTCCTTTACTGGCTTTTCAGCCCTTAAACATCTGATGACAATCTTAGTTATTGAAATTAGAGTATAGTAAAATAAAGGTCTACATATGTGTCAGTAAGGGTTTACCTGACCTCAAGACCCAATCTTATATACTATAGACATTAGATCAACCATATTTGGTGTGTGGAATTAATATATGTCTGACTGTCAGGTTTCATCTAACTTGACCTGATTTTAATTGTTTATTGGTCACTGTTAAGTAATTTTGTTTTGTTGATTTATCAGATACTAAAAACAATTGTTCAACTATTTTTAAACCAGATTTTCAAAGGAAAAATTGGTTATTTATTTGGGGATGTACTGCAGGCGGGCGGGCAGCTGCCAAACAGTGTCTGTTCATTTACATGCAAACGCTTTAATGAACTTTTTTAAAATTTGAATATGTTGTTTCCTTTAAGGTCAAGTTGAAGTTTAATGATTTTAGCTTTTTTCCTTGTTGAGTTATATTACTTTCCAATAGTGAAAAGTGGTACCTATTATGTGATCGAGTTATTTCCCTTTGAACAGAAATGGTTATTTATATATATATGAAATTTGATTACGCTTACAGATAACTTTTATGGATTTTTAAAAGACATTTTTTTAATGATAAATAACGTTTTGGATTTTTATGCCCCTGCCATAGCTGAAGGGGCATTAAGTTTTACCCTTGTCGATCTAAGTACGAATAGACATCCCAAATGTGGTTTTTATACGACCACAAAAATTGAAAATTTTTTGGTCGTATATTGGTATCACGTTGGCGTTGTCGTCCGAATACTTTTAGTTTTTGTACTCTAACTTTAGTAAAAGTGAATAGAAATCTATGAAATTTTAACACAAGGTTTATGACCACAAAAGGAAGGTTGGGATTGGTTTTGGGAGTTTTGGTCCCAACATTTTAGGAATTAGGGGCCAAAAAGGGCCAAAATAAGCATTTTCTTGGTTTTCGCACTATAACTTTAGTTTACGTAAATAGAAATCAATGAAATTTTGACATAAGGTTTATGACCACGAAAGAAAGGTTGGGATTGATTTTGGGAGTTTTGGTTCCAACAGTTTAGAAATTAGGGGCCAAAAAAGGGCCCAAATAAGCATTATTCTTGGTTTTCGCGCAATAACTTTAGTATAAGTAAATAGAAATCAATGACATTTAATTTAAACACAAGGTTTATGACCACAAAAGGAAGGTTGGGATTGATTTTGGGAGTTGAGGTCCCAACAGTTTAGGAATTAGGGGCCAAAAAGGGGCCCAAATTAGCATTTTTCTTGGTTTTCGCACCATAACTTTAGTATAAGTAAATAGAAATCTATGAAATTTAAACACAAGGTTTATGACCATAAAAGGAAGGTTGGGATTAATTTTTGGAGTTTTGGTCCCAACAGTTTAGGAATTAGGGGCCAAAAGGGTCCAAAATGAAACTTTGTTTGATTTCATCAAAAATTAAATAATTGTGGTTCTTTGATATGCCCAATCTAACTGTGTGTGTAGATCCTTAATTTTTGGTCCCGTTTTCAAATTGGTCTACATTAAGGTCTAAAGGGTCCAAAATTAATTTTAGTTTGATTTTAACAAAAATTGAATCCTTGGGGTTCTTTGATATTCTGAATCTAAAAATGTACTTAGATTTTTGATTATTGGCCCAGTTTTCAAGTTGGCCCAAATCGAGGTCCAAAATTAAACTTTGTTTGATCTCATCAAAAATTGAATAATTGGGGTTCTTTGATACGCCGAATCTAACTGTGTATGTAGATTATTAATTTTTGGTCCCGTTTTCAAATTGGTCTACATTAAAATCTAAAGGGTCCAAAATTAAATTAAGTTTGATTTTAACAAAAATTGAATTCTTGGGCTTCTTTGATATGCTGAATGTAAACATGTACTTAGATTTTTGATTATGGGCCCATTAAGTATTGTGCAATAGCAAGAAATTTTCAATTGCATAGTATTCAGCAATAGCAAGAAATCTTCAATTGCACAGTATTGTGCAATAGCAAGATATTTTCAATTGCACAGTATTGCGCAATAGCAAGAAATCTTCAATTGCACAGCATTGTGCAATGGCAAGTATTTTCAATTGCACAGTATTGCGCAATGGCAAGAAATATCTAATTGCACAATATTGTGCAATAGCAAGAAATTTTCAATATTCTTTGAAAATTTGAGTTATCTTTCTTTGTCCAGAATAGTAGTTGAATCAACTTAATTCATTGTTTTATACATGTACAATAAACAATGTATTTTCACTTTTACTACCAACTGATAAATTAAACAATCTTTACCATTCAGTGATAACAAGCACCTTTTTACAAACTCCATTAGAAATTTGAATTGAGATCAGTTTTGGAATAAGGGAAAGGGGGATGTGAAAAAAAAATTTGGGGGAGGGGGAGGGTTCAATTTCTCTCATTTCAGATTTCATAAATAAAAAGAAAATTTCTTCAAACATTTTTTTGAGAAGATTTATATTCAACAGCATGGTTAATTGCTCAAAGGCAAAACAAAAAATTAAAGTTCATTAGATCACATTCATTCTGTGTCAGAAACCTATGCTGTGTCAACTATTTAATCACAATCCAAATTTAGAGCTGAATCCAGCTTGAATGTTGTGTCCGTACTTGCCCCAACCGTTCAGGGTTCAACCTCTGCGGTCGTATCAAGCTGCGCCCTGCGGAGCATCTGGTTGTTATCTAACTTTTATTAGTTTGCATCAAATTTGTATTTTGGTGGCGTCACTTTAATTGTTTTAGAATCATGTCCCTATACATATGGAAAAATTGCTGATTTTTCATTTCCGTTCTCTAATTTAAGTTAGCCTCAACCAAATGTTATGAAAATTATACACAATGCTTATTACCACAAAATACAAATCAAGTTTGATTTATGGTGATATAACTTTTTATGTTCTAGAGTTATGTCGCTTTACATATAGAAAAATTGCTGAATTTATTGTTTCCGTTCTCTGACTTAAGTTTGCTGCAACCAAATGTTATGAAACTAATGATACACAAAACTTATTACCACAAAACACAGATCAAGTACAAGTTTGGGTAGCATCATTTTTACTGTTAGTCAGTTATGTCCCTTTATAACTTTATATGATATGTATGCAGGGGTATCATCTATGTCCATGGATTCCCCATTTATTTTTTAATGAAATTAACTCCTTTAAAACCTAAGCTTACCAGCAAATAGTCTAAGTATTTCATCAAAAACTGAATTATTGTGGTTTTTATGATATGCTGATTCTAACAATATGTAAGTGGCTCAATCATATCAAATTAATTAATAACCGGATTTTCGAATATATATCAGATATTGATTTGGCAATGTATAGCGGATTCTAGCTTTTCTTGATAGTTATAGCCCTTTCCAAGAATTCAATTTTTGATGAATTAATCCATTTCTGTACAAAGGGAAATTACCCAGTTTGTTACAAATGAAAGAAAAAGTATTTGGAACTATTAACTATATATATAAATTTTGATTACACTAAGTGTTTTTAAATGATTTTCACCCTTTATGAAGATAATACACCATCTGTTAATTGTCAATAGCCCAATTATAATTGGAGTGACAGATTCATTCCAAAACTATAAATAATATAAGATTATAATTTAAAAATAAATCTAACATCATATCTAATTATTGGTTAATGGAAATAAAGTTATTTCGTTTGAACAGAAATGGTTTAACTATTGGTATTTCATCATAAAATGAATTCTTCGGGTTCCTTGATATGCTGATTCTAGCAATTATACATAGATTTTGGATATTGGACCATAATATGTTAATTACCAGTTTTTAAATTTTTCAGTTCTTCGACCACATTTATATTGTGTCACAAACCTGTGTTAGGTCAAATATTGAATTATAATCCAAATTCTGAGCTGTTTTGAGCTTAAATGTTGTGTCCATACTCTCTGATTGAGTGTAGATCTTCTTCAGGAAGTGACAACGCTATTTCTACTCCTGTTTTCTTCTTGTCTAAGTTCTTTAATGCTTTCCATGCTTTGATTTCATCAACAGCTTCTGTGCAGAAAGAACAGGATGTACTTTATAATTCAGTATGTTGCCATTTTATTTGCTTAATCATTACAGTATGCTAAACTACACTATACTAGAAATATTGTCACTTGGTAAAAAATAACAACACTACACTATGCTACACTTCAGTCTGTACACAATAAAATTACACTTCTTAGTCTTGAATCTGGATTTTTTTCAAAATTGGACAAATCTCCAGCTACAGCAATCTTGTTGAATTATATCCAAGACTTGCAACAAAATGGCAGCCATGACTGAAATAGAACATTTGTCTTCCAATATAGAACCTAGTATAAGCTTTTGGTTAAGAGTATAGTAAAGCTTTGGTTTATGGTTGCTTTTTATATGACCGCAAAAATTAAAAAAATATTTTTTGGTTGTATATTGGTATCATGTTATCTTCGTGAGCATCTTGAATGGATCTTTCTCAAATTGTACCATAAAGTTCCATACCAAAAGAAGGAAGGTCAGAATAGATTTTGGAGGTCATGGCCCTCACTGTTAAAGAATTAGTGGCCAAAAAGGGGTCAAAAACAATTCTTTTCTATACTGCTTATTTCTTGACCAATTCCAATGGGATTTTATTCTTGAGTTCTTAGGATTCTTTAATATGCTGAATCTTACAGAGTATTAAGTTTTTGGATTTTAGGCCCCATTTTTAAATTGGTCCACATGAGGTTCAAATAGTCCAAAATTAAACTTTACTTGATTTCAACAAAAATTGAATTCTTGGGGTTCTTTGTTCATGCTGAATCTTGACATGTATTTAGCTTTTTGATTATGGGCCAAGTTTTCACAATGTTGTCAAAAGGGTCCAAAATTAAACTTTTTGTTTGATTTTATTGAAATTGAATTATTGGGGTTCTTTGATATGCTGAATCTAACCATGTATTTAGATTTTGGATATTGGACCATAATAGGTAAATGTCCAATTTAAAATTATAAAGTTCTTAGACCACATTCATTCTGTGTCAAAAACCTATGCTGTACGTGTCAAATATTTAATCACAATCCAAATTCAGAGCTGTATCAAGCTTGAATGTTGTGTCCATACTTGCACTAATTGTTCAGGGTTCAACCTCTGCAGTCATATCAAGCTGTGCTCTGCAGAGCATTTTATTGTCATATCAACTGGAAACATGTACACTGATTTGAACTATTTAATAAAAATATAACTGCCAGATTATGGTTTTGATTATTTTGTGATTCATTAAGTGAAGAAATCTGACAGTGCAAGCAAGGAATTGTGTCCTATGGACTTTCAGTCTAGTTTTATTCTGATTTGTAGGTAAATAAATATTTTGATCTGTGAATTCTAAAAAAATATATATATTAACCTCAATTTCAATGGAATACACCCAATAAACTATATTTTTGAAAAAGGCTTAAAACCTGTATGCCTCATTGGCCATTGAATTTTGTAATGAGTCCGCAAAAATTATCACCATACACAGTTTATTAAAAGAAATGTTCTATTCTTTGGCAGGTAGAAGATGAAAAGAAGGGAAGTGTAACACTCAAGTTGGTATTTTAAACTTTCTAGAAGGTGAAATATGAAGAAGTTGAAATTATAGGCTTAAAACATTTTTTTTATATATATATATATATAGCACAAGTAAATATAACAATGAAAAAATTACTACATATTTTATATAAAATAATATTTTATTTAAAATACCATTTGCCTACCTTTTTCATATACTTTTTGTTTAAGCCAAATTCCTAACAGTTGTCTCATAATTTGTCTTTGTTTTAAAAATTCCAATAGGGAACAATTTTTAAGGCATTTTGGCCATTGGCCTTATTCAGTTCTTTATTTTTCTTCACAACTACATGGCTGACATTTATGTCTTACTCAATCATTAAGATGTAATAGAAACATCTTTAAAATTGGTTTGTTACTACAATAATCATAATTTCACAACAGTTTTATGCTGTATTATATTCAGACTAAAGATTTAAAAGTTCACTGATTTTTTTTTTTTTTACATATTTGTCTTGTAATTATGCTTATAAAAATAAAAACTGAATAATCCTGATTGTAAAAGAGAAGATTGTAAGAAATGATTGATGAATAATTTCATACCCATTTCACTTGTAAATATCATTTTATATATGAACTATACAGTTAAATATTAATTGTTATACTCATTTCATTAGATCAAATGTAGTCTTTTATTATAGAACAGACCCACAACATGATTATTTTTAAACACAATATTCTTAAATTGTTACTTTTTTTCAAGTTTATCATGACACTGGCCATGTGTGTTAAATTAAGTTTTATGTGTTCTTATTTTTTTACCTTTCTTAAATTTCTTGTTTACTTCATTTAAGAATCTGCAATTACAGAATCCATTCCAGGAAGATTTTATTTTTTGTTTGCTCAGAGTTCCGTTTTGTAAGTGATGGTTTAACCAGAAGTTGTTATATGATAAACCAAAGCATAAATTAGATTGAGAATTTTGTAAATTTTGTAAATAGTTCATGTATTTTCAAATACTGTTCTTACCAAAATAATGTTAATGTCATTAATGTTTCATCCTAATTTAAATTGTCTGGTTTGTGATAAAAGGTATATCAGTAATGCAACTTGTTCAGCTTTTCATTATTTTGTTTTTTTAAAGTTAGTAATGATGTGCTATCAGGACGTCATTTTACTATTTAAGTATTCTGATGATCATGTATCTTGCCATTTTAAGTTAGCCATTAGTATGTTTTCATATTATACACTCATTTTGAATGTCTCATTTGGAATTTTATTCCTTTCTATATATGTGGTTAAGAATGTTTTGATATAATATAAATGATATATCATAACACTGGCTTTTCATACTCAAATCAATGACACACATTTTAATACCGCAAAAAAATTATGCGATCGTATATTGGTATCATGTCATGGTCCGAAGACATTTGGTTTTCGCACAATAAATAACTTTAGTATAAGTAAATATAAAACTATGAAATTTAAACATAAGGTTTATGACCACAAAAGGAAGGTTGGGATTGATTTTTGGGAGTTTTGATCCCCTACAGTTTAGGAATTAGGGGCCAAAAAAAAGGGCCCAAATAAGCATTTTTCTTGGTTTTCGCACAATAACTTTAGTATAAGTAAATAGAAATCTATGAAATGAAAACACAAGGTTTATGACCACAAAAGGAAGGTTGGGATTGATTTTTGGAGTTTTGGTCCCAACAGTTTAGGAATTAAAATTAAACTTTGTTTGATTTCATTAAAAATTGAATTATTGGGGTTCTTTGATATACTGAATCTAACCGTGTATTTAGATTCTTAATTTCTGGTCCTGTTTCAAATTGGTCTACATTAAGGTCCAAAGGGTCCAAAATTGAATTTTAAGTTTGATTTTTTACAAAAATTGAATTCTTGGGGTTCTTTGATATATTGAATCTGAACATGTACTTAGATTTTTTATTATGGGCCTAGTTTTTAAGTTGTTCCAAATCGGGGTCCAAAATTAAACTTTGTTTGATTTTATCGAAAATTGAATTATTGGGGTTCTTTGATATGCTGAATCTAACCATGTATTTAGATTTTTGATATACCATAATAGGTAAATGTCCAATTTAAAAATTTTAAGTTCTTAGACCACATTTATTCTGTGTTGGTAACCTATGCTGTGTCAACTATTTAATCACAATCCAAAGAGCTGTATCAAGCTTGAATGTGTCCATACTTGCCCAAACTGTTCAGGGTTGAACCTCTGTGGTGGTACCAAGCTGCACCCTGCGTTGCCTTTTATTTAATATCTTTATTCTCATAAGACCAATGCATTACATCAGTACAGAGATAACAACAATAACTATTTACAATTTATACAAAACAAGTAGAGAGGTTACACAAGTCATTAAAAAAAGTCATTAAAAAAGGGTAGTCTGTTTGTCAGTCCCAATATCTATGTAATCAAAAAAATTAGTTAAGAGCTACCATCAACATAAGATATCTTTGTAGCACAATAAGATTAAAAATAAATAATACCCATTTCAAGATTTTTTGACATGGAACATACACATTGGCACAAAAAATATAGTAATCATCCTCATCATTTTTTGTATCTTGATCAGTGAACATCACAGAGAATAAATATCCCATCATAACTCAAGTTTGCTGTATTTGAACTTCTTCAACAATGTATAATATATTATATTGGTTTCATTGAGACCAGCTACATTTGCTTCTAAGGATGTCTTTTGTTTACCCTCTTGTTTTATAGTTAAAATATGTTGATATGAAGGGAAAAAAAGAGTACCAAAGATTTTTTTTTAAGCTGAATGATTTTTAATTTACTATCATGATAAAATTGTAAAATTTAAAAGTTCAGACCTAGCATCTAGGTAAATAGGTCCTTATTTTCCACCTCAGGATTACTATAATATTTTTCTTCATTAACATCTAAATATGAAATGAAAGGAACATTAACTATGGATTACAAATTGCATGCTCTTTTTGGTGTATATAGTATTTTGACAATCACGCCCACACCTTTATATTGTTTTCATATAATAATTTTGACATTAGCATTGTTTTCAAATTCAGTGTGGAATAAAAACATATATTAAGTGTGGTACATGAACAACCATAATTGTACTTTTATAAAACTCCTATTAAGACTTAGTTTTAGTTAATATTGTGTATTTTATTTTTATAAATTTTGTTAGCATTTGTGTATTTGCAATTGTAACTACCCATCACTTGCCATACATTGACCTGCTTAAAGTGTTAAAAAAAATATTTTACTCTTAAACCACAAGGATCATATGTCCCATTTTAGAATTTAATGGAAATAGTCATATGTCATCAATTGATTACTTATTTTAAACGGAGTTAATTTCCTTCAAATGAAAGTGATTCTCCAATTTTAGAGTTTTGTTGCCATCAATTAACCCTAACCATGTGGTTACCATCATAATTGACAGGCTTTCCACAAACCACCATTATTTGAGTCCAATGGCTCTCCATTGCTTTTAGAGGTCAACTTTATTATACTTACCGTATTTGGTCGTGTATAGTCCGCACTTTTTTTCCTTAAATAAGTAGTTTGTACAAGGGGTGCGGACTATACATTGATGCATTTTGAGCTCAAATACAAACTTGGAAAATTGAAATTGGATAAATCTGGGTTTTTTTTGTTCTGTGTCTTGCACAGGAAGTTCTGAGACCCAACAATTTCAAAATATTATAAACCTGCAGGTATATAACTACTGATCATAATTATTATTGAAATATGCATAGGAAACAACCACTCAGATCCAGTTGAAGTAAAAAATCGAGAGTGAAATTTTTTTTGTCCAAATGTCCTTTGTTAGACTGCTGTACCCAGATCAATTTCACTTCAACCTAAGAACTGTTGGGGATTATGTGTTTGCTTGGGTTCACTCTTCATACAGACTACAGCTGATGACCAACTTTGGTCAAATTTACTTAAATCAGGACCGTAATAAATATGCCTCCCGTGTAATTGCTAGCACCCAACAATAAACTAAGTTGTGTGTCTGATATACAAAGCTAGTAGTTATTTGTGTATTTCTAAGTAAGTAATATTTTATTTTTCAATCATACAAATCTTATTAATAGCCATTTACCATGATAAAAAATAATAAGATTTTAAAAGAAATGTTAAATTATTAAACTGAGACATCTCGTTTTGAAGAAAACTCCAGCAACGGGGTTCAAAATGAACAAGATCGTGGTCAGGCCACTCCAAATTTACTACCACAATACCTCAGAGTTGAGGTCATTATTTTAAAAACAATCTGAGAAATTTTTTCAACAACAGCATTTTGCAATTACAAAAAGTGTTTTTTTATATAAATTATACTTCATTAATCCTGTACATATAGTTATGAAAAACACTCCTAAAATATGAAATGATTTGCTAGATGTCATGTGACATCCAAGAAGAAACAGTTCTGTTGGCACATGTTATGAGTGACCAGTCCCGTTAGTAAAGACTGCCCCTGCTTTAATGTACTCAAGAAGTAGTACTTTTTAAATAAATAAATAAATAAATATCAATGTGGCATATTTTTTAAGATGAGCAAATTCAGGCTCCTAAGAGCCTATATTTTGTAAATAATTATCAGTTTGTTTATATTGATTATCGTTATAACATGAAGATGAGTCATTTTAATGATATAATAACTTGTGTTTTTCACTAATTAAATTTTAAACTTTAGAATGTTTGCTTTTTTGTTGTAAACATGTTAATGTTAGTATGCTGTAATCATGTTCAATATCAATATCTAGATGTCTTATATCTATAAACAGTAGTAATAAAAGTATGTTGGATTTACTGGTAATGTTTATTCAATGTTATCAGAAGTGTTGTGTGCACCTTTATCCTATCAATCCATGTAAATTTAAAGCAAGATTATTTTTTTTGAATCAGGTATTAAATACCATGATTAAAAAGGCATTTAATTATACCTTACTTGGTGGACTTTTTAAAAAATATTAGTTTTTGAACTCTGCTTGGTCATATATATATAGTCTTAAGAGAGAAATTTTGTCGACCTAGACCCCTTAGTAACATAAACAATTGAAATCCAAAAGAAATTATTTCTAAAATATTGAATTTGCACACACACATAAACATATATACATATGCAGAAGCAGAAAGCAGAAAAATATTCTGCATCATTAGTTGTTATATACTCATAAATAGTCAGCTTATGCATTGATGGTATTAATCAAAGAAATATTGCTGGATGTTAAAAAATATGAGGCAGAAGAAAGGTTGGTGAAATAATTTCCTGTTTGATAAGTAAAAGTAAATTAAAACATTGCACATAAATGACAGATTCCAATGATCATTTGCAAAGTACCAAACAAAATTTTGTAAAAATAGTTCATAGTTTATTGTGATGAAATTAGATATTTGACACTTTCTTTTGTCTCAGTAAGTTTCAATTTTTGTACAGTTACATATGTTGTTTTTTTATCTTAATTAATATAAATGTGTTACTTGACAAAATGTAAAGATGTTTTGAGTTTTATTGGTAATTCATCAGTGAAAGTTTTTAGGGGAATAATTAGAATGTTTGTGAATGTGACTTTGTCATAAAATAAAATAAAGTCTCTTGATATCAATGATCAGGCACACAATATGGGTCTTATACTGTAAGAACTGTACATGTCATCATAACTGCGGATTCATTTTCAGCCAATTGGCAGAAAAACGTTAAACAATATTTTGTATTTAAATACTTTCTTTGAAATCATTCTGCCTCACATAAGCTTTAAATTATGAGTCTGTTTCAAGATTATTTTTTTTTAAATCAACTGAAAGATAGAAAATTTGCAAACCAAAATTGATAATTCGACAGAAAAAGGAAATAATTTTTATAGACAGAAATTTTACTAAAATATTGATCTAACAACTATTAAGGTCTTCTGTCGTGATTTTGAAACACTCTGCACCTTCAGTGTGTCAGGAAAATTATGTCTCATTTGCTAGACTAAGTATACCCTCAAATATTTGGTATTCACATTATTAAACCAAAGCTATCAGCGTTTTGCATTTGCGCCGATTTTTTTACAGGTAAATAACAGGTGAATGTTATTTTTCATTTATTATTATAAACCTCTTCTGTTGACCAGTTGTACAAATGTTATGAATTGTCAATCATAATATGAATAAGACAGATTGTTGTCCTCTACTCACCACAGGGAGGTTGAAGTAGGATGTGGAGCGAATAATAGTAAGACAATTTTTTTTTTTAAAGCACAATCTTCAAATACTTTAAAATCAAGAAGAAAAAAACCTAAGATAAAAGAAGTCTGTTTATACTTAAATGATGAATAAAAAATCAAGCACGTAAACGGAAAACATTAAAATCTTAAATCTGTTCTTGTTGAATATTTATAATTTATTCCTGTCTTTTGATTTTGTATCTTCTTTATTCGTCGCAATTGTCAATGACGAAGTCCATCTTTTCTTTCTCTGGCTGAAGTACTGATGTGGGAATTTCTAATTCTAGAATTCGAGCCTTCGATTTTAGTCGAAAAAGTGAGACTAAGCGATCCTACATTCCATCGGCGGCATCCACAAATATTCACTCTGTGGTTAAAGTTTTTGAAATTTTAATAACTTTCTTAAACTATACTGGATTTCTACCAAACTTGGACAGAAGCTTGTTTATGATCATAAGATAGTATCCAGAAGTACATTTTGTAAAAATTAAATTAGATATTTCTGTATTTTACTTATAAATTGAACTAGTTATTCTGCTGGGAAACATTACATTCACTCTGTGGTTAAAGTTTTTAAAATTTTAATAACTATCTTTAACTATCCTGGGTTTGTACCAAAAGCTTGTTTATGATCATAAGATAGTATCCAGAAGTAGATTTTGTAAAGAAATAAATCTATTTTTTCTGTATTTTACTTTTAAATGGAATTAGATTTTCTTCCAGTTAACATTACACATACAGTCTGAAGTTAAAGTTTTTAAAACATTTATTAGATTCCTTAACTATCCTGGATTTTTACCAAACTTAGACAGAAGTTTGTTACAACCAATAGTATCAAGAGGAATATTTTTATTGATTTTTTTTCCTCATTTTTGTTGAGCCTGCGATTTACAGCAAAAGTAGGCGAGACACTGGGTTCCGCAGAACCCTTACAAATTTTTAATATACTTAACAGCCTAGATTTTCTTAAACAAAAGTGAACGACGGCTACCCAGATTTTAACAATTTACCATCAAGGTATATTAAATGTACAAGTATTTTACTCACCTGTAAATGCAATTAGTAGCAAATACAAAATCGGTGCAAATTAAAAAATGAAATCAGCGCAAGTGAAAGAATGACAATTTTAAAAATTTAAAAACTACTATGCAACTCTTTTGTAAATATCAAATGGTTAAAGCTTATATTTGATGGTTTTATTAGTTTTTTATTAATTTTTTTTAAAGCTTTTTAGTCCTCAGATAAAGACTACGCAACAAATTGAAATAAAAGCAATTTTTAAAGTGATACACACTATAAAGTATTTTATTTTTATGTTATTGTTTTTTTTCTGTTTTTTAGCAAAATTCTTGCCACTCTTCTTTTTCTCATCTGTAGATTACAGATGTAAATTTAGATAAACTTTTGTCCTCGGCCCAGATAGTTTGGGAATGGATGCAACATGCTTATTTGGTGCATTTATATATAAAATATAAAAGAAAACCGGTGTATATTGTTATTATTGAGTCTTTTACAGAAAATATTTAATTGATATTTTAAAAACAGTGCCATTTGATTACATTCCTATATAATTTTAGTTAAAGTCTTCTTTTTTTCAAATACATTTAATGCCTTTAAGAAACCAAAAAGTTAAATCAATTTGGGAAATGTAGATCTGTATTAAATATATGTATCAGTTGTTTGTCTAAATCTATTCAAACTGAACCCACTAACGTGTAAAATATAGACAATTGGCAGAAGGGACTTTCCTACGATCATCATATGAATGGCACCATATGAATTGGAAAAGATTTTTAATTTTACAATCAATTGGTCTTTGCCTTATAAGCAAAGTATAAAAAAAAATCAAAATATAAGAAGAGTTAGGAGACGCAAGGTACCTGCAACAAAAACTTTTTCTATATATAATCCATTGACACGCAAAAAAGTTTTTAAAAAATCAGAGGTTGTCCATCAAAAAACAAAAATAATATTTAAATCGCCTGAAGTTTAGGAAGCGTCTTGTGGGTTTCAGTTTAGATAGGTTTTTCACACACTGTAAAAGAAACTTTTTGAATTTGTTGTTGAGATAAGAATATATCTATAAAAATTCTAGAGTGAAGAATAATTCATCCTCTAAAAATTGGAAACAGAGTGGAAAATGTGTTAATCTGATTTTAATATATGGTTAAATGAGATCAGATTACAGAAGTCCTTTTTACCTGGAAATGTCTGCAACCTTTGCTGTAAAAATGTTTTCCCTACATATTTTCTGTTAAAAAAAAACATAAAATTGAGGATTTGGTCAAGATTGCATATATTTTGCTTAAATTAAAATTTTTACATCAATTTAGGATCCAATGAATGAAACAATATTAAAGGAGATCAATTTTGAATTACTCAAATTTTATCTATTTTTATGGGTAAGTTTGGTGAAAATTTGAATCTGAACAAAAACAATTCAGTATTTGTAAAAAAAAAAAAAAAAGAAGAAGCACCCATAAAATAGATTAAGATAAAGTTAGCAGACAATTGTCTTAATTGGATTAAAAGTCTTGCAAATAGATTGTGTTTCTCGCTTAGTATTTGCATATTAAAATCAGATTAGCATATTGATTGTTAATGAAGTGTATGAAAGTTTTGGTTGATATTTTCAAGGTAATGGTTATATTTTGACAATTAATACATAATTATTTCATTAATTACTAAATTGTAGTGTTAACGCTTTGCTTTTGTTGTAGTTTGTCAATAAATTCTTGAAAACGTATTTGTTTTTGTATTATTCAAATGTGTATATGCGTAAGAAAGAATGGGCAGAGGGGTCATTTGGTTTGAACTTTTTGTGGGTGTGAAGGTATGAGCAAGGGGAACAGGATACTTCAAAAAATCAAAAAAACTATAATTGGTAGAGTTTCGTGTAACTTTGATTTGTATACTCAAAGATCTATATAACTCCCTAAAGATTTATAAAAACAACTTTTGGAATGATATATTGGTTCCATATATATTAGTATATATATTTGTTATGGGGCCAGCTGAAGGACGCCTCCGGTGCTGGAATTTCTCGCTGTACTGAAGACCTGTTGGTGACCTTCTGCTGTTGTCTGTTCTATTGTCAGGTTGTTGTCTCTTTGACACATTCCCAATTTCTATTCTCAATTTTATATTTGATGTATATAGTTTTAATGTCGATTCATAAATAAATTGACAGTTTAATGAACTAAACGGTTTGCAATTAAAACAAAAGCTCAAAATACATAAGTTACTTGCTTCTTATACATGGAAGTTGGAATGTTTTTTGATAACAAAGGTTTCAACATATATATATATACTTAGCCTTGTATCCTGGCTCACTGCTGGACAGTACAACAACAAGCTTTTCGTTAAATGTGTGTTAGTATGATGCATCTTGGGATAGTATCATTTCTGGACAGATGTTGAGAAACATTGAAAATGATTTTTTATTTTTTTTTAAATGCAAATTCCAGATAAAAAATTAGAAATTATAATCAAAAAATTATTGACTAACATCCTGATCTGGTTTAAATTAACTATCCAATCGATATATTGATTATTCATTGTTTATAGAACTCATGAGCAGGAATTATGTCCAGTTCCGCACTGGTCACCTGTATTGTATACGCTTGGCCGTACTGACATGAAGAGGAGGTTTGGCCAGTAAGCAGTTTATGTACATAAATAGGATATACTTTGTCACCCAATCTCTTTCTTTTGTGTCTTTTCTGTTGCATGTTGAATTTCTTTTTTAATGCTCCCAGCCAAAATAGTTCAGAGGTGTATAAGTCACTTTTTCTGTCTTCTATGAAATTTTAATGTCTTGACAGACAAATGACAATGTAACACAAGAATGACTAAGACACAAGAAAGGTTGAAATATCAGTCTTCAAGGTCAAAGTAATTGATATAATTTAAAGGTTCAAGGTCACTGACTTAGTTTTAACTAGGACTATTATACTAGTATAGTATATAATATTAGTCCCACGTTTTAACATTATAATATTCCAGTTCAAATAGATTTTCTTTATGGTTTGATATTAATTAATAGGAGGCAGAAAACATTTAGTCGATCTAAAATTTGGTTTTGCATTTGATAAAGGCAAGCTGCAAATACTGGTGATGATAGCTCAATTGTTACTTGATGGTTGATCTGGTGTGAAAACATTTAGATAGCTTGCTATTGTGATTTACATTCAGGAATTTTGAATTTTAAGTGCAGGAAATTAAGCATTTTCCTTGTATATTTCTTTTTATTGCAAAAGAAAATATTTTACCTCAGAGACCAGAAGTAATTGTTATGCAAACATTATTAGGTCAACAAGTGCAAAACAGAGGTCAGTTATAACAAAGTCTAACTGGTGTACTGTAATTTGATTCACCAATGTTCTGTAAAACTCACATATACCCTTGCTGTTGAATCACACAAGACTTATACTGTGCACGCTGATGGTTACAGAAAATGATTCATGACTATAAAACTTTGAATGCTTAAAGCTTTTTCATGTATGGAATTATTTTGTTGATCCAATTAGGTGAGTACTCAAAATAATCAGTATGTAAAGTATAAAATTTGCCACAATATGATGCTTGTTCACTTGATTTAAATTTTTACTGGAAAGATAAAATTTCTTGAACACAATAAGTCAGTGCTGGCAAAATCTGGATAAAAAACAGAACGGAAATAACTTGAAATTGTGTGTATATTTGCAATTAAATGTTATGACATATACATCTAGAGATTCTCTAATAAGAAACAAAACTTTTATTATTATTTATTTTGTTTTTCAAATAGAGGATTTTTTATGTTGAAATATTGCATTAACTTTTTTATTTTATCTTCGTACAAATCTGGGAGATTTATCAGGTAAGACGAATGTTATCCTTTGTTTATGTTGCTTCAATGCTTGTTTACCATACTATATATCTTGTTCTTGATCCATTGCAATTCATGTTATTGAAATTAGTTTTTTGGCTTAATTATTCAGAAGCCAACCCAATTCATTTGTAAAGAGATAAAATTTTAAACTCTACTGTTTGCAACACAAATCCAGGAGTTTTAATTTACTGTTGTATAACAACAAACAGTCCAAAACTCAGTGTAAATGTAAAGCATGAAAATGATTACTTTTATCATACTTTACTATAATAACCACTAATCAAATAAAAAGATATAACAGCATATTTTTAATCTATCATAAAAAATAATCCTTTTTTCTGTGGAAAACTATACATAGGGGAAATAACTCTATTTTTTTTGCATGTTTTAAAAAGAACATTTGTAAATTTGGAAAGTATGCTTTGCACGTGGAAGAAATAACTAATTATCAGCTTGCAATACAGAGAGCCTCTAGATTGAAATATACAAATTAATGTTTCCATAGGGGACAATGATAGTCTTTTTTGAAATACAGACTTTAGAAAGTTGATTTTTTTACAGAATGCTTCAGTAACAACTGAACCAAGAATTCACTATCAAGTTTTTATGTCCCCACTGTAGCGGAGGGGGCATTAAGTTTTACCCTTGTCTGCTGTACATCTGTACATCCCAAAATGGGTTTCCGTTCTCTAACTTGAGTTTTTCTCAACCATTTATTTCCTTGTATTTGATAAAGATCACACAATGTATCATTTATTATGCACTATTTATTTGAAATAGTATGTTATTTCACTGAGAATATAAATAATTAGTTTTCATTATAAAGAAAAATTTCCTGCATTGATTAATATACTACAAATGTAGTAGCAATATTAGAAAGACATTCAATAGTTTATCACATTACTAATATTTCCAGGTCTGACAAATTTTTTTCAAAGCTAATATACAGTTATCAAACAGGGATAATACTGTGGATTCATTTATTTTCGTGGGTAGCAATTTTCTTGTATTAAGGAAAACTGGCATGTTTGGGGATACTTAATTTTGTGGTCTTGCCGAAGTCTGTATACTAGCCTTCATAAAATGTGGTATTTGTTAAACATTTAATTTCATGGTTCTCCTGTACCAACAAAATCCACGAAAATTGGTATTCAACGAATAATATTGAATCCACAGTAGTAATATCTGATTTAAGGTAACATTTGCTTCAAGACATTTCTTATCTCATGTGGAATGAATTAAAAGATCACATGTCAATGATGAAACTTTAATTTATACTATGCCTTTATTCTGGTGGTCAGAGTATTTAACTTGCACTTTTGATTTGTCTTTTCTCAGAGACTTGAAAAATGCATGTAAGGAAGGCTTAATACACATTCTGAAGATTTCTTATTAAATTTGAATAAGCATGATTTTGGTAAAAGGTAGAGAAAGAATTAACCCCATTAAATGATTTTCTTTATGTCTTGCATGTTTTGTCAGTCCTCAACTTGATTAAAAAGATTTTCATATTGTGCTTTTTTGTTAATGGGAGCTAACTCAGTGAATTTAGTATTTGATATCTTTGATAACTTCATATGATGTGTAGCAAACTGGTATCTATAAAAATCTTGAATATCGTTTATATTCTATACTGATCTGGTAGATGGTTGGTCACACAATACTACAAAAAAATAAAATACAGATAGTTTATATTGATGACAGATGTTTGCATATTAGTATCAAGAGCTGTAATCTGAGACAATGCTATTATATGCAAGTTACATTAAGGGCCAGAAGTTGGGACAACATCCCTAATGCGCCTTGAAATGAGGAACTCAAAAGTCACGTGTAAAGAAAAAATCTCTGTGTAGGGATATTGGACATGTTTCTATTTTTAACAAATGACTGAACTTAATTATTTGTGGTGATTAGGAAAGTAGAGGAACATAGAATAAATGTGTAAAAACTATGGAGCTATTGAATGTGTTCAAAGTATTAAATTTTCAAAGAACTTATTGTGTTAAAAAGGGAATATTTTACCACAAGGAGCCACATCACAAACGGATGTTCGGGGTTTGCTAATTTACGGAAAAAGTAATCTCACTTCGTACCCCGAAAATTTAACCACATATGTGAAAATGTCACAGCTTCGAAACGAGCTATCATACATATCCAAGTTTACGATATGGACTGAGCTACAGGAAAAAACGTTACCATTATCGCCTATGGAAAAACAATTAAAGATATTGAGCCAATTTACAAAAAGATAAATCAGAAGTTTCCAGAGTGATCTATGGATGATTTCACCTTATACACCCGGGAAAATTGTGAAAATGATGGTAAGTATTTTTTTATTTATACCTATATATCCCAGAGGATTTCAGATAACCATTATAGATAAATACCAGCAGATACTCAATGAAATTTTCGCTTTTAGAAAGCATTACAGGCACGGGGCTGAACACTTTTTTTAGGCACAATTCTAACTTTGTTTACACCCCCGAGAGATCCGAAAGGAATTTGTTTATGAATTGAAAAAGGCATGAACTAACATAATAGTTTTATCTGTAAGTAAACATGACACAATACAGTCTTTGTTATGTAATTATCACTCCGGATTACAGGAATAACTGATAATCAAGGGAGATAACACACTCCATACGAGTAAAGTGAAATACATCATCATCATGTGCTTTTATCCAATAATTTGACCCATGGTCAGTCAGTAGATATCATATGCAGTTAATAAACAGACAAACAGTGTACATGTATTAAAGAAATCATGAATTATTATTTGTAATGCACACTAGCAAATCACAAGATATTGTCTTTTCTCAGTGAAAAAGGGGGAGGGTCAACAAACCTTTCGAAAACAATATTGCTGCACCTTTTCAACTTTTAAGCTAGTTAGCTACCACTCGTTGCTTCTAATATAAAAGATTTAAATGAAGGTTGATAAGCCACAAGGGAGAAGCATTTTTCTTTCCTTGGGATAAAACGTTCAAGAATTTGATTTTTGCTCTCTCAATAATACTTATGTATTTAAACCAAATAATAACACAGCCTGAGTAATTTTTTTGTCTTATTTCAGTTCCAGACATATCATTACTTTTTAACCTGAGATGACAAACTAGAGGTTTTAAAAGGTCCTGAATAACTGGTAAGCATTTTGTTTTATTTGGCAAGCTCTAAATTGTTTATTTATGGTATTTATGCAATTCAAATTACAGTCGGTATGTTAAATATATACTGATATGAAAACTGTTGCTATGGTCTTGGCATTAAATGAAAATGCTTGGTTACTGATCTTTTCGACTCCATATTTCAAGTTAAACCTTGCGGCAACTGTTCCTCATGTAACTCTGCAAACTATAATTAGCATTATTTTGATATGTCGTTATTTAATGACGCCATATTACGTGTGATGTCACAATGTTTCCTTTAAAACCTCATGCCAATATCTCACTGATAAAAGATTTTCACTGAAATACATGTAAAAAACATTTTTTCTCAAATACAATTATGTAAAAGAACAAGTTTTGAAAATTTGCACTTCATTGCACTCTTATTATATGATTCAAATGACTTTTACAGTAGTTTATAGTGGTTTCTACAGTATAAAATACCAGGTTTCCACTGGCTAGAATAATTAAGTATTTTGGTGTTTTTTTTATGAAATCTTCATTTTTGCATAATTTCTCTGTCAAAATGCACTTTTAGGCACCAGAAAATTTTATTGCATGCTTTAACAGGGTCTGTGTGTTGTAATTTAAGGTTACATTCAGATGTTTTGTCCTTCTTTTGACTAGTGAAGGTATACTGTAAGAAATTAATTATGCATACACTTTGTATTCAAAATAAATAAATATAGCGATAAAAGTGTCATTGCCTTATAGTGCTGAAACAACTTTATTTTTTTTCAGAAATGGACAAAAATACACAGATTTATTCAGAATGTCATACCGATGAAGATCACATAAAAATATTTGGAAAAATCAGAACTATGGATTGCAATATGGGACAACATCCCTAATGCGCCTTGAAATGAGGAACTCAAAAGTCACGTGTAAAGAAAAAATCTCTGTGTAGGGATATTGGACATGTTTCTATTTTTAACAAATGACTGAACTTAATTATTTGTGGTGATTAGGAAAGTAGAGGAACATAGAATAAATGTGTAAAAACTATGGAGCTATTGAATGTGTTCAAAGTATTAAATTTTCAAAGAACTTATTGTGTTAAAAAGGGAATATTTTACCACAAGGAGCCACATCACAAACGGATGTTCGGGGTTTGCTAATTTACGGAAAAAGTAATCTCACTTCGTACCCCGAAAATTTAACCACATATGTGAAAATGTCACAGCTTCGAAACGAGCTATCATACATATCCAAGTTTACGATATGGACTGAGCTACAGGAAAAAACGTTACCATTATCGCCTATGGAAAAACAATTAAAGATATTGAGCCAGTTAACTGAAAGAAATTGCCATCCCAGAATTATGTTATTATAATTCAAATATAAGTTTTTCATATTTTTTACATTAATTCTCTATCTTATTACTACAGCTCATTACATCAAAATCATGTTGAATGTTTCAATCACTCAGTGTGTATACATGTATCAGCGAGAGAAAAAAAAGTGTACTTCTTATCTCTGTGTTTTTCTATCCTGAAGTGATATGTACACATGATACTGATTTCAGTACACATGGAACATGTGGAGTTACAGTGTTAATATTTCAATTACTGTAAATTCAGAAATTATTGCCTGCATTTTTATTATTGCGATTTTGTCATTTTAGACTACAATGTGATTTTAATTTTTGTGATAATGAGAAAAATCCTGTTTAATTAATATTAAAAAATTCAAAACGTGACTTTAAATTATTGAGCTTATAATCCTGTCCCATTTTTTCGCAATGAGAAAAACATAGCAATAATTTCTAAATTTACAGTATATGCTTTTAATATTGTTTTATTGTTGGTGTTTAATCCCACTTTTAACACACTTGGCTATATAGTCAGTATTTATTTGTGGATGAGGACCACGAACCACTTAATTTCCTCAGAAAAACAGGCAATCCTGGTAAATTAAGATCCGAGTCCAACTCACCTTGCAACAAAGGGTGGTCAAACCTCAGACTATTATTTTATGTCCCAGTTCAAACTCACAATCACTGTGTTGGAGGTCTAATGATCATTTCTAAAATAAGAAAGTTTGATGTAATAAAACGATGTAATTTTAAATACTATTTGTTCTTAATTTCAGGTGGAAATAACCGGTCAAAAGAATCTGGGTAAGTAAACTTGTAGCCTTAGTCTGTTAGTTGGAAAAATTTGAAACTTAGCTAGTCGCTAATTGGATAGAAATGATCATAATTGATAATCTGTTTTTAAAATAAACAAGAGGTTTGCTTTCCTGTTATTACTGCATTTTTCCTTTAATTTTCTTTGTCTTAGACTTTTTTTAAATAAGATTATTATGATCTTTTACCAACTTGAGCAATAAACTCTTTAAAATTATAAAATATATGAAATTAAAGATCATTGTGGGTTTTTTCTCTCCATTGTTTGATGTATAAAAAATTGCCATCCTCTGTTTCCAAAGCAACTGATAATTTGTATGATTATCAGTGTTAAACTGCAGTCATAGCAATTTTACTGACCAACCATATAACAGTTGTAAATTCACAATAACATATTAATTTTTAATAATTTTCAAGAATTACCTGCAATATTTGCTTTGTTTGGTGTGCTGACTTTTGTATATGAATAAAACATGCTAATAATCTAAATAGCAGAAGAATCAGAATGTATACTCAAGTGAAAATACTTCCCATCACTCAAGTGCTTACAATTCACCAGCTGATTTTGAAAATGGTTTTGTGCATTGCTTGTTTTGCTTGCCATGAAAGTGTTATAGAGTGTAATGTAGCTTTAAAATGGGACAAAACCAGTGTTTTCAATCCATAAATAATTTCATGTAATGTAAGCTTTAACTGATTTCTTGTTTTAGATCATCATGTTGGCCACCTTGTAGTGTTGGCCCAGATCCTAATTCTCCTGATCCTGAGAATGCAAGAAGGTAAATTGTCAATTGTCCTAAAGAATCATTGTATATATAAAAAAAGAAGATGTGGTATGATTGCCAATGAGACATTTGACAACTCTCCACAAGAGACCAAAGTGACACAGAAATTAACAACAATAGGTCACTGTATGGCCTTCAACAATGAGCAAAGCCCATATGGCTTAGTCAGCTATAAAAGGCCCCCAAATGACAATGTAAAACATTATACTCTATTAGTTTTTCAAAAATCATTGTCCATTTTTAGTTGTACATAGTTATTTTAATTTGAATGATAAGCTATTGATAGCTCCTGATAATAAATGAATAATGAAGCTTACCTTTAGAATCAGTGTTTTGTCTGGGCAAAACTTATTCAACACTGGAAATTTTTAAAACCACATGTCTGTTAATATGCTTCTTTCAAATGTGGATTGCATACCCATCCAAATGAAATTTGAAAAATTGAAAATTAGTATTTACATCTCTGCTAGAAGCATTTAGGAGTTGGTGCAAATCCTGATAGTCTCAGAGACCGAATAATGTGTCTGGGTAGGTATAGTGAAAAAAAATCTGTGGAAAGTTACGTTGTAAACTGTCATGTAAGAAATCAGGTTCAAGTCTGATAAAATATAGGGTTCATATTCATATCTCATCAATAAAATTATCTCATCCTGATATGCATGTAGTATCTGCTGCTGAAATTAAACACCATATTGTACCATTATCATCATCCTTTTACTTATTTTTATACTCAGAAATTAGGGCAATGCTCATTGTGATTTTCTTTATCTGTAAAGGAATTATTTTATTTTTACTCAGAAAGTAACAACAATTTCAGTTTGATATTACAAATAACCGAAATTCACATGTGCTTGTATAATGCAGCTTGCATAGATAGTAACTTGCTAGAATTTTATTGTGTGGCTATATGATAGATCATAAACATTTTAATTTATTGATTCAAGTATAAATACTATTCCTAATTTTGCTTTTGAGTGAGAGGGGATACCAAACATTGTGAAAGTACTTCCTGTTTATCAAATACTTATAACAGTGGTATTGTAAGTCTGCCAAAGTAAGGTCACTGTACAAGTTTGAGGTTTTTTTTCAGTTCATATTTTTGTTTATGTCTGTCCTTCTTTGATTTGTAAATTGTATTTATATCATATTTGAAATTAAGATAGACTTAAAGTATTTCAATATGTTGCAGCCTTCTAAAGAAAAACGCTGATAAAAAGAATGAAGAGAAGCCTGTTGCAGTTGTAAGGTATACTTTCACCATCTTCAAAGTTTCCTCTCAAAAGGAATCTGCCTATAAAAAGACAGGAAAACTTTTTTTTCTTTTTCCAATTTTCTTCAAACTTAATCGTTGAAGACTAATTACAGTCACCTAGTAGTTGGATTTGTTGTGGCATAAGCTTGAAAATAATACTGTTGCCACATGTAACATCTAAAAAATATATTTATTACATTTGTAAAAGTTCTGGGGTTTTGTCAGCAACTCATATGATAAATCTTCATTTAACTTTCTTGTTAATAATTTAAATGAGAATCAGGATAAATATTTTACATGAAGGTTGTTAGTCAATGGTCAACATGCTACATAATAGAAGCAAGGAAAACTTGCAGCCATTAAAATTATGTGGTATTGCATTGGGATAATTTGAAATCTTGTAAACATTTATATTACTTTTATAGAACTATCAGTATGTTATGCAACTTATACACAATTCTTATTACCACTAAACACAGATCAAACTAAGCATTACTTTTCTAGAGTAATGGCCCTTTACAATGGAAAAATTGCAGATTTTTTTTGTTTCTGTTCTCTTTCTCAATTTTGCATCAGCCGAATGTTATGAATCTTACACACAATGTGATTACCACAAAACACAGATTAAGTTTAAATTCTGGTGTCATCACTTTTACCATTCTAGAGTTGTGCCCCTTTATTACATATCTCCAAGTGTGGGCATTGTCTGTGTCCCATTGAAACATTCTCCTTTTATTTAAATTTTGTATTTGCTAGGTGCACAGTTTAATAGCTTATAAAACTCATTTCAGATATGAATAAAAGAAAATTTTGGATATATATTAAACATGTTAAAGAGGAAACAACAATAAGTCATAAAAAAGCAAAATAAAAAAAAACTCTAATATGTTAAGAAAAGAAAGATTTCTATACAATATGTCAAAAACACAGTGACACGCCAGACTCTATTTGACATTATCATTATACTTGATGAATATGGTAAGAAAAATGAGAAATATTCTCATAGCAAAGAATTGTTACAATATTTGCAAATAATCAATTGAGTTGATACTAATTTATTTTGGTTTCTATTTCACATTTTATTAACAAAAAGTTAGCAGAGTAGTCATCTATTTACTTCTTTTACCAGATCACAACCACCCAAGAATCGGCATGTAAAGACAGACAACACTGAAAGTACAAGGTATTCCGCTGAAACTGAAATATTTGATGAGGGGGTACATAAAAGTGCAAAGCCACGTCCACTTCCTTCTATTGGCCAGCCTACCAACTCTCCTAGACCACTGCCACAGATGCCTCCAAATTCTCAACTAGAGAAGGGTGGTATTCAACTGGAACCTTTAGGGATTCTACTTCTGAGAGAAAGAAGAAAAAGAAAAGAAAGAAGAAGGAAACAAAGCAATCTGATGAGGAGTATTAAACTGTATCCTAACACAAGCCTATGCATGAAGCGTGATAAAGTGTAGATTGTTAGTTTTACATGAATATTCATCATACTTTAATATAAACAAGTAATTTACTACCACATTTTGACATTTGTCTAATTGGAATCTCATTTTAAGATATTTTTTTCACTACCTGCAGGATCCTCTTCAAGATGAAAGAGTGTTTAAAGAGAAGGTGATACCGTCCAATAATACTAGCAGCTTGATTCATTTTAATTTTGTTCCAATTATCTTGATATATGGTGTTTTTTTTAGATATGCAGATATGTTTAAGTTGAGAAGTTGTATATATAAATCAAAATAAACACTACCGGTACCTTGAAAAATTATCAGAAACACGTAGATATTTATGACTTTCAGAATGTGAATGGAACAGTACAAATTTCATTAATGTTTATTATATATACAGAAATATTTTATGAGAAACAAAACTTTTGTTGGATGGTATACACCACTATATATCTCATGGTTGTCATTCATTATTTTAATTTAACTGTGAATTCCGAAATTATTGTGAGGTTTTTATTATTGCGAAAAATGCGACAGAGTTGCAAAGGCAATAATTTAAACTCGCATTTTGAAGTATTTTATATGAATTAACCAGGATTTTTCTCAAAATCGTAAAAATTAAAATCCCAATTAAGTCTGAAATAACAATATCGCAATAATTTCTGAATTTAGGGTATTTTTTTTAAAGTATCTTTATTGATGATTCTTCATTTAATCTTAGTCAAAATATTTTAGGTTATCAAAAGGTGATAAAAAAAACATTGGCTTTATCATCTATCATTTCAAACCTTTTAATAGAAGAGCAAATAGTCATCTATATAGAATGAAATTGTTTAAAAAAAAAGTGGTACATGAACTTAAAAGCTTCTGTAGAAAAAAAATCACTCTGAAACCACTTTAAAGGTCCCACCTTTATGATCACTTATTTACAATTCAATATTGGGATAAAACATTAATATATGAATCCCTGACTTTAATATAAAGGTTTGAAACCAGTAGACATCTCTGATATGACCCCTCTAAATTCTACAGGGCCTTTTCTAGCAGTGTTTTTATTGGAATTTAATTTTATTTAACAGTCCAACTATAAAGTTATGTTTCCTGTGCTGAAGGAATGGGTTAGGATATGGGAATATCAGAACAAAAAATATGAAATTTAGGGGATGTTTTATAATTGCCTTGAAGACAGTTGTCCATAGAACAAAAAATGAGACTGAACAACTAAGCCCTGATGACCAATACAGATTTAATTTTCAAAGAGTGCTAATTTCTATAAAGTGTCTTAAGGGCATACAATACAGTTTTGATCCTGTATTTACAAGTTGATGAAAATTTGCATATAGACTACTTTTTATCTGATTAAATCAAATATGTAATAAAAAATATACCTTTGTGTGCTACTTTTTGAGTAAAATGAGGTCAAAATTTGGTACAATTGCTAAAAATTTGGATTTGTAGCCATATTTTCCTTTTCGAAAGAAAGGTATAACTTCTGTGTTTTAAAAGATAAATACAAATTTTTTTTGTTAAATAACTTGTAATGTCTGTATTTTAGTAACTTAAAAAAATTTACAATTTTTATTCAGAAATAACTCATATTTATCAAATGTTCATGAATGTAGAAAAAAAACATATTTTTTTGCTGTATATTTATTAAATTAAAAAAAAATGCACCATTTACGTTTTTTTGAAAATTGGCACACACAATCTTCTCGCGTAATCAAACCAAATGGCATTTTTAAAAATAAGGGTCCATGAACTCGTTTTCAAAATAAAGAAGTTTGAATGATAAAATTCAGTCAAAAACTGCATCTTTTCCCGATAAGTCACAGGTTGACTTCGCGAAAATAACAATTTACGTTAGCAACGTCATTACCTCCCCTGTAACTGTATCGTATGCCCTTAAGAGGTCACAATAACCATTTGCAGTATTTTATTTTGCAGTTTGTAAAACATTGTTTGTATTTTATGAACATTCCGTCTTTTGTACAAGAATTAACTTTAAATGTATTTGTTGAAATTTTTTGCTTACTAACATAATGATTGCTAAATTGAGATTGATTTTATGAGGCTTGTATCTATTTTGGTGTTTAAGAATATATTGTATTCTGTTGATGTGCCATGTTTTTATTACTTTTGAAGATTTTGTTATAACATGTGCTTACTAACATATTATTTAGTCTAACATAGAATGTATAACGTGTGTACTTCAGCCTTGTATATTTTAGAAAAGTTACTGTTCTGATGAGTTATACTGATTTACCTATGTCTGTCATGTGTACAATATTACACTTTTTTTTCTCTATATTCAAAACTGCTTTAAATTTGGTATGGGTCAGCAAATTTTAAATCTTGTTCACAAATATATTTTTGAAACATTGTCTTTTTTACTTGATTGCAAGCCTTATCTCAGATTATTTTAATTTCCCATATTTAATGTAATCCTGCTTATAATATTACAATAACTTCTATAGCTAAACATAAATTTGTTCGTTTTTTGTGAACAAATAATTTAATTTATGAAATAATATATATGTGGCAATTTTGACATGTTTAGATTTGCTGAATTTGATCCCAAGTAATACACATTTTGTTTAAAAATATAGGCCTAATTTGTAAGTTGAATATTTGCAAAAGAAAGATGCATTTTGTTTAAGTGTTTGTGTTTTGTTTTCTCAGTGCATGGATTGCATAAAATGCAGAACTTTCGTTATGTATTTTTTAATGTTTTACAGTGAAGGGATAACAGAATTTGTGTTTGAGCCTTCAGTTATCATCTTGTAATTTCAAAATATGTTATAGCCATACAGTTTATATTTTTAATTTGTATGTTCATCATCACGTACAGCTATTCTAATAATCTATAAGAATCTCAATATGTTATGTCAAGATCATTTACAATGTATCATTGTATGGTTTAAGGTTGTACAGTACAGTATAGGTATTTATTTTAGAGGGATATTTTTTTTTAACTGAAGTTGTATCACAATTGATTTTTCATGATATATCATGATATAGATTACAGGTGCAAGGGAGGTAATAATAACTCTGCTTAGTTTAATATAAAACTTATCCTTCTTGTTCTTATATAGATCTTGATTTTTGTTTTAAGATATATACTTTGTTTCTTATTTGACTGATTTAAAATTTAAAATAATAAGATTTGATAAATTCAACTGGTTGTGATAGTGAAACCTTATAATTCTACTAAAAATGGAATTGTCTGTGATAATTAGAAGAAGCAGCAACTATATACATGTACCTAGTCGAGATCTTTTTATTATTATTCACTTTTATATTAATTGGTACATCATATGCATACGCAGATATAAATGTATGAAAATATATATAATCAGTTTACAATATTTTTCTTTTTTTTTCTTGCAACTTAAAGCTTTTTTTATACTTATATATATTGTATCATAGTTTGTTTTTTTAAGTATTGTTAGTTGTAAAGTTTACAAATTTAAATTTATTAATCAAAAGTGTTATTCAAAGTAAACCTTGAAGTCATCAAGTTTCATGTTATAAAAGTTAAAGATTAGTTATTTATAAAGTTTTACTAAATTATTTTGGTGGATTTTCAAATTTTTTCCTTCTAAATCAACAATTTATATTTTCTGGTTAAGATCAGTTGCCAACACATGTAACATGATCGTTGAAATTTTATTTAACAGCTAAATATTATACCAAGATTTCATCCACTGTGTGCCTTTTTAATTTTATTTTATAAATTTTCATTTCATTACTAATTGTAATCTGTGCTACATTTTCGTTAGATGTTTTTATCAAGGTATTTAGACCTTGTCAAAAGAAGTGGTAAAATGTTTATATTTTAGGCAAAAAAACACACACCATAAAACCAGGAGTTATAACTCTCTAAATATCTCTAAAATGCTGTTAAACCTGTTTCTGAAATCATTTAGATATTGGTGTTTTTAAATTAAAAAAAAGTAATTGTCATAGTTATGGAGATCAAGCAGCTCTTGTAAAATTATGGTCTAGATACCTTAAGTAACAAAAAATATATAATATTGGGTTTGCTTTTAGTTTTAGTCCTGATTTTTTAGTTTGTAACAAAAATTTTACATTATCAGTGTTTACTATTTTCATATCAAATAAAATATATTTTACATTCAGATTGATAAATTTGTTATCATTCAGCTGCATGCTGCTGTGACTCTTTTTAAAGAATTACTGTTATTTTTCAGTCTCTGAAGAAATTACATAAAAATGTGGTGCACACTGAATAACCCACATAGCAAGTTCTTTAAAAGTATGTTATTTCAAATAGACAGAAAAATATTACAATTAATCCTTATGATTCAAATCTAAATTCCATTTTTAGGGAGTAAATTATACAAAACTTGATGTTGTCAAGGTTACATGACAAAATTGTGTCTTAGCTGATAGACAAAACTTGTTCACCCAATCAGTAGAATTGTTGCATCCAAAGTTAAATTGTTAAATGACAGTAGTCTTGCAATGGAGAAGTCTAAATGTTAAATTACCCTGTAGTTATCTTTCATCAGCGATCACAAGAAATTAAAAGAGTGTGGCAAAATGTGCCAAAGGGACATTCAAACTCATAAGTCTAGAACAAACTGACAGCGCCATGGCAAAATAAAGACAAAAAAAGAAGAGAAGACAAAAGACAAACAACAGTATACAAAACAAAACATAGAAAACTGAAGACATGAACTCCATCAAAATCCAGGGATGTTCTTTAGATTCAGATAATTGTTAGATATTCATATACATGTACATCTTTGTATCAAGCTGATAGTGGCTGGTGCGTCTTAATTGAAGTCCATAGAATTTTTTAATAATTTGTCAAAATGAAGATTTTATTATGCTTTTTTTCAAAATATAATAAAAAGTATGGGTCACCAGACTTTTTTTCACGCTTCAGATTGCATGTTAAATATTGTGTGATCAAAAGAAAACATACATGAAAGAATTTTGAGATGAAATGCTAATGACATGCTTTCAGAAAAGAAAAAATGGGTTCACAAAACTTGTTATCTAGCTTCATTTTAAAATAGGTAAATTCACAACACTTTCTTTTATAAAATTACTTTATCTGAGTTATCTCCCCTTATTTGGCAAAGTTGAAAAATTAATTAAACACAAATATCATGGTTTTTTTTATGCCCCGTCTACGATAGTAGTAGGGGCATTATGTTTTCTGGTCTGTGCGTCCGTTCGTCCGTCTGTTCGTTCGTCCGTTCGTCCGTCTGTCCCATGTCAGGTTAAAGTTTTTGGTCGAGGTAGTTTATGATGAAGTTTAAGTCCAATCGACTTCAAACTTAGTACACATGTCCCCTATGATATGATCTTTCTAATTTTAATGCCAAATTAGAGTTTTGACCCCAATTTTACGGTTCACTGAACATAGAAAATGATAGTGCAAATTTCAGGTTAAAGTTTTTGGCTTCAGGTTAAAGTTTTTGGTCAAGGTAGTTTTTGATGAAGTTGAAGTCCAATCAACTTGAAACTTAGTATACATGTGCCCTATGATATGATCTTTCTAATTTAAATGCCAAATTAGAGTTTTGACCCCAATTTTACGGTTCACTGAACATAGAAAATGATAGTGCAAATTTCAGGTTAAAGTTTTTGGCTTCAGGTTAAAGTTTTTGGTCAAGGTAGTTTTTGATGAAGTTGAAGTCCAATCAACTTGAAACTTAGTATACATGTGCCCTATGATATGATCTTTCTAATTTAAATGCCAAATTAGAGTTTTGACCCCAATTTTACGGTTCACTGAACATAGAAAATGATAGTGCAAATTTCAGGTTAAAGTTTTTGGCTTCAGGTTAAAGTTTTTGGTCAAGGTAGTTTTTGATGAAGTTGAAGTCCAATCAACTTGAAACTTAGTATACATGTGCCCTATGATATGATCTTTCTAATTTAAATGCCAAATTAGAGTTTTGACCCCAATTTTACGGTTCACTGAACATAGCAAATGATAGTGCAAATTTCAGGTTAAAGTTTTTGGTCAAGGTAGTTTTTGATAAAGTAGAAGTCCAATCAACTTGAAACTTAGTATACATGTTCCCTTTGATAAGATCATTCTAATTTTAATGCCAAATTAGAGAATTTATTCCAATTTAACAGTCCTTTAAACATAGAAAATGATAGTGCGAGTGGGGCATCCGTGTACTGTGGACACATTCTTGTTTACAGCTGTAAATATGATATAACACATAATATTCTCTAGGTATAAAAGCCTTACACATGAATTACATACAACTCTCAAAATTTGCACATTTCATTAAAGATCTAGACCAACTGTTATCTGTTTATTTAAAATCCAAGATGGAGAAAGACAATTGAGCCACTTTAAGCCCTTTTCCGATTTTATGATTTGTCCTATGAATTTTACTCATTATTTAAAGCTTTACACTGCTCTATTGTTGCCAACTTCTATGTCAATTGTTCTCTGGTGGAGAGTTGTCTCATTGACAATCATACCGCATCTTATTATATTCATGCATCGTGACAGGTAGTTTTGATCATATATGTCTGTCTGGATGTTAAAGGTTTAGATAGTTTCATTCGACCATAAATGACTTTCGAAGTTGTATTCATTGGTAATTGCAAATATACATGTTGATGACTTGGTAGTACATGTAAATGCTTTATATCAAATAAAAATAAAGATAAATGTCTATATGGTTACTTTTGACCTAAAGAATGTTGATAATAACTGACTCTGATTATAAGTTGTTTCAGAGTAATCTTAAATATTCGGACTGTGAATTTGTTCTTGTCCTGAATATGCATGAACTATAAAGTAACCAAAACAAAGAGATATGCGGCATACCTCATTGAAACAGCAATCCAATACGAAAATAACCAACAGACATGAGGAGGAAAACAAACGTACAGGGAACTTTTGAAAAATTACCAGGTAGAACATACTGTAATACTTGTGGATAAACTCTCGGAAATACTAAATGAACACCGGAGCTGAAGCATAAGTAGCTACACTATGAATGCAGACATTTAGACATTTATCCAGACATTATGTTACAATCTGACACCATTTGCTATAGCGGTCTTGAGAGAAATGATGGTAGTCCGTATGAAGGGGACGATAAATTGCTGACCCGTATTCAAGGAGAACATTAATATTTCAGTCTTTTATGTAAAATACACCCTAATAGATTTCAAAAAGAGCAAGCTAATGCCGCTACAACACAGCACTCGCACAAGCGTGGAAAGGGATAAATCTAAGTTGAAATAATATGTTTCCAAATCAAATATATTAAGCTTATAAATTAAGTAAGTATTCCTTTCAGTAAATTACTAAAATTATACACAATGTTGTAGCAGGTACACGCTTTTGTATTCAAGATTGATACTCTTCACATGACTCTTCATGTAACTTGCAAGATTATATTTTCTTTTGAAAATGTTTCTTTATCCATTTATATAAAAATATAGAGAGCGGTATGATTGCCCATGATACAAATTCAAATGACGCGGATGTTCATGATAGATAACCGGACGACCTTCAACAATGAGGAAAAAAACAATTCATATAGTCGACCATAAAAGGCCTGGACATTTGAAACATATGACTGAAGAATAGCCGACCGTGTGAGAGCTGTAAAGCCAGTCAAGGTCGTTACAAACTCTCATTATCATCATATGAAACAATTCAATTGAACTCTTTCAACTGCATATTTTTGAAAGGTGAAATGAAATTGTATTTTGAGCGCAATTAACAGTCGCAGTCAAATAAAATGCTGAGAATTATAATTATACTTTAACATAGTTCGGTAGTATGACCCATTAACGTGATATGTACTGGATATAATATGCGACTGTAATTGACAACATGACAACTTGAGAAACAGGATATGGACGCCTGATGTTGCTCCTGGTTTATACGAGAGCCAATAGTATCTTCATGTCTTGTCTTTTGTTTACCGTGCAATTGCCTTAGTTTTTCAGTTGTCTTATTGCTTTTTTTCCTATGCATTTTTATTATATTTAGTGTGGCGTCCTTTTCGCTAGTATACATTATTGTAAAGGGGCTAGCCGAGGTCTGTCTCCATGTGTGGTATTTTCTCGCCGCATTGGAGACCAATTGGTGTCCTTGTGCTGCTTTCTGCTACTTGGTCGCGTTGTTGTCTCTAGGCAAATTCCCCGTACCTATTCTATTTGAATAAAAGTAAAAATGATACGAATACAGGATAATTTTGCGGCAAAGTTCTTTGGCAATTTTTTAAAAAGATTTGTTCAGTAAAAGCAAAAAAAATGAAGCCCAAAACCTAATTCCAAACGTTGAGGAGCTAATAAAACCGACAAAAACCAACAACAGAAAAAAAGGGCAAATGACATACAAGTTTACTCCACCATCTTTGGAACCTTATTCTTTTTGTATAGGATAACCACGTAAATGAGGAATAACGTATAAATCTAGAACTGAAATATCAAATTATTGAACTTCTAGTAAAATAATTGTAGATTTGTCTGGGATTTCTATCAAAACATTTTGGGATACTTTATCATAAAACGGAACTAACTCGGGGAACTTTTACATTGTAGAATAAACACAATACTGCATAATGTGTTTCCTCAATATTTCGTACCATTTACAGAAATGATAAAGAAATATTTGTTCTCGGTGTGAATCATGCCACATATTACTCTAAAAAAAATGGTGCAATATGATATTTGTTATAAGTCTTTACGTTAATTTGAACATTTTTTTCTTCTTCGCCTTCATTGCATGAACATTTAAGTCGTTGAAGATTTATTGCTATTCGTTAGTATCATTTGTTAATTTGTCTATATGACAATATTATAACTTATATTAACACTCCTTAATTGTAATTGCAAGGTTACCTCTGTCAATAATGATTGTCATATACATGTATCTACCGAAGAAAAAAAGAATTCATATTTAATTACCGATTTGCAGTCCTTATATCATATCTGTTTTAATATATTCAGTTGTCAAATTGCAATGTACTAATTAAATCGAAATTAAAATTCCTTGTTGTAATTGATCTTGTTCATTTGAAGAATGGGGATTGTCACAGTCCTGTTAACTTTGCTTTTGTTGTCATGTGAGTATTCATTTTGAAAATAAGCAAACTTTTGTAACTGAAATTTTCTAATTACTTATTGTTTTATTATGAAGTGACCGTCAGTGCTTCTTTTCGCTAAATCGTTTTCGCTGGATGATTCAGTGCACGGACTTAAATTAGACATTTTCCACACTACAGCCATTGTTTGCAAGCGATACATATGCGATTTTATAAATGTTTTTAAATTACCAGATTTGTGACCCTAAGTTGTATGTTTGATCTCGAACAGTGGAAGTTTGCTTAATAATATGTTTTTGTTTTATTCAATGAATTAAATCAATTTATTCAAACGGAGGTAGATCAGCTCATTGCATTTATAATTATTTTTTACTACTCTGTTTTACTGTTTGTGCAGAAAACGAGATACGTAAGCAGCGTTTTCTTTTTAATTTAGAAATATTCGTGATGAAAACATCTTCTTCATATATTATTTCAAAATGCGATCGACTATTATTCATTCTTGTTCAAATTAATAAGTATCGCATATTTTATTGTTCACCGCAGTTTTCAGTCAACCTCTATACTGACATTATTTATTTACTCCTAAATTACCACAGACTTTCATTTAGAAAACAAAATCAGTGTAAAGCTGAATGATTATTACCTCGGTTAATGAATAAAGGAAGGATGATAATATTATCTCAGGATGTGTACAGTGGTGTTTTACTTTTCCGCAAAATTGATATTATATTTCCGCAAACGAATGGCCCTTTTCTGCAATGGCTATATTTATCTAAAATGTATATTTTATAACAATTGCATACAGTCTTGTGTACGTATAGATTATAACATGCCCTTTTCCATATTGGCCTTGGTATCATCCCGAGACTCCCATATCGGCCTCGAAGCTTTAGCCCAGGGCAATTTTGAGGTAATTACTTATACCCCACGATTTCCATTCTCAATTTTAGTATTGATTTAATACATTCAAGGAAAACATCGGGATATAGTCGACAAACTGTGACATTGTGTCATTTTCATTTTTCCAATATAAATTCAAATAAACTTACAGAAAATGTCTGGACTTAGTAGAGATTAGGACTTATTCAGTATAATTATGTGTTTTTTCTAAACTATGTTATTTGTACAAAGTCCGGTGGCAAATATTTGATAACCTAGATCGGAACGAATTAACAAATCATTCAGTATGTATTTAATGCAAAGTGGGTCTACCGATATAAATGGTGTGGAAAATTTAGGGGGAAAAGTTACTGTGAAAAGACTGAGAGAGGTTGGATAAAAAAAATATATGTTGGTGCCAATGAACTGTTGCAAATGAGAGGGTGACACTTTCCTTATCTAATTCTGTCTGCCTAATTCTCCGTGTTAACTCATAATTGTGAAACAATGCATTTAAGTTACGAATACATGAAGAAGCAGTTGTATGTATATTATTTTAATCATGTTTTAAGATTTCTTATGTATACTGAATTGAGACTTAAAGAATATTCATTACGTCTCTAGAATCTGATATTAATTAACCATTAAACATAAATAGTTACATATGACATAAACATGCATGTACATGTGCAGACATAATTAATGAAACCAGATATTAATGACGTATGTATATTTACAACCTGAGAATATTCAACATATTACATGTATGTCCCAGTTACTAAAGAATTTTTAATTGATTGTTAAAGCATAATTTTGACTCTGTCCAGTACACTATTATATGAAGTGGCTAACCAAGGATTTTTATACAAATCCTTGAGCTAACCAAATGGCATGCTGCAAATTATAAAAATATATCACAAGATGTCATAGAATTTTTTTCTTTTAGTCTTTAAAACAATTCAATGTTTGAGGCCAGGCATGTACACTTTTTACCAATTTTCACAAGTCAAGGAAGTAAGATACCTTTCCGCATTTAAGAGGCTGCAACTAACTAGAAGATCGTATTATTTTTCATTAACGTGTCTTGTAAGGTTGACTTTTACCTAACATTACCATAGGCGCTTGAGAAGAAACCCTCTCCCTCCTTTTAATCTATTGTCTGCTCTCTTCATTGGGAACTTTGTGTAGCGCTATATATATAATGCCAACGCAACGTCATCAATAGAACGTCCAATTCCACTGGAATGAAAGATTTTGAAACGCTGTTCAACCTTGGGAGTCCATCTGTGCCCTGTAGACATACATGTTAATGATAAGCTATTCAGTTTGGGCAATATTTCTTATTATTGTTGAGTCTAAAAAAAATCATCATCAAAGCTGTTTTGTGGATAATAATTATTGATTTAACCTTCAAAAATATTTTGGTTTCATCTTTCTTACTTCACTTGTAATATTCCGTTGTTGTCGTGATAAAACACATACACCCGCACACACAAACAAAGACACACACACGCACGTGCCTAGCTACTGGATAACGGAACCGTTTTATCTATAAACTTTATCCCTTTTGACAAATAAGATTGACATATCATCATCTAAATGTCAAATGTGCAATATGAACAGACTTGTTCGTTTCGAACAGTACAAAATGTGGTTTTATTTGGAATTAAAATAGAATATAAACACGGAAAACCGCCCTTTACTAATCAGATTCACGTAATGAAAATCACACTTTAGATGTAATAAACGACATAATCTGACACCATATCAATTGAAATGTGTCCTATGAAGACAGATTCTTCGCGTTAGATCATAATTATTATATTGGCATATAACGAACACTTGCCTGAAAGATTCTTCACTAAAAGTCTTTCTCGACGTGTTTTTTTAAAGGTTTTTTATCTCGTATAGGCGCGAAGAAGTTTACAGAAACATCCAACGTAGTTTGAACTTTATTAAGATTCTGAAAATAGTGAACTTGTAGTAATAACGCGATAAGCTGTAATCATAAATACTTGTAGTTCTTGCAATAAATTTTTCTTGCTCGTCCCTAAAGCCTTTCCTGGCATGTTTTTTTTCTTTCTACTTCAAATGATCTTAAAGTCCGGAAGAAATAAACAAAAGCACCCAACGTTGTTAATACTTATTTAAAATTCTGAAAAATAGTAAAATATTAAAATTAGGTGATGTACGCCAATAAGGCAATTATCCATAAAAGGCGATCGACAAAGATCTGAAGTCATAGTACAATCTTCCTCAAGATAAATATACCGTATAAGCTATAATAGCCCTAGATCACAAAATTTGAATCAATTTAAAAACAACAAAAAACAACCTGTTCTATACTACATAAATTAACGAGTATGACCGACATCATACATGTACATCCAACGAACAACCTTAGGATTCCGGCTAGGTTCTTGACGTGAGACATAAAACCGTGGCTTGGACAAGCATGTTTGTGAGCGATCCGCCTCTTTTCTTATGACTGTGTTGTTACCGTACTTTTATATATGAACAAAAGTAATAACAACATGGTATTGGGAGATTTACTAATAAGATCAGCCTAATGCTGGGAAATAAGGAAGACAACTATTTAAAAAGCACTTAAATTCACCGAATGCTTATTAAAATCCCAATTAGATCTGATAAAAATACGTACAATACTTATACTTATTATATATTTAAGGTCACGTTATCAGAGACAACAGAACAAATGTATTTAGTTTACATAAAAGTAATAAATAATAATTTTTATTTTTAACTCTAGCAATAAAATATCTGAATCACCGTGAAAGTTATTTTAATGCCGTTGAACTTTTTTTCTGCGTGCTATTTAGAAATAACGGTACATTAATGACTTTAGTCGTGAATTGTCATCGCAATCGATATAGCATGTCACTGATGATGTATGAAGAACTACTTCCTTTTTTATGCCCCGGCTGCTAGTGGGGATTTTAAAGTGTTTACAAAAATCTTCTACTCTGATACAACTGGACCAAATTGAACTTTTTAACTGAAAGCATGTTATAAGAGCTACCTTCTCACATTTTATCTTAAAATTATATGATGTTGTTTTCTTTTTATCACACACAATTGGATTTTCAATACATAGTGCATACAAAATATAACAATTTTGCACAACCTATGGTTTTAAAAAAAGTTCGATGACCCATACTTTTTATAGAATTAATTTCATAACAGTGTGGTCGACGGTAAAACGTTTGTAGGTTGTAACTTGTTTGTCAACGGCTATGATTTTCACTTGTTACACATTCCAATACATAAAAGTGAAACTTTCTTTTTACAAAGCTTTAAAGGAATTTGTTTTAAATATTTGTTATATCATCACATACAACCGTGTCATTTATAAGAATAATAATGTTCAGAGATGATATCATTTAATAATAATAAAAAAAATAGGTTTATCCATTGTAAAAAAACTATTAAGTTGAAATATCTCATTGATTAAGAGCACAACTACTTCTACGTTGTGATCATTTAAGAATGGCATTCTATTTATTCAATGTATATATATCTGCATTTAACGGTATCGGTGTCTTAAACCCGGTCAATCCGCTTGACAATCCAGAAATAACTATAACAGCCAGCGGCATACCCGTTACGGAAAGTGAAGATTTGCTATATAAAACTGAAAATCTTATCCGCGCACTTGGCGAAGATGTGTTTTCATATGTCCATGTTACCGCTGCAACTCGTCTGCCGAATAGATTTGATAATCGCCCAGGGATTGTAAAATTCAGTCTAAGAAATAAGGATGAAAAGGTCAAAGTTTTGAGAAATAAAATGAAACTTAAAGACAATGAAATTTACAAAAATGTATACATTAAAAGCAGCAAGTCGCGTGTGGAACGTATAATAGAGATGAACGCTCGTGCTGTTCTTAGAAATCTGCCACAGGGTAAATCGTTCCGTGTTGACGCAAATGGTCGTATTAAACCAAAGAACAACCAATCACCGCCAACTGAAAATCAGCAAAATGAAAACGAGAACCCACATCCATAGGACCAGAACCGGCCCATTTCATCTATTAAACTCGGACACATTAATGTTGGGGGATGGACTAGAGAAAATTGTGATTTAAGAAGAGGCATCATCAATGCAATTGAATGTGATATAATTTCGGTGTGCGAGACTCACTTAAAAGCGCAAGACAATATTTTTATGGCGGGTTATAGATGGTTCGGATTTAATAGAACAGAAATACATATCAATGCACCAAAAGCCTCGGGAGGAGTTGGAATCTTTGTGAAAGATCTGATATTTAAAATTTTCAATGTTTCGGTAATTGACAAGTCGGTCGATGGAATACTTGGACTAAAATTCGAAAGCCGCAATACAGATTTCAGTTTTATAGTTTTCGCATGTTATTTGCCTCCTGAAAATTCAAACAGAGGACGTGATGCCCAAGGATTTTTCGCACACCTGCTTGCTCAAATTTACATGAATAATGATAGCGATGACCTTTTTCTTCTTGGTGACTTTAATTCACGAATTGGATCCCTGTCCGAACTGTTATTCGAGACCGATGAAATTGCAAAAAGAATCCAAATAGACAAGTGTATTAACCAGCACGGGCATGAATTTATGGAATTTCTAAACGAATCAAAATTTTGTGTACTGAACGGTAGATTTGCCGACGGGGATAATTTTACTTCAATTTCGAAGAAAGGAAAAGCGGTAGTTGATTTCATATGTGTCCCGCAGGATATTTTTCAAGATATAAGTTACTTCAAGGTGTTAACGGTTCAATCGATTGTTGATGACTTTCAATTACACGATCTTATAGGTGCCAAGTCTAAATTGCCTGATCACTCAGCTATTGTGGCGGAATTCAATATCACGCGTCACTGCATCGCAACGCAAACAAAAGAAAAACGCAACTCAAATCTTCGTTATAAACTTAATCAGATACCGTTAGATTTTATGACTAGTGATATTCAACGGTCTGCCTTACTTACTTTAATAGAAAACATCGAGCGTTGTAGAGAAACTCAGGATAATATTGATAAAATCTACAATGAATTGTGCGAAATAATTTTTTCAGAGATGAACGATAAAATTCCAAAATTCGAGGATAATAGCTCTAAGAAACGTTACAAACACAGAAAACCGTATTGGAATGACAATTTGATGAGTCTTTGGAACAAGATGTCGATTAAGGAAAAGGAATTCACCCACTGTAAAGGAAATCGTAATACAAGAGCGTCATTACGGAACAGTTATATACAAGCCAGAGATATTTTCGATAAAACACTGCGACGAACCGAAAGAACATATAGAAAAATGAAAGCGGTAGATATTGAAGCTATGACTACGAAAAAACCGAACGACTTTTGGGAAAAAATTCGCAACCTCGGACCGAGAAATCACAAGTCTATACCAATAGAAATTGTCGACGAAAGTGGGAATATAGAAACAGATGAGCAATTAGTGTTGGATAAATGGCGGATTGACTTTGAAAATTTGTACACCGGAAGCAATAGTGACGAATTTGATTATGAACACTATAGAACTGTCATGTCACACAAATATCTACTAGAGACTAACATGGAGGATCCTTTATTTATACAGAATGAATACTTGAACCGAAACATTACATTAGATGAAATCCACGATATCGTTATGCACTCAAAATCAAAGTCGGCCAGTGGTTTCGACGAAATCCCGTACATTGTACTGAAGTTTCCGATTGTGATAGAGACTTTATTAAAACTATTTCAACTCATTTTGGACACTAGCCTTATACCGTCAATTTGGAGAAAATCTGTGATATGTCCGATACTTAAAGATCCTTCATCGGATGCACGAATGCCTATGAACTACAGAGGTGTAAGCCTGTTGTCTTGCATAAGCAAATTATATAGTGCTTTTATGAATAAAAGGATAACATTCTACTTAGAAAACGAGGACATACTGGCAGACGAACAGAACGGCTTTAGGAAAGATCGATCTTGTGAGGATCACATTTACACACTCAATTCTATCGTCCGCAACAATAAATCACTCTTTGTGGCGTTTATTGACCTCAGAAAATGTTTTGACTTCATAGACAGGGATATGATGCTATATAAGCTACTTAAAAACAACATTGATGGCAAACTGTATAACTCTATCAAAAGCATTTATCAGAATTCCGAATCCTGCGTCCGATTAAATGGCAAGCTTACAAGTTGGTTTGACTGTAAATCCGGTGTAAAACAAGGGGACAATTTATCACCAACACTTTTCTCTATATTTATTAATGATTTGGTTAATGAACTGAACGATCTAGGTGTAGGAATCGATTTAGCTGATAAGAACTTGTCAGTTTTATTGTACGCTGATGATATTGCACTGATAGCTAAATCAGAATTGGACCTGCAGTGTATGTTGGATAAACTTCATCGGTGGTGTAAACAATGGCGAGTCTTGATTAATACTGACAAATCGAAATGTATCCACTTTCGAAATGGGAAATCCAAACAAACAGAATATAATTTTAGTGTTGGTAGAAATTCTTTAGAAATAGTGAATCAGTATAAGTACTTAGGTGTAACATTTAGCTATAATGGCAGTTTTTTATTAAATGCGGAAATACTTGCTAAAAGTGCTGGCCGAGGACTTGGACACATAATTGGTAAAATACACGGATTCAAAGACTTTGGATATAAATCGTATGAGAAATTGTTTAATTCTTGCATTGTTCCTATACTTGATTACTCGTCTGGTGTATGGGGGTATCGGAAATATCAATCAATAGACAACATTCAGAATCGAGCTATTCGGTACTATTTGGGAGTTCATAGGTACGCACCAAATCTTGCTATACACGGAGATATTGGTTGGATCCCGAGTCAATATAGACACTGGAAAAATATGGTTAGATATTGGAATAGACTAATTCGATTTGACAGAAACCGCATTACAAGAATAGCATTCGACTTTGATTATGAACGATGTGAAAATAATTGGTGTAGCGATTTAAAGGATATTTTCTACAAGCTTGAATTAGGACATTATTACGAACTGAAATTACAGGTTGATATGTCATTGGTGGAACTTAACATTTCTCGTTTTTATTCAGACATTTGGAGTAATTCTATCGAAAGCGTCTCAAAATTACGTACCTATAAGACATTCAAAACTATTTTCGAAACTGAACACTATATTGAATTAAATTTAAGTAAAATTGAACGGTCGTACTTGGCACAGTTAAGATGTGGAATTTTACCATTAAGAGTTGAAACAGGCAGATATTCAAGTGAAAAACCTGAAGAAAGACTTTGTATTTTTTGTAATCTTCAAGAAGCCGAAACTGAACTACACTTTATCTTTAATTGTCCGCTTTATTTGAATTGTCGAAATAACATTTTTGGTGAACTTTTAACTACAGAACTCTTCTTAGATCTGAATCATGAACAAAAACTGAACATTTTAATGTCTCTTCACACAAGAAAATTAGCAAAATATATCGTTCGTGCATTTCATATCCGACGTCAGGTGCTATATAATCTATGAACATTTAATTTTTGTGTATATTTATTCTAACTTTTTGAACTTTAATTTCAAATGATTTGAGAAATTGTGTATATATACATGTATAACGTGATTATGTTTAACCTTACTGATATTTTAAAAAAGGTGACTTATAGGTCCAATGGGCCGGGTGTAACTTTGACTATAAACTTTGTAATTGTATTATATTTATGTTCACAAGTCACTATAATAAACAAATTACTTACTACTTACTTATACATGTGGGTTTTGTTTGTGAAGAGTTCTGGATAATTAAAAAATCATTTGATTTCTTTGTTTAATACCATAAAACGATTCATTCTTTCAGATATTTGTCCCTTTGCCTTATTTTCAAGTCCAACACAATTTCTCACGTTTCTTACAAAACTTATATTCTTGTGATGTAGTCTTTTGTTGAACTTGAGAAAAAATGTTGCACCTTTTTTAAATTTATTTTTTCGGGGTTTTTTTTTGTGTGTCTCGTTGCGTATAAGACAAACTGACTATCTCTTTATTCATATTTAAAAAAAATACGAGATGGCATCAATACAAATTCATGACACAAAAATACCAAAATAATTTCAAGTTTCCTATAGACAATTTGTTTTAAATTTTACCAATACTTTAACGTAAATTCAAATTTCACAAGATTTAATCCAAATAGCTTTTTGACTTTCCAATAACTTGCAAGTACGCAGATAGGGCAGAAGTATATTCTGTCTATATTTTTTATTTGCACAACTTTTGAAGGTGGATTATGCATTCGGTTTTAAATAAAACTAAAACCAGATAAAAGTTTAAAGATGACTTAATTCGACAACTGCAGTTGTTAAATCGCTTTGACGTCCGCAAAAAGATGATCAATCCACACATAGATATAGGAAGATGTGGTATGAGTGCCAATGAGACAACTCTCCTTCCAAGTAATAATTCATAAAAGTAAACCATTTTAGGTCAAGGTACGACCTGCAACACAAAGCCTTGGCTCACACCGAACAGCAAGCTATAGAGGGCCCAAAAACTACTAGTGTAAAACCATTCAAACGGGAAAACCAACGGCCCAATTTACATAAACACGAGAAACGAAAAACACATATGAACTACATAAATAGACGACAACATGCTTTTTAACTTTTAAAGCCAATTAAGTAAAAAAAAATCTGAACGAACGTGAGATATCATAGGAAAATTGATGGTCAAACCATAACAAAAATTCAAGTAAAGAATTTTAAGTATTCAACCTTTATAGCTTGCTGTTCGGTGTGAGCCAAGGCTCCGTGTTGAAGGCCATTTTTATTTATATTCAAATCACAAAGGTTATTCCTGATTAGTATTTTTAATTATTTTATTTAGGCGTTTAGAACCTTTGGTGACCTCACAGTTTAAATGTCTATAATAAGTACGTCGTGAGTAGCGGGCATTACAGACGAACGTTCACCTACTTTGTCCCAGTCAATAAATGGCTATAGCTACACTGTTATGAATTTCATTCTAATACTTTTTCGAGAAAAAGCATGATAAATTCGAAATTTTGGCATATCATTAATTTAAGTAAGACCCCCTCCCCAATTCCACATTAAGTGTTAACCTTGACCGTCCGTCCCAATTACGTTTCCGCACCCAAACATGTGATTCAGGTCTCATTTAAATTTCATGTAACTCATTCACTATAGTAAGAATCAAAAACTTGGAGACAGTTCGAAGATGTGAAGTCAGTCACTTCCAGTTCTAGAGTTATGCCTCTTCTCAACATGGAAGAAATTGTAAAGCTT